>LR736860.1:2600140-3331561 GCA_902654985.2 Oryctes borbonicus
TTTTAATACCTCTCTTTCGTACATGTTAACATTCTACTGAATTTTCTATACCCTCAGGACTGGTTTTAGATACAGTTGAAATAATTTGAAAATTGAGACCGTTATCGTATTGCATATACAAGATGCCAGTTTCAAATTATAGATTAGAAGCGCTTTTGCAGTGTAAATTTGTTTGGCACAATAGCAGCAATTGATATGTTGAACATGTTACTTGCAACGCTTCGTTTGGCAATAATTCCTTTGGCATCTTAAGAAATAAATTTAAATAAAGCAAGTCCTCTTTTGCATGTGTGAATATGTAGCAGGATTAGAATTTGAGCGATTAGAAGAACAAGAAGCGCAATTTGCAGAAAATGAAGGAGACAATTTTGAAAATATCACAAGTAGTCTCGAAGAAAGAAGCAGAAAGGGGCCTAGATTCCAAGTTAAATGTGTAGAATAGTGGAAAAGTGGATGTTCTGCCGAGAGTGTGAAAAATAATTTCAACAAGATCAAATCGTTGTAAATGGGAAGAAAGTATTAATAGAGGTAGCCCCCATATAAAATTCAAAATAGCATTGACGATGGAAAAACTATTCTTTGTAAATTAAACAAGAAATGAAACTCAAAAAGTTTGAAGCAGGCCATTGGTTAGCATAACATATGACGAAAAGGTACGAACCGAAGCAACGTATGCAACACAGATCGGAATGAATTTAATCCAGAAATATACGCACTGTACAGCACACAGTTACACATTTTTATCAGCTACCTCTGCAGACACACCACTTTCGCCATTATTTTTGATGACAAAGAAATCCGCAACTATATTTAGACTTCGAGTTGGGCAATTATTGTATAAAGTTGGCTAGCAAGTGTTTCCCTCCCATATATGGGATCAAATAGTGTTCTCTTGATTGACTCTTGGAGCAGGTATTATGTTGCTGTACTTCAGAAATTGGTGCAAAAAGATAAAACTATGAACTTTTTAAATGTACTCTAAAACGCAACGGCAATCGTACAGTATCTACCGCGTCTTCAATTAGAATCTGAATTAGAGTAGCCTATGATTCCAATACAAATTTAATAACAGTGTGAAAAATCAGTGTATCTATACATATCAATATAAAAAGTCAATATATTAAAATTATTGTATTATCAATTAGAATACTTACTATCACAACATATTTTTTTTACTACTGAATGCAGAATTTCCGTCAACAATTCCCTAATCCTTTAATCACATATAAGCAGCTCGTTAATCGAGGTCATGCTTGTGCTGATAGATTACGTGAAACGACGACAACTCCTAAAAGAGGAAGCGGAGCATCTAAAAGAAGAACTGCTGAATGCAGCGAAAATGTTCACCATCGGTTATCAGTTGGAACATGCCACGTTATTCTTAAAACAGACTTAAAATCATATCCACATAAAATCACTCCAAAGCTTCCAAATTGCACAATTCTTGATTACTTCATTTTTCTCCACATGAAGAATACGATTTCTAAAACGCCATAACACCAAATGAAGTATTGTATATCTTACTGTATATCAGATACTTATATGTATATATAAGTATCTGATAGTATTGTAATAACATAACCTTCCAACATTTGTCAACCACTTTTGAAGTGTAATGTTCGTGCTTGCATCGAGAGTAGCGACTTCATTTTCAATAAACAAAGAAATAAAATGGGAAATACAGGGTACCTGGTTCCCCGTTATATATTTTCGGAAAGTAATTTATATTTTTTATACACCTTACAGTTCCGAGATATTTATAAAAATGTTCTTAAAAAATCTTAAAAAACTTTGAAGAGGGTGTACTCCGAAAGCAGGCGATTCAACCTGTAGAAAACATTGTTACTCTTGTACCAAGATACTATTTCAGTTGAAACTAAACGTGTTCAGGGTTTGACCCGTGTCATGTTGTTTTTGTTAAATTAAAAACTCGACGTTTCGCCCACAATCGTATGGGGCTTCCTCAGGAGAGGGAAAGCTGGTAGACAAGAGTTAGCACGGTAACTCAACGTGTAAACTACGCCAGAGGCGAAACTAACTCAGCGAGATACTGTTTCAGCCTCCAGAATTTCATCGAAATCTAAATGTTCGGGTTGCGTTGTAAATAGTACGATTCTGAACTAGTGTGAATAAAATATAGAAAGAAGTGTCTGCTTGTACGGATCAATATTTATTTCACGTTTCAAAAATTAGTTGACCTCACATCCTATCTTCTTGTGTGTTGTGTGAAAAATGTTGCACGTAATATATTTTCCCTTTAATTATTTTCTATCTTTCTTCCAAAGATTATACCACTTACTTCCTTGCTTGCAAGACAGTTTTTCTGCAAAACCAAACATCAAAATTATTGCATGGGCACAACACAACAATGAATTAAATTGACTTGTTATATAAACATTATATTAATCGTATGAACGTATAATTAGGTATTAACAAATAAATTTATCGTGATCGTATATATTGAAAAACGAACTCACTTGAACGTAACAAAGCAATATAAGTGCACGGTTCATTTTCGAGACGGAAAAGTATGTGGAATAAATAACAGAAAACGGACATTCGAAACCGAAAAGGAAATATAAGGAAAAAGTTAAATATCTAAAACGAACCAAGCATAATGATTCACTTCCAGACGAGTTCACAGAGGACGAGATTCAACTGAAAACGAAATCGACGTTCTTGGTACGCTAGAAATTCTGTCTCTTTTCATTAAGGTTTCCATCTTCTCAAATGTTTGTTGGAACGTAAATATGTCTCCCAACTTTCGTTTGTTCTCGAGTTCCTTAGCACTAATCACAATATATGAAGTTTAGCTGAAGGTTCTTTTCTTTCTATCTCTGCTTAAATTACTTTTTGATCTATCTCTTGAGGAATTTTGTCCGAGAATTAGTTGGCAAACTTAATTATATGGGTTTTAATTAATTAACTTCACGAAATAAATCTAAATTTGACTAAGTGTTTTACGATTTGTCGAGCAAATACGTTTAATTGGAGACAAATATTGCGACACGAACCATTTACATCAGTTAAATTAAATTATGAGGAACTGACATTGTTAACATTTTCACTGTATTGCTAAGTTCCCATGGTAATTAAGTAGATGTAGGCGCCTCGAATATTTTTATAACTTCGCCAATTAGTAGTAGTTGTTCTCGTGATCTATACCTTCTCATAATATTCTGATTGAATTATCTACTTCAGAATAAACTTAGTGGCGCTTGAACGAATTTTACAGAAGGATATACCATTAGAAATACTGCGACTTACGACTGCTTACACCTATACTCAATTTGCCACGATCTTATATACTGTTGAACCAACAGAGTGTGAGATATTTTTCTAGGTGAATTAAAGATATTTTCCAATCTGCGTTAGATTCGTTACACCCTGCTGCGGTAACCATACCGATATTGCAAGGAGGCACAATACCTGAATACGTTATTACTATTTTAAATAAGAATAAATACAATGTGTTTGCTTAAAATATTCTTTATTTTTTATAAAATATGAGATTTAATATTTTCCCGATACCTTACCAGAACATTTTTTCATAAACATTCATATATAACTGAATTAGGAATTTTTTATTATATTTCTTAATGCTGAGAATAGTATACTGTGCTTCACATAAATCCACTCGTTTTATTCTCTCATAACTCTAAACATTTGTCTGTATGTGGGAGAATTGTTGTTCGTTCATGTAAATACTGGAACTGTACCGATTATAACATCAACTTTAATGAATATCTTTAGAGAAACAGAAGCTTACAGTATTTCGCCGCAGAATCCTGTTTTTAAACGAGGAGCTTGTCTCTAGAGCCTCATATTTAATGCCCTAAGGAACGGCATATTTTACACATATAGAATTGTTTATGAAAAAAATTTAGAATAGTGTCTCTATCAGATCCTGGAAAGATTACAGGGCACTCCATTAAAAGAATATTGAAATAGCACGAATCAAACGTGGCAGCGAGTTAGGGAGCGAGGAAGAGTTAGTCGCTAGATGTTTTAACGAGTATTCCAAAAAGCATTCCATTGAATAAAATTTGAACCGTCAATGTAGCATGTGTTTAAGACATCGACTCTTAGAAAGAAACTGCTATTTCGCGTTGATATGAATTGAAGAGAAGTGATAATATACAGAAGAAATCAAACTTGTGTTGTGGGTTGCGCACAAACACCTGGTATACTTAAATATAATGTTGTGCAACACTTTTTAAGGAAAGGAATTACCTTCCGCCCACCCACTAGGTGAGCACGCTGTATATCATGGAATCTATTGAAAATAATATCCACAATACACCTAATACACATATATTTGAATTCGGAGTGTGATTATACACCAAGCTAAGAGTTTATATAGAGTATAGTCCATTTAGAAGAACATTTTGAACTTAACAGTATTTTTACAAACTACCCATGCTATAGTATTTTAGGAGGTTCAGAAAAGATACTTTGATGTTGGTGCTAAAATATGAGTAATATTGTAGTCTACGCGTACCGACCTATGTTAGTTCAATGGTTTTTAAGGGCAAGATAGAGTTGTTTCGTATTTTCTGTAATGTTTTTGATAGATTAATTTAAAGAAATTTTCGAAATTTTTTACAAATGTCAGAAATTTACTAAAATTGGGGGTCGTGAATCCTGGAATGTCCCTCCTCTTTCGCCGAATGAAAGTTTTGTTTGAGGATAGCTTCAAAACGGAAAACAAGAAATGAAATGACCACTAACCTTAAATGTTGTAGCCTTCTTCTACATAAACACAATATTCTTCAAATGCACTTTTGAATAACTTTTAAATAGTGGATCGAAACTAGGAAAAATTGGAGCAACTTCTCAATATATTATGTCTGAATGATATATCGATATAAAGTTACAAAAATAATTAGTTATTGTTAATTTCCTTGCCAACGGTTTTGTTTTCATAGATACCTATGATAATTCTTAACAATTTAAAATATAGGATTATTGAATTTGATTCCGAAACGAACGATTTTGCTGTAGTGTGACACAAGGACGCAACTGCTGCCGGGATTCTGTGTTCTAAGAAGACTTATTTGAACACATGCAACACTACAACGTTAAATTGTACTGAGAATTTAGATGATACGAACTGAAAGACATTTAATTGACATTTATAACCTTTGTACCACTAACGTATGCCTTAGAATTTGCTGTAGAAATTTCTTACCTTTCAAATAAGAAAATGATATATATATAAGTAGTTAATATGCGTCTTTCCCACGCTTGTCGTTGGCTGGACTTATACTAATTTTCTATATTAACTTTGTTATTTTTACGCCCCTAACATATTCGGCTCAAAACAGGATTCTTTCCCTAGGGATCGGGCTTCCTACCAACAGATGAAACCTCATACCCGATAGGTGTACAATGTGAACTTTGCAAAGAAGAAGTGACTACGGCGCTGATGACAGCTAATCTCGTCTTTTTTAATAACATTATATTTCATTTATTTTTTTAAATTTTCAAATCTGAAATTCGTACTTGGAATTTGTATAAAGCTACGTAAAAGCAAATTGCTTGTCCAGATCCTTAGCAGATACTTCAGACATTACTATACGATGTATTTTTCTTTACTCTCTACAGGCAACAATGTTCTCCATGAACTACAGCGTGGCTTCGAAGAAAAAGGGAATTATGCAGTTTCCTTGATTTTTCTAACCATTTCCTTCTTGAACTTTTCAGTTATATAAATAACTCTGGATATGTACATAAGTGCATATCCAGAGTTGCATTGCATCTCTAATTGTGTTGTTATCTTCAATACATGATTAGATAATGAATCTCTTGCTCCTCATTTGTGTTTACGCATTATATTTTTTGACTATTTATGTTAGCAAAGAAGGAATAAAAGAAACAGTGGTGTGGTTCGATTGGGTTTTATTTAGTATATTAGAAATCTTCATAATAATGGCAACTGAATGATGTATAAATAGTGATTTTCTGAGCTATTTCCTTGCTTTAGAAAGATGTTAGTTATCGATATCACTATAATACACATTTGTATCAATCTAAAAGGTTGGCAATATCTTTCCCTATACATAATTTTTCCAAACAGATAAATTAATGTAAACATGACTTACCGAACAATTAATCTCCAAGTTATGGCCTCCTGTGCATAATTTAATCCTTTGGGTGCAAATGTATTTACCTGATTTCCAATGTTTGATTGCAATGTGGTTCAATCTATACCATTAAATGCAGTCGTTTTGGTTGTTATTGAATTAATTTGGAGAAATTAAGGACCACATATTTTAGTAATTTATATACCACAGTGGGCATAAATAGATATACTAGAATAATATTTATACAAATTTTTTGTTGTATTTATAACTTGTTACATACTATTTGTGTAAATAGTTCCTAAAAATATAGTACTCCTCCTGCAATTATTTTCTTTTAGAATAATAATCTCATTCACAAACGATTAAAACTTCTTGAAAATGAATGCGTCTTCGCTTAAGTGGTGTACTGAGCCCAGAATTGTGTCCCTTGATTCGTATACAATTTCATAAGTTCATTATCATGATGCTAACACTAACCTTTAATATACATTTATGTAAAGGAGAAACAATATCCCTTTCTGTAACACTTAAAAAGCATATTTATCTAATAAATGCATGCAAGAATATTTGGAACGCCCAAGCTATTAGCTGTTTAAATTAATAATGAAAGATGTTATCGTCGCAAACACTAAACTCTTTTAAGGTTGTGTCCGTGTTCTCATAGCACTCCAGTTCACTTATCTAAACTGAAAATTACTTAGGTAAACATTCCCAGAGACGGTAATTGAAGTTTAAGACGAACTCTCCAAAACCTAAGCCAACCGCATTAGACATTCGTTCTCTCTCGTGTTAAAACTAGTTGCCCTGCCTTCCGGGAAAGAATATGCGTCGAACACTTCTAAAGTACTTGGACATATCGGTAAGTATTTCAAGATTTCCTCTAAAAGTTGTGTTTATTTACTAAACTTAGCGATCAAATCTAATATAATTATACCACGTGTTCCTTTATTTAAGTTACGTGCCTTTGATCCAATAGGAGCTATAATTATGAAAGTCGGCAAATAATAAATTTGGAAGAGTACATGACGTTAAGGTTTATGGCTCTTTAATTAAGTGCTGCTAAATATATATAAAACCGGTGTGGTCTCGCATACATTAACAAATTTCGTTTATAAATCATACGTGACGGTTCTACATGGTTTTGTAGTTACCTAAATATCATCCTGTTGTAGTTATTTTTAGTTTATGATCATACCATATGTTCAAATGAAAAAAAATAGATATGTCAAACTACTTTTGTGTTTTGTCATCCACTTATTACTTACTTATTGATTAATTTCAAGTAAATTAATTCATTGGTTCTTCATATAAACGAAAAAGTTAAAATAAAACGGCAACTTTACTATCAAGAACGTATATTTAAGATTTAGGATATGTACAAATGTAGAAATAATATTAATTTAAATAATAATATATAGGTATTTAGCTTTATATATTTACATCTAAGGGCTAATCATAGTACCACATAGTGACAGATTGTCGTATTGAAGCAATACTGTACAAGTCTTAAATAAACAATACTTTTGGTAGTCTTCAGCCTTTTGGGTTGACAATATCGCACTGAAACAGTAGAACAGTAAAATTAGTATGATTTATTACTAGTACAGCCAAGCTAAACATTAACCTTCAATTTTATATGGGCAATATGACTTGACATGTGATGCAAAATTTAATTTCTTAGCTTCTTTCAATATAACCATTGAGTACAATAACAACTATTGGACTGTATAATTAGCTAATCTGGGCCAACTAGGTGCCGTGGGATTTGGTGGGTGGTACATAATTTTTTTTTTGTTCTGAATTTGTTTATATTTATTTCTTTCAAGAAATCCGAAATGCAAACACATTCTAGAGTAAATTTTTATAAAACTAAATTGCATACTCGCCTCTATCTAGAATGCCTTTAAAATATACAGAATGTTCAGTCCTAGACACGAAACTTTACCAAACTCAAACATTAGAAACGCCATTTTCTTTTAAATGGCACCACAGCATAGTAAACTTCTCTAATGTTTAATATTGTCTTCCACCAAAAGTGAAAGATATTAAAGTTAATTGTGAGCCTTGTATTTGGATATTGCGTCGGAAGTATCTTTAGCATTGTTAAACAAAACATACCGACATTGCTACTTTTAATTGCTGATTCAAAATGTTAAGCCTACGCGTAACTAGTTATGAATTGAAATATTTGAAAGTAAGTTGATATACATATGTGATTTATGAATAAAATTAGGGGTAACGCAAGCATTTACGAGTGCAGCATCTAGTGTATAAGGGGAAGGAAGGCATTTCAAGAGAGCTGTAGATAAATAAACGAACAAATAGCTATTACTGACTACAATAAAAATAGCAATGAATGTTATTAAGTTTATTCATAGTTTATTTCAATTGTGCTACATGTTACTACTTTCTTTTCGAATTCGCTGTTTTAATTTTAAATTAATTCTGTTACATGTAGGTTCTTTTATTGTGACTATTTTGGGGTGGTGACGATCCAGCTGGGTTCATAAGGTTTTAAAGCTTTTCATAACCTCGAGAGCATTTTAGTGGGCGTAAAGTGCCCATGGCCATGTTACTATCACTCCCTAGCCGTAAAGATCCACTAGGAAATTTGTTAACCCTAGCGGGTAAAGTCAAGCACAGGTTCTATTGTCACTGAACCAATGAGCCGTTACGTTTAGGTCAATTTTCGTTATTACTGTAAAAGCTTTTATTAAAATACCGTTTTGCTTATTCTTTTACAATTAGAAAATGCATTAACATTTTAATTGATTAAAATATGTTTTCGGCTGTGGACATGCTAAGCAAAAACCACGCAGTTTATATATACTACTAGCTAATACACCACTTCGTTCACTTCACACTGCTAATACATAAATTACCTAACTCTGCTCTACTTTGGTTCAACATTTTGAACCAACAGTCTAAGACCGTGAATGTCAGTATGTTTTGTTTACTGTTGTTAGAAGCCACTTAGATATAATTTTCAAGTACAAGCCTCGCCGTTGACTGCAAATAGCTATTTGGAAATGTTGAATCAATAATTCAAAAACTTCAATATTGGCATCTTTTGTTTACTATTGTTGTGGTAACCAAACAATACTAACACCAGAAACCACTTTAATGCCATACCTAACCTGTAGGAAATTCTTCGCAGATGGACGAGTGCATATGAATTTTTATAACTGTAAAAGTGGAAAAATTGGAAAATTGAAATTATATAATATTCATATATTATAAAAATTCAAAAAAAGTTCTTAGTATGGTCTCAACAGCACAAACTGTTTTTGAACATTATCTGGACAAATGAAGACAAATGTATAAAATTTCTGCAAAATTTTAAATTCCCATGTAGTTATGCACTTGTCTATGTGCCAGAATTGTTCAAAAAACAAAATATATATAAACCTAGTTAGAAATAGCAACATAGTTGCTTTATCAAACAAATCTTAAAATTGAATCAGGAATTAAAAATATGCTTCATTTAAAATAACAAAGTTGACAGCTGTATCCGCTGGATAACAGGAAGACATATTACAAAAGATATGTTGGTGAGACACCTTGTAGATGCTGTTCAAAAAATGACAACAAAGGGGCAAGCCTGCAACATAAAAAACTAGGCTAGAACGTATTTGCATTTCCGATTTTTTTGAAGGAAAGAGATATATGGCAATTGAGAATCGAATTATGAATAACTTGAAACTTGTTAGAAATATACATATGAAATCGTGTGATGTTGGTTTATTTCTAGAAGTGAAAACTAAACACGTAATAATATACAGTGTGCGCAATTCGATACTTATCGATCAAACTGAATATACGGACAATGTTACATATCTACACACAATAGGGGCAATTTTACAATTCCAGAAGTTCGGGATATCCTGTACGTATTTCTGAGAATTCTTATGCTTCTGTAGATGTAATAAATAAAATCTGGAATATTGGCAGTTTCGTATGTTACTAAATTAGCAAGGTTTGCTAAAATAAGTAGTGGAAGCAAATTGGTCTCAAACGAACGTAGTAAATTGCTGATTACTGCTTGAGATATCTATAGCTTTGCGAAAGAAAAGCATCTAATATCCAACTAGAATCGAACAAGTACTTTTCGAAATATAACGTGCATTGTAACTTTTAAGCAATGCACTGCTGTAAGATTAATAACTTCTCTGACGAAACCAACAATAACAAGAAAGGTTTTAATTAAAAGGTAATCTTTTTTAGAGTATTTATGGGAGGGAAAATTAAGTTGGATGCATATTTAAATTAACTTAGTAGAATGATTTTTACTTTTCTAAATTCTTATTATTTAAGAAGAACGTACATATACCCAATTCTTTGCATTTCTACATTTGCTTCCAACATTTATTAGCCAATACTAACTTTATCACTGATATGACGATAGGCAATTTGAATACAAGTAAAATTATCAAATCTGCGGACAGTATCCGAAAACATAAATGTTTGAAATCGTAGTGTTTGGATTTCTAACACATGGCAACGAGGCTTAGGCGAAAGCTTCTATATACAGTGTGAACGTGAAATAGTGAACGTGGATACATTTTTTTAAACTATTTTATGTTTTAATTTTTTTATAATAATAATAATAAATCTGGCGAGCCAGCTGGCCAATGAATAGGTCCAAAACGACCGATCCATCTTTTAGGGAAGTGGTTGTGAAGCCAGTTTTTAATTAAATTAGTTGAATGTGCAGAGCATCCATCCAGCTGAAAGTAGACTGCACCCCTGTTAATATCCTGCAAGGATGGTAAAACAAAATTTTGTAACATATCCAAGTAATTGAGTTGATTTAGATTGTTTTCGAAAAAAAGGGGTCAATAATTTTATTGAATAAAATTCCACACCACACATTTACTTTCTTATAACGCTGGTTTTTCTGATTAATACGAAAATTTGGATTTTCTTCTGCCCAATTTCGGCAATTTTAGGATGACACATAACCATTAGTGGTAAAGGTAGCTTCATGCGAAAACAAAATTTTATGATGGAAAAATTGATCCTCCGTAACATTTTTTCCAATCCAAGTACTAAATTCTAATCTAAAAGCATCATCCCGGGGTTCCAGAATATGAATAAATTTGGGTTTGAATGGGTGAATCTTGTTTTCCTTTAAGACTTTTTGCAGTCCTGCTTACACCCTTACCAGTCCTGCTTACACCCAACTCCTCCCCTCTCTTTCGTAGTGATATTTTTGGATCTTCTAATACAGATCTCATAGCTAGAACAGTTAATGCATCATCCTCATTGCCAGTTTCATCAAATTTCTTAACATGCTTTTTCAAAGAATTAATAGCGATATTAATGCCGTTTGTTGATCGCTGTTCGATATGAGATATCACCAATTCCATTAACACTTAATCAAATAAATTCGTTGTTGTAATGTTAGCATAAATGTGATCTTTGTCACTACAAATGTCGTGTCACTTAAATTTGAAACAGACGAATAATTAAATGTAAACAGAATTTCAAGGCAATACGATTATCACCAATAATTTGAACTTATTAAGCTTTTGAAAGTAAGGAAACACGTTTCCAACATTTATATGCATACAGAAGGTAATCAGTGCATTTTAATATGATTTCTAATGGTTTTAAGGCAAGCAAAAACTTTAGCAAAGAATAACTTTTTTTCAGAAAATATAGAATAAAAGTTTTTCCTCTTGTGCACCAAATCCGTGAACACAGTATATATATATATATATATATATATGAGTTCAAGGTTACATTTATATCCATTTATAAAGTTAATCTGTCTTCGATTACAGATGGTACAAGGAAATTTGTTTAAGAACTTTAAACGAGATCATATAATTTACTCACCATTTAGTAAAACAACCAAAGTGGATGCTGCATAGTTATATCACAGTGTATAAGATATTTAGGGTCCTACATAAGTTTTCGTGGTATTCGACATATATCTGCCTGGTTGTCTGCCTATTCTCACGGGTGGCGGGGTTGATAGAGGTGGTGGTGGCGGTATAAAGCCCGCATTGCATATCTCTGTGGCCGCATAGTACCTTTCTGGTGGTAGAGGAACCGGTGGCGGTTTCGGCAAGAAATTATGCAAAGGCGGCGCCGTTCTCGGAGTCTGAGGGGGTTGCAACGGAACCGCGTAGTCCGGATCTCTCACATCTGCATAATCCGAATTGCAGGGAAGTCTACCGATGCTCGGCTCTCTGTACAAAGCAGCTTTATCGCAACCGCTCGGTACTTGAGAAGGTCTGGGAGAGGATTTGTATCGGCGTTGCTGTATCACTATAAAAGCTACTACGGCTATCATTAGAATGGCTAACACGGCCAACAATCCGACTACAACTCCTAAATACTGTCCGAATCCCGAGGGCGTGTTCACTGCGCTCACTATATTTTTACCATCATTGTTGTCCGCGGTGGTGATCTGATCTTTTTGTAACGACTCTGTTTCGTCCTCCTCCTCCGTGAAATTGCCACTAACGACCGCTGAATTAAAGGTTACCTCGCTTATGAGCATCCATTTTCCGCCGAAGTACAGTTGAAGCTTGACGAATCTCCCAACGCGATGGTGTAGTTTAATCGAGACGTTACGCGCGTTATCGAAAACGCGATCCTCCATATAATCGTACGTGATCGGTTCGCCTTTGTAACGCTTTCCGCCAACACTGAACAACACTTTCACTTTCGAAAACACTGACACGTCCTTCATGAACTGATTGTTGCAATGGATCACGACGGAAGTGAATTCGCGTACTTTGTCGAATTCGAAAACGATCTCGATAGGCCCTTCGCGGGTCTCGTTTTTCCATCCGATCCAGCTCTCCACCGCTTGGTCGTAGTAGGGCACTTTGAAATCATCAGGCGCCGTTATGCTATCCGTCAACTGACCGAGTCCGTAAAATAATCTCTCACCGTCCCAATGACCGTCGTACGCTACGTCGTAAAATTCCCAACTGTTGGCGCGCTTATCTCCTTGAGGCATTGAATAACTCACAATACCGTCGGTCCACCTACATCCGTACAATTCTACCCTCATGCACACGGTCCTTCGATGATAGCTGAACGGTAAAAAGCGTATTTTACTGGCCATAATGGGAGGATCCAAATTTTCCTTTGCTTCTAAATAAGTGTTGATGTTTCCTTGCAGGACGTCTTTTCCGTTGCGATTACGGTACCTCATCCATTTGGAAAGGCGAGGGCGCCAGTAGTCTAGCATATAAAATTCCGCATATTCGACGCCTTGCCCATTACCAAAACGACCTTGAGTTCCGGCCGCGGTTATCACATGAACAGTACGTAAATCGATTTCTAAGTATTCGGTTGCTTCAGGAGTAGCCGGGTTTCCTGGACACCATGCACCACCGTTTAGTTCCGCTCGAAGTCTGAAAAGAAGTCAGGCGTTTGTAAATATGCATGTATAGATATGTAAAAAAGCACGTACCAGGTATTAAAAGGAACAATACATTTCGTTGGAGAGGTACATTACGTCAATGAAACATATGCAAAAACGAATAAAACTAACAAATGCTAGCACTAACTTCCCAACGAATAATTGCAATGCAAGGACACTACCCTCGGACATGTTTCATTGCGCTTGCCCTAAATAGTTCTATTAAGATCATGAGGAAGGTTAGTTGGTAACCATAATTTATATACAAAGGATACTTTAAGAGTTCCGACTACCGATATCTAAGACATTCAGGACAAATGCAAATATTTTACGTGCCCGTTCCTTTAGGTTACCTTTGAAATCTACAATATTTATTGACTGCACACAAATGTCAAAGTTTTAATAAAGCAGTTGAATAGCGCAACGGCACATTTTATAGATAATCCTAAAATTGAAGGAGGTAGTAATCCTAAAATTGACATAACGTGCAGAATTTCTGTTTAGAATAACAAAGTTCGGATCGGTACAGCCTTACCGAAATAATTTGTAATAAAAATTAATTGAGAACGATGTACGCTTTTAATTGATGAAACTTTTATATACAACCTTTAATCGATAATAATAATATTTAAGAGAACAATAAAACCATTCTTTGATGTTCAACACATCACGTCAATTTGCAATCTTATGTTATTTACGCAGAGTTTCAAGAGGTAGTTCTGCTGGTGAAGCTTTTGCCTTCTGCTATGTTAAAAGGATGCAGATTCCATCTTAGACATGGTAGTCATGGTGAGCTTTTCATTATATTTTTGTCAGAGAATAAGGCGTCTGCTGTTTGCCCCTGCATAAGTAGAAGAAAATACAGACATTGGGATTAACAACAGGAACAAAGCATAATTAAGATACAGATGTTAAAAAATATCTATAGTATACAGACTGATCTGAACCAAGCGCGCATTATTGACAACTTCCTTATTTTTGAAATTACGTCATCAATCAAACTAGCGAACGAGTAGAATTTTTTCCGCCGATTACAATGGTGAAATTAGAAAACCTATTGTACAACACGTTTTTCTTCACCCGTTTCTTAGCAAAAACATTAATATTAGTTCTAAACGCTCCGTAAAGTTTCAAGAAATATCGACGACCCGGTTGAGCACGAAGTGGGTGTTCGTAATATTCTTTTGCTCTTACAGAACATTTTCGATGCTTCCAACATATCACATTTATTGCTGCGAGAAAATAGTTCAACCCGCAAAAATTATGCAATTTGGGTGATATTTGCAACAGACTATGATAACTAATCGTTTGTACAAATTATTATCATTTGTTTCAGCTAAGTTAGTTTCGCATTAATTTAGGTCCTTATAACTCCGTAACTTTTGATCCTATCGAAATGTTCATCATAACCAATTTTACTCTAAATTTCAATATCTTCCATAGAATAGGCAGAATATTTTATTTAAAGAAATTGTTATTTAGTTTAAAAGATCAAAAACGCGACGTTTAATTGTTTTTCCAACTTTACCATTGTGATCAGCAAAAGAAGTGCGACCAGTTTGTTAATTCGACCCATGACGTAGCTTCAAAAATAAAGTAAGTTTCCATCGGGCTATAATAATTCCGTGCCACTCTCGATTGGCATACGTCTACAAACTGTTCCCTTTCCATTCATTATACCCTAGATAATTAAACAGAAAACCATTTTCAGATTCTGACGAAGTATTCTTAGCGGTAAGACTAGAAAGATGGTTATCGTATGGCGTACGAAACAGAAAAATTTCTGTTATATCTTTATAACGGTACGAAACGTAATAGGAAAAGAGGGAAGCAGTGCTGATGGCATTTTCTCTCTATTTTTCCCCATATTATTATATCGTTCTTGTCTTACACATGAGAGTAAGTCCCCTTTTTGGTTCAGTAAACAGCGAAACAAAATTCACCGTCGAAACCTTATTATTATTATATTTCTTAAATTCTAAATTATTTAAGTAGATTGTGTATAAGTGAGCATACTACTATTAATATGCGGTAATTAAAATATTGTATTTTAATTCAGTAAGGATGGAAACCATTGTGACTTATCGTACTTTCAACAAACAGCATCTGCATGGAGGCAGTCGGCATTTTGCTGAATATTAGAATCAGGAAGGTGTTGTTTTTTATATAAACAAATTTGATTAAACGACGACATTTTCAACACTCTTGCATTAGTTGAAAAGTTTCAAATAACTACATGAATATGATACTACATCAAGGTTACAACATATTAAATCAATCTGGACCCTCCAATATTACTATTATGAAATATTAAACAAGATTTGAAGAACGGAAACGTTTCGATTTGAGTCGGGTACAGCGTTGGGGCAAGACTTTCGCAAAGGGACATCGAACTACATCTTTCAATTGAAAAACTGAGGTGAGTAGTTTAAAATTCAATAATTTGGCCAAATATATTCAAAATATTCAATGCGTTCAAGTCTCATTACAATATATAGTTGCTTATGACTTTGTCTTTTTCTCTGGAATAAGTATAACACATAAATTCTAAATACTACATTTTAGACTACTCGGTACAGCAGAATTGTGAATTGGTTCCCGTTTATGTGTAATAATCTACTATATATAGAGACATTTTTCCATAAAAAAAAATTGCGCTCAAGTTATAGACTACATTTCTTAAAGAAGAACTAATAGTTTCACAAAGTTCTAACATTACAGAACAAACAGAGACTACAACTCGTTCATACTTTTCTAGACATTAACAATTGCAGTTATTGCATATCATGGCCTAATATTGTTGAATATCGTTCAACCCGTTTTCTAGTTTCTGCCTTTATTGTTAGTTACATAGACATACTAAGGTACTAGGTAACAGTAAAGTTACTATTTAGTTAGTTTTATGTTTATTCCAAATTTCTAAAGAAACAGAAAAGAAGAATAAATGAGGAGGGTTCATGCAAAACCAGACATGTCTACTTTTACCCAAAATGTGGTTTGGTAAGCTTACGTAGTATTCTAGAGAGAGCACCTACAGTGCTGCGAATTATTTAAAAGTCAATTAGTTTTCCACGTTTTTCTCAAAACTACTTTTCGTGGAGATGTCTAATTTTACATGAACGCTCCTCAAGTGTTCCTATCGCTTATCAAAATTAAAAAACTAAGGACCAAAAATTAGGAGCCCTTCCTTTGAAAGCTTTGTTATAGTTGAGCAAAATATTGAACAAAAATACCTAGACACTGTTGAAGCTTACCTTTTTGTCGGCGAACAATTACAAAAATTATATTTGAGGATGAAAAGCTTTTCAGAAGATACAATAAACTAAATATATTCGTATCCTGTAATTTGCATCCATTTCAGCAACGCCAAAACCTCTTCTTTTTCTTATTTTCCTTATGAGAATGTTAAGGTTATATTAAATTGCAATGTTTCGGTATTTAAAAGGTAGCAATCGATTAGTTATATAAACATTTATTCTATTTTCGGGAAAAATGACTACTTAATTACTTTTTGAAGCGCAGCTCATCGTCATAATTTATGGCGCACAAACGCTGTTTGCAAGCCGTCTTGCTGTCCCCTATAATTATCCAAGTAATTTGCATGTCATTCTCGCAAGATTCGTGTTACAAAAATTATAAATTATATTCTTGCGCGTAGAAAATTATGTTCTCGGAAGTATTGGAATAGCTCGTAAAGATGGATAAAGCTGATTTTGATTATTGCAATCTACGCATGTCTACATGCATCTGCCAAACAATAATCGTAAAAACTTACACTGCAAAGTTCTCAGAAAGCAGACAAAAATAGGCATCATTCGTATCTCACCGCTTAACTTCTTTAGGTGACAAGTAGTAAATTAAGTTGCGCTTTATTGCTCGACGTGTGGTGTTTTAAGACGTTAGAAAAGGAAATAATTGGTTTCATTATTACTAACGAGATCTTATAAACGATCGGAGGTTGCGCTTTCTTGCTTAATGAGTTTATTATCCAAATGTATTATTAACCTTTACAGGCGTTATGTTAGGGTTAATGTTAAATAGGCAATAATTAGTAGGTGTTTTACGAAAGAAGCAGTAAATGACAACACATAAAGGTTTATCGAAATGGTTTTTAAATTATACACCTACCTTCCATGTTGGGGGCCAACGTTTTCACTATCGAATGCAGAACTAGCTGTTATGTCCTCATCTTTTATTGTGCCGCTTTCCATTCCAAGAGGTGCGATACATTGTGCTGGAAAAAAACCACTACTTAAAACAATATTTTTACGTCGATCATAAAAAGAACACAGTTAAATGTTGGTTTTCATGCTGCTCAGGTACCAATAATCTTGAATTAACAACAAGAAATAAATATTCACGGATGCTTTTTAACCGTTTTGTGAACATTGCACTAAGTTTCCTTTCACCGAGGTTTGCGAAGAACTTTGTATACATTTTCACGATTTTAAGTAGAACTATCGTACACTTTAGAAGTTGAATTTATAGTAATCCATTACGGACAAGATGTAAATAAAAAATATATCGTTAGAGTATCGCGAAAGGCATTTGCTCAAGTGCTACCGTTTCAAAGCTGAGAAGTACTGTAATTCTAAAGTAGCACTTACCATTGGGTACTTACAGAAATTGATGAAAAGAGTAAGTTTATTAACGCTGAATGTACTAGTTTTGATTATCGCGAAGGTGAAGTGTGGGGGTGAATCTTGTCAATTTATTTTGCTTCATTCGCTTAATGAAATGTAAGTACCTCTCAAAAATAATATTAATGATAAAAATGGAAAGTGGTTGGGTGCATTATTGTAGAATGTCAGTTGTAGGATATAATGATGGCGAAATAAATAAAGCTAATAATACCATATATCTATCTTTGAATACGTTCCACTCTTTATACTAGGATCTACTTATATTTCTGTGTCTTCAGCTTTCCTTCTTAAAAGAAGCTTGTATAATCAGGAAAAGCTTCTATCCATTCACTATGAAAGATTATTTAAGGAGAAATTTAATTTCAAAGCTTCCATCATATTTATCATTGTGCCTTTACATCGTGTATTTACATTGTGAATAACAATAAAATATTGTTCCCATTTTTAGCACTTTGACACTTCCTTGATCTAGTACGAAAGAAAACTATTATAATAATATATGTTAACTCACAATTAAATTTGCAATATTTTTAAACTATACAGACAGACGTAGCAATGATATGAAAGTATGAACTTCATATTGCATATTTCAAAGCTCTACGAAGTACCTATATTTTCAAGACAGTGTAACGCTATCTAGGAGGGAAAATTTAAAAAAAAATTATGATTTTTCTAAATTAATTGATTAAATTCAGGATAAATGAATTTAAATGAATATTAGAAATTTAAAACGAAAATTGCTGCTGTAGCGATATCTCAACACATAAACATGACTCTTTACTGGAACTCAGCTCTTTCTAACCACCAGATATGACTAGAACTTAGAAATGGAAATAGAACTCTTGAGACAAACACCTTGAAAGTAAACTTATAACCAGGTACGAGTTACCTGGATGACGATTTAACTCAAAGTCAGAAATTAAATTAGCATCACCTCGCTCCTTTATTTAATCGCGAGAGCGCTTGTTCTTGGCCACAGAAAATTTTGATAATTTAACTTTTCCAAAAGTGATGACGAAGAACCAGGGGAGTAATTAAATTTTAATAGTAGAATACAGTAAGCAACACAGATGCACTGAAGCAATCAATCTATGCCATTCTATGACGTTCTACACCACAAACAACTATATAAATTTAAATTTATCTGACAAATAGTACGACTGTTTAACGAACGATTAATTAATATGGGAAATAACATTGAGATGTGCCCAAAATTATATCGAAGATTGTTGTGCATTAAATTTGATGTTTTAGGTGGTGAGGATAGTGAACAGAAGAGAAGTTACTATTCCGTTACACTACTACCGTCGTTGGTTGGACAATGTCCTCCTAACTGCACGCTCCCTAAATAATCGATGAGAAAAAGAGTGGCAGCTTCCAAAAGCGAGCTCATACCCGCTAGAGGGAATTTAATTTTGAGCAATTTTGACATACTGGGCGTGGGGTGGCACTAATTACAGCTAATGTTGATACTGCAAATTATAATATTGCAGCGTTGTGGTCAATAACTTTTCAACTTCAATAATTCCAGAACAAGTTGCTCACAAAATTTCTATCATTTACTTAGGCTTAGTATAGTAGGCCAGCGTGTACCTCGTTTCTAGTCTAATCTATGGTACCATTTTGTAGTAAATAGTGCATAGAGGGTATTTCACAACACTAGTTTGGAAAATCTATAGTGAGTTTTGGCTTGTCTACTTTAAAGGACCAATCGCTAATCAAATAAAAAGTTAGACTTTAAAGCGTTGTAAACTAGTTGCTTGCAAATTGCTCGTTTTGTACAACTAACACAAAGTTAGTTAATTGAAAATATGAAGTTAGTTTGCCAATGCGGTAAAAAATACATTACATGTATAATTATTATGTTATTTCATTTAGTTCTGTGCTTTTTGTCGCCAAATTAATTGTTCCTTTAAAATTTTGTGCTTATGTCTTTATTGCGAACACTAGAAATTGTTACATTATTGCTCCATAACTTTGTATTTTTACTCTTCACAAATTTTATTTTCTTTTTCCGTGAGTAAACTCTACTTCATCTGATCGTGATTCAATCTTTAATTAAAATTTAATCGTCAACCGTATGATAGAAAACAATCGACGAACGCACAAAATTTTAAATTAACTTTGGAATAAACGCAAAGTCGCAGGTGTTCCTTTCTTTGAAGGGCAGATTAATATTGTAAAATGCTAATAAGATTTTTTTTTATTAAAGTCTGCAACCGACTCTCGAAAATAAAAGGGATAGGATTGATATCTACCTTGCCCGCTAACCTGTTAAAGCGCTCGGCAGGGCTCTGACATGCAAATACTAATCCCTTTTGTTCTCTCTAGTTCTCTACGCCGTTAGTTTCCTATGGGAACAATTACTTACAAGGGTCTATGCCATCTGTTACGGCCAGCCAAAGAATAAAAATTGCCACTCCTCCTAAAGCCTTCATCATTTCAATTGGGAACGTCTTGTTAGTGTAATCATTTCACCTGTAACAAAAGAAAAAATTGACGTTAAAATATGGTTTTGACACTCATCTAAAAAGAGGCTATTACTAGACCGGATACTTCTCTCTATAAGATAAAGTGAATCTCTCATTTTATTACTCTGCGCGAAATGGGTATCATCTATCAACGAACCAACCATCTTATGAGAATATATAAATATAAGCGTCTTCATATTCATAAATTAGTGATATAACTTAGCCGCATAGTGTAATTTATTTTTCCTCTATAAGAGCGGATATTAAGCCGAATTAGCAATTACCGCTTCTTGCTTGCAAGGTAATTTTTTTTTTTTTAACAGCGATGCACGATTTGTGATAGGTAAAAAGATATATTTGCATAAGGAAATACCTCAGCTATATTGAACTCGAGCATGGTTTCATTTCAAATTCTATATTGCACCTGGAAAAATAGTTTATGCTGTTAATCGGAAGCTTTAAGGTAATAAACGAACCTGAAAAATCAGTTAAGTTAAAGGAAGAGTGGGAAGTACCGTATATGAAAAATTTTAAATAAGTGCAAACGAAAAGAATGAGGATATTAAAATATATAGATAATAATAATAAAATACAAAAATCCTCCTGCGCCGTTACACAAATTTTTATCTAGTTTTGGTAATATGCCATCATCAGACAGAATCTAAAGTAATTTGCCTGATGATGGTATATTGCCGAAACTAGTTGCAAGGTAAATAAACATTTTGTAAAGAGAAAAATGGATCTTGTATTAACTTACAACATGAACCATTTACAACTCAAGGATACTGCTAGAATCTTATGTGGTGGTGGTGATTTAGGTACTAGAAAATATTGAGTTGGCAGATCACACTATTTTAAAAATGCCCCAGAAAAGTTTGAATGTTTAGTTGTACAATCTTTTAAGATTTAATTATATTGTCAAAATGTTGTAAATAAATCTACAACAAACATAAAAGAATGTTTCTTTCTATGGTATTGCATTTTCTCCCTGTTTCTATTTGCTTATTAAACTTCCATATTTATACACATACTTTTAATTCTTTTGCATATTTTTTGGCCTTTGGTAATAAGGAAATATAAAGTAAGGATTACGTTCCAAAGAACGTGTATAGAGTAAATAACAGAAAGTAGACGTTCAAAATCCAAAAAGGATAATATTAAATATCTAAACAGAATTAGATATAATGAATGATATCAATCTGCCCTCACTTGGATAAGCGAACAAGTCAGAAAGAAAGATTTACTTGTTTCAAGGAAGCCTTAATCTGTGTATAAGAAACTGTAATGAATAAAGGCATCTACGTAATGAAATAATATTGTAAAATAGCAATTAAGGTTTTTAAGATCAATTATTGCAATAATAAGCTGCTTAATACCACTGTTAGTTGTTTTTGTAAGTTCACTACAACTTCGCTACATAACGCATTGCAGGTCTTCGTTTTACTTTCATTTTAGTTACTCATTTTAATATTGAATTTCAACTAATTGCATATATTCCATACTTGACAACAAGGAATAGGATTTCTCATACCAATTACCACCCTAACGCATTCAACAATTCAGTCAATATCATATGTGGAAATTGTGCTCAAATAGAATTCGAACTTATACGCATTCAAAGTCGTTTACTATTCTGCGTTCTGTATTCTAGAAATGTTAGATAGTAACTAAATTGATTATGAGAGGTAGCTCCATTTTACGCTGAATCGATATTGAATACGTACAGAGTTGATATCGATTAATATTTACCGCGGCACACATCCATACAAGTTACATCGTTACGAATGGCCTGTAATTCCGAATTACGCCGCAAACGATATAAATATCGACTATCGTTACAGACTTGTTTCTGTCAATAATAATATTTAATGAATGGTTAATTCCGACTACGTTTTACTAGCGAATTGCAGGATAAAATTTACTTTAGAGCCTTGATATGCACATTTCTAGCCGAGCACCTCGATATACATGACACGAGCTTAATAAAATAATTAATTTATGCTTGCTTTTAGTGAAATTACATTCCATTCCTTATACGTTCACAGTTGCTATAAATACGAGAGCGTGCAAGTATGATAGAATTTATGCGCGGTTTAGTGAGGGGAGAGTAAAAGAATGCCGCCCTTCTACTAAATATTGAAGTAAAATCCATATATTGTCGGCAACATTCAACATTGCATGTCAAGCGAAGAGTTTCTATAGAATACGTTTTAAGATACACCGGCTTTGAGATTAATTTAGAAACGGTTTTTAAGCAGCTTAAACGTAAATAAGAAAACTCGATTGGTTGTTTGTAGTATTAAGCTAGCTCCACGCAATGATATTCTTGTCCAAATCAAAAGAAGAGTGTCTTCTATTAACGAAAAAAATTGAAATAATAAGAATGTTTACCGACGTCTAAATAATCTACCTCAATACGCCCATTTATTAATACAGTTAATTCCGGTTTATTAACTTACGTTAAGAAAAATGGGAGGCTAACTTATTAGGTTGTAGCACTTATGATCATTGTTATTCACGTTGTTTTACTACTGCAAGGTCTAGTGTCAGCTTTTTATGGTACCGCTAAGCATTATCAAAAATATATAGGCTGGAAGCTGTTGAAATACAATCCTAAAGTATTATTTGGTTCGTAAACTTATTTGTTTTTGAATTGAATATTATTACTTACTTTTATTCATGGAATAATGTTTTGTTTGTTTATGTAAACATATACATATATATAATATAATTCCAATAAGTTTTGAGAATGTTTAACAAGGCCTCAGAGTATAACTCGTTGAAGATTATGTAAAAGTATTCATGCTTGTGTGTAATTATGTAATGTTTACCTACAAAAAGCATAATTTATAAATTGTTTAATTATACAACCGTGTATTTAATAATAATGAATAACGGACACATATATAGTAACGAAATTATACTTTTTATTGAATTAGAGAAAAACCATAGGATTTTTTTATGTTACTAATAAAAACGTTTGAATTATACCTGCCTTCTTATTTCACCTTCCTTATATTTCAAGCTTGTGATTTGTTCAGAACTAGCGAATGAAATGTCGAAATGTTAAAACATTATGCAAGCAAGTAGAAGAAATTATTACCTCGTTAATTAAGTATGTTGAAGGAGAATGTGAAGATAACGCACCCCTTATTTAATTCAAAGCTTCTAGGCAGGCAGGTAGATTCGTTTCAAACGCCATACGCAAAATTAACTTAGGCAATTTTCTCACGGGCCGGTATGGCAGCGGTTTGGACGCTATACCCCTATTATTCTTTGTGCGCTGTCAAATATATATTTACGCGAATATTCCGCGATTCAGTCATCATTTCTTGCACTAAACTCAACTCGTTCAACATTTTGATTCTGATCGCCTTCGCCTCTTTGGTTTGGTGGCCAAAAGACTGTGCAACAGCAGCTTCAACAAATTCAGAGGCTGGTTTGTTTCGACATCACAGGTGTGATGCGTATATGTTCCACAGCAGCCTTGGAAGCCTTGCTGGGACTAACGCCGCTTCACATCCACATTTACAAGCAGGTCATATTGAGTGCCCTCACACTAAGCAGAATGAAGGGATTGCAGCCTGCGGATCTTAAAGGTTATCTCAAAACCCTTGAAGATCCCAACATAAATTACCTGATGCATATTGCAAGGGACAAGATTTCTATGCAATATAGCTTTGATCAGCCCTATAAGGTGACCATTGAAAGCCGGGAATGTGCATCCGGGCGGCCTCAAAGTGAAAGAGGTACCTTGGCATGGTACACGGAGGGCTCAAGAATAGAAGGTGTTGGAACAGGTATAGGCATTAGTGGTCCTAACTACCACCTTAAAATGCCTAGTAGAGATTTCTGCTTTGAACATGTGCGTCTTAAAGAACCTCGAGACAGGGATACGAGGCAACCATAACTATATTCCGTGACAATCAGGCAGTTCTAAAGGCCATTAAAGCCCATTCATACGAATCTGGTCTGATTCACGAATGTATACACAATTTAAGGAAACTGGGACATAAAAACCGCGTTACCCTGCGATGGGTCCCAAGACATCAAGGGATCAAGGGCAATGGAAGGTTATGCAGCCCTAAAATATCACCTATTAAATTTAGGAAAAACTGAGGAACTGAACTCTGGGACGAAGATCCTAGAGTAATTTTAAGGTTTATTAAGAACCTCCAACTTCTCTAACATTCATAAGAGCATCTTGTTACAATAGATCTATTAAGGTCGCAGTGACCAAGGGCTCCTATGCCTCTGCCCATTAATACTAATACTAATACATTTTGATTTCCAAAAACGTAAACAAATACGCGCGGCGTAAATTTGTTGATAATTAATATGTAGAGAGCATGCAGAGAGTGTGTCAATCTGTGTGTACTCAAATATTTAATGAGATGGGCGAGGTATTTCCTCAACATACCAAGCGTCTTCCGTACTACCAACCTACTTTGAATGTTACTCACACAACAGGTAATAATGCAAGAGCAGTAACAACCCTAAAGATGTCGCATAAGAATGTAGACAGAACGTAGGGAGAAACTACGACAACGACATAGTTCCAGTACAGAAAGAGTATAGTGTTGTTGATGACCGTAGAAGTCTGAGTATCAAAAATGTTCATTATTTGAACACATTTGTTTATTATATTCGCGAAAGTACCTACGCATCCACTTGATTAAAGTAATTAACATATTTATTGAATTAATTTTAATAAAGAAGTTACTACACTGATAAAGTTTTTTGTATTTACACCTAGTCTTTGAAAAATATAAAGATGGTCACTTTTATAAAGTTAAGTAAAAGTAAAGGAACATTTGCTATATTACTTATGTATGTATGCATACGATAGAAAATCGGTTGGTGTCCACATACATATGTATTTTTCAGTGCAGCTACAACGACCCATTCTTCACTCACCTACTTCAATAACTCGAAGGAGAATATTGAACGGCTAACTAGTCACTTTCATACTATACGGTTCTGCAAAATTTCTTTGATATTCAAATAGTATTATGTCTAGCCACTTTTACATTTCTATTCTCTCGTCGTCTTTCGAAAGCAGCACCTTTATCGAATTCGAGTAGCTTCCTTAAAAAAAAAACTTATTTGTGTGTTAATGTAATGCAAGTTCATTTATATTCTTAAATATCGTTCTTTTTACTATAAAGTATCAAAATATAGTACCTACAGTACTAAATAATCGAGTTAAAGTATTAAGTAACAAGTTTGAATTTAAAATAAGTGTGGTTACTATAATGGATATATGATCAATAACTTACCATAAGCTTCAGTATGCCTGTTACTTACTATACAGTGAATAACCTGTGTTTTAATTCTAAACTTTCACGTGATTTTGTATTATTTTCGAGTAAATTTGTGATAAATTCGTTAACAATGAGTTTTAAGAAACTTAATTACAAGAGTTAAACAACGAAACAAACTAACGAAATTAGGATTATCGTGAAGGTGAGAAAAACGATTGTCGAAAAGTGTGAAGATGCGATGTGGATCCGGGAATTGCCTACTGCATATCTGCCGAGAACGCCGGCATCTAAGATTGCGAAAAACAAAGGCGCTATTACATTGGCTAACGTCGGAAAAGGAGTGATCGATTAGTAAATCAAAATCGTCACAGAATGTTGAGAAAATTGCTTTTGATCTGGATAACACAAAAACAGTGTGCTAGCAATAGCGCCCAAAGAATCAAAACTGATACATGCAAGGTAGAAACCAGCGAAGAGGTGAGATGTTTAAAGCCAACTATGACTGGTTTGATAATTTTAAGAAGGCGTTCATAGTACTGAGACATGGAGAAGGAGCCAGTACTAGTAAGGATACCGTCAATGATTTTGTTAAAAAAATTGAGAATCTGTAAAACCTGAGGGATTTATCTCAACAAGCTTTTAACGGTGACGAAACAGGCCTGCTTTCGTAGAAGATGCATAACAAAACCTATATTATACAAGGAGAGAAGGCATTTCCGGGGCACAAACCAATGAAGTTATCGGTAATTTCAAGAGACTACACTAAAGCACTATTGTAGTGGTTTGAGGTGACCCCTGGTACACAATTAACTATCCTCCATTGCATAGCTCTTATTAATAACAGGATATTGTCTCTCTGGGTAAGTCCATGGGTCTGGATAATCATGCGGAAAAATTAGCAGAGAATCTGCAGGAACTCACTTTTATTATCTAGGCTTTCTTATTTATTTTTTGTGTGTAGACTAAGCAATCAATCGTTAATTTCATAGCTGTTAATAATTAATAAAACAGTTCTAGTGGATTTAGAAAACAAATACTGTTTACCTAACTGGCACATATATATAGCAAATTGCTGTATTTCAATAATTATTGAGTCATGAGAAACATTTCAATAAGAGTTCAAAGTTTTCTCTTTTACAAATGTTTATGATGAAGAAAAAGCAAGGATTGAAACTAATTGAGAGCACCATACAGCCGAGCAGTTCAAATACTTACAAAAATCAAGACTAATTTTATTTAATCAATTGTTTCCAAACTATATTTATAACGAAATTTAAAAGAGAAACCTTTCTAGGTCATGGATGAAATGATCTACTTAGCATGAATCACCTTTACGTTAACAGTCGCACAGGTATTGTAAAAGTCGTGTGCCAGATCGAAAATTTGAATATTTACATAGTAACTCGATACGTGAAATTTAACACTTGCTAGGTTTTATCAGCAATATAGCATTACCTATTACCCAGAAACCGTTCGATAGTGGTAACAGAATCCGAGAAGCCGTGCCTCGTCGCCGGAACAGGGTTCATTATATCGGCCAAGTAAAAACCACGAAAGTGACTCCTTCTGATCAAAAGACCGTTAGTAATGTATTGCGACAGCTTGCTACTACCATTACTGCCGTTGTTGCGAAAATTCGCGTGCGCAATATCAACTCACGTTATTATAGCCTGATTCCTTTTGTAATTGCCCTCATTCATGAATAAATGTAAATGAAAGCGATAAATATGACCAAAAGTTATACACTGAGCTTTATGATATTTAGCACAAATAAATATTAATTTTCTAGTTACACCAATCGACTGTAGTGATTATCGATAAAATAACTACGAAGTATCACTATGAATATTTAAATCCTTAACGTTCATATTTTATGTGATATTCCACCTACAAGAAAGTCTTTTTTGTTTACATTTGCAAACGATGAATTACAGACACGTAGTTCCTTCTTGCAAAAGGATTTGATTAAATTATCATATTATTCGATACTAGAAGTTTGGAACTTACCAACAATGATAAGCTTCGATCAACTCGGTCATAGCTGTGTAACTTTCCACCACTGCATTGAATTACCAACTTTACATATCTCACTTGTAAAGCCATACCTTGATTTACGTGGTTAATTTTTAATTTAATCGTCAATAAAGGATAGAGTAGTTCAGTATTTCTCGTAGTAGTAGAGGAAAATAATTAGTTATGGAGATAGAGAGAAATTGAGTTAGGTATATTCTAATATTAATAGAAGAAATGTTGCAGTATTGTGAAATGATTCAAACAAAGAAGCTTCAGGCATTAGTGACTTACAAACTGCAGACCAGAATGCATTTGAATAGTGACAAGATTTCTAGCAAGGTTCCAATAAAATTGTTGGAGGATATTCCTATTGAAGTTTAAACTCAATTCCGTATGGAGAAATTAACTTTTTTTTCCAAAAAGGTTGATGTAAAAAGTATGCATTGTTTTTGGAAATTAATTACACGACTATAATAATACTTTTGGATGTATAAAACAATGATAAAGGAAATGAAAATTACTTAGCATTCAGCTTAGATTTCCGAAAAATATGGTATTTGATACAATGCGGGATTTTGTTTTTCAAAATGATTAAGATTTTCATCCGAATCATACTTTCTGGATACTATGGTGAAATTGTGCAGTGCACATTCTTGCATATTTGCTAAATACTGCATATTCAAAGCATTTTGCAATATTTTGAACATATTTGAGAGAAAAGAGTTTTCATTTAATTTTTTTAGTCACCTAAAGGAGTAATACGACCGAATTTTCGCTTGTTGAAGGTGAAAATCCGAAATAAAAGGTAAGTGTATACAGGATGTATTGTAATAAGAGAGCAGAAGCATTATTGGAAAATAAGTACGTCTAAAGGCTCCAATATCTAAGGGAATCAAGATATGAATTTTTAAAGTGAGTAGTATTGATTTGTACTATTATTTTATAAAGTAAATATTATAAAATAAATGAGAAAACGCCTAGAAACAATAATTAGAAAAATAATGGTGAAAAAGTTTTTCTCGTGGTATTGATGCAATCATTTGCGGCAAGTGTAATGCAAAGAGAGAAGTACACTGCCCACGTATACGTTCCTGCCTACCCGGCGTCATCAGCGTGGTTCCGAAAGCATTTTTTAACTCTACCCTGCCTCACATTTCAAAATTACAAACTAGACATTTATCTGTGCCCTCTAGTGCCAAGAAACGCATACCTACCGTTTAGAGAGCAGCGACGTAAACTGGGTACTGTTCCCCAAACCATCCCTCTGTGAGGCAACAGCGATAGAGGGCAAAGTTAAAAAATACTCTCGGAACCACGCTGACGACGTCGGTGGGGACATGGCTTGAAGCAGCGGTTCTCTATGCCGAAAATTTGCTTGAATTCAAGAGACGATAAAATCACAGAAGTGGACAATCCATTAATTGTCCAAAGAGTACATGAACTGCTTGAAACAACAAATCCAGTGCTCCTCTAAAAGTTATACATACATTATTGTTGTCCGTCGAGATCGAAGGACTTCTTGTTTGCTCTTTCTTAGTATGCGTTACTTTCCTTTACAACCACATCGTATTTTGTGCTATATTATTGTAGTTTATTCACGAGGCTTGAGGGAGGTAGTCAACATAAGATTATGTTCCTTATTTTGTCAAAATTCTTCGCTAACATTTACAGAACTTATAACTTATTCAGAAGTACTTTAATTAACTTAGAGACTTCAGTTGCCATGAGAAGTACGGTATTTACGTAACTATCGTAGTTAGAAAAATGTAGTTAAAAATGTTATGAATGCATGAATCTCAAAAGAATATAACTAGATAATCAATTTAATAATTAAGGATACAAGTAATGAGAGGGTTAACAAGGTATATTTTGTTAAACTTCAAAGATTCTAAATTTTCTTTTGTCCATTTCCTTAATTTTCAATTACAGGATTGAGGGAAAAATCGCCCAAAAATTAAAAATAATTGCCTAACATTGCTTGTTACAATATTCTAAAAATGCAATGTGTTTGTTTTGTATTGTCTAGTACATAAGTGAACTTATAAAAAAGGCCTTTGCACTAATAGTAGTGTTACGACATTTAAGATCCTTCAAAAAACTATGTGAAGGATTTATTTATAGCTGTTGGAAGCAATAAGCGCCGGATCATGGAAAGAAATTCCTGACATTCAATTAATCGTTTCGACAGTAGCAATTCTGTCTTATCTCGATTTACGATTTGGATCGGTTCCATATGTCGTTTCCTTTTGTGCACGACTACGACAAACAAACGGTTAAGCGTCGTCGTTCCGTACCAAAACAAACTTAACCCTAAAAAGCGGAAAGTTTAAGTTCAATAACGCTACTTTCAATGTTTCCTAACAACCCGACGTTCGTCGGCACTATCGAGATCACTCATTCCGTTCGCTCTACCGTCGCTGCCGTCGTCAGTCGGTGGTAGATAACATCTCAAGAGAACAAGCCGCCTTGTGTCTGAAGGCGCGCCACGCACAGCTGCTGGTGATGGTAGCAGCAGCAGAAAAGATTTAATTATTTACTTTTTAGGATGACGTTTCCTTTAAAGGAAGAAGAAGGCCGTAATTATTTGATAAGACTAGCGGCTCTGTTCATAAAGTGTTTGTAATGGGTAATGACTGAAATAACTCAGACATGTTCAACGCCCTGTGAGGGCCGCACTTTTCGGTCGCACTTATAAGTTTGCGCTGGAAATCAATACCTACCGGCGTTCTTAATAACTGTTATTGACTTCTTCCCTGCGCTACACGTAAAAAGAAACGGATACCGGATCGTCGAACATGGAATGCTAAAGTGAAGCGGATCTAACGAATATTTTATGAGGCATAATTTCTTAGACGCTTTAGTAGATACACGTAGAAAAATCAATCCACGTTGAAGAATTAACATAATCAAGATGCAAACCGCTTACGCTTATATAATTATAAGTTATCTCGTTGTACAAAGGTCTGGAGAAATTTGCAATTTTGTACTACCCGTGCATGGTATCAAGATCATTAAGGTTTTATAATTCCTCCTAATCATTGCATATGAGAAAAGCATATTTGGAAAGATTGTGTGGCATTCTGTAAATCTCGCTTGTCGCAACGCATAGAACGCAGGTTTAAATCTGAATAGATTACAGAGCACATCAAGATATGCCTAGAAGCAATAACCAAAAAATAATGCTAAAATAACTTCTTCATGGTATTGATTGAACCATTTACGAACCCAATGCAAGCAGAGAAGGATACACTGCCGACGGACATGTTTCTGATTACTCGGGGTCATCAACGTGGTTCTGAGAGTACTTTAACTCTACCTTGTATCGCTGTTGCCTCATAGTTAACGCCACAACATTTCAAAAGACGAGCTGGACGTTTCTTGGCGCCCTCTAGTGCCAAGAAACGTATACCTGCCGTTTAGAAAGCAGCGACATAAACCGGGTACTGTTTCCCAAGCCATATCTCGATCAGTTTATGAAATGGCGCGCGCAAGGAGCGCTTTTAGTTATTTTAGTATTATTTTGTTGGTTGCTGTACAAATTAATTATTTATTTCTGTTAAATAAGATACTACTTTTAGAGCAAACAGAAAACGGTCTATCCTATCCGTAATTAAAAATTAATCGTTACGGCCTCTGCGTAATGTATTGCGGATTGCAGAGGTTCTTCGACAAGGGATACCACGCCATCAATCACCTACATTTAGATACATCTATTTTCTTCAAGAAATACCTCGAAGAACACGAAATGCAAATACATTCTAGCGTAGATTTTTAAAAAAATACTATTGCTCCCTTGCAGACCCCTTCGAAATGTACAGGTTGTTCAGTATCAAATTTTGCCTTCAAACACCAGAAGCCTCACTTTCTTAAGTAGCCCTGTATATTTGTTCTGTACCCATCGCATGCGAAAGTTACTTTTGTGTAATGATCCATATGTTCACCACTAAAAATAAAAGAGATATTTACAACTACACGCGAATACTGCATTTGGATATTGCATCCAACTGGCTTCCGTTAACAGTAAACAAAGCATACCGACAGTGTTGCTCTTACCAGTTAATTCAAAATGTAAACTTAAGTTTTAATACTTTATCGGAATGCTTGTGATAATTCACGTAAAATTTACATCTTGTATACCTATATACACTTACATTGCTGATGAAAAGTTGTAACAGTTATAAAATACGTTTCCTATACGTAATTCTAATGGTTTTTTGAGACACTTAGTATTTTCATCTTTTGCTTACTTATTGCCTTTCATTCTGCTCCTGCTGGTGTAAATGGTTTCAGCAGTTTATTGGCTTTAGAAATTTAATGTTGTATAATAAATTATAATAATGGCATGAACTATATTAGATCAATTATATTTCTTGTACAGTTCTGGATATTATTTCGACTTGTTTTTCTACATAAAATGCAAATGTTGAATGCATTTATTTCAATTATTGATTGCCATCAATGACTAGGTGAAGATTTAGAACTATCAGATATCTATTCATCTAAACAAAGAGGTAACAAATTATCAAACTTTGGATAATGTTACCCATTCTGCAAATCTCGACGGAATTACATGCAAGCGACTGTGAATTCGAGAAGGTTATGCCAAAGCTATGTATTTCGGCGATAATTTCAAAGCGAGTTTATGAACCGTAATACAACTTTGCTCCAAACGTGCCGTAATATAAATTCTTGATGTTTGACCCCGTAATAATGCCATATTAATTTTGCCTATTGTATTAGTTTCTGTTAGGGTACAATTGTAACAAGTTTGTGCAATATTCGTTTATGAGGGAAATATCTTATTCAGACGCTGGAGCGTTTCACATATAATTTCCTTTCAGCTAAATATTCTCGTGAATAATGCTAATTTAAATTGGATTCAATCGTTATATACGATGTTTGGATATTGTACGTAAGGTATTATAAACGAACTTAGTTTTGTCGTTTGCTATTGGAAGATTCTAAAATATATTTTGAATTAATGCTTATCAGATATATTATAGTTCTTGGCAAGGGGATGATACGTGTAGTTCAACGAACTCGTACACGAAAGATATATCACACGACGTATTAGCGCGCCATGTAAAAATTTTACGAAAGGAATAGCTTTCGAGCAACTTAGCTGTGCATAAAGGGAAACCACAAGGGTTTAAACAAAGCCGATCGTAAATACGGGTTCATTCAAATACACCAACGGATACGGCTTAAAAGCGAATCGTCCCAAACAAAAAGCAGACAGACGCTGCGTGGTAAGAAATTGCTCGCTCCTTTAAGTTCAAAGCATACCAAGGACAATAAATGCCTCTATTTACTTCTACTTGGGTCATTAAAATGTATAAATATAGTAAAGTATGAGGCAGCTACATACGTAGTCTACAGGACAATTATATATAATATTTCTTGAATATGTTAATTCGGCTCTTTAATTACATTCGAAATAAATTAATGCTATCGAACAAAAGTCGAAGTTTCTCTAATTTTCGCAATGATTAACACCCTTTGTATTCTTCCAAGCCCTAATTGCGATGTTAACAAATGCATACACATTGTAATGCTTTCAGCGAGGGAAAATTTGAAAATGCATGATTTTTCGAAACTAATTAATTAAACCCAGCTTACATCCACTTCTACTTCGACTTAATGGTAGAAGAATTCAAACAACGAATACTTAGAAAACACACCCAAACGCAGGTTACCTAGGCTAAAAGTCAGAAATTAGTTGATATTTTTCGCTTCTTTATTTAATCGCCATAGCGATTGTTTAATCACAGCTAATTTTGATAATTATGCCCCTTAAAAAGTAGTTTGGTGACGAATTTCAATCGGATACTCTTATTTTTTTTAGAAATAGCATAAAGCATGTGATGCAGGGATGCAACAGAAAGCCTGATTGTATGGTATTCTAAGAGATCTGACACTATTAGCAACTACACAATAAAAAAAATTAACAACGTAACTACTTTATAAAGAAAGATATTTAATTTCCGATTTTATGACAGACACGACTGAAATTATTTCTGTAATTGTTATAGGAAAATTTTACATTTAAATCGGAAGATTTAGGATGCGAGGGAGTTGACCAGAAGGCAAGTTATTTATCTGTTCCACTACTACTATCACTGATTGGACTTAATATCATTTCCTAGCTTCGTCGCTACACGGATAGTAGATAAAGGAGTTGAAGGTACTGAAAACGAGCTCATAACCGCCAGAGAGATTTTTACGTTACACCAGTGGACATACTGAGCTCACTAAGCTCTTTAGCACTTTACAATGTTGTAATCTACACAACACCACAATATATACTGTAATATTTTAAATAACGGGAAAATGAAACAGAAATGATTTTTCGAACTTAATAAATTGATTGTACGGTCGGAAGTGTTGCCAGACACTCCTTCGGCAATTTCAATTAAAATAAATATCAGTGAACGAAATATTATAATATTAAATATTAAATTACGCTCTAATTTCTTTTATTCTAAAAGATAGCATTATGCACGTTTATGCAAGGGCCCAACTGAAGGACAGACTGTTATATTCTATGGCCTTTGCCGTTACAAGCGCCCTTTAAGAATTGACTCTTCTTAGCGAACACGACAACTTTTTAACCAAAAATATGTGATTTTCGAAGTTAGAATAGAGATACAATAGAATTTATTTTTTTAAATAGTTGAATAGCCGTTCCCCCAAGATCGTCGTTGACTAGACCTACATAAATCTCCTAATATGTCACCACCTAAATAGTAAGCAATGTGCTGAATATGGCACTAATCACTGATTCAAGTTAAAAATGGGTAATTGAGCAACACTCGCAGTCTTGAAATATAAACATTTACCCTTCACCAACAATTTTTCTGAGAACTAAGGACCAGCGAATTTTTTTCAAAAAATATGTCACTGCAGAACCTAAGGGTGTTAAATATCATTATTTACGGCCCCTCAATTTATGTATACACGTTAACAAAGCTACTGAAGTTGTTTTACTCGTGGATATTGAACCATTTGCGGGTTCTGCATTTGAAAACAACTAGAAAATACCCATACGAAGGAAGTTGCACCAAGGAAGAAGAAATGAAAGAATTTTGAAAAGATCAACTTTTCTACCTTGAGTTGAGAGGACGAATATTAGAAAGTTTAGAAAAGTTGAAAATGGAACAACGGCAGAAATGTCAAATTTGGTAGAATTGTATTTAGACGGAAATATTTCGAACGCAGTGGATAGAAGGAAAAGTGATCTAGAGATAAGGAGAACTATTAATACTTTCCTTTATAATCAAGGCGATAACGCAAATTAAGAAAACTAAATAGATACTCTAACGGCCACCGTGAAGAAACTAAGGTAGTAGCAGTTAAGAACAGAATTTAAAAGTAATAGAACGAAAGATATGCCAGTATCAATATGGATTTAGAGAAAGGGGTTAGTTATTGATCTATCGCTTGTACTGACACAAATTAAATAGCCTAAACTGGAATTTGCCGCAATGCATGATGTTTGTTGATTGCAAATAGACGTATGACACTGTAACTAAGAAAATAATATAAAATACAATGAAGGTGGTAGTGGGAGGATAGCTGATAAGATTAGAGTAACTGACATTGGTAGAAATAAACTATTAGGTATTTATTATTTTAGGGGTTTATTTAAATATTAAGAAGTGTTTAGTTATTATAAATAAAAGATTTATCATTAACACTATCCATAAATTACCCTTATCATGGTTACGTATTAGTATCCTTTTCGCAGTAGTAGTGCAAAATATAAAACAACGAACATATAGAAACAGATCTTTTGATTGTATAATATACTGCTGTTATTCTAAAATACAATAAAGTAGCGCTCACATAGAGTAGCGCGAAATTATTTGCAATATTCTGCGGTGACTCTTAACATATATGATATTGACAACTAACACCTCGATTTACTTTATCATATCATAATTTTAATTTATCTTTTAATAACAAGCCAATAATTTCTTTTTTAGTGGATGAAATGGCACAGAAACGCTATTTTGTTTATTACCAGTTTCTGCAATAATCATAAAACCTTGATCCTGATTCCTTTTTCTTATATGCAGCAGTGAATTTCGATTTATTTAAAAATTTACTGAAAATAGTCTGTTAAATATTGCGAGAAACATATGAAGCGCTGTGGATCATACCAAAACATGAGGCTTCTAATTCTTCTTCTAATTATATAGGTGCAATAGGAGGCTTTTATAAAACAACCTAACAATTCTGGCTATTTATTATACAATTATACGAAAACCTTTAGCATTTTATTGGTTGTGTGCGATGCAAATAATAAATTTATGTGTAGATACGGGAGCCTATTATGAACCTTCAAATGATGCAGGAATGAATAATAGCAAAAAAACCAAAGAAAATTAAATCAAGCCACATACATAGCTACGTGAACAATTAAATTTAATTGTACTGTCCCAACTTTCTTAATATTTGCCTCACTTTCGCGCTACCCTATATGAACGCTCCTTTAATGCCTTCTTACAATTACCGGCTTTATTAAATTTCGAACGAGCAAACAAACAAACAAAATCAACATACAATACACTGGAAGTACTAAGTTTAGCGTATCTCTGACTCAGGCCACCCCGAAAAAATAATTGGCTCCTATGCTCAGGAAACGGATAAACTAAGTAAACTAACAACTCATAAAACTGTTAAATTTGGCACTAAGGGGACGTTTAACTATTAAGCGCTTATTTACTATCGACCGTGTAACAACGAATGCACTAAATTAACAGCAATCGCTTCCAGATGTTGCTTACGAAAAGCTGCTCTATGGCTCCTGTTTAACATTTGCTTATGGAATACACAAACATATCACTTTCTATTATCGCCTCTTAAAGTTATCAGCCTGCAGATTTTTATCCGTACTTTCTACAAGAATGATAAGGAGGGTAACACAAATATGTGTAATTTGATTGGACAGGTCCAGGAATTTTAATACTTCGACGTCGTCAGTTGTTAAAGGGGACATTTAATTGCGATAGAATCTATAGCCTCGAGAGTATGTCGTCGACCGAGTATGTATAGGTAGTTCCAGCTTTTTCATTAAAACTTCAAATTGCCATGTTCTCCTATACTTTCTGCATGAAAAACCAAAATTTTCTCGGAGACGTGAATTTCCGCATACAAAAAGAAGAAAAATAAAGCTGATAGTTACTTTAACGAGGTAAATTAAAGTGCAATTATTTTCGCTATCAATGCAAGTATAGTATATTAGAAAAGCAGCACAGGTCCGAGATTTGAAAGCTGAAGGCGAGTTTTTCACACAGACAAATGCGACAAAATGCCTTACGAAACGAATTTTTTATATCATTTCTTCCCTGCATGACTTAATTTTTTTAACGTCTATTGGAAACATTTAAGATTGGTCACATTGACATTATTTAAATTCGAAAATAGTCACTACAATTATATTTTGTTTGTGTTTAAAGGTATATATTAGAAATGGACAATAATGGACAATAATATAAATTGCAATCCACTTCAACTGCAAAAAATAGAACAAACTATTGTGGGTAATTTATTATCTAATAAATCACATGAACCATATGAGAGAATATGTAAATGTTTTGATACTTGGTGTACACGAAATAATGTTAAAATACTAAATAAGTACTCGAACTCTGTGACACCGGAACACTGAAACACTTCACCGAAACCCTCCCACGATATTTCACTCCCGCTGGACGCACGTTTCAATAGCCAAGCTATATTATCAGCAGTAAAACTGAACTAATTTAGGTGCTGTGAAACTTTTTCTTCGTAAATATGCAATTGAAAAGCTTTGTTAATATACGATGACATAGCAAGCGTGTTTTCTACCGCAGAATAAAAGAAATATGATCTAGTAGATATAATTGCGAAGTAAAGAAAAACCTGTTATTAGGAAGATACCCACAATTGTTAAATCTCGTTTTACGATATTCAAGATACGTAGACGTAGTTCAGTTTTACTCGCGATGGTAACAGCTTGATTATTGAAACGTGCGCCCAGAGCGGGTGGTGTATGACGTAAGGATTTTAGTGAAGCCTTTCATGGTCCGATGTACTCCATGCCGTTTTTATGTCTCAATATTTACAATTTTCTCAAAATATTCCAAACCACAAACATCTTTTGAAACGTTCATCAATATAGATTACGAATTAAAAAAATTAAAATATTAGAGATGGAAGAAGTTAAGGAAATTATTGAGAAAACTGATATCACAATGTTCCTTGGAATAAGAGTATAGAGCATATTTAGGCTTTATACAATTTTAGTTGCTATGTCTTAATAATAATAGTAGGTTGCACTGGCACATATAGGCGTAGGGAACTAATCAATATAACCTTAAACGACATATAGTGTAACACCAACGTAATTGTTGTAACAATATCTAAAATAACGAATAATATTTCAAGAGTTTTTGCAATCACAATGGTAAATGGATTGGTTAAATACAAAGAAATATCCTGAATTATGACCAACATTTCCTTCTTACATATTACAATGCTTTCTGCACATCTGCTCCCATAGGAATTAACATAATTGGCAACTGTCCTAACTGGTAAGCCCCGTGTTTCGTATTTAGCCAATACAACCAGCGATTTGGTCACAACAAAGCGCCGTGGAGAATGAAAGTCTGTAGCTAAGGGTTTGGGATTGGTACTCATTGAAGGAGACACTCAGTGAAGCAAAATATCGAAGTTACACAAACATTTTCGTCTTAGTCAAACATATGAAGTAGACATTATAGTTTTTCGCAGTCACAATGAATTAATAATTGTAAATCTTATGAATTAGCATCTGAGGATGCAACAACTCAATAAAATTTTATTTGTACTCATAGTTTACCTGCTGTTACAATAAATGCTCACGATTCGTCGCATACAATAATTATAATAGCCATAATTTCAGTCATAATTAATTATGAGAAACTTTCTAGGATTCTACTTCTTCTAACCACTACACGTGACCAGAAATTCACAACGCAAAAAGAATTCTTACGATATACCTCTCGAAATTGGAAGTACAACATAGAACCAACAGAAAATAGATAGACTCAAAGTAAGAATTAAATTTAATGTCATTAATCGCGATAGTAATTGTTTAGGAAATAGCAAATTTGTATAATCTTACACTTCCAAAATATACATTGACGATGAAAGAGAAACGGATACCTTTTCAGGATGCAGGAACACCAACTCTATGCTAAATTATACTATACACAACCGAACAAATTTAAATTTTACTGACTAATAATACAGCAATTTTACGTACAATGAATCGACATTGAGATACGCCTAAAGTAATACGGAAGACAGTTGTGAGGTAATTTTTCCATAGTTATGAGATATGATAAGATTGAACACAAAAAGAAATTATTGTTCCGTTTTTCCACTACCGTTGTTGGCTGGATTTATTATTATTTCCTTGTTCCTATACTCCAAAGACAATAGGCCAGAAAAAGAATTTCCACATCTAAGCTGAGCTCCCAACCACAAGAGGAAAGTTAACATCTACAGCTACGGTAGGCATGCTCACAGAAAGTCCCAAATTGGTTTACTTCGCGTTTTGGCCAAGCCGTGTCATCGAACGTTACGTAGGCCACTACTGCTTATCAACTGTCAATGATTGTGGTGGTTGTTTACGTCGTGGAGTTGTGATTCTCTATGATACTGAATATTTTGTCTTTGACGTTTTTTTTTTTATCGTTATACAGCAGTAATGTTTAGTTTATGTATGGGTAAAATAAGTTTGTAGATGATGTAATTGCGAAAAAGGTCATCCTGTTTATTTACTATTTATTGTGCAACAATATATCCTTTACGTTTGCAAAAGAAATGTTAAGATACAAAAAAAGCCTCGATTGATTTTACATTTTCAAAATTATTTTTTATATTTTCGTATAATTTGCGCAAAGCCCAACTATACTCATTTGAAAGTTGCATACTACTTTTATACCTTTTGGATCTTATGTCGTTAGCAGTAGAAAAACTATCTTTTCGTTTTCCTCAATTCCTCATTGTTTGTCGCATTAGTTTTTTGACAACATTTTTGAAACTATCTACAAGGTTTTTACATTGAACAAGCTACAATTGGTTTGATTCAAATTTTGATTCCTCCTACATTATCGTCCTCTTTTCGTTTTTCTGAGTTTTAATGTAGGTATTCAACATTTCAACATAAAGTAGTGTCAATGAAGTAATGTCCAAGGATAATAGTAATGATCTTTATTGATTGTAAGGCAATACATGGGTATATACAAAACATCAGAAATATTGAAAATTACCAAAAAAGGAAAAACAAAATCAAGGATGCAATCAAGAGGAAACAAAATAAACACTCCTAAAATTTTTAACGAAAAATAAACTAAAGCATTAATTTGCACACAATATATAATATTGTTTTATTATATTATTATTATATATAATAAAGGAAATAAAACAAGCAAAAATTAACACGGAATTAAATGAACGGTATTTCTCAATATTACAACGTAAATTATTTTCTTAAGAAAAGGTAAAAAACAAGAATAGTACCATAACAATACAGGTTGAACAATTTAATTTTTTTTTTTCGAATTACATTCGACAAATCCTAAAATTCTTAAAGTCTATATTCATTTGTTTTACCACTCGACAACAGAGGCGTAGAAAATATAATCTCGCTTTGTTCTTTTTAGCCATTACATTTTAGATGGTGAATTGATATTTGGCTAAGCCACGTACATACGCCATCGATTATTATTTCATTACAACTACAAGGACAAGTCATGACGTGATACTGTTGACAAAGGAGTATTGATATTTGACTTGCAGTTGGGGCTGCCTCCTTATGAGTTAAAAAAATATAATTTGAGGCTGATGAATACGCGAGAAATACTAGTACGCATGCAAGTTAATAATTCGGAATTATGCATGGCTTGATATGCAGCACGTATAGTTTCGGGTGCGTAAATAATGTAAGATTTATAGAACTTCGATTCGCATTTAGATGGAAAAAGGTGGTACGTCAACTTCAAGTTTTAGTGGAAATCCTAATATTAACTACCTAATACTAAGTAGCTGGAAAAAGGAAATATTGAATAATTTCTAAAAAATACTTGACTATGCTGTTTACATTACGCAATGAATTTCTGGTTATTATATTTATTCTTAAACAATACGTCTCTTGAATATCATAAAACATGATTTAGTAATTATAAATAGCACTTCGATAACAGGTTTTCCTTTATTTTCCAATTAAACCTACCAGACTACGTTTTCTTTTGTTCCACGATGCAAAGTAAGTCCTGTTATACCTTCGTATATTAATAAAGCATATTTACGAAGAAAAACTTCCACAAAAACTAAATTAAGACGAGAGAGTAAATTATATATCCATAAAGCATTAGTTACTTAGTAAGGCATCTGTATACATACATAGAATAAAAAGTAGGAATTTTACCCAACGTATGTAAGTACATTATTTACGGTCGGGAGTGTAAAGTGGACGCCAAAATGGCATTCCTCCATCGAAGAACTCCTCCCAGTCTGTTTTCATATGGCGAACACGTGCAAAGTCGTGTGCCCGAAAAAGCTGGTAACGTATAAGACTTATCAAACAGCATCGCTACCGTAAAACTGATTCGTATTTCAGTCCTGTTTCCTTTTCACTTTGTAACGCTGTCACGTACGAAATATCCGAGACCTACCACATCCGGATTATTTGTACACGCGCTATTATACTGCTCAATTAAAATCTAATGTTTTATCGGGAACTAACTTGAATTATAACACTATTCGTATATGTGCGGTATATGAATGTTGTTCCGTAAAATAAGCGAAGTAAATGAGGCGACTTTGACGAGGCCCATTACACGCCTTACTAATTTTAACTCTGTTCATTGACTCGCGCGCATATTCATTATATTCACGCGGAACCATATATAATGCATGCACGTATACATTATACATTTAATATTTTTTACCTGGGTGCATCAAACCGGCCAGTTTTGGTTCATACGATTTAATGTCTGTTTTGAAATTTTGATTTGCATTTGCATTTTCGCCACATTTCACCATTAGCGCGCCTGAAAATATGCCAGCGAAATTATACGTTGCAAACGAAGCTAACATTGCCCGGTAATGGATTTATCCTGTCACCGGTCTATATTATTCAATAAAAGTCAGATTCCTAAACATTTGGCGCACAGAATACATATTACAGTGCAATTTTTTACGGAAATTATGCTTAAAATCATAGTCGGATGAGAAAATGTTATTTCATAGATTAGTCTCCGGCTCCATGTGTCATTTAGGTAAGCGATATTTTCCTGTATTATTTGATAAATTTCCATATTTTCGAATTTTGTAATTATCGTTTTGCATTCAATAACTCGAGTAGTTCCAAACTACCCAAGTACTTGGTACTCTATATTACTTGGCTAGCTCTAAACAACTGCAGTTGTTTAATGGAAAACGACAAATGCTTCATTGTTTGGAGAAACGAACAACACAAAAATATCGGCACACTCCGCACCACACCAGTTTATTTCATTATTCCGGGACGGTTGTTTCGAAGATGCGTCGATCCTCATCTTCAATCGAAGACCGAATTCGGTTCTTCTGTTTCTCATTTAGCAACATTACCAAGCAAGGGATTGCATTTAAACGATAAGGATATAAAAAGTCGGTCTTCGGTTGAAGATGAAGGATATTCTTTTTGTTAGCTTAAAGGCTTTGTCCATTTTTTTAACAAGATAAAATGACTATTCTAACTGAAACCGAGTGAAAAACAATGGTTGGGTGTGATGATGATGTAGGAAAGCACTGTATTCTTTTCAATGAAGAATATCCAAACAGGGAACCATTGGAAACGGATTATATGATGATTCTTTCTAAATCTAGAGCACGAAAGATGCAACTAATGAGTAAAGATCTCCACATTCTGTGCGCTTCACGGAATTAACAGAGACTAGACAGACTCGTGTTTTGTCGACTCTCGGGGAAACCGGTAGGCCTCCCTAACCCTTTCTTATGAGACAAATAAACACGAGTCTGTCTAGTCGCTGCTAATTTAATGAAGAGCGCCGAAAGTGTCGAACTTTACTAATGAGGACAAAAAGTAAACGCGTTGTTAGATGTATGCTCCGAAAATCCACGTTCTGCACGTCAGTTGTCTTCTAAATCATAGTGTGGGTTGGGTACATCGCACATTGAAAGAAAGGTTTCGTTCAAAAATAATGATGAATGATATAAGAGCTCAACGCAGAATTGAGATTTGTCAAGAACTCTAGAGATGGTCAATTTTGATGAGCAGCGGATTTTTTTACGTAATCCAGACAAAACAAAAATGTAAGTTGCTCGAAGAGATCACCTCCGGTGATTCGTCAAGACCGATTCGGACAAAAAGTCATGTTGTGCGTTTAGTGGAATTTTGATGGAATTTTGCACTTCGAATTGATTCCTGAGGGGGGAGCTGTAAATGCAAAGCTGTATTGCGAACAGCTAAATAGGATTTATGAAATACTGCGCACTCGTTACCCTGCACTAATCAACAGAAGCAGAATTTTGATTGGCGTTTCGTTCGATGGACATTTCTTGTGCGGTTACAACTTTAAAAATGTTCAGAAGAAGTGGAAAACACTGCGTGAGACTTTTATGCTTTTAGACCAGCAGAGTGGTATCGATTTCAAAGTGCAGTATTGGCCGAAAAATGGATACATGTTATGCAAAATAATTGACTTATTTTGATAAGTAAATGTTTTTCCCTTTTGCTAATTTTTGGTTGTCTTAATTAATGTACTTGTGCAAAGACTTATGAGACAACGTGGTATTTCGTTATGGTGAGGAAGTTGAACAAGAGCTAATATACAACAATCTAAATGCCGATGTAAGTATATAAATATATAGAAGTCCATGTCTTTCTTACCTTCTGAAAAAGTTATTCTAACCAACGATGCTTGAAAAATAAAATTGAAAATTGCAAACCATTTAAACAGAAGCCCTTATAATAAATTACTTTACAAAGCTCGCTTTTAGGGAATTCCAACGTAATAAAAGCAGTCAGGCAAATACCTGTTATACATCATACATGTTTTTTACGTTAGCGATCTTTATCGTCTTCTACCTTCTGTTATTCTAAGTCCACTGCCTTATCATAGTTGTGTTGTCCTTAATATTAATTTTCTAAATTATTGTTTTTCCGGAAAAGAATAAACAGTATGCAAGGTTAACAATATACGATTTACTTTTACTTTATTTCAAAGTTACTTAAGGACAGCCTATGGTATACGTATGTAAGTGTATGCGCATCTATTGTTTAATAGATCACACGAGTTCAAAAATTGTGACAGAAGCCATTCTGTAACCTCATTCACCATATTAAAAAGGAAGCCGTACTACTCATCAAGCAAGATTGCAATATTACTTCTCGGAAAGATTATCCTCAATTAAACTTCATTGGTACAAAGACAGCCTCGAGTAAGTATATAAATACGTTCTTCGCATATGTTAGTAGTATATGAATTAACACAATAAACAGTGATTAAACGTTACGGTAATAAAATAAACTGGTCAAAGCGGCTCCATATAAATATTTCAACAGTATATTGCTAGTGTATAGCAGAATAACGAATAGACCGTTTTCACTTTTTACTACTAAATTATTAACAATTAAAAAGAAAATTTGTACAATATGTGAAATTAAAACTTGCACAGTTAAATCTATTAACACTAAGCCGGTTCTAACGCCTCTAGGTAGGGTTTGCTATTTTTATACACAAGAAACAGCAGTGAGTACGATACTCACACTAACTAAAGAAGTGTAGTAAGAGCTTTTTCATGCGTTCGTTTTGCTTATTTTGGCTAAATTATTTATGATGTTACTACTTGTTTGCTTTACTGCATATAAGGTTTTTGTGACAAACAAATCAATGTTTGTTTAAATCTGGTTCAAAGAATAGTTTCTTTTCGCTAATATGAGTTTTATTATAATATTTTGCCGCAAATGTTGCTATAATTGTTGAATATATGTATTTTATTTTATTTCTTATTGATTAACTTCACCTAAAATGAGAATTATGTATTTTAATACAGATAATCGACTTCACCTGGATCTCAAGGTAAGTCCATCACTGTTTAACCTAAAATTTAAACAAAATGCTCACCTTATGACCCTGATCCAATAACTAATGGGCAGCCTAAACATGAGCGATGTTATACTTCTAATTGCATTAAAATATAATTATTTGTTTTTCGACTAATTTTAGGATTCTCATTAATAATCGCGGTTTACAGGAAACAATTTTTGCGCAAGCTTTACTTAAATCTGATTTTTTTTTATAGTTACAAGTATATAACTACACTTGCTTTGACACAAACTTCGGCTTCAAACTCTAAAAATCTCTAGAATTTTATGGCATTTTTCACGTGCAATTAGTAAATAATACATATATAAAGAAAAAATATATTCTTTCAGATCTAATCTTGGATTTCCATGCCGCATCTGCGATTAAACAGCAAACTCTTCCGTTATCATTTTGCTTTTAAACAACAATGTGGTTTTATTCTAGCAATCAAACATGTGATGCTTTTTTTCTTTATATGTAGGTACTTAGACTCCCGCCGTAGCTACGTATGTGGCTACAAACGTTTCTCATTTTTATATCCGTACAACATTAAATGGTCATTCAACTCACAATCAGCCATAATAATGATATTTCTGTAGATATTACCTAAAGTTAATGACGATGGTGTATTAGTGATAACAGTTTCAACACGTACATATGTAGTTATCTCTGTTCGTTGGGTGATGGGACACACGTTTTCCAATAGAATGCTCAAATTTTAGATATATCGTAAGAGATTCGATATTAGTATAGTTTGTTGTGTAAACATGTTAAATGCGGTTATCGTTGTGTACACATTTTCAGAAGGTTTGCTAATGCTTTCTTGCTAAATTTCGTTTAACTATTTTTTCCTGGAAAAGGGTACCAAAGAACTAAAATTCCTACGTCCTGCGGATTGATGATTCTTCTCCTGCCCAATATCTGTACGATAATAAAAATAGAACCACATAAAGCGATTCTTTATCTTTCAGCAGATTAGGACCTTTTGTAGATAAAATTTATTACGAGTACTCTCGAAATTTTATGTATTTTTTCCTGACAAATAATTTTATGTAGACGATGTGTTATCTAGAGACATATGGGAATTTAAGTAGGTATTCCGTATTTATTATCCATGGAGACGGATCTTCAGTAGTTTAGCCTGAATATTTATGACAGTCGTAAAATTCAAAATATGTAAGATTAATTATAAATCAACACGGAAAACGATAGCAATTAAAACGTCTTCTTATACCTATCTCGTATAAATCTACTCTTTTCCGTTGGTATATTGTTTGCGTAACCGTGTTATGGATATAAAGTTACTAATTTTGGTACTAATAATGCTTCGATTAGGATATAGATTTAAATGGAGATCTCAGTACTTTTTAGGTATGCATGTGTCCATGTTCTCCGACGTCCAAATGAAACATTTTATTGGTACATGATGAAATACAAATTATATGAATTAAATGAAAAATACCGGTAAAAGTAATAACTATAGCGTGAATCAGGTGTAAAACTATAGCGCAAACCTGATGTAACTAACCACTGCTTTTATGCTATTTATTTTAAAGACCAACTTCACGTTTATAGCAAAAGAGAGGAGTCGTTAGAGAAGGACACTTTATTAGAAGAATAGAAATAATAAATCGTAACCTCGCATAATCCAACATTGTAAATGACACGATCTCCGTGCAATATAATTTTGATCAGCCCTACAAGGTGATCTGACAAGGGAACGCGCTGAGGTATCACTCACCGATCGGATTGAAACTTAGCACCTGCTTATTGTGAGTATTGTAAAACGCCGTTTTCCGTTTCGGTGGAATCTCACGTTTTGGAAGTGAAAGCTACTCATGAAATTTCGACGATTTTTGGATTTTGGCAATTTACACCATTGTTACGAATAAAACAAATAAAGTTATATATTTCTAAATACGTCTTCCATAAACTCTTATCAAACTTGCTCGGATCAGATTTTTTTTGCCATTCCTGCCACTACTGCCCTATACACACAAGGAAAGTAGTTTTATCGGAAGGTATGTACTTCTGCAATTTAGCAGGACAATGGCCATTCTAAGAGTCGAGTAGCAAAGCTATTTGTGCCCCACTCGTTATTCTGTACAAAAGCACATCCGTCAACGTATTTTAGGCGGACGCAGAAGTCTCAATTTTAATAGGTAACAATTATAAAACAGCGTGGTTTGCAAATGTAAGAAACAGTAGTACCAACCTGGAATTTTCGCGAACTCGTAAGCCAAATGTGCCTCCAGTATCCTTGAATACTATTTGCAAAGGTGATATAAGCTTTCCTGCAGCTGATATTATATATAGTACAGTATAATTATGCATTGTAGATGTTGCAAACTGTACAACCCGTTCAACTGTTTTGCCACCCTTACAGGTTAGAGTGCGACCAGCGTGCAGTTCCAAATTAATCCGCTCTCGGGTGAGAGCGGGTTTAGTTTGAAGCACTGATCTGTTATAAACATTATGAGCCTCACACATTTCGATGTACGGCTTGACGGATGCTATGAAATCTTTGGCAACGGTTTCTAATTCCACAGTGTCTTGCCTATATTATCATCCTACAAATTTGGCCATCTTCCTAGACACTATACGATTTCTTCGTTTAAACTACAATATCCAGTTGTGGGGTGCCTTAACATTTTGTAAATTAACATTAGCATTGGCTTTTAATGCCCAGTGACGAATGTCTGATAACAGGGGTGAGAGGGCAGTAAGTATGTATATAGGCATAAATGGTATTTCCCAGGGATCACTTCTGCGTATATTTTGCCATTTTTCGTTCAAAACTCTCTGCGGAAGAAGGTGGAGGATAGTGGTAGGGATGGCAAGGAAAATCTCGTTCATGCTAGTTTGATAGAGCTATGGAAGGTGGATTTAAAGATAGGTATATACTTTTATTTCTTTTTTCCAATAACAGTGCTAAGGAGATCTAGAGACGGTGGAACACATTTTATGCAAGTGTGTTGTCATCAGTCGAACACGACACAAGCATTTCAGTAGGCCATTTCTTACATCTATTGAACTGAAGAAAGAGGATTCCAAGAGTAGTGCTAAGGTTCATTAAAAGCCTCTATCTATTCTATTCAACACACACAAAGGCATTTTTTTACAATAAATTGATTAAATCGCAGTGACCAAAGGCACCTGTGCCACGTACAAGTCCAATAAATATCATACCATACACAAAACCCGTGTGATGTTTAAGTGGAATGGTCCTCTGCTATGTTGGGGCCAAGCATTAAAGGCCTACTAAACTCAAGCGATATACTATCATTTGCCTTCTACAGTTATAGTAATAACTATGAATTGATTGAAATATACGACATTTTTAGTCTGAAATTATTTAAATGCTTGATAATTGGGCGATGGACTACAATAGCAATATATACAATTCTACTTTGACTAAGACTCTTCTTTTGCAAATGCAACATATGGCAATGAATATTCTTCACTATTTTTTTTTCGAAAATGAATATAGTATAAAGTATAAAGTTTATCTGATCTTAAATACACTACTTTAATATATTAGTAGTTAAATTATCAATCTTTGGTTGCCATTAACTAAAAGCAGGCCGAAATTCACTTGCTTCAAACCTTTTATTCAATGGTTAGAAGTTACATTTAACAGTGAACACAATTCTATATAGGAAACTGGGCAAATTCAAAAATGAAGTGTGTATTCGTGTAAATTTATTCAAATTTTATTACAATAGAAATGTCAGACTGTCGTGGAGGTCTCAATCTAGAAAAATTTATTATTTACTTAATAATGCACCCCTATAATACATTTACGATGTCACTTGAAGACGAAGAAGCGTATGTGGACACTCCCTCGAGACGTGATATATCTATACGTGACTCTTTTTTCCTTAGCTTCCGATCTCTTTTAAGGGCGAAAAACTCTTTGGAGAGGCAGCGCATACCATAACGCCGATGGATCCTTTCTCATTACTTATTCAAATACCCATTTCTACATACAGAGAAAGACACACTCGCATATACATCACTCGCCGTATACAAACAATAAAACCACGAGAGAGTGCTTTATTAAAATTAATAATCACGTATATCATGCCCCTTTTGTTTTCACGACAAAGAGTTAAATAATGCATGCAACGGTTCCTTTATTCTCCTCCGTATCTTATACTTCTTTTTTTGGCGTTCATAGAGCTCGTTAGGGGCATTAGGACTAAACGGGCGTTTTTTGTTTTAAGCTGAAATACTCTGGCACTACGTTATACAGTGGGTCGGACACTATTACTTAATTAATGGATATACGTCAGTATATATTTTCCGGTGTGATTATTTACTCCATTATATGCATTACTTTACACAGTACACAGCTTGTTGCAATCTACATTTTAGCGAAGAGTAATAGGTTTACTATATATTTATGACGCACACAGCGTTTTGATTGATGATAGGATATAAAGCAAAATTTTCTTTTCGCTGCTATTTACCGAAATAATATAACAATACAAAATGAAATAGAAAGGTGCGCATACATACGTATAATACCAGAAGATATACAGGGCGTCTCATCTTCTAAAACTGTAGAGTTGTGCCTACTGGGCAAATGGCACAAGATCAGAATTTTCGAATAATGTACTGCATATCATAAGTTATCTCCCAAAAATATTTCTAGATATACAAGGCGATTAGTAAGCAGAGAACCAAGAACCTACTTTGTTATTTTAACTAGAACCATGTCTAAATGGACCCAAGTATGTAAATTGATCTCGTAAAAGTTTACGTTAGACTGTTTTTGCATCTCGAATATTTCGAAGGAAATAGACATAAGAAGCTACATTTAGATGATTGAAGATAAAATATAAATACCGAGGTTTTGGTTTATTTCTCAATGAAGAAACCAAAAACGTAATAATACACAGAGCGTACCATTAACAAAGATTGTTGTTTGTCGATCACCTAGTATGGATGGAAATACTTTTGGAAGATACCTTCTAGGTAACTTTAGGTACCTTTTCCCATAGTTTTGTCGTGTATTCGGTAATATGGACTTGATGATCTTTCGCCAGTTTAAATAAATTAATTACAAAGGGTATTACACAGTAGTAGTCGCCGACGGAAGCAAATATATTCACTAACTGTTAACAAATTGCAGTAAGCTAATTTGCTAACTTCTACTTCAGTACGGCGTTTGAAATAACATATGATGAAAAATTGCTGAAATACGTATAACCACTAGATTCATCAATTAATCCATTGTTGACTACAACACTTATCTATATCTTTCGAAAAGTTAGAACCCAAAATCCTCAATTGTTTTAGTGTCTCTTCATTCATTTAGGTTGCAATATTACGTTAAGATTTGTCGTCCAGCGTCGCCATGAAGTGTCATCGCTATGTACTAACAACGTTAAAATTTGCTATCTTAGATTTGTTGTGCGCATTCAAATCTTTTATTCTGCTGAAGTCATTTTTCGCTCCTTGTTATATTTGCGAACATTCACTGACCATGTTTCATAGATTCTATAAAGGCATCGATTGGGCAGTGACTGTTTTAGTATTGCTACCAAAATTTAAAATGAATTTGAAATTATTTAATTCAATCAAGGTTTATAGAATTTGTTCCAAAGCTTCTTCGATATAATCAAGCAGTTGTATATATATATTTTCCATTACTCAAATATTTTAAAGTATACTTTTACTTTCCCACTTATCTTCTTATTCTCATACAAAGTGTATATTAGCAAACAAAGAACTGGTATCTTAAGAGTCAATTGAAGTATTGTTTTCTATTGCAAAAAATAATTCCTCCAACTTTTAATAGTTTTAAAATCTTAAAAGTTTTATCTTAAGTTTCCAATGTTTCCTTCTTTTCAGTTATTGATGTGCAGTGTTCTCCTATTCTTTGGCGTTTTCTACAATTGCCTAATTAATGAACTAGTACTTTTTCGAGTTGTTTGTGTTTCTTTGTGTACAAATTTTCTTTTTATAATATACATATGTACTTTGGCAATGTACTGGTATTGTAGAATATCTTGCATACGAACACTATGCAAATTTACTGGAATATAAACTTGTGGGCGTGGGTTGAACAATCATAGAAATATATTAACGTCTTTTTAGATAATCGCGCCAGTATATTTATGGGCGATAAATTTAATTTTTCGGAGACAAACAATGGTCAATTAAAATTGCTTCGCGTCATCTGTTCAGCGTACAATTAAAATTGATTGTAGTTTGTACGACGAGGTTGCGACGATTAAAATCAGAAATAAGAACGAATGGCACGGTAGACAATGGATGCAGCAACTGATCGTCGACACGTACAGCAACAGAAGTAAATCCAGGACGTCAATTAGACGTCGACTGGAGTTGTTCTGCCGTGCATGTCGCAAAAAGAACTACGTACGCAGAACGCTATTATAGTTTGCGTCGACATCCAGAATGAACTAGTTCAAATGCAGTGAACTCTTCTCTAGCATTTTCTTATTTTACATATCACTGCTGCGTCAATATTCTATGGGTGGAATATTATATTGAACTCCCTGGCTGTATAAGAGTGTAGAGTAATGAAGTAACATAACTTGCCATTTAAAACAACCAAGAAAATATGCAGAGAATTAACCACGATTAACCACGGTACTAATTGGTATCTGCGTTTGTACTACTTGCATACGTTAATTTTTCATAGTGCACACTTCAGAAGTTTTTTTGTACTACCTCAACAAAATGTTTACTTTGAACGTAGTTTTCAAACTTGCATTCTTGGAGGTTTCTTGCTTTTAGGTATTCCTCCAAAATTTATATTGGAGCTCTAAATTATCATTTGATGGTGACTTTGTGTTGTAATCTTTTCTGTAAAAAATATATACAAAGTATTGCATTATTTAATTATATAAAAGAAGCTTCCCTTAATTTAGAAAATATTGAATACAACATTGAAAATAACTATATTTTTGGCAAAGTTATCCTTTACACACTACTGTTTTTCTGATTTATTCCTCAAAGGTTTGGCAATTTCCATGGTACCTCGGGTAGCAGGTATGCACACATAACTTAACATGTAACAATCGGAATTCCTTCCTCCTTTTCTAAGAAATATAAATCTCGTGTAAAGGGATATAGGAAAAAGACAATAAAACAATTGTACATTGACCTTTTCTGTACATGTTCTCGAACATAATGTCCCTGTCAGTAATTCGACTACCCGCCTCCGTAGATTTATAACAAGTGCTATCGATCTGTATCGGGCTGCGACAGGCCGACACACATAAATTTAGCATAGGCCTGCCTCTGGCGGCTGAAAGAAGGTAGTTTTCGTTCGAAACTCTTTTATTGTTGTACCGGTAAATAATGGCGATGAGAGCTGGTGATAACCAGAAGTCGAGCGCGACTCATCTATCTTACACTACGGCGTTAAGAAAATTGGCGTACGCTTTTTACTGGAGTTGCAATTTTTATTTCCACATGTTTAGCACCACATGATAGATGCATAAAAAAAGTCAGTTAAGACGAAGAGTATTGCAGAATGAGTTGGACATTTACCGTGATTGCCAACGATATTTACACCTCTTATGCTATTGATGATGTAATATTTAAAGTTGTAGATCATGTGCTACGACATATGGACGTCATGTGAACGCAAACTACTTTAATTTATTTGGAGGCGGTATGAATGGGTTGTCTATTACTATCTTTACATCAAGAAACACGACGCTTAAAACAATTTCTGATTTTGTTGAGAAAGATGTCTTGCGTGTAAGAAGGCATAAAAAATACGTTACTTTCACATTGCTCACTTCGCTCTGCTTATAAAAAAATCCTGCACTGCGAAACAAACAGCAGCTTTTCTAATCAGACAGAACAATAAATTTTTATACTACGGGGAGTATCGAAAGATTCCTGGAATTCTACTATAAATTATGTTTGCTCATTGCAACTGCTGAAATTCTACAATTCCTCCATTGGCATGGTCCGCAAAGTAGTTGTCGCATTATCTCTGATATCTTCCACTGTATAGAGAAGCTTTCAATGTGAACTTTCATTTTGATGGCAGGAAAGACTCAAAAGTCAGTAAGTGGTAGACCAGGTGGTTGCAGAACCACTAAGGTTTGTTTGTTGCTAGAAACTTTGAGTTGTTAACACCTCATGACTGTAGGAATTGTCACGTTGTACAGTTATACAACCATTTGTTCCTCCATCAGTATCCAGTTCTCTGTATCTCCATATCTCTGTTCACGGATGTTGATGTTCCCCCAATGCTAGGTTTGTTTTTAGGCGACTCCTATCCATTTTTGAACCACTAAATCACTCGCATAAAGCGGACTTATCAGAGTATCATCCCCCAACTTGGAATGCTTTTGCTCCAGTTTGTCTAATCCACACTTGAGTTTGATGTTGCATCTCTGGTCAAATTATGAAGTTCCCTCGAACGTATCAAGCATTTTTACATTTAAATAGCTATCACTTCTAACATACGGATGTTATTGTCACCCTTTATACATAAATAAAAGTGAAAAGCACTTATTTAAGCAAGTAGACCAAGAACCAGAAATTTCACAATTTATTCATATAAAAGAAAACCTCATTTAAATATGCAAGTGGAATTATTTTTCATCGGACGTGATCTTGTAATAAATATTAATACGACTAATGAGTATCACTTTTCCATTTATTGCATCTGCGGTTACAATTGTTTAGATTACGATCCCATATCATGTGAGTAATTAAGTGGAATTGAAGTAACGAAAGTAAACTAAACTGTGCAATACATGGTCTTCTTAAAAGATGAACATTACCACATTTTACGACATTGTTACAATTATAAAAATATAACATTGATAAGAAATTATCGATAGCCAGACCAATAGCAATCGTCTCGTAAATCTTATTCTGAGTCTTGACAATCAATATACTGAAGTGTTTGTAGATATAAATCTGTATGTATATCTGCTTACATACTTGTTAATCATGTTAATATATCTGCAAACACGAAAATTCTATAAACAAATAAGAAAAGGCGAATTGATAAAGTAAATTTACTTTTACAATCGTGGCTCCCATATTACTGAATTTTAACATCAAATTATGTACTCATTTAACATAGTAAACCTGAGAAGCGTTGCATGTCTCCCTAGTGTAAATAATTTAAGGATGTTTGGAAATGAATTAACCACGTTTATCACATATCTGCAAAATACGGCGATACTTTCGAATGTTATCATTATACAAACAGATAGAAAGGCAAATATATAACTTACAAATATTTGCATGTTAATCTATATACATTACATGCCTGCAACAAGAGGAACATGTATGGTATTGAGATTTATACGGTCAAAGCAATAAAGAGGATCAAATCTATTTCATAAAAATAAACATATGAGTTGTAACGTGCATTTTACAAATATAAGCTACCTAAATGTGTATGCTAATCAAGCGATGTAGAAGATCATAGGTGGAAGCTGTGCCAACTTTGGTAAATTAAATTCCTTTCTGAAAACTTAGACGGAGACAAACGAATTCTCTTAGGTCAATGAATTTCTTTATTTCTTAAGGTAAGATTGTTCCCCGCATTAATTTTAATTATGGGATGGGACCATCAACCTGAAGGTTTACAGGCTGGCACATATAATGTTTGCTTCGTTGCCTATAATGATTTCAATATTACTTTTTGTACAATGAAGAAGATGTTAAATCAAATTTGTCAAGTTAAAGCTCATACAAATAATGCACAATCTACGGTCTGTTTTACTGCATCTGATAATTTGACAGTGCACCGAAAGTCGCGTACGGCATATTATTAAATAGGCTCGACTTAATGCAGTCAATGGGCGTGGAAAATTCGTCCGGTATTTATGAATGCGGGTACATTATCGTATGATCTAATAAACACACATGCTTGGTCAGTTGCTCTGTGCACTTGCTCATCCATTTAACACGCATCAACGATCATAAACGTACGGCCGAAAAACTTCATTTCGTCGAGTCTCTGAGAGAAATCATGTAGGATCGGGCGCAGAACTCAAAGGTGATCGATACGTACAGTTCATTAAGCAATTGCTGTTACGATTAGCGGTTCATCTTTGTTGTTTTGTTAGTCTAAAGTTATATTAAACTGTTTATGTACCTAGATAATATTAAAAATTAAAAATTGTGAAAGTAGTTACTGCTAAACATCCCAAAATTTATTGAATAATTAATTATAATCTTATCTATATATAATCTTATAATAATAACAAGTCTTAATTCAGCGGTTTCTTTGCAGGAAATAAGGAGTGTGTAGAAAGTATACCTGCTGAAATCCACGCAAAATTTTGCATATTTTATTTTTCTGTTTTATGCAAGCGTATAGTTCAATTTTATTGGTTAGTGAAATTAATTTCAAGGCAAAAGTAATGTATCTTATGCCTTATTACTCAGTAATAGAAAATATCAGGTGATAAGATTCTGTTCCCAAAGGCATATGGACAATATACAGATTAATATGTTTAAGTAAATGAAAAATCGAATTAAATGATAATCACACGTCCATGTCTTTTATTTTCAACCAATTTTTCTATTCCTACAAAATAGTTTTAATTTACTTACAGTAACTTTTGTGTTTGTTTTAAATTTTTTTTCCGAAATCCCATCTTCTTCCCCTTTAGATTAATAAAAGAAAGCGACCAGGAAGAATTTAGAAGAAAAGGATTTAGAGCATTTTCTTCTAAATCCCCTCTAGCCATTTTTCTTAGCTTTTTGTTAATTTTCTTTTTAGACCCTTCAGTGTGTCTTTTAATTCCCCAGAGTGCAACTGTGTCGAGCATCTTTGGGACAAACTTGATCAACAATTGTGATGTGGTCCACATCCTCCAATGACGCTGGATGAGCTTGCAGAAGTGTGCCAGAAGAATAGGAAAGAATTCCACAAGAATTTATCAGTATCCTAATAGAAAGCAGACCCAGAAGATGCTTAGCTATGTCACAAGCACGAGGAAGCCTCACAAAATATTAAAATTAAAGTTTGCACATTTAAGGTCGTTAACTGTGTTAAAAGAATTTCACTTTTTGAATTATTACTTACTAATGTTATTTTTTAACAATGTATTAATTATTATTGCTTACATGGTTCTAAACAGTTTTAGAAAGACATATTTTGTTATATTCCAGACATCTTTTCTTCTTTTATGGAAGAGAATAGATTCTAATTAATTTTTTATTGATGGATCACTTTAGTTTAAATACTTACTATAAGTATGGACCACACGATGTCAATTCATAACATAATCCTCTTTTAATTTTACCAGCTAAGCGGACTACTGATTAACATCCAAAGAAAGTTTTGTTTTTGTTTGGTCTAAGTACACGTAAGTAAAAGTATCATCAAGGGAGTAAAACATATCAAAGACAATGAGATACGTAGAAAAGGGTGTATACCTTTTAGGATAAAATACTAAACAACGAGAGCATTTGGCAAGCATATTTTTGGTCGAAATCCGCTTAGAGGCAATTAGCGGCAGACGGTTGGGGTCTTTTATGAGCACATACTGGTCGTTCTCCGGAGTTTTCATTATTCCAGCCCATTGCTGTCATCCGCGAATAATCGACGTTATGATGATGGCATGAATTAAAACTTTGAACAGGGCACTCATTGTCATTTTGTGAAAAAGGAAATTTAAGCGGTAACGCTTAAATTCTCAACGCATGGCTTGAATTGAAATTTCTATGGCAACAGGTGAGGGTTTTTGTCCTTCAAACCCTATTAATGAGATTATCACTTGATAGAACCCGCAGATACCTCTATGAGTGCCGGCTTACGTGCGGCCTCATATTTTCGGTTCACTGAATCAAAAGCTAGACAATATGTGAGAAATATAACACGTTTCGCGAAACAAAGCGCTTTCAATACAGACCTTATAATAATACGCCTATTCATTTTAGAATGTACATATGTGTGCAGGTATGTGGGGAGTGTGAGTGAAATATTACATACGTACGAAATAGTACGTTGCATGAATAGATTGAAAGGAAGTCTATTTGTCACACGTATTTTTTAACAAGAGGAGAGAACTACATAAATATACTACATACAGATATGTACATTATTTATGTAAAACATAACCGTGAAAGCAAACAAAAAAGCATAATAATGTCTTAGATTTGATTTAAGAAGATTCTCGTATGTTATATGATTCATTTAAGCTAGTTTTATCGGACACTCAAATGAAGAGACACATTGCAAACGCAGCTTTTGATGTAAATTGCAAACGTAGTACTTGCATCTGACAAATTTGAAAATCGTACATTCTTAGTCTACATTGGTACCTCCAATTTTACACAACATAGAAGCATTCCCAAAAGTATACTTTATGTAATACAGGTGCTATCTATGCTCTTTGCAGAAGAATACATAACCCAAAACCTATGTTTTGCAATCCTCCCAATCTCCCCACAATGACTATCTTTGTATTTCTACGATATTTTATTATAAATTATAATATTTGCGCTTTGACTACTTTTGCATAAGCTGTTTGTGGTATTCATCAACTACAACTGCTAGCATAGCTTGAAAACTTTTCACCCTAACACAGAACCAAATGTTTTCCTGTCAAATTATGAATCTATATACTTTTCCCAGCGATACTCCCATCTCGCAAATCCTTCCAAATAGAAAATAGCAATTTCGTCCCGCAAGATGAACGTTTACGAATGTCCTGGTCTCCTCGTCCGATTAAAATTTCTGTCCTCCGAGCAGTCGTGGTTTGACTTAATCTCAGGTTTCTGGATAACGAACATCATCGGCAGGCACAACTTAAGTAGGTCTTTGGTCCAGCCATCCCTGTTATATAGGCTTAAATCACAGGCGGGCTGATTGTACCTCACTGTCGGTTCCGTTTCCTCTGCCTGGCGGCCTAGGCCCCGAAGGGCCGATAGTTGCCTTGCGCGATCTAGACTTCGACGGATAAGAAGTGAGGCAGGTTCCGAGACATCGATACCGACAGTTTTCCGTCAAAGGAGGACTCACCAGCAACCAATCGGTCTCCTTCCTTAATGAGTGTTCGAACTCGTGTGGGCAGCTTCTAGTTGGTCGGTAGGAACCGGCTGTATGCTTCGATCGGTCAGCAGCCTCCCCTAAGTGGGGTTGACATCATATTTCTATCCTTCGACCAAAACTTTGAACCGGAAAACAGAAACAGTCATTAGGGAACATATCTGATGAACAAGCTGAACGGTTTATCAATTCGAGCTCCAATTGGTGAGTTTTTGTCATGGCGGCACTGGAATGTGAGGTGGTGCACTGTCTTGGTAGGACAAAACTTTCTCTTCAAATGTAGCTACTTTTCCGCAATTTCTGCCTTGTCAAGCACTAGTACATAGTATGCTCCCCTTATTGTTTCCTCTTTTTAAAAATTAGCACAACTCCATGAGTCCCGACACATGGAACAGTCGTCGCATTTTTCAGAGCTAGTTCACTCTTCGAAGTCCACTGTTTCCATTGTTCCTGGGCTTTAGGAGTATACTGCTATCCAAGATTCATCTACAGTTATTAATTGCTTCCACAACTCCATCTTATTTCGCTTAAAATGGTTCAATGGGCCTTTGAAAATGCTCATTCGAATGCATTTTTAATCCTGCGTGAACGAGCGCAGTTGGGTTTTCATGCCCGAATTTTTAGTCAATATAATAGAACAAACACGTTCTCTAGAGATGTCCACAGCCTCCGTTATCTCTTCTCTGTAACAAATGACGGTGCAGAGTCTTCGTAAACAGCCTCCAATTCGACCTTAATTTGGACAGGCGTATTGATTGTCACACGCAGGAATTTAATGACTTCTTATATTTAACTTTTCCCATTTATACAGAAGCATTGATATCGGCTGATAGAAACAACAAAGCTCTTTATACCATTCTCTTAGCGCACCCAAACTTTATGGTATTCATGTTTTGCTCAGCACCAATATTCCCTTACAATGTTTCTTTTTTCAAGACATTCGTATACAGGGTAACAAAACTATTTACACAATCCCAGAACAGGCTTACGTTGAAGCCTGTTCTGGGATTGTGCGCAGAGCGTAAATCAATCTAGATATTCTTCTCGTTAATATATATATATATATATGTATATACATGTATTTCCTACAATTATTATGAACTTCCAGACCAAATCCATTCAGATCCAAAAGGTTCAGGTTTAGTTTCTGGCGTGTGGTTGCAATAGACCCATTAGGTGACAAAATGTTTATTTAGCTTCAATATTTTTGGTTATTTTTTAAATAGAGGCTGTTGGACGATCCAGAAAAATAATACAAATTAATTAATTAATAATAATAGTATACTGTTATTTCAATACCCAAATTACGTGTGAATCATTAAAATTAGTAATTCCATAACAATTAAGCGATTATGGTATTTGTTTGTTGAGTTTTTAAAGAATACATGATTATTTATATTTTTTTATGCTCGCTGGAAGCTTATTAAACAACAGCCCATGAAAAACAACTGTCTTTGAAGGAAGCTTGTTTTATGGTATGGGGGTAATAAATAGTTTTTATTTCGCGTTTTATATGAATGAACATGTGTTGAAATAACTATTACGGTGAAGACAAAACAAACAACTTCCACAATGTTCGCATCACAAAAAGTCAAAAGATTATTTGCAAAAGCTATTGCCAATATTTCACATCGAATCGAATGCTTCATAAGAGCTCAAAATTATAGCTAACGTTGAGAAAATCGATAATAAGCACAAGAATCGTTTTCAACTGAAAGCTAATATAAATCTTAATGCACACAACTATTCAAATAACTAACAATTTTATGTGATATAAATAACTATATAAACATATTTAATATTTAAGAGGTCCTTTATTCTGTAAATACAGTACTGCTAAGAATAAAAAAGAATTAATTAACAATTACCTTGTTTGTTGATGGTTCCTGCAGAAAACCTAAAGACAAGAATTAAAGCTGGTAGTGACGCAAGAATCAATCTCAATTCTTCTTAACAAGTACATACCATGCATTTTTTTACCACCAAACATCTGCATTTACCTGCTATATATCGATGCGTTTTTTTTTATATAATTGAATCTCCTATATACTCAATTTTGTTTAAAAAAAAAAGCATCAACTGGCATAGTGACTAGTTAATGGGATTACTACCGAAAATAAACACAAATTCAACATTTTATTTCCTCCCTTCAGCAATTTCACAATTGGCTTACAAGCTGTATGAAATGTGAAAGTATTCACTTTGAGCACTTGTTTAATTTTATATTTCCATTGTAAATTCCTTTTCAAACTTGTCTTTGTTAGTACACAATAAACCACTACCATAACGCCTACCATAATGCATAATTCGAGGCCTAAAGCCAATCGTGCTGGGAGGAGTGGAAATTCCATTTGTCAAAGAAGCGAAATACCTCGGAATGTGGCTCAATCAAAGACGTACATTCAACTCTCACATCACTAAACTCATCAACAAATCTACTATTGCCTTAGGCAGATGTAGGAAATTATGTGGAAAAGCGTGGGGGCTAAGCCTAAAAATGATGCTATATACATGATTGTAATCAGACCAATGATAACATATGGATCGGTGGTATGGTAGACGAAAACATTGCAGATAGAGACAACAAGACGGCTAAGTGGCATACAAAGACTAGCATGTCTGTGTGCCACGGAGACCATAAAAACCACGTCAACAATAGCTCTGGAAGGGCACAACAAGCGCAACAAGCGACAGACTAATTAATGGCCAACCTCTTATAATTAAATCGCATGTGGTGCAACCTATCAGAAACTGTTAAAGGAATTAAAGGCGGGGCCAGTAACTAGCATTCCCAGTGACGCCATTAGTTCCAAACACTGCTTCGACAACTGCTATAAAACGGTAATACCAGATAAAGCAGAAAGCCGAATCTATGTGGTACACAGACAGCTCAAAGACAGAAAGTGGAGTCGGAGTGGGAATTTATTGGAGTAGACCTAAAATATCCAAAACACTAAAACTAACCCAAAGCACCACAGTATTTCAAGCCGAAATAGTAGCAGCGCTGGGATGTATTGAAGAATTAGACTGGCAAGCAGATAAAAGCGCTAGACTCCACACAGACGAATTAGAAACTGGTGTGGGACTACATGAATGCACCCAATAAGCTGGGAAGCCCAACTAAGGCGACCCTGGCCTGGCTACCGGGACACGAGAGTCATCAAGGGAGCGTAAAAGCAGGTAAATTAGCCCTAGCCGGCTCGTCAACTGCTGAAAATCGCCCTATACACTCGATGGGAATGGGAAATATGATAGTAAAAACAGCACTAAACAATGGAAAGATAAGAAATCTCAAGACTGGTGGAAGGTCATTTCAGGTCAGAGACAGTCCAAGCAATTTCTGATTGGACACAGGTCTACATTTACAGCGGACCTACTAGGCAGAGACAGGAAGTCTGTTAGAACAATGGTGGGGCTGTTAACAGGTCACTGTATGCTCAAGAAACACATGAGTAACCTGGGCCTGACAAAAGAAACAGCATGTAGATTCTGCCAAGTGGAAGAAGAGACTGCCGTCCATGTACTGTGCGACTGTATAGACAGGAAAATCTAGCAAAGAAGGCAAGCTAATGTAAGTGAGCTAATTAGAGAGGAACCACAATAGATCTGTAAAGGTCGCAGTGGGATAGGTCAAGAACCACTTCGAGCAGTAATCTAATCTAATTTAACAATAACGCCTTTCTGTCACTCATTAATTAAAGAGGATCAGATAAAGAGCTAAATGTCAAATTTAACAATTTATGCTTTATTTTCTGCTGTAATCCCAATAGTTATTCGCCCTGTGAATCGCCTACGTTCAATTCTAAGAAAAAAAAGCGCGTCAATGCACGGAAGGTAAAACTAACTGTATAGTGGTAAATAAATGCACGATATATTCTACATACTATGTGTCCATTTCAAAGAGACTTTGTTTTGATAGCGATATATTTATGGGAGCAAAGACAATTTAGTTTCATTTAGTCAATCGCTTTTCGTGAAAAAGTTTCAAGGAGTGACGAAAGGTGGACAAAATGAATCATGAAAGAATGTCGAAGCAAACGTCTTATCTATAAAACGTTTTAGTCACTTGTGTTTAACGTCAGTATGTACGTAATTAGAAGATAATCGAAGGCGAGGCAAGTAAAGCGCTAGCTAAAGCAAATTCGTTGAATATTTCTTAATGCTTACATACTTCAAATAACGCGACTCAAATATTTATAGAATACATTTCTCCGTGAACGATAAACACTTTTACGATTACGACGAATATTATGGAGAACGAAATAACACAATACAAGAAATATCTCGGAGTTCTATCTGATGTCTGCAGTGAAGAAAAATATTGCTTTATCTATGTACAGACGACATAAATTCAAGCTAATCTCTACTTCTTTTGAATTTTTAAGCCGGTTTTACTTGAGCAAAAGCAAGCCGTTTATATGCAGCGAACGACAAACTCGCAAAAACACCGGCCGCTATTGAAATCAATTTCAAGCTCTTTAGGTTTCAATTGTTGAATGTATAAATATTAAATGACACATCAGGCTATTTAATAAACCGCCGCTCATAAAATGGTTATAAAGCGTTTAATAGTTTCCTGAGCCGGGTACCTATATACGTAATCTATATGCGTTGTATGCTATTAAGCTTGCGTTTAGCTGCGTAAAATTTGAACAATGGGCTTGATTAAATACATTATAACTGCGAGAACTGGTTTTGTTACGCGGAAAAGCATTTGCAAAACACATTTAAGCTGCCCCTACGAGTTAAGGGAGGAATTTCAAGCAATTGTAACGATGTTTTACTTATTTGTAGACACATTTTCAAGGAAAAGGGGCTAATTAATGAACCAGCATAACACTGATTCACAAAAGAGAAGGTATATTGAAAAATGCAGTTTTAGAACATAGTTCGTAACGCAGTATTTATTCCTTTAGGTGCCCCTGATCAATCAAAAAAAACCTGCAATATTTTTGAAAATTTCTACACTAGTATTTCCCATCTTATACAACCTAGTAGCAATTGTAAAAATGGGTTCACGATGAAAATCACAATTATTTAAAACATCCCCTTTTATATAAGTTTTGAACATTTATGAAAACTAGGCATATAAAATAGGTGCAATTTTAAGTATTTTTCCTTTCTACTTGCAGTATTTTGTATTGAGCACACAAATCAGTAAAATTTGATATACGGCTTACTGTTATTCTTCCAAAGCCGATCGTAAAATTAACAAGCCACTATACTCCAATTGTTATTTAATTTTTTCAATTTCGAATACCACTGCAGAATGGAGACGGTTGCATTGGCTCATTCAAAAAATTTTGTTATTGGCTTGATTTCCACTCTATGGATCACGTTCCTAATGACTATTTTTTCTATTTTCTATTGCTTTAAAGAGCCGATTTTGAGTGAAGTACTTTTGGCACACCTTCGATATTTACCACGAAAGTTTGTTCTAAGCAATATAAATAATGCCAACGGATTGGTTTCTCTATAAATGAACACCAAGAATATAAAATATTACCGAAACTTGTCATGAGCCTTTGATTCAAATCGAAATGTTGAAACTGGAATCCTTGAAAGTTCTTAATTTCTGAGCGATAAATTATAGTTCACGGCGAGGCAATTAAATCAAATACTCATTAGAAGTTCAGGGAATGATTCATTACGTAAATATCCACATTCCATATTTACTCAAGTGCCAGAACGCAAAGACCGTTCTTTAAGCAGTCCAAAAATAGAACCTAGTGGAGTTAACCTACGCTCGGATGCGCATCGATTTGTTTCCGTTCGCTTTCGGTATAATTAATCCCACAATGGAAACATAAATCAATTTCCACCGCATACCTGAATGGAAAACATAGAATTCACCGTGACATAATAAAGAAACCCTGCGTGAAACGCGTGCTAGCGCCGGTATCTATTTCGACGATGGCGGTAGCAGTTCCTTATTATTGTAGGCGGTTTGGTATTGATTTCGCATAAATAATATGGAACGTGCCTTGCATTCGGATTACTTGCAAATTTGTTTTTACATAATATGCAATTAATATTCATAATGCAGGATAATTAAAAACGTATTCGGCTTTAGACCTTCTGCATGTTCAACACTTATTAATACCGTATTTATGGCATTAAAATTTGTATCACGATTCGTAACAAGCTGTGGTGTACACAATAACACAAATAATGTAGGCATTTTTTAATTATGCCATGAAATAATTGTAAACGTGAAAATTACACAGTGGCTTTTATACTCAGATGTACTGTTCATCCCTTCTGTACGTTAGAAGGTTCCTGTGTACCTAGACAAATGTATCTAGGAAACCTTAGTAATTTGTTCCCCGACAATATTGTTTCACCACAGTAGTAACGAAAAACAATTACAAACTAGGGGAGTAATTTAAAGAAGATAGAGTGTCGAGTGGTATACATTTGTTTGTTCATTTATCTTCCTTATCAATTAATTGCCTCAAGTATTCGGCCATCCTGCTAACTGCATTAGATGTCTCACATATTGAATATTACAAACGTATCTCCCATGAAGGTGTAATATCTCTGAAAATATTGTAAATAAGTATTACATTATTGGTACCGTTTTGAAGGTAATTTTATAAGGAAATTGCTGGCAATGTAGACTCTATGGGTACAAACAAAATCGAAAAAAAGCGTTTGAATTTCAATAAATCCTGTACGACGTATATATTTTTATATTATAAGACGCAAGGCAAGTGCAGACCAGAAAGTATAGAGAGTAGAAATAAGCAAATGATTATTCCTTCACGTGAGCATTTTCATAAAAACTATAATTTTTATCAGTTTTAGAGACTGCCTAACGCAATAATGTTAGAAAAGGACGCTTCATTATAGCACAAAGTAAGGAAACTAATTTAGCAATCATTATACACTGTACAGACCAAATTCTTGCAACTTCTAAAAAATCAATTAACACTTCCTGTACGCTGAGGTCATCGTAGATTAGGTGTATTAAGAAGAATATTATATATCTTTGATGTAGCTTTTAGTTCGTGCACAGCTCCTGGAAGATTTTCGGGAGTATATTGATCTTGTCCCAATGTTTATTGATGCAGAGAAAAAAAAAGAAAGTCTACTTATTTCTAAGCATACATCTACTTATATTCGATAATAAGTGGTAACGAATTGTAGAAGTAATTGAACATGCAATAAAGGGGGTGTACAGATTAGTTTGCACTTGTGCCGCATTCACTTAAAAGGAATGCAAACTCATCCGCACCCCACCCACCGCTACAATATTCCTGCCTATTGTTATTTGTTGAGCAAGTGCAGATTACAATGCAAGTTCTAAAGACATATACAAAATTATACAACAATTTTCTACAACTGATAAAATCTTAATAGTTTGCAATATAACCAAAAGTAATTATCAGAAGTGCACATAATTATATATCATCGAAAAAGTAATTTAAATGGCTATCAAAGTGATTAACAGTAAATATAGCAATCTATTTAAAATACTAAAGTTCAAAGGGGTTATGTACGAAAACTTAGAACATCCTGTGTTTTTCTAAACAATTTTAGAGAGTACACTGTGGTATTCTCTACTGGGACAGTCTCATTTTTAACGTGTCTCAACTGTAGGAAATTGCAGTGAGAACTAAGCCTGCAGAAACGAATTGCACTTCACCAAATTAGCAGAGACTAAACAGACTCGTGTTTATTCCTTTCATAAAAATGGGTTCGTGTTACCTACTGGTCTCTCCGAAAGTCAACGAAACACGAGTCTGTCTAGTCTCTGCTAATTTCGTCAAATACACGGAAAGTGTACTCGTTTCATTCAGGCTTAGTGAGAAAGTAACCACACCTCCGTCGTTGTATATAGAAAATATTATTTCTCCATCTTTAGCAGTTTTCATGCTAAAGTCAGCCGTACTATTGACGCACCTAGTATATTTTATGCCTGTAGGTACCCTGTATTTTCGAACACATTCCAGTCGCAGATACTTGCATCATCTTTTCCTTTCCGATAATTCTACTGAAAGAGGCGATATTTACCGAAGTACATAATAATAATTTCTGTTCTGTCACTGTACACTGCAACAATAGCCAAACTGCTAGAATAAAGCATGGACATCGAATACAAAAAATATACATTATTTTCGTATCTTTTATGTTACACTTATGTTTTCTTTGTGCTATATATACGTCTATTCTTACTTCAATCCTTAAATTTCTATCTTGATATACAAACACCCCTTTATGGAGTTGCACGTGCCTATCGTGTAAATATTAGGAAACTAACATTTTCTAATAACCTCATATCTTTCAAAAACATTTCCGTATATAGAGAGCGAATGATAATTGGCAAACCAGGGACTACTTTGCTATTATATTATATTCTAAAAATTCTTGTTTATTTCCATGGGCGTTTTAATTTGCTTTTGCTACATATACTTTTAGTAGTTCATTTATAAGTTTTGCTGTCTCAGTACAATATTTTTCTTTCGTTAGATTCAAATCAGTTTTGGTTAAATACTGGTATCTGCTCACTAGTATTATCAGGAAATCGGGCAATTGCGGTAATAACGCTTGTATACACACCCTATATACACAAGTATTTAATTTTATAACATGTGATAAATTCATCAATTCTCTGCAACTATCTTTTTTGTCACACATTACTCAGAATATGCATTCCTAAATGAAATATACTAAGTTGAATTTCATGTTTCAGATATCTCTAAATAATGTTATCAAATCTTAACTTATTAACAAAATAAACAATTCCATGTTTCTAGGTAACTAACGTCATAATTTAAGGACAGATTTACACTCTGTTTCACGTCCTTATAGGCTCTCACAATGTGAAACCGAAGGTGTACCGGGTTTAATTCGCGTTCGCAAGACGCACTCTAATTAGTTAAAGCAATTAGAAGTTAAGTGCTTTCCCGTGTCAAATACAGAGCAATATTTTGAACATCAAATTAAATTGTTTGCGTTGAGTGCGTTCTATCAAATGAAATCTAATTTTTTTATTTTAAATCGGCAATTGTACCTTTGTATTTCACGTATGTATCAGGAATGTTCCTCTTCCACCAATTATAACTAATTTTATCTTTCTGAATAACATTTTATGGTCTTTTAAGTATCATTGATATAATAAGCAATAATTTTAATTTTACACATAGTTGACATTTCAGTTTTTTAGTGTATATATTGTAATGAGGCTCTTTTTAAAAATTAAGGTCTTGGAGTTTAATTTTTGGAATTTTGGAACATGTTTAAAATTGTGTAATTTACTGAATAAATTTAAGTCAAATTAAACAATTTTTCAAGACCGAAAGAGCTTATAGTTTTATTAAATTTACTAGTTATACTCGCTTTAGCAAATTTTGTTTGGTACTTATTTCATTAAATGTTCTTTTAGTTTCTAGTTTGTTGTCCAAAATTATCAACTTATCTCACAATAAAGTTAAAGTGTTCGAAAACCTTCCTGCAAGTCCTTTTCTGTCAATCTTTTTAAATGCAAAACGAATGCTTACTTTGACCAAAAAACTTAGCTTAAGTATTTGCTTCGCCAAGTAAATATTAAAGTTCCTAAACAAAACTGTTTCAGCGCTACAGCATCATTACTGCAATTTCTACCAATCTTGTATATTAAAGCCATATTCAATAATGATAGCAAGGACTGTGGCGTAGTATTTCTAACAGTACAAAAGTGGCGGCTACCTCCGCACCAAACACAAGTTTAATTATGTGTTTTTTTTACGGGTCTGAGGAAATGAGGGTCTGAAGAAATGAGTTATATTAGTGAATTAGTTCTTCTGGCAGCTTTGACGAAAAGAGCGCAGATTCCTTTTTCTTCTCGACTTCCTGCGGTTGTAGCTGCTCCTCCTACTGCGGTTTCTTCGCTGGTTCATTCTTCTACATTAGTTACTGCAGGGGTTTATTTGTTGATTCGTTTTAATTTCGCACTATCTGGGAGTATGATGTTTGTTTTGTTATTTATTGGAGGTATAACTATATTTATGGCCCGTGTTGGGGCTAATTTTGAGTGTTATTTAAAGAAGATTATTGCTTTATCAATAAGTCAACTTGGCTTAAAACTTGTGTGTGGTGCGGAGGTTTCCGTTAATTTTGTGTTGCTAAAGCCATATTCCCTTAAATTTAGCCGTATTAATCCTCGCTGTTTTTCTTGTGGGTTTAACAGCATTTTAAAGAATAGAGATGCTAATCAATGTATTTGTATTGGTACCAAAGTACTATCAAAGCAAACAGCAATACTGTTATGAGTATCATAATTTGCTAGTCGTATGGCTTTCTATGCTGAGTTTTATTAAATATCGACAATATTTAATAGCTTAAAAAATATTTATATTTCTTTTAAATAAGTAAGTGTATTTCACGAAGTCATATTTTCGTCTTGGGCGTAATGGACGCATTGATGCACGTCCCTTAATCTGTAATCCAGTTTAACTAGGCACATCTATTGGTGAAATTATTTACTAAATTAAGAACGGTAAAGGTTTGTATATTTAATTCATAGTTCACAAATATACGGCTTTTATTACTCGATTTTGAAAATATACGTACCAAGTAGAACTTCTGATTATTGCACCAAATGATGGGGCTAATTTTTCTTCGTCATGTCCAATAAAAACCTAATTTTGACAGGAAGTGGAGTTATCTGGTTATTCCATCCACTCCTTTAAATGAACTTGAACGCGAACAATAGCAATCGTAGATTTTATTTGTAGTACCTTTGCTATTTGATTTTAATTAGAATACTAAATTTTACGCTCTCAATGATAGAACGTATCTCACTTATTAAGGCGTAGTTTGAAAGTTATAGTCTATATCAGTGCAATGAAGTTGTGTCGTATATTTGTATCATAAAGCTGTTAATAAACGCTGTTGGAATCCACAGCTTACTAAAGATATCGGTTCTTTTTTTAGATCTACGTTCTAATTAACTTTTGTGTAGTTATGGGCGAAAGTATAAGAAGGAAATGCAGTAGAGTATAAAATAAGATTTTAGTTTCGCCTTAATAAATGGCTACGGACAGCGAAGTAATTAAATGGAAAATAGAGATTTGGTGTTGCGTGATCGATTGAAAATGATCACGCAACCATCCGATTTACCACACGAGGCCATAGGCACTCTAACCATATGGCGTCAGGATCAGATATCACTAAATCTTACTTAAAATATTAAAAGCGGTCATGTAGTCCAACACTATGGCTATCTATTATTACATCTACCTCTGAGAGGATAACAAAAAAGAATTAATTGACCCGGAAAGTACGTATGGTATTATTACATGAAAAATTACCTTAATAAATCTCTTATATCGATAGATTAGCTTTTATTTCATATATAATTTTTAATTGGCCATAAAAACCTAGGCAATATTAAGTTCCAGTATATACAGACACCTTTCTTAATACAAAGAGAAAATGAACATTCATCATTTTAGTAGCTTCGTTAACTTAGCCGCTTGATACCGATCGAACTCTCTTTTAACCATAAATGATTTAATGGAAGAATAAAATAATACTTGCATAAGATTGGATGGATCATTAACGAATACGGTCCTTATAACGAGTAGGATCTTAAAGCACGTTGGTTTTAGTAAAAGGTCCCTCCCTAAAAGTTAATCCGTAATCTTCAAACCGACTCTCTACAATTAATTGTTGCACCGAGACAATTGTGTTGTACAAATTGGATTATAAGATCGAGTTTTGTTATTCAACCAACAAAACTTGTGTACATAGTAAATTCTTGTTAATTGTACGTTATGCTGACAAATTATGCAGAGAATTGTAATATACACAACCTGCGTTGTATAATTATCAATTAATTAATTAGTTAATTGTATAATTCTGATTTACGTTAGTAATTTTGTTTTCTCGTAGCACAAGTCGTTTAATGGAGACTGTTTTTTTTACGAAAACCTATCTTACTTAATGTATAAGACGAGAATGAAAACCCAATCTGGGGGAGATTGGAGGGAAGAGCAACAAACAACTAAAACAGTAAATATGTGAACTTGGAACACTTTCGAACCTAGATAAATACTATCACAACAATCTATTATGCATATATGTGAGCAGAAATTTTCAGTAAGTTTGCAGAAAATTTCTGTGTAAAAACAATTTAAATTTTTCATACAATGAGGTTAATATATTCAATAATATTGTTTCGAGAAAATGTATTATTATGTAATACTTATTCGTACATGCTATGCAATGAGTATTTTGTTAGTACAATACTCTGTTGCAAAAAGCACATTACACCTTTAAAAAATCTCCTTGGTGCATTCTATACTAATGCTTGTCCAATAAGAAATGTTACAGGTAATTATTAAATAGATATTTTCTTTCTGATTGCCATCACGGTTATCATCATAATGCTAATTTTAGAGGGCAAATACGATAAATATCGTACATCCATTTTCTTTCAATTTTTTTAGAACCTCCAGAAGTACACTGCGGAAGGACTGCGTTGTTCCTACTTTTAAGCATGAAAGTGGCAACATTATGATTACAAGTTGTTGGGGAAGTACTAACGTCATGGCCGCATGAATAACCAAACGTGCATGTTGATGTTAATGCGAGTTCTAGGATTCTAAGGATTTTCTCATTTTCTCATCTTTTAAATTGGTCTGCCCAATGTTTAAACCTAAATTGAATCTAGTATTTATGGTTAGTTTTATTGAAAAATTGATGGGTGCGACCCCTAAACGTATGCGGGTACGTAGTCTCATTAAGGCTTGACGAGGTCATACACGATACTAATTTACCCGTAGAATTTTATAACGTAGTCATTACTGTAAGTATATTTCAATAAAGGTTTAGGTTGTTCAAATAGATACATCAGGAGATGGAGGACCAAATCAACAAAGAAAAAATGGAGGTGGTACAATTTGAAAAGGGGCAAAAATGGAACGACAATGAAAATCAGAAACACCCCGAACATATTTGGGGATCACAATGGATAATGGGAAGGAGGAGAGAAGAAGTCATCTAGAGGATGGGAAACCACCCATCCCCAGAGATGAGAATGTTGGAGTACTTTACTCTCGGAAATTTAACCAAGAAAGATGAAAGCGACCCCGCTAGATCTCTGCCCAACTTATTAATATGGGGAAGGTAGACATGAAGAATCTGAGGTATTGTCCAAGCGCAGAAAGATCAGCAAATGAAGGGAAGAAACAAATTCTAAATAATGTGTATATCCCAAACAATATAACCAACATTCTAGCTTTCTTATTTCAAATTCGAATGAATCTGAAACGTTGTTATAAGATTAGGCATGTAGCTATTGCAGTACACTTTAGTCTGTAGAATATCGTGTTTTGCAAGAATTCATTTGCAAACAACTCGCGATAAATTATCTTATCGAGTAAAGTAATTAATATTTTCTAATTTTGGGTACAACACGTTTTTCTTAATGTGGAAATCCTGACCACTAATTCAAAAGTTCTTCTGATTTATCAGTTCATGTTGTCAGTAAATCCACATCATTATTTATGGAAGAAAATAAACTAAATTAATTATCACAAGTATTTTGGAAATGTAACGTAGCAAATTGCTGTTTCTGTTGAATATCAAGAAATGTCAGATTTCAAAATTACAAACGGCGATGCGTAAAACCTTATTTCCTGTTATATTAGCATTGCCTTCTAATTTAAGCTGAACTGTTCTAGTAAGTCATGGAGCGTGCGTAGGAAAACTAATTCAGTTAGAGCTGCATAGCATTACATAACCCTGTCAGGTGATCTACTTCATTATGTAACATATCTAGTATCCAGTTGACACTCTAAATTACCTTGTGAAATACATAAGTGTGCGTATACGATCACATCAGCATTGAAATACTTCTGCACCAGAGAACAAGAAAACAGTTTTATGAATAATCAAGGCGTGATGTTCTCAGAAGTCTAACGTAAATTAAAGGGGGAACCTCTGCGCTTCCCGTTCTCGAGTAAATGACACGAAATTAATCTCCACTTCTGAAAAGAAGGAAAGTAGAAAAACGCTGTTAATTTCGTATTTCGGAGTTTAGTACTAGATTAATATGACATGTCTCAAAAGTGATTGTAATTTCTTGTCGGGTGCTCGATTTCTTTTTATCGTTAACGGCTACTCATGATTTTAATTAATTCAATGGGGAAATTCTTTAACAACACATTTTTATCTCATTTCACTTTTAGAATCAGAGTGACCGTGCTTAGTTAAAACAGGAACCGTTGTTTGGAATTATAAAAGAAGAACCTTAATATGATACTAGATCTCAAAAAGTATAACAGAAGAAAAATACTTAATTATTATCCGGATAAGTATAAAATAGATAAAAGTCACTACTTGATTTTGCACACTTTAAAGCCTCGTCTTCTATTTAATTTACTTCGCCTACAGTTGGATAGTTTTAAGTCATTACAAATCAAACACAAAGGATAAGTACCGGCACACTCCACACCATGCAAAATATAGAAGTTGGGCCACTAGTTTCGGAAGCTTATGGGATTCCATTGCTAACTATACGACTAGGTAACGTTTTTCCTCGAAAGGTGTAAGTAAAGTTTATAGGGGAAAAGAAGTATATACAAATTTATAGCATTGTATACAGAGACTGTGATAAAGCTTTTATTGAACTAATGAGACGAGCAATAGGCACCAGACATAAAGATCATTTAGCACATTACTGCTATGGGAGAAGTGAATCGCCAAATATAACACCGAGAATAACCCCAAATTAATCGGGAACGCAACTTCAGCGCGTCAACTAGCCGTTTATGAAATGACCTATCTGAGAAAGAACAGATATCTGTTAAACTGGAGGAGGCCTTCTAAGTCATTCCGTATAAATGGATTATCACGATAATACCCACACATGGCTTGTCTTTTGTGTTATTGAATAAATATGTTTTCTCTCACCGTTCAAGCGTACGGTCAAAAATGGGAATCGACGAAATACATGTTACAAATTTATTAAATTTTTTTCTGGTGTAGAGTGTGCCGTTACTTTCAGTGTTTAACATACTACCTCACAGACCTTGCTCCGGTAAATTACTCTTAAAACATTTTCATTTTGCACCTCTAGACGTCGATTTTTTAAAGGAAAAGTTGTTTTGTCTAAATTCAGTAAGTCTCCTATCTCTTCCTTGAAGTGACATTCTCATTTTGTAACAGCCCATAACAAGAAACCAGCAATAAGATCCAACAATGCAACGGATATGGTTAGAACGTTGTACGCGTATAAGTTTCCTACTAAGCAATGTAAAGGTAAAATTATTTACATGACGGTTACTTGTTTGAGTTCAAACAAGGTTCAACATTCGAGCACTTTATTACGTTGCTAAGATGTTGAACACGTAAATTACCATGCATTATAATCAGTGACTTTCTGAACGGCCACAATGGAAATCCTGGTAGTGAAGAAGAGGACTGATTGGTTACTAGAAATTGAGTCATGACTAGAGATGACAAAAGCAGGTGAAATTATTACTGTCTTGCAGCGACTAGACAGACTCGTGTTTTGTCGACTCTCGGGGAAACCAGTAGGCAACACGAATCCTTTCTTATGGGACCAATAGACACGAGTCTATCTAGTCGCTGCAAAAAAAATAATTTCACCTACCTTGGTCATCTTTAGTCATGACGACTAAAGATGACCCAAAGCCTTCCATTTAACCATCTGATTGTGCGCATCCTGAAAAGGTCGAAGATATTAGACGAAATTGACTCTTGCTGCACCGCTAGAGACACAACGTATCCGAACAAGTGGAAAGCATTAAAATTACAGAGGACTGTTCAAAAAGAACCTTGGCATGCCGGGGGGTATTCTATCTGGACATTGCCAGCTAAAGAAGCATCTTTACAAAATGGGATTAACCGATGACATATCATGCAGAGGCTGTTTAGCTGAAAACGAAATAGTAATGGATTTCCTCTCCAAGTGTACTGTGCTGGCGTCAACTGCAAGGACCATGCTACTCCGGGAAGCATCGTAGCCTATGTCACGGCAGGTTCGTTGCAGGACCAAATACTGTGAGATCCATCTTATCCGTTGTCCATAACCATAGCTATAGTTTGACTTTTTTTAATTCTTAAAACTTATAGCTGATTAGGAAAATGGAATAGTTTAGACTAATGAATTTTTTTGGACCCTATGTTTATCGATACTCACGTGTTGGCCACAAATCCACCGCGGCTATCACTGGATCTTCTGATGAAAAATTATTTTACGATAACCTTGGAATTAACATTTTGTAAAACTACAAAAGTATTATACAGTTAAAGGCTAAAAGTTCCATTGTTATCGCCGCCGCACAAGCACTAGCTAGCAATTTAATTTCAAAATCGCTAATAGTTTTAGGTTAAAATCCATTAAATCCAGTTCATTTACAAAGAATGTGCGTGTAATTACAGCAGGAGGTGCTGAAAACGTGTTTTCAAATCCATTTTAAATCCATTTTACGTGCAAAAAAAGCGACAAATTAATTGTGGCATTCAATTCGTGCGACAAAACGAGAATCACAGTTTAAAATTCATTTAGTTTCTGTATCGTACTATAATCCTAAAAGAGGAATTTAATTTGAAGGCGTAGATAATTACGAATAAAAGGTATTCGTCGTATGCAACACTTTTGTTTTAAAAATTATAGATAATAAGCTAATCTATGGCTTGCTATTTGCTTATTGCTTATTGCAAGTTAGTAATTATATTTACATGCGAGGTTTCAACGAAGTATCTATCGCGATCTAGAAAGTTTGTAATGTTTGCGTAGACACTCGCGATAGATCACATACGAAGATGAATACTAAAATTTCATGATTCACCTCTGAGGTATAAAGTTTCACGATGCTAAAGCATAAAATGCCGACATTCTTCTCAGAATTGTCAAACTGAATTTATGTCGGATATTGCTTGTTTACTTTTCCAAGTAATATACGCGCCCCTCATACGCAAAAACAAATGATTGACAAACAAATATATAGATATAAAAACTCTCAAAATATTAAATAAGTGAGGATGAAACGTATTGAATTTTTATTATGGAAAGGTGAACGCATATGTAATCGTATTCAACCATATCTTTCTCGTGCCTACATTCCATTCCATTATTTAGTTATTTCAAAGTGGTACACACATTTAAAGCATCCAAATTCAATTGTAAGGGCTACACTTATCGGTTTCAATATCGTTACGCTTAACCTCAGTTTGATTATTGTATCGATACACCGAATACAGGATTATGTTTACGAGGTGTGGAAAGCTCGGGGCTTAGCGTCGACAGGGGTGGATATTTCTCACGAATTGAAAAAAAAACCATCGACACTTAAAAATATTGAATTTCGAATTCATGTAACGAAGTATAAATATTTAGACACGCGTCGCTTGTGCCTGGAAAAAAAAAACAAAGTGAGAAACGAGATTTTGCGTTCTTAAATGATGCCAGGCAAAGGTCTATAATATATAAAAAATACTTTCTTTGATATTTTTTATTTGACCTTACGTAGTTAAGATTTGTTTCTTTGGGATTGTAGGTCCATTTTTTTCTTTTTTGTTGGTATCAAATGGTATGTAAAATCCCTTTATTTTCCATATATCATTTTATTTTTGCTACGTTTGGTTGATTATATTTTTCAACATTCTCAATCTTATCTAATCATCCCCCTTTACTTGCATTCAATATTTTTCTCCTAAAAATCATATTTGTCAGAAAATGTTTTATTGATCATACCAAAAAGCTTATGTTACTTATACATAATAAATTTGTGCATGTCTACGCATTCGTCTGTTCGTCAATTTATATTTAATATTTTATTATGAAAAAGTAACATAACACTATAGTATATAATCGTCGTATTGATAAAGACAGCACGTTTTATATGCTTTACTAAATATGTTATTTTCTTGAAAAGCACGTTACGCAATATACAAACTTTTGTACGTATCCTTAATTCTAACTTGAACAGTTGTTTGAATAATCTTTCGCTAAACGTACACATTTTAGCAAAAATTAACTGAGACCAATGTAAAATGAAGACAGCTTAACAAACGGATTAGTTAACATGTTTTGTTGGCACTTTTGGCGGTAATTTTTTACGTAAATTAAAAAATAAATAAATTCTGCGATTGCACTTGCAATTGCAGTTATTATTCTTGATATAGCCTCCATAATTAATTTAAAAACATCCAGTAACAAGATATGTTATTATGGAGTTCATAATCGTTTAGTAGTAGCTCAAAAATATGCAATTTTTGCTCGACTGAAAACTCTGTTAGATTCAATAGGTACATATGTACAAAGATGTTTATTCTTTAGATTTTTGTGACAAAACCTGTAAGGTGTACAAGAGAACACTTACAACAAAATATCTAAAGAAGATATATATCAAGTGCCACATAATTGATAGTAAGTACCAAGCAGCTATTTTTCTTTTTCTTTCGTGTAGGTAATGAGTATAAGAGCTAGTAATGGCCATATTTAATTCAAAAGTTTCTTTATTATGCATCATGGCGATATAAACTAAAGAAAAAATCTTAGAAAGTATATCAATTACGGCAAATACGGCGGCCAAATTTAGAATCGAAGGAATTTGTAAGTAACGGACACAAACGTTTTGTATCCACTGAGAGAATCAAATCGCCAAATCTTATTCTTATGAAGGATTATACCATTGTAGTTAGAAAAGGATAAGCTATTAAATGGAAAGCAAAAAAATCAACACTAAGAGAGAGAAGCTTGATGGTGTCTGGAATTTCCAGTCTTAACTAAGAAATAAATATATCCGACGTATTGCAATGTGCAGCTGGTATCAAATTCTCTCCAAATTATAACATTGAAATCCCTAAAAATCCTTTGTTAAATTAATAGTTTAAATTTAAGAACTATTCTCATAGTGACACGGAAATTTAGGATGGACTCTACGGATCTGGTAAGATCCGTATTTACCAAATAGAGATTAACATTTACTTTCGAGTCCCTACGTTTAGCACTCCGCAAAAAAAATAATTCTCTGTAGTGATTAGCATTCTGTTCAGAAATTAGGCCTGGATCCCTTCTATCGGCCACGATAACCAATTTCAAGAAACTTTGGACGAATGTGTGCAACAACTCTCATCTACGGTATCAAACTAACTACAAATGGGACACATCAACGGTATCCAGTTCCAATGCGCGCTCTCCCTCTTAACGCTGATGGAAATTCGGAACTACCATTAAGACGCTCCTCATTAACGGTGTTGAATGAGTCCATGAGTCAACCCATCAGCACTATTATCAATATTCACATCTTAACGATGATAATGATTTCGGTAGTACGATATAGGGGTTATTATTCCCCGTCGAATTAAAATTATCGTCGCTCCACGAATATTTACGATATCATAAAAATATTAGCTTCCTCCGTCGTTTTCTCCCGTCATTTCTATTTTGTTCCGTACTAAAGTACTCGTAAAAATGTCACGATTATTTAAACGGCTGATAGTTTTAAGGATGTTTGTGTAAAACGAGAAAGACTGTAGCGGTTTAAATAATGAGTTCTCGGTAACTCGATAGCACCCTACGTTTCGAAACCGGGGGTGAATTTTTATGTTACAAAATTAGGACGAATGTACGAAAATGTGTAATTCGATACGAGCTGCGTGACGATTGCTGAAACGCACGTGTGACGGTTTTTTCGTTGAGGGCATTCAATTCGCGTTCCTGCTTACGTTATTTTTCTTCGAGATCCATACTTTGCATTCCATTTTTATTGACGTAAACCAACAAACACCATGATGCCATGATACTGAGAATATATATATTACAGTTGCAATAATAATAGTACCCATTTATGTGTTGTTTGCTTATGTATACGCTTTAACATCCCGCTAAAAGATCCGAAAACATCTGAGATTCCTGTGGCCGAGCGTTATTCCAGTTATATATTTTCTTTGATATGGAAATAACTGCACTACTGGCGAGTTTCTCTGCATTCATTTAGTTTCTCCAAAGTCACAGTATTGTAAGTCTGTAACTTCTTTTTACTGGTTAACGTTACTTTAAATGTAACATCGTACGTTTCACAGACCAGGATAGAATACATATACATTTGCTTTAATGGAGGGTGTTAGTTTATAAACTAGAAGAGCGTTCTAAGTTCAGAAGCTCTTCTCAATTTATTTTTTCTTCAGTTTGTATACTTAAATTCTTTCCACGTTAATAGTTGCATTTACGTTGACATTATTTGACTGTGAAATGGATTAGTAGTTTAGAATAACATCTATGCATTTCGGTTTCATTTAACATGCGGCAACATCTTGCAAAATTAAGCAATTACATAGCGTATGAAATATACCCTTGATTTAAAGTTATTAGCTTGTTGAAATTCTTCACTGCCAATTCAGTCATTTATAAACCAGGATATGATACTCTCCCAACTAAGAACATTAATTTGAGCAGATTCGAGTTCAAAGCATACTAGTCAGATTATTTATTAAAGATTTTATACCTATACACAGTATAATGTGTAGATAAAAATAGCATTAAACTTTTTGCAAATGTGTAAAAGTTAACTTCGCACTGAAATAGTTTTCAGGAAGTTGAGATTACAAATTGTGTACTGTAAACCACAATCAAATTAATCTTACAAAAAATATCTCAAGAAAGCAGAATGCTTTCTTGGTATTGGAATTGAAATTAACTTTGCATCTTCAATAATCACTTCTTTCCTTGAATGTCTGTGCTTCAAGGAAGAAAGGGAAGCAAACAAACAGAAAACGTATTCAAAACACACATACGTACTTTAATAAATATGTCATTTTTCATTTATTACCAACAGCAGAGAATGTATCTATTGAGAATGGAAATTGTTATGCGTGTCGCGCTGCATCATAATACTTTATATAAGTATATTCTCGGAATATGTATTTCTGTGCTTAAGTGCACAAGCAGTCTTCATTCAATAATTATAATTCCTTTTTTAGGATATGCAATCAAATAGATTCAAATTGCTTTGTTGTAGAGGGTATTTCACGCAACTGTTTCGCAAATGTGTACGATGTTCTACTATTTGATTTTATTTGATATTCTGATGCTATTATCTCTCCAATCAGATCTATTATAGTCAAAAGTCCATCAAACTTCCAGCTTAGATCGACATCTCGACGTTGTTATTTTAAATGAAATGCTTTGATTTTTCTCATATTTCTGAATTCTTCGCCCATAAACTCGTAAACTTTCCTATAACTAAATATTGTTGTATGTATACTGCATAGTGTTCAAAAAATAAGCAAAGTGTCATATTTTCAAATGTTACAATCCATCTATCCATATTAATATTCCTTATGCCTGGCTTTAATAAATGTTGAGATATTCGCAATTTGTTGCTAAACATAACGTCAACGACTATTCAAATAATGACATCTTGAATTTATTTCCTATTCGTGGAGAATGCAACAAAATGTGTACTAACACCAATTAATAAAGGAAGTTATGAAGAATAGAAGAAATATTTCAGTTTTTGGTGATTAATTTTTCCACCCATTAATTCCTTCCTTTGAGAATTCCAATTCGTCTGTTCAAATATTTGAGAGAAACGAACGTTCTTCTTGGGATCTTGTTAATAACAATTTGGAAATGCGTTAAAGTATGCCATAAAATAACTCAAAAACAATAACATTTAGCTATAAGAAGGTTAATGGAAAATGATGTATTTATGGGCAGGGAATTCCAAAATGTAAGGAAAAGTGTACTATTCCGTTTAAAATAACAAAATTGATGTCGATTTTCGGTATACTTTGATAAAAATATTTTACTTCAATTGAGACAAATAAACAGATAATAGCTCCAAAATATCAAATATAGGAAAATTGTAGAACATCATACCCTGTGTAAGGAGGTGTAAACATCAAATAACTCTACAATGGTTAAATAATCTAAATAGACGTAGTGTATAATAGTTCTAGCGATAAGTGTACATTATAATGCATAACAGTGGTTATAAACATTACTTTTATGATGTTCTTTATCTCAATTTCCCACACTCACATTATGTATGTATGTATGTACGCCTCATTTACCCATTACATATGAGTAGATAAATATTGTTTTTGATTTAAAGAATACTAAAAGTTTCTCAAGAACTTCAAGAATTTAAGCTGAAACTTATATAACGAAAATTTATTAAACGTGTGCTTTACGACATGCATCTATCTTGCTCCTATTTTACTTTAAGAAAAGCATATAGTGCTTGAAGTCATTTACGAAATAATTTAGTCACATAATTTCCATAATAAATTTGCTTAGCTATCCAACCTGTCACTACTTTACAACCGGGGAGATGTCACTAAAAAAACAACAGACGATCCTTTAACGATACGTACAAGCAATGAACTTATAAATAGGAAGCATTCACCTGTGCATATTTGTCATTTCATTTATAATTCAACCAGCATAGAACCGCATACACATATACTTATGTAATTCTATGAGAATTCTATCCTTTGACGGATATCGTAACTAGGAGCATCCGACAGAACAGATAAGACTTATCGCCTTCGATAGTCGGCCTTTAGAGAGGCGAATGAACCGCATAAGGTAATAAATACGATGACTCCGCTATAGCGGCTATTTATTTTTCTTGCTTTAGGGCCGTAATTTTCAAGTTTACATTCCGCCCTGTTAATAACAAATACAGCAAAAACTAAGCGCTCTCGTAGTGATAAAATAAACCCAGCAAATGACTGCGTCTTCTTTCTACGGGACGTGACGCAATATATACGAACCAGATATTTAAGAATGTAAACAGACGATCGGCGTAGTCTAAACAAACCCATCTACCCTTACCTGGAAGTGGAAAAAAATGTTTGCCAAGGGAATTATAAATATTTCCATATTTAATGAGTCCAAAGTTATGTGCTTGCGTGGGATCCAACGCTATTAGCGATCTTAGTGTTTTATAAGAGGACTTTGAGATTGCTTGTTCGGGCGAAAGAAATTTAACGATCCGTGGGTAAAGCAGAGCCTCGAAATTATCTGATATTACGTTTACTTGCATTAGTGTCTCTTCATGCATACTCTTAAGCAGTGCTGCTCTAGTTTATTAGCATCTACAAAAAAAATCTAAGTAAGATCATCTAGTCACTCTTGTAACAAGTAGTCGATTGATACGCGTAGGGTATATGTAATTACATCGAGACTGGCAACTTGAACTTGTTTACAAGTTTTTATTCCTAATTATCATATATAATTGACATGGACGTTCACGTTATCAGAAATACAACCGTATTATATAATATATTTCACGTATTTGTAAATACACGATCAAGTTTTGTGTGGATGATAAATAAGTGCTGAAAGAGTACATAGATAAATATAGTTGCCTTCATTAACTAACTTTAATTCTATTTCCTTCTATTTATGAAGTACTCGGGAATATACAATTTTGCAGTGCAGTCATTAAATGAATGTACTTGAAACCGAAATATCTTTTCTATATATTGTTATAGTTGTTGTGTTTGTTGACCAATTGAGAAACAGTTTTCGTTTTCGAGTTTACATTCTTACATTTTATTGCATGGTTTGTGAAGTGAAGCAATGTTGGTGTTTTGACCTTGGCATTTAGCGACAATATATGTAATTACTTATAATAAAAAAAAAACACAAGAGAAAAAATATGAAAATACACGAATAGCTGGTGCTCCTTTCTTCGAAATTTTACCAGCAACAATGATAACCTGGCAGTACAAATGTACATTTTGTACCATTTTACGAAACCAAATTACTTCTGTTATTGAAATCTAAAAATGGAACATCATCTGCTACTTTAAGGTAACCATATTAATAATCTATAACAGCGTTAATTTCACTTAGATACTCTCATCCATAAAAGTTTGCACGTATTTAAAATAACTAAGGAAATTTCCCGGGACATTACTTCACGTCACGTAAACATTACTAAACTTGGAAATCTTAAAAAAAATATTTTCTCAAATTTTAGTTTATACGAAATCTCAATCGTTAGGGGAGCTGAAATATTGAACAAATATATTTGCAAACTATTGGAATATCGTCAGACTTATTACAAGTCTCTGATGTTTTGTCTTCAAACTAATCAGAATGATTTCATCTTATTAAATATTTGTAACTATGAAACGTAAATACCTTTTTCACTATTTTTTACTCGCACACTCACAGGTACATCTCTTATAATCTGTTCTTCTGGTTAAAAAAAAAACATCTCACTTCTTGAATTTTATAAGTGATCTGTTGTCAGGCTAATCGTGACAAGCTTTCTGATCTTTTTAAGCAAAGTAGTAGGTCAAGTAATTATTAAGCAATGTAGATTTAAATTGTGAGCATTGAAACTCACTATTATTCTGAATGCATGGATTTTAAAAGCTATTGCACTTTTTCTCAACATCCGGAAAAAACCTCAAATTAAAAAGAAAAAATTGCAAAACAATCAAACTTTGATAAAGGAGAGTTTATTAAATTAGTTACTGATTTACATGGAATCTGATTTGCACTAGTTGTTTTATAATATCAAACAGCATAAACGAAATTTTAATGAAGCAAATATAATTAGGCAGTGATAACTAAATGCCTTTAACATACCAAATAAATAATAAGTAATATAGAGTGGATGTGAATGATGATTTATACAATTTTACCATGAAGCGGAAACCCGATTTAATAACGACATACATTTGTAAAGCTACTGAACATCTTGAGGTTCTATTACGTTCCCCGCATACAGGAATACGGAATAAGAATGTCCCGAAAATAACCTTATAACGGAATCACGCGGAGGTTTTATATTAAATTTTTCCAAATTCTGATTCTCCGCTCTCAATTCGAAAAGAATTCCCCGTTCAGTGAGGCAGAACGAAAAATTCAATTGTGCGGATTTGTGTTAGCTGCTGACTGAATCACGAACGACGGGAATCGCTCTTTCAATTCTACTCCAACTCTACGATCGAGCGTGGTGTTTGTTTTTCTAGTCGAAGTTCACTACGTTTTTCCACGGGGCGTACACGTCGAATGCAACTTGTAGATTTACGAATTATTGAAATCACTCGAAGCGCATTCCTACGTTCGGCGTTCTGAAAGATTGCGTCATTACACACAAACAAGCCAACGCTTTTACACGGTCAGATAAGGATGAAACTAATGAACTCTCACGAATAGCTATGATGGTTATTTTGTAACGAATACCGTAATTATTGATGATAGATATAGTAAATAGGAAGGTACAATAGTAATGGTGAGGATATTACTTGTTTATGCCGGATAATACAGTTGAATACTTCGACATAACATTGTGACGTCTTTTAATCCATCGAGAACAGAAATCGTTTATTCTACTTATATTGAAAAAGTTAATATTAGTATGAAAACAGAGGAAATGGTGCCGATTAATGTTTTATATAAACCTACACATTTCGAAATTTGTCAGTCCCAAATCATGCTTATGCCAAGCTAAACAATTCAATGTTTACTCCTAAACATTTTTAAAGAATAGTTCAATGGTTTCACCGATGCATACAATTATTACAAGTATTATATTCTCTCTCAGGAAACGAATTGAAAAACTGTTGAATACTGGAACTTCGCAAAAAAATACGATTAAAATCAATTTCAAAGTTGCAAGCGTTTACCTATACCATTATCAATAGCTATTGATAAATTTGTATAATTTTTGGAATATTGAAAGATTCGCTAAAACCAACGTCTTGCCTGGTGGAATCTGCTTAGGAAATGATGTTCTAAATTCTTCGTACTAGATGAAAGTTCTAATTTTGTAGCTCAAATTCGGTTAATTGTACGTTAAAATACAATACAATTATTTCGTATGTATGAAATTATCAATAATAAATCACAATAACAATTTTGATAGATCCGCTTCAATCAAAGGCTTTTCTTAAAAAAACATACCAAGCTTATTTTTCTTAAAATTCAACGTACACTTTTAAATTAAGCAGAGTATCTACCAAAAATATGCATAGTTCCTATTCGAAATGCCATAATAGAATAACCAATTGCATGAGTAACATTATAGCGTATTTAATATGGGCTGCACTAGAGTGCAGTTGGAGCTTGCAATTCTAGTTCGTTAATTCTGGATTGGAGCGATTTTACATGTCATGTTTCATTGGGAGAGCTTTAGTACATCAGTAACATGCTTTTATTGTATTTCTAAACATCAGGTGTTATCAGTCGGTTATATTGCTCTGAAGCGAATTTCTCCTCCAGCCAGAACAATAAAAATTGCACCGGGTATATCTCTAACTGCTCCGACCTTCCCAATGGATCATGCAACTTCCGCTCCAAGCATGCTCCGAACGCTCTAGAATTGCCAATGGAACACGCTATTAGACGCATAATTATGAAATGCACATAATAACTAATGAAACTAGGAAACGATAATGGAATTTCGATTACCTCGACTACTATTGTTGAAAGGAGCATTTTAATAAAAGTATTATAGATGTAACGTGCAGGACAAGGATGTACAATTAAACTCGGGAAATTCTAAGGGAAAAGCTAACATTACTGGCAACAGTATTTAATAAAAGTGGAAACATTAATAAACTTGGAAAATAAAACATCCTCTGAAATCAGATCCGGCAACATAAACTGACTAAATATTTCCCCTTACTATGTTAGTCACACAAATAATCTAATAACTAATCTCAAAGTAAATATGTTCTTCAAAAATTTGTGCGTTTGCATCTTGCAAGCTTGTTTGTTTTTTAGAACAGTCATTACTTTTTATTAGAAAAATAAGTGCTTGCAATACTTACCGTTGTTACAAAACTAATAGACGAAATACCTAGAAATGAATTAGTACCGGAAATATAAAATGACACAAGAATATAAACATTGCTATCTCTTATTGTTATTTCCTATTATATTATTTACACTAGGGTGTACTATACAAGATGATTTATAATAGGTGTAAAGAACATCTTGTACGGGAAGTTATTCAAAACAAAAAATGTTAAATTAACACGGGTCCTATTCTTTTTATTTACAGAACTAAAACAGATTTTAATAAAGTTGAGATGATTATTAAAAGTACAACTTTAGAAATAAACTAGAAAAATAAATAGCCAATGAAAGAAGAAACAAATGACTATGTAAGATGTAACTGTAACATATAACCTGTGTAGTAACCCTTCCAATTCAAACAGTTCTCAGTTAAAGATATCAACCCAAATATTAACACTAAAACGGTATTGAAATCGCAATTATCTAACAGTACGTAGATCTTGAAGATATCATAATCCGTTGTTATACTCTAGTTAAAAATATGGGATCCTGGACAATTTTTTGTAGCGATCAACTACAGAACTCTACACGCTGATTATAATCTTCCAGGTGTAATGCTTGACGCGATGTATGTGATACGGGTGTAACTGTTCACGATGAAGTGTTCGCCATACAGAGTTCATGCACAAGGTGGGGTGCTCATTGCATCAACTACATTTTCTTCGTTGGCTACGTTATTTCCTGTAGCCTCATCCCGATTATTGCGCTAAGCAACAAGTGAACCAATTTCCCTGAGTCTTGAATGAACTCAATGAAAAGGTTGACATCTATCAAAAAAATCTTTAGCAATACCCTCTAGATACCGTCACTGTATCCATACATACATATAAGCAGTACCTGCGTATTCAGGAGCTAGATATTGACTAAATATTAAGCCATATTTGATGACACATTATCTATGACATTATGGATGCCATTAAAAAAATATCGTTTCTTCACATGAAGATTAAAAAAGAACTGGTAAATATGTCGATGTTACTGCGTTTTAAGGGAAAATTCATGATTCCTTTTTGTAGAATATTTTCGGTATTTTAACATGGAATTTGCAGTGTTTTGCGAGCTCTTAACGGATAAATGGTCAGAATAGTACAAACATATTCCAATGAGAATGAAAATCTCCTTTTTCCAAAAGTGGGTATGTTTAAATTTGAATGAACGCTCCTCATATATATCTGTATATGTATTTTAGTTAAGTTAGGAAAAGGATGGATTAGCAGTACATCAAAGTGAAAATATGCATACCGTAACGTATGAGATATGTATCAAGCGAATAGCAGTCACGACTCTAGATATTTTTTTCTCTCAAACTTCTTAATTTTAGTTAAACTTATAATAATAGTTTCAAGTTCCTTATGCCATAGTTGCGTTGCGCATTATTAATTTGTAATGCCTCTTGTTCCGACAGAGATCAGACACACGATTTGATTGGCCAAAAACAATCTGACATTATTGCTTTCGCAGCATATGTTAGGTTGTGACTATTTTTTTTAGTTTATGTTGAAATCAACAATTTACTTAAGAGACACTACTCAAAAGGAGCTAAAAGGTTTTTAATGATATCAAATTGTCTATACAAGACGTTAATTATTTAACACCAGCAAAAGAAATCTTATTGCTACTTTCTCTTCAACGATAGCTTCATTGGTAAAAGAGCGACATGTGTTGTATTCTAGAATTGTATATGTAACTATCCATGACAAATAATTTTCGTCTTTTTGCACAACAGGAGAAAAAAATCACGGATAAAGTAGTGAACGCAAACTCAGTAATATATAAAACGCGAGCATTTTTAATTATTTTCACACTATCAGTTACAATTCTATATGTCGTGCAGCAAACTGATGATATGAAAATATAATCTAAATGAAAAATGCCTTATGTGGGCACACTTGTAAGTTATGTAATTTAAGTTAAGGAGTAACATAAATTCTGGGTAACCGAAAACTATAACTGCGATATATTAATTACTTTGCATGTGGTTTTTGGTTATTACAATTCCTCGCAAATTATAAGAAATTGTATAATTACATGAACATTGGTTGAAGCCGATAGATACAAATAAACCAAAACGACATTTACTTAGTATCCGCATTTAGTAGTAAATAAATTATCTTTGAACGGCGGCAACAGTTGAAAGAAACACTTTAAAGATAGTTTTAGAGATACAGACCCAATGTTTGCTTTTTAAATATATATATTACAATATTACACGCAAAATTAGCTTACATTCAGTCTATCCTCGCCTTAGATATCCATATCGATCACATCGACAAAAGAAACAGCATCCACAATTATCTTTCTGCGCGATAAGCAAAAATAGAAACGATTATATCAAATAACAGTGTACGTGAACCGAAACGCTAAGTAATTGTCAGCTGCTCCGGCAGAACCACACTCAAAACGATAGAACATCAAACTAAACCTAAAAGCTCAAACACCCAATGGAGAAGAGGCCGTATCTCCCCCACCACATTCCCCACTAGCATCCAGAATGGATATTTTATATCCCAGACCCCATCTCTAATTCCAGGGCTAGAAAACCCGGAGCGTATGTTTCCGTGTTATATGAAAGACCAACGCTATGCAGCATAACTCACCCCTACGCTCAGGTAGGGTAGTAATAATGTATAACTTTACATCGACCGGCCTCTCTGGCACGCCATTGGTTAATTATTACCTGGCATGCGGACCGAACTTGCTATCGGCCGATAATGTGAAAAGTTTTCAGTTTATGGATTATGAAATACTTTACCTTGATCGCCTTGAACTTCTCACGCAAATAGCGTCCTAATATTTTGTTCGTTTACAGTAATCCCAAACCCATTTTTATAAGTTGGTATATGACCATTACGTCCAGATAAGAAAAACAAAATATACGTGATTAAGGTAAATGAAATTAATGTGTTGCTACGATATACTAGAATGAAAAATGTAAAATAAGGTAATATGTAGTCCATACCAGCATTAACACTGCAAATTAATATTTATTTTATCATCTATAATACAGTTACTTCACTACTAATTTAAATCACCCTTTATATGGTCCACCTCTTAAAGACTTAAAAAAACAAGTTTTTCTATAGCGAGAAGGCGGAATTGTGAAAAGAAAGATATGTATCTCATCTTCCCGATTATGACGAGCTTCGCAGCACGAACGTGCATCACATACAAATGATAATCGAAAAATCGAATTGACATAATGTTTTTAAATTTGAAAGCAGATATTCCAGCAACACTTGTTTCGAATACGTATTCATTAGTATACCGGCTTCAAGTTCCGCCATTCTAAGAATTGATTATACGAAACTCCCCCAAATTACACGTGTATTAGCTAAAGTTCCTATGTTCTGCCACTACTTGAAGGTTGCATTAGTTTCTATCAAATTAAGCATAACACTATACATACAAATTTTTCGCTTAAATACAGTTTAAATACAGTGCTGCAATTATAAACTGTTTTTAAATGCATTAATTAAAATTAATGTGTACAATTACAACGTCCATTTGAAGGGATTATTCTATTCCTTCATACAAGGAGTTCGATAATTACCTAGCTTTGACAAAAGATGGTGTTACTGAATTTGAAGTAATTATTTTTTTTTGTAAACGTAACCTTTCAAAATGGTACTGCCAAACATTCAAGCAGATACAGTGAATGCTAGCTATTTAAAATTACCAACACTCATGATTTAGCACCAATGGAAAAAAATCGAATATAGAGCAATGATTAAATATTTGTTCTCGAGTAAGAACGAATGATGAAATAAAAGTGGAACACAGTGGAGTTCAACCGCAGCGCTTCCTGACAACCAGAGTTCAACTACATTGCATTACTAAGAAATAATGCAATTAAGTAGAGAAATATTGGTTAGAAATTAGAATAGAATTAATAGATTTATTTAAAACATCACACAGCAAGATTTTTCAGCAGCAAAGCAAATAAGACTAACTGAAAGTTATCTAGACAATTGCGGTTCAGCTAAGCAGACATGTTTATGAAAAGAAGTTTTCTGATGAATTTCTTAATGTACTGAGTAACATGAACATTTTTCAAAATAATACTCCTGAAACAAATCACGTACCCGAACACTGTGACACCGAAACACTTTACTAATACTGGACATACATATGTACGTTTCGATAGCAAAGCTATCATCTTTAGTGGTAAAACTGAATTAACAGTTCAAGCGAAAACTAACCTGTTTACACATTTTTTTACGGTAAAAGTAAAGACTTGAATTTAACAGTGCTTAACCCGAATTAATTAAAATATTGAGGCTTCTGTAAATGCCCGTGCACTCATAACAATTCATAACATTGTTGGCATTCTTAACTAATATCAATCATCATATCAACAATATTATGATTCCTTTCAAGAATATGTAGAGCAACGCTAGATTTGTTATTCTGAATTCTGAATTTAAGATGGGCCAGATGCTCCTCGTACCTAACTCTGATTGACCTTTTTGCCTGCCCAATATATAAACATGTCAGCTAGACGGTGTGAGGATATATATTTTTTACTGGTGAAATTAGTGACATAATCTGAAAGGCAAATAATAATGCGAGGTAAACAAGCGCTAAAAGCAACTCAGATGACGCCGGATAAACACATGTCCGATGGCTAGTGCTTCATCTCCACACATTGCTTTTGCCTTAAGTGACTCCGTCAATACCATTAGCTATATTTAGGATTATTCTTGATTACTGCCCAATATACCACGTTATTTACCTGGTCTTTTGAATTTCCTAAAAGGTTATTAAGGTTATTTCATGACAAAATAATTTTCCCTTCAACATTACAAAAGCTTTCCCGTAACCTGGATAAAAGGGTAACTCTCAAAAACTAAGCTAGGTAGATATATTTTGCTTAATGAGGGGCATCGGAAAAATTAGCTCAGCCAAGCTATTTTACTTTAGTAACACTTGGGAGAACATCAGATTGCCAAGTACGTGATCTACGTTATTTACTTACAGCTCAGGTAAAATGAAAAACAAGGCGCAGAGACAAAGAGAATAACATTTTTTTTTATAAGTCGCGAAAAGAAAATAACAGAAGATAAATTTAATCAGTTAAAACTATTGTTATCAGTAGAGATTTAGCCATATTATGATCCTCTATTGGTCAAACAAAAATAATTAATTGTTGATTTGTGACACAAATGCTCTAAGCATATGTAATTCATGGTCCACCTACTTATACTTTACCCAAAAACTAACATCTTAAAATGGCAGTATCGTATTTAATTTTGCCTGTCCTCTGTAAAATCGCATCAAAGCCACAGTAGATCTTAACTTAACAGCAATGATACATTTTCTAATATGAGTCAAAGACATAGTGAGAAGTGGGTATTTTATTAAAATATCAGTTAACAGGAGGTTGGTAATTAGTTACTTTAAATGTTTGGATGTTAGTTAAATGGACACCTAAAACCTACCATTTATAATCGTATAAATTAAGTGCTGTTAAACACATATATAAAACTCAAGATATCTCAGTGCTATAACTAAATTAATTTGCTTTTAGTTTATCAACGCCGAGTCCCTAGCGTTTAAGAGAAATATAAGATAATATGTAAATCTAATTTCATTGGTTACCCTAGCCTAGACAATTGACTGAGAGACGTCGTCGTTAGAATTTTAAATGCTTTTATCGGAAAATAAATCCTACCAAAGTTATTAGAATAGAATAAATCGAAGAATGAGTGGGCTGCTAGTTATAGCACATAAATATACAAGAACTGATTAAAATATCATTATTTAAATATTCTTAGACAAACACTTCATTTTGATTCGATTAAATTTATGGTTTCGGTGATAAGTTTATGGGTCGATTCAATCATCGAAACAGTATTCTTTAACGATTCGAATGCCGCAGTGTTAGTTATTAAAATCCAATTTAATCAACGTTAAAACGTGAATTTATTTGACTGTTAAGCAACGGCATGATTAAATTAATTAAGATATGCTGCAGCTTAATAGAGTACGTTCCGAAACGAGGATGGAACCCTACAAATTTATTTCATCCCAATACTTCTCCGGATAATACATTTAACAAAACCTAGTACCTGAAGCTACCTATAACCTGCACAACCGCTTTAATTATTTTAGAAGTTGTACGGAAGCTTGTAATACATTTAGGTAATGAAGGTACAAGATGAATTCAGTAATTGCTTTATCAAATCTCGTATTTCAGCATATGCTCAGTGTGGGTATGATACTCATTACACAATAAACCTAGAATGCCTTGTAACCCAAAATACACTGACAAAACTTTAATGTAATTGAATTCTTGCAATACTAAAGAGAGATTCAATTTGACGCGCAACATTTTTCTATAAATATAATAACACATATTCAGATGCACTGAAAAAATTTGATTATTATTGATTGATGGGATTGAAACGCGTTGGTCTAATTGTTACAAAACAGAGTATGTGACAGGTGAACACACTAACTAAATTAAACAGAACATAATACTGAAAAAGTAATAGACTTATGAATAAACAAAACCATACAGTATGTTTCTTTTTTTCGTCTGTTTTAGTAACCGGAGAGTCGTTTGACGATTTAATCAAAAGTAGCTCCATAAAGTATGCTCCTTAACCGAGATAAAGGCTGTTTTACTTAAAATTTTGAGTAGAATAAAATGATTAAAGATAAACGTATTCCGGCTTATTTCAATAATTTGTAACACAAAATAAAAATAATCAGCAATTATTTTTTTGCAACAAAGTTATTCTTTCATTCAAAGAAGTTTTGAATGCATTTACAAGAAATATATTTCTTTGTGTTTAAAAAATATTTATTCGACTCTATTGAAAACTACCATTCATTTGTGGTAAAGTATATTGCTTTAAATGAAAGGAACCTTTGTATCAGTGCAGGCCATTTTTGATTCGTACATTTATACATCTCCTGAGCAACATACCATGCAAGTTTGGATTATATATGTTTTTCATACGGGAATACCAAATAGGGGTTGGGGTACTTACAACCTTAAGCCCCTACTTGCAAAAGATTTGCTTGCTGTTATTCTAACTCGTGTAATACGGTGGTCCGCTCAGGCCAAGGAGACATTCACTCTACTTTGCGCTATTCAACATGTACACGCCTTTCCTATGTATGAAATCACAAGCACTTATTTTTTTCTGGACTTATTGATAATTATTTTTTAATCCTTGTAAGGCAAAGAGTAACAATAGCTTAATGGATGTTTTTGTGTTACACGTGAGAAATCCCGGCAATAGTGTTAATACAAGTCAGTGATTCAACAAGCCAATAGGAAATAATGCAAATGGTATGATGGTATGAGAAGTGTCCGCGCGTATAAACCTGCGGAGAAATCAGGAAAGAATTGGAGCAGATAAGGGCCATGCTCCTTCGATGACTACCATCAGACACTGACTTAAATTATGGCCGAACATCGGTCTTAGATTAAGAGCGGCTAAGTCGTCCCATAGAGGTGAATACGGGCGATATGATGAATGAATCGTGGTAGCAGACAGCTAGAAAAAGATACATCTCAATGGAACGTGTGCAAAACATCCTTCATGAAACATTAAATATAAGGTAGCTACCGGCGAGGTGAGTGCCGTGTTTGTTGACGATTGGACAAAAACGCAATCGCGTGATAACTCTAAGCATGTCTGAACATGTTTAGGAGCAATAGGCGCGAATTTCTACGATGTTACGTAACCGTTGATGAGACATGGATACATCATTGTACGCTCCGTTGAACGTGCACCAAAGAAGCCGAAGACAATTCCGTCAGACTGAAAAGTTGGCGGCGATATCGCCGGGTTGGCAAGGCAAATCTTGACTGATTATTTAGTGAAAGAAGGGACAATCACGAAACAGTACCGTGCTAATTTATTGGACCGTTTTGACGCCCAATTAAAGGAAATAAAAAATAAATGGTCCATAATGACCCTGTGCGAGATGAAGCTGTGAAAGGTGGAAATTAAAACGGGTCCAGTTCTCAGAAAATTCTGTATTAAAAAATGTAGGTGACCGGTTTCGCGTTTAAGTACATATCCTCAGCCCAGAATTAAATATAACAATAATATAATAGTAAGCGATTATATTAAGGTTGAAATTAATACGTTAAAGAAAAGAAGGCCCCATCTAGAGGGGAAAAGAATTCTCTACCACTAGGATAACACCCCGGCTCACTCATTGGCAATTGTGATAGCAAAATTAGTAAAGGTGCTGTACCAATTGGTACCTCATCCACCATATTCGCCGGATTTGGCACCATGTGACTCCTTTTCTGTCCCAAATTTAAGAAAATGGTTTGACGGAAAGCGGTTCATGTCAAATGAAGAGGACAATGCTAAAACAGCGGCCTCTTTTGCAGAGATTGATAAGTCCTATGATTTGAATGACAGAAAACGGTTGGAACATCACTGAACTAAGTGTACAGAGCTACAAGGAGATTATGTCGAGAAATAAGTTTACTAAATGCAAAACAGTTGTGTTGTCTTTCTTAGCACAGATACTTGTAGTACCATTCTCGTATCTAAATGGTCTCACGCATAGAATTCCATTTGAAAATTAAATAATTTCATCATAACTCGTATGCATTTAAAGGCTGTCACAAAAAATAGGAACATCCTGTAGTACATACGTTACACGTATTTTTATAATATTAGTATATTATAAAAATACACTCTTACGGCCTCTTCATGTTTCTCCATCTTTCTTTAAAAATATGTGCTGAGAAACTGCCGATAGGGTTGCATTTTAAAATATCGAGTTTTAGCGTGAGGTCTCCGTGGAATTACACACGTAGGTACATATATCGATTCTTTATGCGATGTCGGCGCTACAGCTATGTGAAACACCTGAGTTTTGAGGGATGAAGGCTGAGCTACAAAGAGCCGTGCACGAAGACTGACTGTATCGAATGGATTTTCGTTCGGGTATAGGGGTCGTAAAATTTTAAAATCTATTGTAAAAGAGCTTCGTCACGCTTATGATCGCGTACCGTGGGCATTATCGGTGTCATTCTTTACCTAATAGCAGCTATGGAGATAATGAAATTTTTCAAGTAATTTCGATTCATGCGGAACCACACGAAACAACCCCTCCCGAAAGGACCACCGGCTTTTGCCTCCTCTATCTCTGAACTGTACCAGAGATTGATTGCCACCGACACAGTGCAGAAATATATCCCTGGCGCGTTTGGCTGTAAAACTGCCAAATAGTGATTGATGCTTTCGGAATGGCGTACTTCCTTTATCCTTTGTGAAATTACTTTTTAAACTAATTTACCTTTTGTGTAGTTCCATAGACGCAAAATATTGTTTCGATCACATCTATACTACCTACCGGCATTCTCCTTAACCTGTCAAACGGTGGTTTTCTAAAAGCTTTTTTGCGTTTTAACGGAATAGGAACGCATACGTATGGAAAATAATAATAACTTACTTTTTTGATTAGTAATATACATATGTGAAATTAAATAAATAGAGGTACACAAACAAATTACCCTCACCAAAAGGGAAGGTTTAATAAAATGATCATATAACTCACAAGATTCTTTTATATTACAAAATTTAGGCGTCTGGTTTCGTGTTAAAAAGACACACCATAATACCAGAATTAAATAGAAAGTATAGATTTTGTCAATTACAAAGAGCGCTTAATATAGTTGCGCATGGTACTTGATATAGACTAGAAACTTCTGGCCTGATAATGCGTCTTTTTAACAGGACACCGATTGTCTAAATTTTGAAATATAAAAGAATATGAGATGAGATGAGATATAGGACCATTTTATTAAATCTTCCCTTTTGTTGACTTAATATCACTTGGAGTTTTTGAGTTGCCTCTATTGAACAAATCTTAATATTTTATACAAAAGGCAACTCAATTTACTTGGTAATAAACGGCCTATTGGACTGTGAGCATTTGTTAAAGAGGTCGCTTCCATACTTCTCAATAATAACTTGTCAGACTTCTAAAACGGTTGCCACAAGTTGGCGCATGTTCTATGTCAGTTTCCATGAGTTATCAGATATTTTTAAGCGGGCTTAGGTCTGGAGAGGCTACAAAGTGTTGTGACTGTTTGAAGAAGGTATTCATTTAGAATGATTTTGATCTCTGTACTGTCTGCCTTTCTCTACTTAAGAGCCGTCGCCGATTATTACCCAACTGGAAGCAAGCTTCATCTGAGGTAAATACATTTACAAAACTTCTCCCTAAACTTCCTGAAAATCATCGAAAAACTGATTCTTTGTTGAATTGTTGAATCTTCTTCTCTGCAATAGTTGGTATCTATCAGGCACTATTGCCGTGTAGGTATTGAGCATAAATGTTTGGCGAGCGGTATCGCCGAACCTACACTACCCGACAAAAACATAGACGCGGTGTCGTTTTTATTTACGAAACAAAGGTTAGACTATATAAAATGTAAATGAGGGTTATTAATACTTGTTATGTAAATAGTCCATTTATAGATATTTCTGGGTATTTATTGCTTTATGAGGGGTAATTGAGATTTTCCCAGATCAAAATAGGAATTTTAAATGCGACAAAAATTTAGACCCTGTGCATTTATTACATTAATATAAGCAAAAATGTTTTAATTTGATACTTCTCTTTATATGCAGTGGCTGTGCTGGTAAAGTGTACACATTTCACCACGAGAAATTATATTTTATAAAGTGTTTGCAATATGGGTAGAAAAAAGCAATTATCCTTGACAGAAAGGGGTAAAGTTCTAGCCTGGCATCAAGATGGTGTTAGTAAGAAGGAAATTGCTCGTCGGTTACGAAGAAGCGATCATTCCGTTAGAAATTTCCTAAAAGATCCGGAAAATTACGGCAAACCAAAAGGCCAGGGGCGACTGAAAGCTGCAAGTGAGCGGGATAAACGCATGATATTGCGGTGTGCATCCAATTCTTCTGCGTCGGCGAGAGTTATTGCAGAACAGGCGGGGGTACAAACTCACGTGCGTAATGCTCAAAGGATTTTAAAGGCGTCACCGGTAATATCACGGAAGAAAATATTGAGAAAACCGCCACTTTCGGCGAAACACAAAGAAGCGAGGTTGAGATTTGCTGAAGAACACGTATCCTGGAAGAAACAATGGGAAAAAGTTATATTTTCCGATGAGAAACGATTTAATTTGGACGAACCGGATGGGTACTCGCATTATTATCATGATCTGAGAAAGGAACCAAAAGTGAAAATGACCAGACAATTAGGGGGTGGATCTGTGATGATATGGGCAGCGATTGGATTCCGCGATAAAAGTGAGATAGTGTTTTGCACAAACAAAATGACATCTGTGACGTATAAAGACTTATTGCGTGACAATCTTCTACGTTTTGGAAACCAATGGGCCGGGCGCAATTTTATTTTTCAGCAAGATAACGCGCCAATTCATAAAGCAAAAACCATTACTGAATGGTTTAAAGAGAAAAAGATTAAAACTTTACAGTGGCCGGCACGGTCACCAGACTTAAACATTATTGAAAACATGTGGGGCGAATTGCTACGTCGCGTTTATGGCGGAGGCCGTCAATATTTCACGGTACAGGAACTGAAAACTTCAATAGTGACTGAGTGGCAGAATATCCCTCAAAATTATATGTTAAATTTATATAAATCTATTAATAGCAGACTATTGGAAGTGATTAAGAGCAATGGAGGGTCTACGCATTACTGATCACTCGTTTGTTGATTTTTGTTTTACATTTGCAACAGAGCGTCTAAATTTTTGTCGCAGAAATTGTTTAAACATTGGAGTAATAATTTATTATTTAGTTCATATATTACTGGAGGAGATATTTTTAAGTTTATTTTAATTTTATGACTAAAAACTTAATTAGATATCTTGCTAGTTTCGCAAAGAAATGTTGTAACCCTTAAAACCCGTAAAACATCTTACCGCGTCTAAGTTTTTGTCGGGGAGTGTCAGAAGTAGTAAAATACAACAACCCAGCGCTTGACGAAACTACGTTAATTCACTGTCAGTCAGAGCCAACAATCATATATACGCCTTACACTTAAAAATGAGAAAAATTCCACATACTCTCTTTACACTTTCTCGATACACTGGCTGCAATAAAAAATGCACCACTCCCAAACTGTTGGGGTACTTCGTTTTTTATAATTGCATTAAGGTCAACTTATGCGATTGTTTATCATATTATTGGGCTACATGAAGGTTGTGTTAGTTTCCGAGAAATGCGCTCAGACTTAATCGTAATCATTCGACAGTGTTACGGTGTTGGAACCTTCAATTTAAAGTTTAGGCGCAGACGAACAATTTAGGGACGAACAGTGCGAGAAGTTCCGTAGCTACCGACCATTATTGCGATTAGCTTTAGCACCTGAGCATAGATGCGCTTGTAAAAATTTTTTGGTGGTGGATTTCTGATTACGGCCAGTGCAAATGATGCATGCAATATAATCTCTAGAATAATAGTATCATATCATAAGTATGAAGAAATAAAGCAAGTACCATGCGTATATTATGTAAGGATTAGTCTTTTTGACAATATGAAATTAAATTTTGTGATTATGTGTGCATTACGGTGACAAACTGGTTATTATTATTAATAGCTATTAAATGGAAAGGTTAAAGTGGCTAATGTAAATAACTCCATTTAAATAATCTGCCCTTGTTCAATACAGCCAACCAGTCCTAATGCAGCATTTAGAAGTATGGACAAGGCAGTATTTCAGCAAAATGTTTGTCCAAAGGACCTATTTCTTTAATGTGGTGTAATTAATATATCCCATAAGTTTAACGAATCTCTTCATCTGGAATTGGACTGGGCGCGTATATCCTTGGAGATATGTACGTTATTCAACGTCTGTATGACTGCCTGCGTGTGAGATTCCAAGCATGACACCACAAAATGTCATCTTCGAGAACAAGAATTTCGTGATTTGCAATTTCTCTAAGATGTACTGAACTAACGGACGGGAATTGAGTAGCAGTTTTATGATTCACTATACGCGAACAGTTATTTTAATTAATATTAAGAACGCTGCTACGATAGAGTTTCTTAGATCAGAATAACCATATACACTGTTGATAATTATTAATACTTACCGATAATTGTGATTACTACGTGTTACTAATTACATTGACCAACAGATGCAGTTGTTATCAATAGTGTGCAATAATTAATTATTCTATTCAGATTTATTGCAACGACAATGGTATTTCCATTAACTGCATTTATCGTTTGATTTCCACATCATTTGTGCTGTGCTCCGCAATAGTGGATTTGTCGTTTGGAAATAAAACCTTTGCACATTTCGCTTTAAAGACTGATAAATTCTCTTGAAAAGGAGAACCTAATAATAAAAAGTCACCCAATCACAGACTAGTTAAACGTAGAGTGGATGCTACGACGAAATGCGCGGTGTATTTAATTACTCTGTCAGGATAGAATTCTAAAACTAGGTTTTCAAAAATCAATACAAGTTCAGAGCACCATTCGGTCAAGATGTTGACTTCTAATATAGAATATTACTGTAGAAAACGATGTAGCGTGCGATAGCGGACAGGTTTCCAGAGCCAGCATCTGCAACGTTTTGTATGTCTTTAAAATTTTCTTGTAAAATTTGAAGTCATTTGGTGGCAGTGGGCATTGTGATTCCAAGATTTTCCCCATTACTGTTCCTTAACACACTTAGGAGTCCACTACTGCGCTGATAAGTGTAACAAATATTTTTTTTGTCCTAATCTTTGTGTGTTCATTTTATCTGGAAATAATGCAGCAAACTTAGACCATATTTTCTTTAATTGCTAGAAATAAAAGTAATATCGAAAAGCAAACAGACATGACGGTTATACCGGGCGATTTTCTTAACTTGAAACTTTCGAACATATCGAAAAATAAAAAAAATTACCACAATTAAAGTTTAATCATTCTGCAGAGGAAATACATTAGTGCTAAAATTAGTTAGATAACTTTGACATCTCAAATAGAAACCCCAGCTCTACCTATCAAGCGACAATTGAAATCACGATCAAGTACTTCACGTGCAAGTACCGAATAGTTTTCAGGACAACCATCATGTTAAAGCCATATGTTCTGTCACACTTCTAAGCTCAAGTCCACAAGTAGTGTTGGCAGTTCGCCTTCCAAAATGTCTACGTACATTTGACCATTCAAGTTGCCTTCAATAGTGTGGGGACCGATGAATTTGTTACGATTGTTGCACACTACACGTGGACAATCCAAGGTCGCTGGTGTTCAATTTAACGAAGCCAGTGTAGATTTTCAACACTCCAGTAATATATGTTGTGTCGAATAACCGTTCCGTGATTTGTAAAAGACGCCTCGTCCGAAAAAAAAAAACAATACGGTTAAACGAAACATGGAAAACCCAGAGCGTAGAGATTGACAGCATGATCAAGACTCCTGCCAGCTTCTCCATAAACTAGATCCATTTCAATTTTCTCTTGTATAGTTAAATACTACATTCTGAAGTATAGTATTAACAAGCTAATGGAAACAGGTCTCTTAGTTTTCGAAATAACCTTCAAACTGGGTAAGTTATTTTTAAGTTTTGTACGTATATTTTGTGTTTCCGTAATTTCAAAAAACACGAATGGAAGAAAAAACTTGGCACTTTCTTATTGCAAACGTGTTGCATAGGGTCTCAGCAGGAGATATTTTAACAAATTGAGTTTCGTCGATTACAGACTACATATTCTTTGCCATAGAATCCGAATCTGCAATAAAATATAAGAGTTCAAGGTTTTCAAAGTTATCCCCTACCTTGGCTACAGGGAGGGAGAGCGCAGGACTAATTTCAACATTAATGTATTTCTTTCGCAGAATGATTACATTTTAATTATGAAATTTTTTCGTGAAGTGTTTATTTTTCAAAATATATAAAAGTTTCAAGTAAAAAGAATCACCCGGTATATTATAGCTATAGGCGTGCTTATGTTCAAATTATAGATTTTATACAAAGAACAACACTTTGGATTTAAGCTCATAGGATCACATAGTTGAAGATCGCTTTTTGCATCTTTACGAGGGTTCCTTCGTTACGGCAGCCAACTTTTGCGCAAACCAGGTTAGGGTCTTGAAACACGTTTCAGAAAACTTACCCCCCCTGCTGGAATTAATTCGCCAGTGATTTTCATTACAGATAATTTCTGTTTACTAAGTACATGACTAAATAATGTAGTGATAATAATAATTCTCAGTATCTTTAAAGAACATTATGTGCAATATATTGCTATCTTTAATTTATTCATCATAAGGTTATTGGAATAAAAATGAGAAACCTCTTTAATTTTTTCAATATCAAGAAAAGATTTTCTTTAAATGGGCGTGCCTTGTTTCAATCATCATTCAATACGCATAGTTGGACTGCCTGGATGATACTAAATAGATTGATTGTCATATAGTGGGCGATATCTAGCAGAGTATTTCACCAAACTAATTAATTACAAGTTTTAATGATATTATCATGAATAGAACTCTGAATTTTTGAAATTGGTAGTTGCAGCATGGGATCAATTCATTTAAAATATCTTCACCTACGAAAGGCTTCCGGTTAAACCAGTGGTGGTTACTCACTTTCTTCTTTTAAATACTATAGTATATTTTTTATCAGCTCAATCGATTGTGGTCATCGTATGTAAATGCTTTGAGTTAGAGCTTGTTACCTCTAATGTTAACTATTTTCGAGATATTTACGAATCATGTTAAAATTTTAGCACTTGTACGCTCTTGTTCAAGTTAAATATTTGAGATCGTCTTGAAAATTAAGGTATTTACTTCTGTAGAAACGAAGTTGAAGGTTGCGCGTACTATATCTTATCATTATCCTTACTAAATTTTATAAAGGAAATTCACAATTGTTTCCAAATATAGATACTTTCAAACTAAAAAATTCCGTTTCTCTAAACGTACCGTTGTATCCTTGACTATAATATTGGATTGTAAAGGAAATTCTACATCCGTTCATATTAAGGTCTTTCATTTAGTTCCTAGAAATGTAAATACCTTAATCACCATGACGTCCTCAAATATTTAATTTCAACAAGAACTAAGATTTCAACATGATGTTAAATATTTCGAAAATAGCCAACTTTAGTGGTGAGGTGCCCTCATACAAATTATTTACATATGATGTGCGCAATTGATTAAGCTGATTTGACCATTGTGTTTAAAGTAAGCATGTTGGGAACCACTTCCGATTCAACCGGGAATGTTTGATAGGTGGAAGTGTTTTAAATTAATAGGTCCGATACTATAACTACCTATTTTTAAATTTGAGAGTTCTATTCGTAATAACATCATCAAAACTTCTAACTAACGAGTTTCTTGAAACATCCTGTAGTGAAAGATACTTCTAAATTAAAAACGTTGTTACGACGACGTCCTTTTTGGTTTTTGATTGTTACTGAAACAAAATTTATATAATAATATAATATAATAATAAATAATAAATAATTTTGGTGTAATCTCGTAAACGTAATTTTAATAACTAACTTATTTGGCTCTGGAATTTCCTATAATTGTGAATCTTGTAAATAATCAAATACTTCATTTTTTCCTTCCTGTGTTCTTTATAATATGAGTTCCAGATTCTCCTGCGCAATACGTCACCTTCTTTTTTACCATTATCGCAGTCCAATGGTGAATTTATTGTATTTTATGTTTGCAATATTCATTAGTTACCTACAACATCCATAAGGAATGTATGTAAAGCTATGCTAATAACCATAAAAATACGTAGGCACGATCGTTGCTTGCACTAATTTAAGCCAATACAACAGTAAAGGTAACTGTTATGTGTCAAGTGCACGTCTACAAATGCTGTGAAAAGTACAACTTTCTGCGATTTTTTCTTGTCTTAAATTAACAATTTTAATTCGATTTATTTCGTTTATTTCATTTTTGTAACATTCTTGGTTTTACCTAATCAAAATCGAAGATATTTCCAAGTTTCTATTGCATCATCAATAATCTTCTCCCTTCTCCATTATATTTATGTATTCTTTGTGCTCATTTTGGTTGCGCTTTGGTTCTGCTACGCAGAAGAAATTACTGATAGTTAGATTATTTATTAGTAAGTTATTAAACTAAGTTGCATGTTGTATAACTGCATAAGAAATTATAAATACTTCTAGACACCAAATCTCCAAATATTACACCAACTGGTTTCATACGTGCGTAGATAAATTTATTTTCCACTTATTTCCGAATTTTAAGTTTAAAATATTACTCATCAAAATTCCTCGTAATTGTTTGTAAGCTACGTTATGTTTACAAGAACCTATTTACTTGACCCTCTTTCGCATTTAAACGCAGATGCTTGACAATTGAATAATGTATATCAATTAAACCTGATTACTGACTTTGCTTTGTGGACTCTCTTCTTCTTGTTAGTTAAATTATGATGAAGGGGTTCAGCGCTCGCCAGTCGTCCTATTAATTTGTGCAATTGCAACGTGAAGTCTATTCTTCTTTCCAATTAGCCTATCGGCTTCTACTTGTACTGTTAAACAAATCGATTAAATGTAGTTAATTCGAGAAGAATGTAGCAGGGCGTATTTACTGATTTGTCTTTTTAATATCTAAACGACACAGAATCTTTGTACGACTAGTACTTTTCTTACTAAGGATACAGCTTTTTATTTATTTATAAGCGATAATTTTTGTCTTAAATTTTGTACTAAGAGTGTTTGACATGTATTTTAATCTGGCAGCAAATTGAATCCATAGTTAAAAGCGAAAAGGTGTCACAATACACACTTTTACAATTGTGTCGATGCATAATATAAATTTCTCCCGAGATGCATTCATGTCGTTTGACCAAGAGCAAGCAATGATTAATAAATAAGTGAATCGTTTCAAGGGAGCAAAATAGGATCTTTTATTAATTGTATTTAATCAAAGATCAAATTTTCAATTCACCCAGTATAACGGGCAACTGAATAGCTTCGTTTGTATGCTATGCATTTGGTAAATGTTAATTAAATCCTACCCCTACGTACAAATATGGCCCTAGTATCACAATAAAACTTGTCGCGTGCAGAATTCGGGAAACGTGATTTATTTAGCAATAATTTATCCCAACGCTACCATATGACCCACTTTTCAATAGAAAAGCGTACGACACATTTTATGTGTACATGCAATAGACGCGACGAACGGTCACTATGTATCCAAGGGGAATTTTCGGGTAGCTACACTACCTACATAGATAGGTCGATAGGTCTATTCAGATAGTTCACAGTATCCCTCTTTTATTTCCTCTACCCTTCGTAAAACTATGGTTTGCATTGAAACCTAACTGAAAGATTAGTATTGTGTCAAAATGAATGATGATTGTGCAATGCGTTATGTTGAAATAAGACACCGTATTTGTCTGGCGTTTCAATATGTACACATGCGGATCTTAGGTTAATTGTACATAAGCTGTCCAAACATTGCTCTGGAATATTGCACCATTTGAGAATATAATTTTAATGTTGTGTACGTACATATAACAAATTGTTTGAGCAACGGTGGATGTACAACGAACTGGACCTCTATATATGTTGAGGCATTGTCGAATTCAAATATTGGCGTTGCTGAATTGTTTGCATAGAAGTTTTAAACTGCTTTATAACCTCAATATTGTAATAAATTGAGTTGTACAGCTCTGTATTATACGATATTCGAAATATTTGAGGGTATTGAGTTTAATCTCAGATATTCTAGAATGACGATTACAGTTTCTTACATAATTATATAGACAAAATGGCAAGACGTATTACTTAAAGGTATGTGCTAATTAAATAATTCTAAATTTTATAGATAATTGATTTTACCAAATTAATTGACTAAATTTAGAGATTGTGAATTCACGAATGAATTAACAACAGTAATCCGGCAATTAGATTTTAAAAGGGAACTAACCTGATACAACGATATTCCAACATATAGGTTTTGTTTAAGTGACTGAATCTGAAATTCAGCTTCTTCTAATCACCGCGTGTGACTAAAACTTCGAAACATAAGCAAACTTCAGACCATTAGCATCTTGAAATTCAACACAACTAAATACGTGTCAGCTGGATGACGATTTGACTCAATGTCAGAAATTAAATTAGTATCTCCTCAGTCCTGTATTTAATCGCGATAGCGATTGTTTTTGATCACAGCAAATTTTGATAATACTGACTTTTCCAAAAATACTTTGTTGACGAAACAAAGAAGGAAACTCATGCAGGGACGCAGCTGAAGCACTGGTTCTACGCTATTCTATGATATTTTATACCACAAATAACAAATTTAAATTTTAGTGACAAATAAAGCGATCATCTAATGAACGATAATTGATTTACAAATTTACATTGACATGTGCCTAATATTATTCTAAAGTTTGTTGTAGGCTAATTTTACGTTGAACTGGAAGTTTTAGGAGGTAAGGAAAATGAACAAAAGGGAAGTTGTTATTCCGTTCCTCCACTACTGTCGTTACCTGGACTTATAATACCTTCCTAACTCCCATACTTTCTAGATAATAGGGGAGAAAAAGGGTTGCAGCTTCCGAAATAAGCTCCCAGCCGCCAGAGGGATCTTAACTTTAAGCGAGTGGACATACTGGACTCACAATGTGTGATGACACCTAACTTCGATGCTGCAAATTATAACGCGACAATGTCTAGAAACATGTTCATGAGTTTACTATTTATATTTTAGTCTTTGCCTCTACGAGATAGAAAATTACCTTGCAGCCAGGTAAACTTCGCTATATTGCATGAAATATTGCTTTCAACTGTAAAGAAGCTGCCATAATTGCACGCAATTTGAACAACCCCATCAAATGAAGGTATAATAATGGTTTAGTGATACTGGCAAGATATCATCATACATTAAAATATACATGTTAATACACCCTTGTTCTTTCAGTAGTAAAACAGTACAATACTGATGGTTACGATTAAAAGGTCTTAACAGCTATATAAAATACTGTATTGATAATACAGGGCATGTTGCAGGAATGGGACGTAAGTCGTGTCGCTACTAAAACTTGGTCACTATTCTTTCCAAGATTTGCTTCCACACATCAATGTATGAAATGTTTTAGCTGCTGCAATAACGTAACGTAACGTAAACGATAGTAACGATAGAGATGAGAACCTATGAGGCCAGCTCAAACCACCGAAACGTGATGATAATTACAGAGCTCCTGTCTCTTTCAAACTACCACGATTTTTATTGTATGGTGATTACTTGTCTAATTCCCATTGGTTTTCAATAACTTAGGGTTGTTTGTTGACCTGGTCATCAAGTACCGATTGTAATACCTGCTTCTTTGTTTCCTTCAAGAGAATTGCGACGCGGTGACTAAATAACGTAGCCTAACAAAACGAATATTGTCTACCTTTGCTTCGTACGCTCTTTATCTGTCATGTAGTATCTGTTCAAAAAACAACCGACTCTCGTGTAAAAATTGGCACTGACAACTGCCAACATTGTAAATGAAAATTATTCAAAAAAGGTATACCACAATAGTAAATCTATAGGTGCTAATATTTAAATTTAAGTCGCATGCACAAAGCAACTGAAATTGAGCGAAATTGCGTTTGCATTATATCACAGAGTATAGCGTATAGTAATAAAACCAGGAAGGTTGAAGTATGGCCACCCATTTCTCAACTGTAACTTTATTCTGTGTAGTTTAATTACCAACATCTAGGAACATTGATGTACCAATAAAATGTTATTCTTAGAGTAAGCAGACATAATCTCGACCACCGGCTGCCTCTAGCAGTCGGCTGCTAGGTTGAGTATCAGCCACTAATTGTTCAGCAGTAGTAACTACTTGGTGCCAGGTTGGATACCTAAATCACTAGGTAATAGGGAGAAACCTATTCATTAATAGGCCACTTCTTCACAAAAAACATGCATTTATTGTTTCCATTATTGCTATCGCAGAGTATCCCGTACCTTAGTAAATCCTCGGTATGTTCCCTGGTATGTCTTTTTCTAAAATTATGCAACATTTTCTCCTACATTAACCGTTGCTGGCTCGATGCTAAAATTGAACGCAATATACGAGGATGGTATAAGAAGTACCCGTATTTGAAGACATAGTAATATACATATAGTAATATACGTAATAATATAGTTCTTTAGTTGACGTCTGCCAAAATTTCCGAGAGATTCGTCGAGAAATGTCGTTTCAAGAGCTGTTGAAAAGAAGCAAATTTATGTATTTATGAAATCAAGGAAAAAGATCAATACCGGTCAATGGTTCGATTTATTTTTTGGATAGGAAAACGTGTCCAAAAATCAAAGAGAATTTACTGAGACACTTCACTATTACGCCTTACCACAAACAAATCTTCAGTAGCAATACTGATCAGTATTGCTGCTGAAGATGATAGCTTAGCTATCGAAACGTGCGTCAATGACGAAACAGTGTCAGTGAAGCGCTTGTGGTAAGGGTTAATAGTGAAATGTTTCAGTGCCACAGTATTCGAGTACGTGATTTAAAGAGAATTTAGATAGAGAATTCATGAGGACCAGGACGATATCATTAATAAAGTTCATACTACCATGGTAGGTGACCGCCGAGTGAAGATCACATAGATTACAAAATATCCTTCGCCAAGAATTGGGTATGAGAAGTTTCTGTTAGAGAAGTATCAAAAACGAAATCGCATGCCAACTTCAAAGCAATGTTTGGGCATGAGGTTCTCCAGCGTTATGTGGCTGTAGATGGGACATAGATCCATCACTGCACGCCAGAAACCAAAGGTGAAACGGCAAAATGGGTTTCTCCTGGTGAACGTGCTCCAAACAAGGCAAAGACTATTTTATTAGACGCAAAAGTTATGGCGACTATCTTTTGGGATCTTAATTGATTATTTGAAGAAATGAAAAACAGTTATGGCCACCAGTATGCTAACTTATTGGACCGATTGGACACTGAGCTATGGAGAAAAAGCCCCACCTAGGGAAGAAGAAAATGCTTTTCCATAATAACGCCTTGGCCCACTCATCAGTATTACGGCAGCAAAACCTGTCCGCTTGGGGAACAAATTGGTGCCCCATTCAATTTCTCTGTAAAAATGAAACAGTCGATATTATGAAAAAGAAGAAATGAGGAAATAAGGTACGTATTTTTGCTGTAGCAAAAATGATTGGAATAAACGTAGCCCTTCATTTTTACAAGACAACTAAGCTGCGCACAATGAAGAACCGAATCCTGAGATATAGCGTCTTTTTCGAAGTTGGAATAAAGCTTATTGATACTTAGAGAAAAGGTTTATTTTCTTGTGCTGTATATAAAGTGATTTTCTAAAGTATTGCTATTTCCTTTGTTTCTAAGTATATTATATGTATTTATGTAGTACACCAGAAGGAAATGTGCCTGCATTTTTTGTAAAAGCACTATCCTCTGTCCGTCAAAGTTTAGCACAGATGCGAATACTTTAGGACCTCATACTATATCGAAGATGTGTCGAATAGGGAAGGTTTTAATTTATGTCGTAACAGAGAGAATAAATCAGCTTATTGTAGCTGACGACAAGCCTACTATTGAAAAGTGAGAATAATGTGACGTTACCTCGAAATGTTAGTAACAACAAGTAACTTTTAGATATATCAAAGGATAAAACATTAGCTGATTAAAAATGGTTAGATTTAACTATTTTTGTATTAAATTTGCTCATTTAGTTTTTCTCTCTACTGTAGTAGTAGAGCAATATGTATGATCAATAGCCCCAGAAATATCTCAATTATTCACATATAAACTACTTGCATACTACACTATACACTATCACTTGAATGATTACTTAGTGAATTACCAATACTTCAATATATCTGCTAAATATTTCCAAGAAAAACGACGCGTTTACGATAAGATAGGTCTATGTACGGTGCTGAGTGCTGCAACATCTGTTCGCGGTAAATTACAACTTATCTATTCATTTAATGGAAAAATATTCGGAATAGAAGTTGCTTAAAATCAACTGGTCTATAGCAGAAAATTATATTGAAGTATACGGGGTCTGGTATGTTGTTTAAGTTGGTTATTTTAAACGAAATACCTTTCATATTACGATGCTTTTAGATTATTTGATAAAAAAATAAAACAAATTACTATGATATACCATACCCTTAAATTGAACAGTTCCTAAGATATTCACTTTTTAAGGAATACAAAAAAAAATTCATTCGCGGTATTTCTTTTATCTGTCACTACTTTATCAGAATGCTTACGGTCGTTATGACAATACTCCAATTGCAACATCATGCAAGGTGTTTAGAAAAATAACATTAAGTGGAATTCTAACTACAGAAACTCTTTTTCCAAGTGGGACACTTGTATATTTTTACCTTATTCGATGCATATTTAAAAATCTCATTGATTCCTACAGCACACTTCCTATATTGAGGCGGAAACAGAATGTGTTATTGTCTTAATGAATTGGTACAATGTAATCACGTCAATTTCCATTTATTTCTATTAATTTTTAGATAAGCGGAATATGTTGAATCGGAGGATGATACTTCACAAAAAGTTTCCTGCAGTAAACTATTTACAATGAATAATGATAGCAAAGACTGTGGCGTAGTATGGTAAACAACACAGAAGTATCGGCAACCTCCGCGCGAGCTAAGCTATTCGTGATAGGGAGCCAACGTTGCGCCAACCGTCTGCCTTACTAAAGTAGTAGTGGCCTATCTTTTACGTTTCCAACAAGAATAAACCTGACTTTTAGTCACTCAAGTGCTGATACTTGAGGACATCTACAGTTGGAGTATCTTGGTTTATACAATTTTGCGAGGTTTCCCAAATAATAAGTATCATGTCGGCCACTTCTCCTTCAGAAAAAATGATTTTAAAAAACAACTTAAAAAAGAGAAACAACACGAAATAAATAATAAAACACAAATAACGGGTAACAATAAAGATATGGTGGAGGTAAATTAATCTTAAAGGAATATGAGAAAAATATTTATTTGCAGACGATTTGACAGTAAGATAGAATTTAGCTTCAGTTAAATTTCTAGTTTTCTGTTAATCGTCACATTAGATTTATTTAGAAGTCACCTATGCTCTACACTAAGCACTATATATGTGTTCTATTTGAAAGAAAAATGTTTCAACTGCTTGTAACGCTCCAGTTAATGCTCTACCCTTTTGAACAACCTGTATGACAAAATATTAATTAGTAAATTTGGGCTACTGTCAAAACGACAGTTAAAAACTTTTTGTAAAATAATGACAAAGAAGATATGAAATCTTCGATAAATAGAGCAAATTCAATTTTGTTATTTGGAAAGTGGATATCTCGAAAACTAATTTTAAGTACTTGGTGTGTGATATAAATTTGTTTAATTTTCTATCAAGTGATCTAAAAATGTAACAATATACAGCATGTTTCATTTAAAATAAACTTAACTCATCAAAGCAATCAAACAATTTATATACTAATTACCACGTACAGGTACTTGCCCCGCCCGATATACTAATGAGATCCTTTTGAGAAAATGGGCTTCCCAGGAATAAACGCTAATTGAAATATTATAGGTTTTAGAACAAAAAAACCTTTTATGAAATTAATAGTACTAGTAGTAGTCTTTCTTCTTGTGATACCTACCCGGCAGCATATCGCATATAAATAAATAAATAATAAAAAATAAATTCATTCTCAATTTTAAATGCAAGTTGAATAAATACATTTTCTGGATAATAATATCACTACAATACGTATATAGTAATGTACTATCATTTATTCCAAAATATGTTGATATGCTGTGTTTCATATTCATCATTGGATGTTTGGGCATCTGACAATTAATTTATTATTAGGAAGCAACACTATTAAATTAAATTTAATTAAATTAAATCTTGTTGTGGAGGGGTAAACGATGCGACCATAAGAACGACAAAATGAAATACGTTCTCATTAAAAATGCTCCTTTTTGAATTTAATTTGAGTTCGGGTTCGGAAATAATACTAGGCGCGTACTATTAACAAAAACTAAGAGATTTCACACCTCCCGTTGTGCTTCCTAAGGCATCCAGCTGCGGTGAGGACAGGGCATAATCTTAGTCGGACGCAGCTACCCTTCGATTATAACAAGGCACCCCCAGCCCACCTACTGTGTGGGCGTGTATTTCGTTAGAGCGGCGTTTGTCGGAGAGATCAAATCCTCTCGAAAATGTTTCGAAGGTATATACGTAACGTTTACTCTCGTGTTTCCGATAACGGTTTTTAAAGAAAGGCGCCCGACCGATAAATATATGGCCTATTTACTTGTCCGTATAGGTTCGTTGATAAGCAATGTTTTCCATGATTAAGTATTTATATTCTCACTTACACAGTCACATATAGGAAATATGTATTGGCATGTACGCACGCATCAACTACGTACACATAGGTTTGTTATGAAGGGCGTTGAACTTAATTCTCTTAATGGTATTGACACTTAGTATCGCAAAGTGTATACATTTATGTTAATACTGCTTCACGAACACACATCAAAAAGAAACAATCGTATTGCGTGTGACCTGCATGCATATTGAAGTGCAAATAAGTAATTTGCTAATGCGACAACCCGGCAGTACGCTACTGCCGTCCGTATTAAATTTTCTTGACACTTCAGTGCATTAAACGCTTGCGTTAGTTAAGTAGATTTATCGTCTAGTTTTGCCAAATTGCTAGCTACATGCATCTGTGCTTTGCCCATTTCTTTGGACCGTAAATAGTCGATTTTTGCTAGCCACGCCTAGATAGAAGTTATATATCTACACCAATGCCCATTTCAGATGTCAGGACTCTCATACGCTTCTTACTCGCACTACACCTAATGTATGTGAGGCGGAAGTGAGAGGTTTGCAAGAGTCCTGACATCTGAAATGGACATTTCTATACATACAGAATGTCTAACGTATACGTATAAACAAACGAAACATCGTAGCCTTAAGAGTTATGTGTTTAGTTCATTAAATACAAGCTACAAAATCACTTTCTAACATTTTTTCCGCAAACGCAATATATAGGATTTGATGTGGTTGATGTTTTCAGATAATTTTTAAAGAGATTTGGAAGGTTTTCCAGCTATTAGGTAGGCTTAATAGTTACTCAAAATATCTGGACTTTCAGCAGTTAACTTCAATCTATGTTTCATGGAGTGTATTTAATTAGATAGATAAGACAATAATCCTGTGTAAAAACAATATCAGTAAGTGTATAAACAATGTATTTGTTATTTGGCGATGATATTTTGCATGAGTAAGATCAAACATAAATATCATTAATATTTAATTAGGAGAAAACATAAATATTAGGCAAGTTATTATTTCTAGTTCAGTTATTAGATGTAGTCACATATACATACCTTAACCAGTAGTAGAATTGCTGCACTACAGATCTAAGATGTTTTAGAGATTGAAAACGTTTTTCTCTTCTTACAAAATTAATACCGAGGTCAATTTTGAAAATAAAGAGAGATTTTTTCTTTTATGTCATTAAAAACGGTGGCCCACCTCTTCCAGGTAGAAATTTCCTACACGAGTTTAATGTTGGATTCCAGAATTTCAAATGATACTGAATGTTATTTAAAATAATTTAGAAACTTTTAGTAAATCAGAGTTAGAAATAAACCTTAATAAAGGAGCTCAACCTAAGTGTTTCAAACCTAGGCCTTTAATTAGTAAATTGGAAGATGAGTTGAATAGATTTGTAAATTCAGAGATTTCATCAGCGGTTGACATTAGTAAGTGGACTACGCTAGTTGTTCCTGTTTTAAAGCCGGATGGTACTGTTAGAATATAAAATAGCTTTAAACCCAAATATTTCATTGATCAATTTCCCTTGCCACATATACATTACCTGTTTACGAAATTAAAAGGTGGTCAAAATGTACAAAAGTTGATCTTAACCATGCATATCAACAAGTTTTATTAGCGGTTAAATTATGAAAACTGACATCATAATACACATTGCGGATTATTTAAGTACAATAGACTTCCATTTGGGATAAATTCAGCGCTTTAGCAATTTCAGCGCATTATAGATCAATCTTTACCTAATATTGATGGCGTTTGTACATATTTTAGGAGATATTAATTACCAGTCGTACAGATTACGGATGTTTATCCAATCTTGAAAAGGAATTAGATTGTTTACAACATTGTGGACTAATGTGTGTCTGTGGACGCTAATCGCTAATTCCAATTACAATTTTCTAGAATTTCAATTTGACTTAAGAACAGCTTGTATATTATATTGTAGTTGAACATTGATTTCATTTATTGTTTTCAATTATTTTCTGTGAACTAATTAAGTATGGGGTCTTATTGTTAGTCTTATTATATTTTAGGAATTGACTATATATTATGATATATTTCTCCAAATTGGAGTATGTTGATTAACTGCGTAGTTGCTAAATTACATAGCTATTAACTTCGTTAATATTACATTCTTATTTTACTTTTGAGCAGAGAACAATGCCGGTGCACATCTTGTTTGTTCCATATTACTCACTCTTCTCTTCTGGAGTGTCCCATTTTGCATTTGTTAATATGTTGTAAGGTTTGTTTATATATTGTTTCGTCCGAAAACGTCGTCCTACTTTTCGTAGTCATTCAGTTTTATAATAATTGCACAGACTCATTTATATTTTTTTGCTTATAATTGTAGTATGAATATAATATAAATTATTTCGTTGCTTCAAAAACCATAGTAAATGATAGTTGAGTGTAGGCTTGCACGACCGTAATCCATAGTAGAAATGTCTTTCGGGTGATGTCGTGTAGTTAATATTTTACTTGACGTTTCGCTGACCATCCTGTCAGCTTCTTCAGAAGATTTCTAAAGACTGCTGTTGTTGTCTTTTGCTCCTCGTTATATATCCTATTTCTGTTCCGCTTTGCTGTAGAACACCTGCACCAACAAGGAGACCACCGCATAAGCTACAGCGACGTTAAGGTATTAGCCAGGACCAGCCACTACTACCCGAGGATAATATGCGAATCGAAATCGAATCGAAAAAGTAATGAAGAACACCAACAACTTCAATCGCGAATATGGATACAAGATCAGCAACACGTGGAGGTTAGCACTACGGAATCGTCATACAACGAACGACGCGATTCAGCGGAACGGAGCGGTTATGGATCAGCAAAGCAGAACGGTTATGGATCAGCAAAGCGGAACATAAACAGGATATATAACGAGGAGCAAAAGACAACAACAGCAGTCTTTAGAAATCTTCTGAAGAAGCTGACAGGATGGTCAGCGAAACGTCAAGTAAAATATTAACTACACGACATCACCCGAAAGATATTTCTACTATGGATTACGGTCGTGAAAGCCTACACTCAACTATTGGATGCCTCTACGGGGAGGAAATCTACTTGAAAACCAGGAAGCTGGATAAACTACGTAAGAAGAAGTGCCAACTGCTTGCCTCACTGGCATTTCTGCGACGCTGCCGAGACCTGAACGTAACACCAACCTTCGTTAAAATCCAACACTACATTAAAAGCACAGCGACCAGGAAGATTATTCACCGCACCGAGAACGCACTGACCAGAGAGAGAGTTCGCTACACATACCATGAATTGAACCGGATATCTACACAACTCTTCGATCTGCATCTAGAACTCAGCAAATTACTGGACGAAGATTTATGGAAAACTATCGACAAGATCAGCTACGAACACTCAGAACACCACTTCAGCACAGTGACAAAGAAACATGTAAAGAAGTTCGATAAACTTAAACCCAAAAAGACCAATACACAACCATCTGTAAGACCGTCATCAACCTGTCAACGTTGCAACTATCACAAGAACAAACAAGAGTACTAGCCAAAGGACTAAACTTTGCAGTCGCACCAACCAGAATAGCGCTGATAAAGGCAACGCAACAGTAGTGATGGATCGCACAGATTACAACATGAAGTTACAAATGCTGCTGGACCCGGATCACTACAAGAAACTCAACAGGGCCCAACCACGAAGGTAGAGAAACAAACCAGAGATGCTATTAAGGAATCATCAGTCCCAAAGGAAGAACAAAGAAGGCTATTACCATCAGAAAGCCGACCACCAAGACTGAATGGACTACCAAAGATACATAAACCTGGCAACCCTCTCAGACTGATCGTCAGTACACGTGGCTCACCTACCTACGAATTAGAAAAATATGTCGCAAAACAACTAGCACAATACTCCGGGAACACCAAAAGCTTTGTGAAGAACTCCGAACATTTCATCGAGATACTACAACAACACGAAATAACAAAGGAAGATTTGTTGGTATTTTTCGACGTCGAATCACTCTTCACCAATGTACCAATGGAAGAAACACTACAGATCATCAGGCAACAACTAATACCAAAAGGACTACAACCGGATACGATTAATTTAGAGAGACTCTGCCTTACTTCGACCTACTTCCTGTGGAACGGAGAATTCTACGAACAAGCGAGTGGCGCTGCAAGGGGATCTCCTTTGTCACCTGTGATCGCCAACATCTTTATGGAAGCGTTCGAACAAGAAGCCATCGAATCTAGCAGGATGAAACCTAAATGCTGGTACAGATACGTAGATTATACTTTTGTCATATGGCCACACGGACCAAAAACTCTAGAAAAATTCCTGCAACACATCAACAGACAACACGCAAACATTAACTTCACCATGGAAATCGAAGAGGACGGCACCTTACCATTCCTAGTGGAGCACAATGACAGCAGCAAACTGGGCCACAGTTTATACCGTAAGAAGATCCACGCAGACCGGTACCTGCATGCAACATCTCACCACCATCCTCAACAGAGGAGATCCCTCATCAACACATTATTAAGAAGAGCGGAGAAAATCAGCGACAAACATCACCGGAATAGCGAAATACAACACGTCAAAAACGCCCTGCAGAAAAACGGCTACAGTACAAAAGATATAAGGAAGCCACGAGAGCAGAGACAAGACGGAGACCAACAACAACCAGCAGGATACGCGTACCTTCCATACATAGCCGGAGTCACCGACAGGCTAAAAAAGACCCTAAGGGAAAAAAACATCTCCACACGTTTTAACAGGGTGACCAAAATCGACCAGCTACTTCCTCCTAACAAGGACGTGTTACCGAAGCTACGAGCAAAAGGCATATATGAACTGAAATGCCAATGTGGAAAAAGCTACATCGGTCAAACAGGACGGAGTATTCAGTGCAGAGTGAAAGAACACGAGAGAGACGCACGCCTTAGGCATATTGAAAAATCTGCAGTAGCAGAACACCTGCACCAACAAGGAGACCACCGCATAAGCTACAGCGACGTCAAGGTATTAGCCAGGACCAGCCACTACTACCCGAGGATAATACGCGAATCCATAGAAGTAATGAAGAACATCAACGACTTCAATCGCGAAGATGGGTACAAGAGCAACACGTGGAGGTTAGCACTACGGAGTCGTCATACAACGAACGACGCGATTCAGCGGAACGGAACGGTTATGGATCAGCAAAGCGGAACAGAAATAGGATATATAACGAGGAGCAAAAGACAACAACGGCAGTCTTTAGAAATCTTCTGAAGAAGCTGACAGGATGGTCAGCGAAACGTCAAGTAAAATATTAACTACAAGACATCACCCGAAAGACATTTCTACCATAGTAAATGATATCGAGCATTTGCGAATTCCTGTTAGAATTAATTTATTTCCTACGTAACTAATTAAATTTCTTTTGCAAAACATGTTTAAAATGTCTCAAATAAAAGTAATGCGACACACAATAGGCTGATCCAGAATCAAGTTCCACTTACACTACAATATTATTTAATTTAGCATCTAATGGAATAGGTTCAACATTATTTGATCTGAATGGAAACAAAGCTGGATTGGATGGATGGATATGTACTTTAAAGGGTGGTTATTTTTAGAAACATTGCTAAGGTGACCTTCCGCCATAATCATTACAAGAATAATAACTATATATACATTGATCACTTGTATGATTTCCTCTTCCGCATCTATGACGTTTTAGATGACTATGTGGATGTTGATGCAGAGGGCGTTGTGGTGGCTGAGTTTGTGTTTGCCCTGATGCTGACCTTCAACACCTCGACCGTGCGCCAAACGATGAATAAAAATGTCCTCTTGCTTCACCAAGGAGGAACTTCGTTAGCAACAGCTCGTTGGATTCCAAACAGACGCTCCAATACTTTCCCTGGGTCAATTTTACCTATAAATTTGTATCTAATATATTTCAAAAGTCGCGATAGACAGCAGCTTCTTCAACACGACTATAAAACATTAACTATTATCGGACAATAATAAAGCCTTAACAAATGTTAAATAAAGAGCTTGTTCATAATTAGTTAATAAAAGTTAAAGAAATCCATTAAATTAAGTGAAGCCGAAGTTTGATTATAATACAAATCGAAGAAACAATAAAATTATTCTTTAAATATGATTAAAACCAAAGTTTCTACGCTGTAATTTACCAAAACAAGCTCATATTGATCATTCTTAATTAACAAATCTAATACAAATAGTAAAATAAAATTATCAAAAGAATTTACAAATGTAAGTCCTAATACACCTCACATCATCCATAGCCGATAGAGCCAATTTAACCATATGTTGTTCTTACAAAGATTTTTCCTCTGTTAAACCAGGTGTTTTTAATCTCAATCTTAAGTAAATCTAATTTAGAATTAATTAAATTCTGCACTTAGATTTTCTCCTATCACTAATTACTTCTGTATAATATTTGTTTGAGAAAAATTTTACAATAATGGAGCGACCTTTATTAATGATTTATATTTCATTTCACCGGCAATTTTCTGTCACTTCCGGAGTTCAATTTTTCATAAAATATGTCCAAGAGTTTTCGGTTCAACGTTTTCTGTGGTTTTCTAGAATACCCTGTACACGAACATTGTCTTCTTAAGAGTTCACTCTCATTTCTCAAGGCTTTTTTAAACAACATAAAACAAATAACGACATCACGTTTTCCATAATTTTATTGCTAAGGGATGTAGTCAACTTATCATTGCTCACAGTCTCCATACAACAATTATTGAATATATCTTTTATTTCAACTAAGTCTCCTTCGATTAACGTTATGCACACTAACGCTGGAAAATTTATAATTGTGACAGAAAAATGATTTTCTAGTTAAGATATGAACAGCTATCAACTTATTTCAATGTTTAGCAGAGCAGACAAGACACGTGCTTACACTTGCGCTGCCATTCATCACAGCACTATAGCCACTATTAATTCTACATTTTTGAACGATACCATGTAGCGATTATATTGCACTATAGTCAATACGTTAGTTTGATTTGTAGTTGTGTAATCGAAACAAATTTTTCACTTCGATTTTTATAGCAATTCTTTTTTAAGGAACAGGGTATAGATTGATTTCACCAACTCATTGTTTTGCAATTCTATTCATCTGTCTCACGACAATCATATATAGAATTCACATACGCTTATCTGTCGAAAGAGAATCACATACAAGGCTAAGCTATTATTGTATGTGTACGCATATTTATAAAACATAATTCATTTAAATGATAAATAAATTTTCCATAACTTGCGTTGGTCTGCATTGTTGACAACCGACGTTTATTGCTTCTTTTGAGATAATGTATATGTATACATATGTGATGGATAAGGAGAATAAATGTCTTTATACACGTGTATTATTAAAGTCAAAGAGAAATGACGATGATAAATAGCTGACAGTGCACGTCGATCCCTAAATTCGATACTTAATATGGTTGCTCGCTACTGCAATAACTTTGTAATTTCACGCGACCGTATCGAATAAAAAATGTAATCATTTTGTTAGTTTAAAAGGGGGGCGCTCGAAATTTCGCCACGCATATGTACATGCATTTATTCGACCGCATTCTTGCACTCCCGCCAACAAAACTAAATCTATTAGATTAGAACGTTTTCGCTTGTTATTAAGAGGGGTTAGCGTTGACTCACCTCCATGGTTTTATGGATTTTCTTCTTGCGAAGGGATCATGATCTTTCAAACTAGCAGCGCACATGGGGCCACCAGGGGTGTTCAAGCTTATACGTGTGACTCATTTAATCTGCCGGAGGAATTTCGCCACGGCCCACGAACATAAGTGATGAAATTTATTCAATCGTAAATGATGTATTAGGTGCAGCACGTACAAGTAATTTTACTTTTATGTAATGGCGTTGAATCGTTTGGTTTACACTGATTGACTTGCTATTTTGCACTGGCATATTGATGAAGAAAAAACGTTTGGGCAAAGGAAACGCAAAAACTATCGGGAAGTGTTATTAGCTCTGTCCGGCTCTCATGATGTTGGTGGATTTAATATCCAAAGAAATATCTTATGAATATGAATAAGTAAACACATAAATCTTGAGTATATATAATTAATTATACCCTAACGACTGACCGCATGTAAAATTAATATATCCGAAAACTAGTACGTATCGGCAACATCCGCACCACACAAGTTTAATTAATTATACAATAATATAATAATTAACCAGTGGTGGCCGTTTCGAGGACACGAACGGTCCTCATCATCAACCGGTAACTGAATGTTTCGAACAGAATGATTCGGTTACCAGTTAATGATGAGGACCATTTGTGTCCTCGAATCGGCCATCCCGGATTAATTATAATATTATTATATAATTAATTAAACTTGTGTGGTGAGGAGGTTGTCGATGCTTATGTGTTGTTTACCATACTACGCAACAGTCCTTGCTATCATTATTTATCCGAAAGCTAATGAGATTTGTTGTTTTCTTAGATGTCATAGGAAACGTTTGGTGACCAAAATGTATTCTTTTAAAGAAGCCAAACAGTGGCTAACTTAAGAATCTACAACCAAAGGAATTTGGGAAGTATCTTCTAAATAATTACCCTAACTATTAAAGAGTCGATGTTCCCACGTGCCCATTAATAGTTTGAAACAATCGAAAAACTTCAAAGATTTACTTTTGTTAATTTAGCTTATGCTCTATGAAACATATGCGTTTCTGTCCAGGGCATACAAGTATACCTTACATAATTGCTCTCACATTCAAACACGCGTCAAAAATCTGTATATCCCAAAGCAACCGAACCGCCTGTAGGAAAGAATATTGACAGATATGGACAAGAAATAACTTTTTTATAATACTTTACATGTACCAACGTATTGTTTATTTAGAAAGACCGAACCTGGAAACTGGAACAACAAAGTGATTATGGTATATATAGAACGTCTCGGATTTCTAAAAATTGTAAATTTACGCATATCGTGTGAAGAGTATGAAGTTGAAATTTGCTGATGACGTAACAAAAGCATTCAGTAAACGTTTGTCATTAAACCACCTGTTTAAAACTCCTATAAACTTACACACTAGCTTCGATTTCAAACCACTGAGTGGTGCATTCTCATATGATTAGCTATGTTGTACCTACATACTTACTAACGTTGTGTCGATGTATACAGTTTTTATGATATTTCGTCTGATTTACACATATATTACTTTTATGCATTATCTATTTATAACCTACAATTAAAGGACCGTAACATTGTCTTTTTTTATATACATATCTAAACTGAATGGTTACTCAACATTTGGGTTACCTAACTAGTGCCATTTGTGCCATTTGCTATCCTACAATTAAGGCAAGCAATAATCTTATAAAAGTTTATGCAGACTAATTGTAATTAATTTTTTGTGGGATTCATTCTGTAAATAGCTACTTATCCATGAAGTTTTCAATCAACATTTAAGAAAGACCATATTAATGTTTTGGTTATTGTTACCAAACTAACACAAATAAATGCAATAAACAGCTTTGATTATAAATAACTCTTTTAGTTTGAATATTAAACATAGGTATTGTTATGCAAAAATATTAGAAACATGTGCTTAAATTTGACAAAATTTGTTGTACAGTATCGAGTAACCTGTATATTTGGCTCTGAATAGAAGCATTCGTAAACATTTACGTTTGTGAAATGTATTCGCATTTCGGAATTTTTTAAGGAAATAATTATTTTAATATATAAGCTGTTAAAGGCAAAATTATCAATATCTAGAGACCTATTGCAAGTAAACACATAGAAATTAGAAAAGTAATACTGCACGGATATTCAATTTAAAATAATAGAGCATGTATTTTGCTTGCTATTTGTCGATCACCTTGTATACAGGGGAACATTTTTATATATTTTTTTTAATATTACATATATATTTATATTATTATCAGAAAAATCTAACTTTTTTACCATTTACACAATGGGCGAATCCAACTAGTATATTGGTTGAAGATAATTCATTCCCTGAGCAATTCGGAGAAAGTTTTCAAGTAAAAAATATTGGGGGACAAGTTTTGCGACCATGCCCGAGTATACATGGTGTTCTCCATACAACAGTTCGATACAAGTTTGATTTTTTAAATCGTCTTACTACTCCTCTTTAGTGAGTAGTTTTTATGGCAATTTTCGTAAATATTTTCTAGACCCATTCCTTAGTTTTAAGATAATTCGAAATTTTTACGAATTCTGTTGTTTGAAGGGATGGTATCTTAAACATTAAACACTAGAGCCGTGTTTATTAACTATCTCGAAAACTAAGATAGCTGACATGAGATGAAGAGGGAATTCCATTAAAAAACTAACGTGTATCGTACGCTGCGGAAATTGAATAACGTGTGCATTTGAGTATAATTTCATGTTGTGAAGCACCTATTGGCAAAAAAATTTTATTTGAAGGCTTCCTCTCAAAATTATTCAAGGAAAGAATTATCTTTCAACCCCGCGCTAATAATAGGTCAAAGTATAAAGTAATTTTCGTTATTGATTACATTTGCACCATTGCATTAACTTAATATGCACTTTACAGATGATTGCTGGGTATGCTCTCTATTGCATACCACTAAGCCATTTTTGCTTTAACTACAGGAAGCGCTAGATTCTATACATCCTTTTCTCCGTAAATATTGCGCAACTATTAACGACAATAGCGGCTATAATTAGCGAAGCTACTAAAGGCAAAGACGAAATTTTCTGGTGTTCACAATAAACAGCGCAAAAACATCATAAGTGCATTTAGGGTTAAACGATAAAGAGAATGCTTTACGGATCATACGAAGTATAACGTTGATTAAGTCTATTGTTAAGCGAATGAAGTCAATCTCTCGGGAGCGGTGCACAACCCTTAATAATGTGCCAGATAGTGGTCCATAACTTTTGATTATGTTAAAAGTACCTTAATGCTAACGAACCTTGTTTAAGATAGGGTTTCTCAATTATCTACATGGAGGTTGCTTGCCGGTAACCTTTAAGCACGAAGAATGTTTCGGAGGACGTTCGACTATTAGAGCGAAAAAAGTAATCTTCTTTTGTAGGACGAAACATTAGGTGAACAACTGTTACCTTCAATTTTCATTTCTCTAATTTAATTCTGTTGTTCCAAAATAAAAGGGGATGTAATCTTTCACTGTGGAGAAAATTCTTTGAAATGCAGTCTACATTTCCTTTGTAATTAGTAGGTAAACTAAGAAAGAAAGAAAAATATAGTGCACTGTAATAGTAGTTACGTGTTGAAGGTTTTACCCAATACTTTATACATTAATATTAATTCTACAAAACTATTGAACTTGATACTAAAGCATTCAATAGTTTCAACTTTTTTAAACACACATACGGCTAGAAAGCATTACTCTATTCCCAGATGTATGCGAATCTGTGTTGAATAGCCTTCTTTGCAACAATTACTTCGCCTTTTTATTATTAAACTGACCAAGGCCCAATTTCATGATTGTTACTATTATGTGGGGGCTACTACGAAGCCAGTTTTTACAACGATGTGCATCTTCACAAACTTGCCTATGTGGTACATGTGTGTATATTGGTCACTCCAAAAGCTCTACTGAAGTTTAGCGTAATCACGCCTTAATCCTTCGGCTTACATGTTTCAAGTCATTGTTATGCATTTACATTCAGGGCAGAATCATCCCTTCTTTAACATAGGTATTTCAAAAATTTTCAGGAATCCGATCTATAGTCCCTTGTTGAACCAGCGCATTCCCGAACACAAACAAAATGAAATTATTTAAAAACCAAGTTTTGCATATTAGATAATTATTCTACAGACTTACAAAGTTTAGTTGAGGATTGTAAGCCGTCGTTTAATACTTTGGAGGAAGATTTAAATTTTCGCCAGGTATTATAGTAGGTTGTCTATATGTGAATTTTTTTTTGTAGAAGGTAAAATTAATACTTATATTTGTGCGTACTTCAACCCGTATGCACTTCTCTTTAAACATTCAATTGAGAAGAATGTAAAAAGTTGTAAGAATGAAATGCGAACAGTTTAAAAGATTTCGAAGAAAAATCGTTTTCCTTTCTAAATGTTGACAAAGTAACTAGGAAAAATATTGATATCCGAATTTAATACTCAACAACTTTAGAAAATGTGCAAATATTTTTTAGACCCAGGGCAAAAAATATTCTTCTAAACCTAGGCCCTAGTATATGAATAGTGGAGCAATGTTATGATTAAAGAAGAAACAAGTATTGAAGGGTTGATAAGTACGTTTAAAAATGTATAGTTACTAAGGTACATTTATGTGACCTGCTACTTTATTAATATAGCTGTTCTATAGAATTTAGTTGATGTAATAGAGTCCGTTATGTTTTAAGATATAGATCGAGAAAAATAGGTATGTTAAAATCATCACATTATGAGGAAATTAATACGTAACAAATAGGTTGTTCTTCGACTGTCCCCGAAGAAATAAACATATGTGGTGAAGCAAACGACAGCGATAATGTAAGGTAGATGCTTTTGTAATTTTATCAGCTAAGTGAACTAGTCATTTTTAGGTAGTTGCTCCATCCGAAAGTATCGCTCGTTTAGGAGATTCTCACATTCTTTTTACAAATCATCAAATTTGTGGTAACGATAATAGAATTAGGGATAAAAATTATCTCCGAGGAAAGCGAAAGCACAAATAGTGGAAAAAAAAGAAGCTAACAAATAAGAGGAGAGAGAAAGGAATGCAAATTCTGAGATCTAGATGGATGATACGTCTCCGTGACGGAAAGAAGTTTGTCGTAAACAACGTAGTATTTGAAAATGTTTAATGAATAAGAGCATTGGAAATTAGAAGACGTTAACTTGCAAAGACAGTTTATTATAAATACACGTATCCCAGAAATAAACCCTCTTAGTGATAATCCGAAACTCTCAGAAATGCCGCGTAGACTAGACAGGAAAAACTCTGAAAGAAGCGATGCTGGTGTATGCCGCGTCTAACCTTAATTTCATTTAAAATTATTTATCTCGTGATATATAAATATGTAAGTTGTACGACTACTTAAGAAGAAATTGTAGAAATCGAAAGCTACTCCACGTATTTCCATGTTCCACAACTTTAATGTGACAAATCGAACATTTTCCATACATCTTACGTGTTGGTTTGAAACCAAACTGGGTAACTGAAATGATCTTCCTTGGCGGTATAAAATTTATAAAACGAGAATCAGTAATTTTTGTAAATGCAGATGGTACTACAGTTACCTACTTTACTTACTCTATTAACTTTCAAAAACGTTGCATAAATTCCGTTTATGAAACAAAGATTAATAATGTAAACCAGTGAGGTGACTATGCCATCACCATCTTTTCCATCGTTTAGTAAAAAACATGAGACTTCATCCATCCTAGCAGAGCTGTTAACAGCAAAAGTTCCCCTATTGTTTGTTAAACCTCTAGTTCGTTAGTTGCTAAGACATGAAAGCTACAACTAGTGACCCAGATAAAGGTCCACTGCGATATAAAAAAAAATAACTCTCGAACTAGGAAAATTTTCAGGGAAATCCGTCAACATTGCTTCAGCTCACGAAATTTGCTATAGCATGCAACATAACGTAAGTATTGGAAATATTAATAAACAAAGATAAACGAAATCATTATCATAACAATACGCATCTTTCAGAACAATTTACAGATTGGTCTAATTGGTCAAAATACTAGTTGTAATATCAAATCCCAAAATGTATACCCCAATGTTTTCCTTGATAAAGAAATATTCATCTCAGAAAAATCCATACTAGCCAGGCTTTACATATCAATGTAACCCGCAAAATATTTCAATTAATATCCATATCTAATTTCCAAAAGCCTTACATACTCCGAAGATGTTCGCTGGTATTCAGGTTGTCTTCTTTATAGTCTGCATTGTTACAGGCAGAAGATTTCTAATAATAAATGCAACTGTGTAATGTAACTTTCTATTTGGACTCCTAATAAAGAAACTAGCCGGTGCATTTTTTACTGTCGCTAGATGCTTGCCCACTTTTAAGCTGTGCATGTAAAGAGTATAGAGCACTTAGTATTTCCTCTATTTCGAATATTTGAGTTATATATGTAAAAAATTCGACCTGTTTTTAGAAAAAATTACCCCACGACGAGGAGCGACTCGTTTTTTATGTGCCGACATAGGATGTGTGACAAATATTCACAGCAGTGGTCTTAAAACGTATCCGTTTCCTAAACGAGCCTGCGAGGAACATGCATTGTGAGGAGACATTGTTAGGCTTTTAGAGAAGAACAAACGAGAAACTTCAGTCTGCGGGGAGTCAGGTTTACCAACAAATTGGGAAATATGTTCCTACTTACCGCCCTTATCCCTTTTCTACCGGCCGTCCTCTCTCCTGTGGAGAGTAAATCATCTAATAAATTACCAGAATATGTTTTAAGGATTAATGGTTATTATTCACAGACCAAAGTGGATCGAAAGGCCGAACCTCGGATAAGCCATAAATACCTTGTACCAGCGTTTTTATAGTTTACAAGCGATTATGTCGGTAAATCTTATGCATATTAAAGTCACGCGACGTGCCGGTTTCTGTATTATCGTGCTTTCTGCAAGAACGAGTCTAAATACCCAACGAATTCAGAAGACTATTAAATAAATCTAAGTTTTATTAGAAATCCGTTGAAAAGCTCGTTCCTTAAAAACTATTTTTCTTCGCGACCCTCCTTTCCGATTGTCTAACAATGGAAATAAAGGACCGACATGTCAACATCCTGAATATGCAGGTACCGAAATAATGGGAGAGTTTCTGCATTCACGGTCTCTGCTTCCGCGCGAAGCACAAAAGAACACCAGACGACTGGCGCATTTTATTGTACGCGAGGCATATTTTCTTTATTAAGTCCACTTCCTTTTTTCATTTTGAGATATCATAATTGCAGCGCGCTTTTATATTAAACGTCTGTTTAAACAAGTACAAATAGCAGGGGTTTTCTTCATTTTCTGTAAAATTTTCACAATTTTTATGAGCAATTATTTTCGCTTGGAAAGTCTCTGAAATTGAATTTTACGTCGTGAACTTAATATTGTGAAATTCTTGTGCCAAACAATTTCAAAGGTGAATTAATGGTAGCCAAATAATGTGCGAAATCGCATATGTGTCGTAATATATTAAATCGAGAGGACACTAAGAAAAATTTACTTTTCAAATTAATTCATTAATTCTTCCAGTTGTAAAGCCCATGAGTGTTCTTAGATACACTTTCGTCCATTTCAATCAAAAATAAATACCAGATATTTACATTCTGCCAGAATTTATTTGAAAATAGGAAAACTAAACTCGAATTGTGACGTTTTTACATAAAGTCTAGACTAAACAAAAGTATCTATTTTTTTTTTTAAAAGCTGATTATTTTATGCATTACGACCATTACGCTAGCAGTACGCTGAAAAAGGAATGTCGGTACAGATAACCTGCCGGTCATCTAACAACAAAAGTTTAAATGGAGTATAGCACTTTTACCATGCAGTTTTCCGACGTAAACGTTGAAAACTAACAACTCATCTGTAATGTTACTTCCCTACATGACATTTACTGTTTATTATTACTACCACAATCAAAATTTGCCTTACATTTATGTGCAATGGTGAAGCTAAAACTTCTAAGTTTCATCCATGTAACTGCCAGTTCGACACCTATATGCACTTAATGAGGATCACAGTCAGACGAGAAGACGAGAAGTTTAGCCTTTAGCTGTGAGATTTGATCGACATTGTATCAAAATCAAGCCAAATGCTGGTTCCATTATTTGGAACAACAAATTGGTTTGCCGTGGCTACCGTTAGTTAGGTATTTACATCCTTTCATATTATAGCTAACAGTATCCAGTACTACAACATGATGAATAACAGTACCATATCTTTTATTGTAGATATTAAAATGAGAAAAAAAGGAAACTTCCGTCTCCTCCATTCTTTATATACCTTTCTGAAAGTAATAAAGAAGGATAAGTAACTCACAAACCATCACAAATGTTATTAATTTGCCATTCCATAATCATGATGTTATAGCTCTAAAGGCATTGTATTTTTAAAAACTAGAATTGATGATTCATTTTCCCAGATATTATTTGATAGCAAAATTATTAGTTTTATTGCCGTATTGTATATGCGCACGAACTTCATAGTCATTGGTTAACGTATTCTGTTTGTTTAATTTGGTGGTTACTCCAAATATACACATTTACTTATTTTCTAAGATTGTTTTTTATTGAAACTGTCAACTATCTGATAATATTTGTTATTTATAGCAGAGAGAAAAAGAAATCCTTGATATATTAAGGTGTACTTACTAAAAAGTTGTGCCTTTGAATAATAAAAATATGGTCTTAGCAAATCATCTGCTGCCATTAAACCACCAAATTTATGTTTATCGCCTGTATACTATATATGTAGAGACTAACATTGTTTCCATTCATGTGTATAGATATAACTGACAATTAGAGAAATAGCTTGATTTAATCAAAATATCCGAAGTAAGGGGTTATTGTATGGTATATTATCGTCGATTTAATAAAGGTACACACCTATAACAAAACAAATTGCAAGTTTTCGAACTTCTAAATAATGTGGCATATTACATAAAAATAATCATTGCGTTATTCTGTACCGGAATTTTGATACCAATAAACATTTTTTGGTTTAATTTTAAAACACGCTTTTATAATCTCAGAATTTTTAAAAATTAAAAAAAATATATAACTATAATAATAATATAATAGATAACTATATAAATATTCGCATAATTTCAAACAGATTATAGACGTAATAAGGAAATTGTCAAGTTTAAGGAAGATTACTTATTTTTATACCGGATATAAAATTATACTTTTTCCGTAATATGAAGGCTTAACCAAAAAATAATGCTAAGATAGCTTAGCTTCCTCATGGTATTAATGGAATAATTCACGGCAAACGCAATAAAAGGAGAGAGAGAAAAATACATTAACACACGGACATGTTTCTGCCTACCCGGCGTCATCAGCGTGGTTTCGAGAGTACTTTTCATATCTCTACCTTCTAGAGGGCGCCAAGAAATGTCGAGTTTGTCGTTTTGAAAGTTGTGGTATTAACTGTGAGGCAACCGCGATAGAAGACATAATACCATGAGGAAGCTAAGCTATCTTAGCATTATTTTTTGGTTATTGTTTCTAGGCATTTTCTGATGTGTTCTATGAAGGCTTAAATTTACCCCAATTTCTTTCAACGCACATTTGAATTTAGTTGAATTTGATTTGCGGGAACCCATGTGGCGCCGATAAAATAGACAATGTGCAAAATTTAGAACAAGACTATTTAATTAAGGAAATTGTTTTTGTGAGAACTTTTTTAAATAGGTTTCTGTTTCGCGTATCGCCTATTAGAACAATTTCTCCAAGAATTAAGGTACCACATATGTCCTACTTATTTGTTATTGAAACATTTCATTATCACCCCGTACCACAAATACAGTGTTTGTGGTAAGGGGTAATAGTGAAGTGTTTCAGTGTTCTAGTGCCACAGTATTCGAGTACGTAATTTAGTATTTATATATATTATATATATAATATAAAATAATATAATATTTTACATTCTACACTTAATTTCGCGAATTTACGAATTAATAAGTAAAATCTACTTCTTCTAATAGGGAGTAATTGAACTAGGAAAGCGGGCGTCGTGCAGTAACAGCCCTGATAATGTTCCATAAGTGTGTGGACGAAACGTCGGTGAGAACTAGGACAATGACGCGATTCCAGCCCGGAGATCCAGAATATCTATCGTGTAATTGAGGACCTCGGAAGCCGTCATACCAGATTTAAAAATCTTTACTTCTTTGTTCACTATTTTGTTGTAGCAATAACATAAATTAGTATTATTATATTGTATTAACAATAAAATGTATAGTATTACTTTGTAATTTAGGGAAACTATTTTATTAAATTATCATATCAAACTATTAATTTATTTGCAATGATACCGTGCAGATAGTTTCTTTTAGCAGTGATAATTCCCGCCGTAGCAAGTACTTTAGCGATGAAGAGCGGATGTTGCTGATATTGTTAAGTACTTATTTGTTGTTGTGGATATGCTTCAGAACAACATTAACAATGTTTTCGCGTGCTGGGAACTTTCCCTCAATATTTGCAAATGCACGTCTATGACTTACACGGAAAATGCAAATAATTGAGTATAAACGGTTCCCTAATAAACCCTTGTTGCTTCTTTCTCCGGGCACATTTCACCAATAGTACGAGACTATACGGTTTTATATACCACATTTACCGTGATTTTCACAACTCAAAAGCATTAATTACTTTAATTTAATTTTTTTCCTGAATTCTCTACCTACCACCTTTCTTCAATTGTTTGATAGAATATAAAGCCGTCCTCGTGGTACAATAAACATATTGTTAGGTTACATAACAATTGTTTGGAGAAAATGTTGTTCAAAACCAAAACTAAGATATATCAACTTGGCTATGAAACAACAAATGATAATTCGATAAATAACAGAAAGCAGTGTATGTAAATTCGGATTTAATTTATTTTCAAGAGTGGTATTTATTTATTCAATTTTTTTCTATATTTATTTTATTTTCTTTAATGGTTTAAATGACACCTAATATCATTCAATGTCTATCTATTTATTTTAGACTTTAAACGACATTTTTTTCGAAACAGGTGTTATGTGACCCCATGATATTTTTATTTTGCCGTAAATATTCTGTCAAATAATTAGAAAAAAATGACAGGTTCGTATTTAAAAAAAGGCCAGGTGACGACATAGCTAACGAATAATTATGTGGATAAGAATTTCCTGAACAACCTCTGTTAAAATGTTTTTGTAAAGTGTATAATAACGACAAAAAAGGGAGTATATGACATAAAGAAATACAGATTTTGGGTAGCTAGGAACTTACAGGACACTTGTACCTGGAAACAAAGTTTTAAATCGTGCCGCCATCATAATTCAAAACAACACACTTACTTATTATGTATACAATATGCAGAATTCGCAGAGCAAAGTGGTCTAAGGCTTTCTATTACAAATGTGATGCTGTAGCCTTCATATTCAAAATTAAACCATAGTTGCATTCGGAATAAACAGTTTTTAGCTATTTCAAAGTTGTTGGACCTTTTCGCTTTCAAATTCTATTAGTCTAGAACCAAAAGTTCCCCGAGATTTTCACAATAGTGAAACATGTTTAGAATGTCAATTTGGGAAGAGGATATTGAGAATATCAATGACGCGCGTCTATTTCCATTACAATAGCACAATCAGCACGTATCAGACGGAATTTCAGATAGTGCTTTTTTCTGTTTCCGTCAAATGCAATATGTAGTTTATAGCCATAAATAATAAACGCCATTAACAGCGGGCGAATAGTCAATTTAAAAATCCTATATTAAGATTTGTCGCTTTGTTTCGGTTTACATTCACTTATTACGAGTGCAAAAATGTACTCGAGCACATACACGTAGTAAATTTAGTTTACCGCTAATGGTGTAGTATTGTTCCATCTAGAATCCTATATTTCACTATTTGTATTCATCACGTTAATAGTATTTTCATAATCAAATTAATAGAATGCACGTGGGTATAAACTATTACTTGCAGAAATATGCTTAATTTAGCTTTTATGCAAGTAATCGAGAATACTCTTTATAAGTGGCGTTTAGCTAGATTGACAGAAATAATTAACAGCTTTAAATATCCATGTATAATTGCACATATCAATAACTTTAATTTTGTTTGGTGTATTCTTATAATATACACACAAACAATAATAAATTTAAAAGCTGCGGGCCTCTGGCAAAAACATAATTGCAAGAAATTCCAGGCGTGCACTAGAAAAATAGTGTTTACACGTGTCACTTTCATTTATTTATTATTGTAGTCGGGCCATAATACAAATGCCTTACTTAGTTACTGCGAACTTAAGAGAGCTATTGTAACCGAATGTTCTTGTGCGTGTTAAAATAATTGGAGGCTTTTAATAAACCTTAACACTACTCTAGGATTTCGTTCTTCAGCTTAGTAGGTAGGTAGGTAGAACTGATGGCAGCACATTTTCCTGGCACAGACGATAGATTTGATCTCTAGCTTTTCCTTATTTAAGCAAGTGGTATTTTAGGACTGCATGACCTCTCAAGAATCCTCCCAATAATCCAAGGTCCCATTTGCTAAAAGATATCACTAATTTCGCTGTATTTAGCGAGCCTGATAGGAGTGCTTTCCTCTGTTTTTGTCCTGCAACAATTTCCTAGTGCGACGCCTCTTGATTATTCTGCCATGTTTTGATTGCTTAATTTATGTCGCTCTCCTGGAAAACACAAAAAAGGTTAGGATCAAAGAAAGACATGTTCGCTGCTTCTTCAGCCATCTCTTGTCTTGGAACCCACTGCAAAGTAACGTGCTTACTACGTCCCAATTGTCTTAGATTGTGTATTAGACCAGATTTATATGAATGGGCTTTAATAGCCTTTAAAGCTGCTTGGTTATCGAATGAATATATGAAAATATATATACATTGTTACAGTTGCGCATTGTACCGCTTTCTAAAGATTCCTTATCGACTTTAGAGCCGAAATTTCTGCTTGAAATACGTTGCTCCTTCTATTCTCGAGCTGTCCGTCTACGCTGTCGCGGTACCTATTTTGTATTGAGGCCCGTCTTGTATTCTTTGCAATGTACATCAGGTACTTTATATTGAGATTTCAAGGATTTTGAGATGCCCTCTAAGATTTCCAAGCTTTAATCTCTGCATCCTACTAAAAGCAAGTGCACTCATGGACATTCAGAAGGAGCCCACAGCTTCTAAATAATATCCATCTTAGTCTCTAACTATTTTCCATATTAAAGTTATTAATCTTCTTCGTTATTTCCATTAATTTCTTCATACTTCGCTGGTGGTAATGATGATCTCTAGCAAATGCCTAGACGTTGCCGTAGGTCATACTCCATGCCATTTTGTTTGATAAAGGTATTCGGCAACTGTTGCTTCGTCCGTGTATCATTATTGTGCATCTCTTTTGGTTTGCATTGATTGTGCTCTGTACCCGACGTCCTGTTTGTTCGATATATGATTTACCACAACTCTGCCAACACTGTCGGAAATTTAAAAACGTAACAGCATACGCGTTATTTTGTTACGGCTAAACATGTGCTTTTAATACAACGTACAAAATCTAATAGAAGAAAATTCATCAAATTCTACACATTTAAAGATGCCATTCTTTTTAATACTGCAACTCAAATAGTAAAATATATTATGCGGTAACGATCTACTTCTCTCTTGAATCCTTTTAAATGTTTTTGTTTAAATCAATCTTATTTTCATCTTTAGTACTAGTTAAATTTGTTATTCTAATATTCAATTTTCTCGTCCGTCACACTCTAATCTATCTAGATCTATCTAATGCTTCCTTGTATCCGGTTCCTTTGGGTGTAATATGCCTAGATTCTTATATTTCAACAAATCACATGTTCTCTATTTATATATTAATTAAATATAAATGTTTGACCTAGTTTCTTGTACATTTTTACAAAAATTTGCACTAATACAACGCAATCCTATTTTTTGAATAGTGCTAAGTTACCATTTATGATTAATATCTCAAGTACGTGCATTAAAACAAAACAGCAATGCACGTTTCGATCAAAACATGAAGAAATCAACTACATCAAGGTGCACCGACTTTTATAACGTCTCGGTGGTATACTAAAATTTTACTGTTATCGTACGCTACCTTGTGGTTAAACGCTGCCAGAACTTCTAAAATCGATCAAATGATTTCCCACGGGAGCCGCATATAACACTCAGGTGTACTTTACCTCACAAGGTCTGTTTTATATTTGAATACAATTACACATGTTTGCATGTTCCGCAGCAACCGTACAAGGTGCGTAGATTACAATACGAGATAAATGCTACAAATGTGGCATTAGAATACAGACAGAATGACTAGACCTCTACTAAGTAGCCGCATTATTTATAGGATTCCATGGCGTACGTTAAATATAACTTTATTTCTTAGTAAAATGTATGGTAATAGCTCATGGCAAAAAAAAATAGATGATAATAGCTGTAGCATTGCATTTATATCACTTTTGGTGTAATTTCAACGGATATGCTTTAAGCGAATAGGTAACCAGGACAACGTTTACCATTCCATAGACACATACGTGTAGGACTTGAGGCATCTGTTAAAGTACAACTGATAACATTAAATAAAAAAATCTTTCTTTGGGATCCCCAATTATTTCTTAATCTGAATCTGATACCCGCAAAATGCTGTATTGAAATAACTTTGCTTATTGTTCTTGTGGTTTTATTTTTAGAAAAGTACAGTTGTTCAAAAGACTAATAATTATTCAATCGTGCAACTTTTTGCACAAAGTTTTCGGAGTATGAACCAATTAACCATTTGGGTAGACATCTATATTTTAAAATCGCAAAATCTGTAATTGTGCGAAATGTACGCTCATGTAATAATTTTTATGAAAACAGGCAGAACTGCAAAAGCAACAATAACGACGTTTTTACATGTTTATACACTATTTTATCATTAACATTTGAAACAACACGGAAAACACAAATTGTACACCGAAGTCAAATTTACCATCAGAATCACTAAATCTTAATTTGAGCTATATGCAACCTCGACAAAATCCAGACCATAACACATCAGAGTATAAACCCAAATTGGCTAAAGTATATCTTGAACTACAACAATTTTTATAAATGTTTGCCTAAATTCAAAGTTTACCTACTATTCTCGAACATCTAAAAGACCATTTAACGGTGAAGTAAACCAAATAATTACTGAAAACAATGCTTTTTAATTCCTTCGTATCGTATGCTAATCCTTGGAGGATCGCCATCAGAAATATAAATGAAAGAGTTGAGTAGCACTAGATTTCATAGACTTTCCCTAGCTATATAACCTTAGCTGTTATAATAGCTTGTCAAAGGTTTATTCAAATAAATAGAAATTTCTAAAATGTTCTTTATAGTAAAATTTTTAAAAAATAATCCCGGCGAGGACTGGAACTTGACATTTCCTGTTTGATGGGCAAGCTAACTACTGCATAATGGGGATTAATTTGATATTCAGAGGTTAATGGTAACCACTAAATATCAAATTAATCTCAAATTTGGAACCATGAAAATAAGCAATCATGGCAACTACGAAACCTAAGGAATAGTTAACGAAAATTCTTGCTTATATTGCTATACACTTTGTCTCACACTAAGAGTACCACCGATATCTTGGAAACTAGAATAGCTATAGTTATAGGAAAATTTGTTGATAACTTAAATCGCAAAGGGAAATTGAATAAAAATATTTTAGAATTCCAAACATGACCGATAGGGACCGCATTTGCTAAGGTCAACAGCAAATTTTATTATTAAAAAATTAAATTTTTATTTATATAATATAAATATAAATATTTATTTATTAAAAAACCTAGTTAATTACGTAGTTGGAACTGACAGGGAAATTATTACTGACAATGGGCTGTTTTCCTTATTACACGGTTTTCGCGACCACTTCAATATATTAAAGCTCTTCAAGCACAACATAAGAAATGCATATTGTTACAATTGAGTTTTTAGAGATAATTGGTATATTTCTTGGACATTAACGGCTGATACAAATTGCGTCATTTGAAACAGTGTTAAGGAAGTCCACGTTTCTTTAATTCAGGTAAAAGCTGCACAAGTTATAGCAGGTTTAGGTTTTCACGATTCGGCAACGCTTACTACATTTATTATTCACAAAATGACAAAACATCTTGAACCAAAATGGAACGCAATTAACTAAGCTTTTCAATGTAGCATTTAAAATTATAGATATTTCTGAAACTTTTGAGTATTTTCAGTTGACCCTAGCAACTACGCCTCCTAGCGGATACGCTAAATTTCCCTATGCTACTTTAGTTAAGAAACATTTTTTCAATAGTTATAGTCCCCACTCTTACATTAGTGGGACAGGCAAATTAATGAAACTATTTATTTAAACATGAAACTGGCAGGAGGCATTCCGACAAAAAAATGTTGTCGCACGTTTAAGGCTTGAAACTGCTTCTTTACTGTACCTTTTTACATTTTTAATTTTGTTTATGGGACACTTAATCTTGTACTTGTGAGCTGATACCATCTTTCTAGGAGTAGGCGGGTGATGAAGTCCTTTTCGACCCATGAAACTAATTGAAAGTAAATGCACAAAATGGATTATTTTTTCGCATTAGGTTGTTTTTGCATTTATTTTCTACAATTGTATAATTGTGCTTAATAAAATTTATATTGATTAATAATGTCAGTGAAAATTTGGTTTCTGAAAGTAATGGTAATTGTCTTTACTTTAAATGAGCTTTGTATTGTTTAATTAATGATAGCGAAGACTATAGGTAGTATCACTACACTAAAATATCGACACCCTCTGCACCACACAGCGCTCCGTGAAGACCTGTGCCTAGCACCGAGAGCGATACGGAGGAGGTTCCGTCTAGGCCAGTGTCAAGCACTGTCAGCGATACGGCGGCGCAGGAGTAGACTCCTATCGTATAGGATTTTCAAGCGGTTTATATACCATTCTGAACGATGACGTTGGACTTCTTTTGGATGACATACGGTACAAAAACCACAAGTCGAGAATGTGAATCGAGAGGCTATGCATGTACGCGCTGTCACCTAGAAGAAGTCGACACAGTTTTCCAAAAGTTTGCTCACATGAAAATAAATAAAGTTTAATTAAACATTCGCAAATACAATACAATACAAGGCTATTATCTTAGTAATAAATTGTCTTTTTCTTTGACGCAAAAGGAAAATTGAAGATGTCTTGATACTATGTCAAGTATCATGACATCTTTAGAAACATAAAATCTCAATCAAATATATTTTTTTAGTTCCTTTTCCATCACCCCAAAACTCAACTACAAGGTTTCAAACAACGAATTGCAGGTTTATAGAGACCGAAGTACGCGGTATTTTAAAGGCATCTCATGTTGCGACTAAATAAAGTATTAACGAATCTTTTATGCTGTATTGCACTTTGCTCTTGTACTGTGTTTCAGGGAATATGTGTTTCGGTAATTCCTATTCGACGAATTGACATTTCGGTAAATTGAGTTTCCGTGAATTCGTTCTGCGAATTGTTCTCCGCTAAATTTCCAAGACCTGTAGCGCATAAGAGAAATCAACAGGAAATTACAGATTTAGAAATATGTGTTTATATCAAGGCTGGTATTTTAGTAATTTCTCAAAATGTTTTTTTCTTTTATAAGGTTTGTTGCTGGAAATACCATAAACCTGTCAAACATAATCTATCTAAAAAATCGGATACCGCTTCTTGAACAATTGCACAGCAATTGATTGGCACTGTATTTGATTTCTGCTAGAGAAATTTTCATTCGATTATTCGGTTATTCGAGAATTATATTCGATTATTAAAGTAATTCTGCTTGTTCTATTACTACTACTCCAATGCATAACAAATATTTATAATGTTTTTATCCAATTATTCCAGTGAGTCCCTCACATAAAATTTAATAAACATCGTACCTTAGTAAGCGGTTATTTTGAGCATATACGGATACAAGTATAAATCGATAGAATAGTTGGCAAATGCGAACAATGCATGTGATAATATTTCATTCCCAGTACAAAATTTTGTAAAGAACATAGTACGACGATGCAGCTTTTGAATTTGACAAGGCATTCCGTTTTGCGAAACGTCCTTTGCAAGAGATTGCAATTCCAAGTCGAGCTGAATTTATATAACACTCGGAATACCGATATTATGGGCAAGCCATGTGTTCGTTCTACAAATCCAGAGAGAAGTTGTATAAGAGCATAGCCGGCATCTGTGACACTCTGCGTTGACGTTCTTGAGTAGACTTCATAGATGCGATGTGCAATCAAGCAAAGTTATCCGCAAGTTCGCGTAAATAGTTTGAGTTTCTGTCCTTTGTCGGCAAATAGTCGCCCGTATAGTCGTCTCTTCAGACGCAGTCGCTGAAATTTGACGTTAATTTTGAACTTCGGCAGTTACTGGAGAAAGACGCCCGGCAAGGAAATAACAATCCCTTTAATTTGCTGATCAGAACTATAACGATTAATTATAGAGCACAACAAACAGTTTAATTGATATTAAAGAGTTGGAACTATGCTTATTAAGTAAAATTAACTGACTTTAATATGTTGAATAAGTCAGATAGACGTGCAACTTGCAGTGAAATAGTTTTAGATCGTCACTATAAGCATGTTTATATAGTTCTATACCTAATAATATAATTATTTCTTCAGCTAATTTAATGTTGAAGAAACAAGTTGTTCTAATAAGAATAAAGTCATATCCGTGGACAATAATGTTCAAAATCAATTTCTTCAGACCAGCTTCCCGTAAATTCCGGAAATTGCAGAACATCTAAACTGTGTTGTTAAATTCTGGCTTGATGAAGATCTCCATTTGTTTTAGTATAATTGTATCAATGTTTTAGGCAAATCTGTTAAACTCCAAAGCTCGTTTTAAGGTTTTAAGTTATTCTTTACCCGCGACCACAAGGTTTTCGCAGGATACAGTCTTCATTGTTCTGTCGTTGTACAAACGTTAGAGTACAGAGGCCCAATACGGATTAATAAATAAAAGTATTAAAATAACTCTTTGTGATAGCACGTTTCACCTATTACTCAGAAATTTACCATTTCTTCGTCGATACAATTACAAATCAATGAATTCAAAAAGTACAAAACAGCTGCTTAAGATGCATATATGGTATTAAAAAATATCAACACCTATCATAAATTAGCTGGCTACATTAGATGGCTTAGTATATATAACAGATGAGAATTACAGACATTAACGTTGTACCACAAAATATTGTTATACAAGTGTCCTCCATATTTGTATAATAAAGTATGGTATAGAATAGACGTGCTTAATCCGGCAACACGATTTTGTAGGCTGGTTTCACCATTGCCTCATAAGCTTGCTTTATTTGATCCTTTTCAGTTTGCATCCTTTGCAGTTAAAACTGAAATCAACATTATTTCTCTTGCGAGTGTGTAGTATAGTCCATTTAATCCTTCTTAATGATTAGATGCATCGTAACTAAACCTGTCGGTAATCACTCTGAGCAATAATTCCCCATCCATCAGGAACACATACATTTATTTCTTCGCCTGCTTTGGTGTCTTCAATCAGCATTGTAAATTTTCTTTGTCTTTCTTTATCACTGGCTTTAGAATGCATACATGCACATACTGAGAGAAGTAATTGTTTGTTCAATATACATATAGTTTAAAACAGCAGCAATTGTTTGAACCCTTTGAATTGAATCAACTTTAAAGTAAATGGTCAACCAACCTACATTGGAATGTTGGTAGAAAGCAAAAAAATGCATTTTTAACATCAAAAATGAATACGAGTGCATTGAATATGTGAGTGTCTTAAATAAAGAACGATGTCTTTATATAACTTAATTTGCGGCTGTTGTGGTTGATCTAAAAATAATAACTTTTGAAGCATAACCAACATAAACATTGGCTTCATTTAACAAAAATAATTGGACCAAAGGTAGTGGATTTTGTTATGTCGCAAGGTAAGTTATAGAGATATAGTCGCCAAAGTGTTGAATGTACATATCTTTTTGTTAAATGAATACATAAATATGCAATACTTCCTGGCTTGTTGGATTAATTCCTTTTTCTCTGTGCAATATTTAGTTTTAAGATTATGTCACCATTTACACTATTATCTTTTACCCTTGTATATTCAGTGTAACCAAAAGCAATTAGCATAATCTTTAAGTAACTGAGTCCCGCTCTAAGATTGTGCTTTTTGTTCTTCTTTTACCTCAATCCATTAATCAAATAATTTAGTTGTTCACATATATTCTTGTGAGTACACAAAGTTGTATACCGCTCCATAAAGATTATTATTATTGCTATTATGTTAGTTATCTTCAGGTGCTGATCTCAGGAATGATTGTCTATCTTAGTCCCAATATTGATGAAATTTGATAATAATGATAGCAAGGACTGTGGCGTAGTATGGTAAACAACACATAAGTATCGGCACCCTCCTATTATTTATACTATATATTTATCCTACTATTTATTATATTACTATATAATAAATTAAACTTGTGTGGTGCGGAGGGTGCCGATACTTATGTGTTGTTTACTAAATTTGATAATATACAGATTAAGGATCTGTAACTACGTTGATCGAATACAATCAGAACAGTAGAGGATACATTCGTTCATTACTAGAGATGAGCTAGGTAGTGGAAGTTATTGCTCGTGTTTTTTCGACTCTCGGGAAAACCAGTAGGCAACACGAGCCCCTTTGTTAAGAGACGAATAAACACGAGTCTGTCTCAGTCGGTTGATTTACAGTTGACGTATTACCTTTTTGCTACCATCAAAACTAAAATGTCAATTGTAACCAGCTGACAGTTAAGAATCGCAAATTAATACATTTTTGAGTAATGAACGAATATCTCTTCTACTGTTCCAATTACATCCCATCAAGGTAGGACTGCTAATTGCAAAATAAATTTCTTAAAAATACTGTTTTTTGGTACTGTATCTAACTCAATTTTACTGGATTTCTTTTAAGCAAATTTGAATTATAATGAGAGAATTTAAAGAACGACATTAAACTGTTTAAGTTCTTATAAGTTTATGTATGAATAGTATTCAATTGTATAAGGATTATATAATTGAATGCACCCCTAATTCCAATAATACACAATATTTTTGAAACAATAAATCTTCGAGCTTTTTACATATCTGAAGAGGGTTTGCGATAATATATCCCAGTTAACTTTGTTCAAGCATCTAGCATGAGTTGTTATGGATTAATTTAACATAAAATTTAAGTCTGTTATTTGCATATATTTTACTTTTAGCAACCTGTAAACTTTTTGTTTAGTATTGCTGCTTAGGTTACGTCCCACTTGCATATTATTTGCAAAATCACTTGTTACAAGTATCACAAATAACTGTTACTTAATTAGAGTGAAGTTATATTTAACCATAATGATGAAATACAAAAATTCGAATACAAACGGAACAGATTGCTTTTGGAATCTAGTGTAAAAACTATCGACTGGCATTCGTAGAGTACTTCTAACACCCATCTGTTTAAATACCGTTTAAATTTCCCTTAAAAAGATATGCAGCATTGCCAGAATAGTCGATTATAGTTAAATTTAATAAACAACAGCTTGATTATACACAAACTAACCACATAATGGTGACTAATAAAGAACAACTGCATCTACATTAAACAATGAATCAGAACAGTAGCCGCAACATTAGCTCACCGCTTCAATTGAATAATGAAAACAACCTATCATACAAATATTTATACAACTACATATAGGAGACGCTTGTATGTGTGGAATACATTCGTATGCTAATATTTATTAGGTTCACGCGTGCATGCAGAATCCCCTAGGGTTTAGGGCTAAGTGGTATTCCATGAAACACTGTCTTCAAACTCTTAGGTTTATTGAATTTTATAACTCTATTACAACCGAATTTTCAACTGTAGTTATACATACATACAGTCATGCATGTCTAATTTGAGTTTTGCATAATCTCGTGGTGTCGGTTCTATAAGGCTGGCAGCAATTTGAATATAGATTACGAGAACTCTCAATCAGTTTTACCATTTGCGTTCTTTTTATTTTCAGTCACACGAAGGATTTAAATAAATTCGGTAAGTCCCTATATGGCAATGTTTTTAAATTCACTTCCGCTTCCTTTTTTTGCAATTATATATTACATTCATCTCATTTGTTTTTCCTTAACATCTATAACAACAATTTGTGTTTGTTGACAACATAATTTGTTTACTCTTTATCTAGCTCCTTAGCTTATTTGTTAATACTCAGTTTTCCAAGAAATCTACTTCATACGTAGTGAAAGATGCATACATAAATATTCCAAAAGTGGTGCGCATATTAAGAATTCTTCAGTAATCACCGATGGAAGCCATATACGTGGTGTGCATATGTTATTGACTATATGCTGCATTTTCAGGGGTTTGTTAAAAATCTTTGATAATCAAAAAACTTTGTAATTAGATGGCGGTTGTCTATTGTATTGGTTTAAAAGTTTCCTAGAAAAAATACAGTTTTTATTCGAAGCTTCCATTTATTAATTCTCAATTCGTGGATTGGGATATTGCACATCGTAGTAAATACGTTAGCCGAACTTCATTTCACTCTCATTTCTAATATCTAGAGTAGTTGATAAACCAATTTTAGGCACTTGGGCAACGCAATGCAATGGCTGCACAAACTGGAGTTGAACTAAGCCATGAAAACGAAAATTCAAAATTTGAAGGTTATCAGAAGACTTTCTTTAATAAAATAAAATTCTTGTATAGCCAATATTAAATAAAAATAACATTTTGGTGATGTATGAATAATGTAGCTAGGATCTAAAGTTATAATAGCAAATACAGCAAATTGCTTTTTTTTGCGGAAGCCATCCAGATATATTCAACGGAAGTTTTTCAATGTACTTAAATGTGAGCATGCGCGTCATAAAATATGTACGTAGAACGATAACTACAACTTTGTTGCTTGCTATTGTATGTTCCGTACATCACAATACAGTGCAGCTTGCAAGGAGTAAATACTAACTCGATGTGATGTCGATAACCTATTTGTAGTAGATTAATATTAGCGAGATTAGTACAATACATTCGAACACACACATACTTGCCTATACCTTTAACGTTGTGTTTCTGTGTTAATAAACTGTTAAAACGTTATTACCAGTGTTTTAATGGTACCGGCCACGATATTTCATTCGTGTTGCTAAATATCATAGTATAACCATATTTTGGTAGGTATTCTTCGGTGTGATTATTGCGTTTTGTGTGCTTTCTCCGCCCATTTACCTACACAGCAAAATATCCCGTCGAGGTTACACGACGTAATGTAGACTCAAGTTTTTTGCAATAATAGAACACGATAAAGTTGCTACTTTTACTGTATTTGGTGCACACTATGTTTGTATATGTGAAATTGCAAACACTGTAATGACCATCGGCTAGTCTTTACAAATGTGATGCGCATATATCGTCGAATAAGAATGAATGTGTGTGTGTATATTCTACATTGTACGGTTGTAGTGTTTCAAGTTATTACGGGACTTGATGTAGAGATTCATTTATTAGTGTATACAGAATATTATGTACAACCCCAAACCGGCTATAAAACAAACTGGTTGCTGGTTCACAAATATACAGGCTTTATAAATTATTCTTAAGCTGCTGCTACTTTCGGTTATATCGGAAGTCGTAGCCAGCTTTGATATTTTTAATGGAATGATACCTTTTAAATTACATATCAGGAATACAGCTTCAAATTACATATTAGGAATACGATTGAATGAATTTGTGTCATATCTATACCGGAGACAATAGAAACTTAATACTTTCCAGTAATAGCGCAAAATTTGGTTTATTACATGCAGGGCGATAAGAATTCAAGGCCCAGTTTGTGGATATTCAACTCAAGGAAATTGATTTTTTCTTAATGGAACGCAGTGCATATGAGTATATTATCGTGTGCAAAAACACAATCGCCAATGAAATTTCGTTGTGTGGCCAAAGGAATAATTAAAGAAAGTAAGAAAAGCAGTGAAGCAATGAAGTCTCAATGAACACCTACATAGAAATGTTGAGAACATCCCTAACGTACAATATAGTTCATATGTTAGAAGATTTGTGAGCTATAACATTGTATTTGACACTTCAATATGCAAATAAGGAATAAGATAAGAAACACCTACAGTTGTTAATAGTTTTCCAAGGGTAAATATATACATGTAATTTATCGAAAACTTTTTATAGCGTTGAACACAACAAAAGAACTCCACTTTATGCATTACCCCGAAAGAGGCGATCTTTTGGTCATTATAATTTTTATCTTATATATTCCCAATTGACACAAGTAGCTAGTAAGATAAATTTATGCATACAATTAATCGCATGGTGTATTACTGTAAAATGTGAGGTCATAGATGCTATATAATAGGAGGTGACAAGAAGCATGAGCGTTTCTCTTCTCGACAGATTAAGGCAGTTTATGTTCGATGCACATTTATCAACTACACGGCGGTGTCAGACAGCAAGTTGACAGGTATTGCTTAAATTAGCGGCTTCTAGTAATCCGCATGCGCGGTTGCATTGGCGATACTAGTCCACCGGATTGCGACAGCTTGAAGCTCCGAACTGCAGAAACTCGTTGCTGTCCATGTATTCTGGCTCTAAATCCGACAAAACTTTAAAATAAACAAAACCTATCTCGCGAAATACCCAAAGCCTGTATAGAAGAAAAGAAAATAACGGCGGTAAAAAATTCTCAAGTATTTACAAACTGCAAAAAATAAACAAATGGAAATTAGTGCAACATCCTCTAGGCGACTTGTTACGTCAGAATTTTCCTTAAGAGCTATTCCCGCGTGTTTTCCCTTTTTTTTTTTTTGACCAACCCTGTATCGCATATTTGTTAGTATTGACCGATGGCCAACACGAAGTTAGCGTCCCTTCACACTGATTGGTTAGTGAGGCTCTTGGTAGGAACCAAATCTCAAGTTCTAGGGTCGAATTTGACTATAAAACGATCCTTTTATTTTTAGAAAACTTTTGACATAACTTTCGTTGAATCCTTTTTAGTCATTTTCTTTTAATTTGTAAAATTTCAACTCCCTACTTCCGGTCCCCCTTCCACTTCTATTTGGCAGGAAAATATCGCAGGTATATATAGTTCGTGCCTTAACTGTCGAGGGAGCTAGACGTAATGAGTCGATCAAGCTTACGCTTCTCCACTGATCTCATAGAAACGTGAGCCTTCGTGTGGGACCCAGAAACTACGTGAAATATCCATCTAGGCTACCGCCATCTACAACCCTTGAAATCGACCGACGCGCACCTCGACTACGCCGTTCCTTTCGGCAGCTTTGGGTAGAAGCTGCCATTGACACAAGGTCAGAACTTTCCATTTCATTAGACACCTCGCCAACGCCAGCTTGCAATGAATGAATACCTACGTACGAACATTCTGTCTTTGAAGTTTTTTTTTTATTTAACTGTCTATCTTCTTCGTCATTGAACACTGTATTTATTTTTTCTGTCTACTAGTAACTCTATATAAAGGCGTACATAGTTTTAAAATGACCTTTTATTGTAACAGGTTTTAGTATATCCGTCACGTCAAGATCAAATTTGTTTATGTTAAGTACTTCTGTACCTAGTTGTTACTGCTTCATCACGTGTTAATTGTCAAAATTCAGCCTTAAATATTTAATTTGCTTGTTCAGAAATTAGTATAACTACGCAACAACGCAAAGCTGGATTCAGTTGAATCTAAGTTTAGAACCATTTATTTTACCTGACTTTCTTTGTGACTATTTCGGAGTATTTTCTTTTGTAGTTTTTTTTTTATTATTTACTTGTTTATCTTTGTTTTATATTTCTTGCTAATTTATACATTGTCTGCCGTTAATCCTTTTTCTCATCTTAATCACCTTTAAATTCGATCGGATACATTTATATATTAAACGCCAAAAATAAACGTTAAATTATTAATTATATAATTGTTTTATAACTGGCAAATTAAAAAGAGCGATATGTTTATTTGGGGCACCGGAAAATATTTTCATCAGGGAATTATGTGGAAATACCACAGGTACGAGTAAACCAAATAGACGACGTAAATAACGGAACATACTTCCGGGTATATTAAATAATGTAGAGTAAGCGTACTAATTAAAAGCAGGTTGGTGGTGTGAGCAGCTACCGTTGCAATTCCTCTAGGGGTAGTACATGCGTCTTTTTTTTTGCTTAAAATCGTTTAGAATCTCTTTGAATGATGCAGATGGTCACAGTTACTGAAGTTGTACTAAAACTAACGGAAATAGTGAAATAAGAAAGGCGGAAACAATACAGAAATACGTGATAACACAGAGTAACCCAGGTAAACAAGTCGCAAAATTCGAATTAGATAATGTTTTGTATTCTATCAGCCCGTTTGTTTCAAGCAAATTAAGAGGCCACATTTGTATAAATTCTGTTCAAATAAGAGTAGTAATTTTCCACAAGAAGGATTTTAATCTTACACTTAACAGGATTTATTTAAAAATCTTGCGGAATCTAGGAAGGGGTTGTAGAGTTATTTTATGTGTAGCCTTAAATAAGCAGAAACAGAGGACAAATATGACATACGGTTATATGTTCTTCATTTATTTGTACAGCATAGGGCAGTCTCGCGGTAATTCCATTTTTTGTAAAAATATTTAAGTTGCGCTTAAGTTATTTAAGGTAAAGAGTTTTAACAATGAACTAGATCCTTCTAGATTGTTGTATCAAAATATTGGTTTTTGACATTAGCATTTTTATTAGACTTCAAGTCCTGCTCCAGCTACTAAACATTGAAACATGTTTATGACAAAATGAAGACACAACAAAACACACAGTACAAGTACTTGTTTTGTTCAAGTGCATCAATGAAGAGACGTTTGCGATTAACGCTTTACTTTTTATTTTGGAGAAAAATATTTTAAAAGTTATTTAAAATGAAATGATGCAGGACCTAGTTTGGTATCTAAAGGGTATCTAAAAGGTAGGTAAATGCGTACCCAGTCATTTTAAACGATACACCCTTATATTATTATTTCCTTTTCTGTTTCTACGTTAACAAATAACTACACTCTATAAAACCTATTAATGACGCCATCTTATTCGGGTGAAAGTGACATAAGAAGCGTATTTTTCAAAATGAAATTCAAAATTTTATGAACATATACATCATGCAGTGGCATGCAGTGTAATTTAGTAATTAGCTCTTTTGGATTCAGTGTTGATTTTATGATAATTACTTTAAAATTAAATTCAATTGTACAGTGGAGGGTTTCAGACCTGACCATGGATTGTGTCAGTTTCCGCGGCTTCACCACACACTTGAAGTCATCATTTGCATGTTGGGAGATAGTTAACTGCGCTTTCTCTTTACAGAGAATGGCTAACAGTAACAAAGTCTTAACAGCTTACATTTAATGGACCAGAAACCATAGGAAACAAACGAAGAGACTAAAATTTTATGCTGTCTTTGCTTACTTCCGCTTCTACAAAAGACGCTCCCAAAAGTGTACCTAAACTAATTCTTAGACCTCGTCATATCATAATTTCTAATGTTCTCATAATTTACGTTTCTAACCAAAAAATAATGCTAATATATCTTCCTCCTGGTATTAATGGAATCACTCACGGCAAAAGCAACATGAGGAGAGAAAAAACACTATCCTATGGACATGTTTCTGCCTATCCGTGGTCATCAGCGTGGCTCCGAGTGTGTCTTCTCCAGCTAACATCGCTGTTGTACATCATGGTAGGCCTGCAGGAATCACTTACAAATGAGGAACAGTATCCCACTTTTGTCGCTACCTTCTAAACAACAAACGTGTATTTCTTGGGAATAGAGGGCGCCAAGAAATGCTTGGCTAGTCGTTTCGAAGGGAAGCGACATAAACCACCAAACAAATAACGATGTTAGGTGTAAAAAGCACGCTGGAAACCAGATAGACAACTACCCGTGAGCTAGTATTTTTTCTCGTCTCACATGGCTTTTGTTGTAAGTGAATCCGTTTTTTGTTTTTAGGCATTTTCTGATTTGTGAAATGTGGACAATTAGATTAATGTTCCAAAATGTGGTTCTTGAATATATATTTGTTGTAACATGGAATGTACACAAACCTACTGAGTTTGTACCATTGATAAGCAAAAACAAATATTTGTAACTTTTTTAGTACTTATTTCTTGGAGACATTGTTCTCACGTGACGTAGGAATTCTTCTTTAAGGGAGCAAAGTGGTATTATATGTATCTTACTAGGGGATTGAAGGGTAAAACTACGCTTTAAAATAAAGTTTCCTTTATATGGACTGCAATGCCTTTGTTCGAACTACAAAGGCATGTAAATGGTGTGGATTGTCTATTCTTTACATACAAGAAAATTTCCATCGATGAAGATTGTACTGGTGTTGTTTTTAAACTGCTCACAATTAATAATATAATAGGTATGTTTCCTTATGATTGTTATTACCATACGTATCGGAATATTAATGCACATGCATACCTAATTGAGGCATGAAGAGCTATAAATTTCAATTTACATTAACATTTATTGTTTCATACACACCGCCGCATTCGTACAGATTTGTGATTATAACGCGCCCATATTTACAGCGATACTTGAAAGATAGATAAATTATTTCTAACTAGTGTCATTATGAATATTCTACAGCGCGTAGACGGTACTAAATAATTCCGCTTTAATTATATGTATATGTTGCTGCTTATGTACCACATAAACAAATGAGCGAGTAGACTGCATGTATGTATGCCTAGGCATCGGAATAATTACAAATCAAATTTTAATAATCCGCTCGTTGAATTTCATTATGCGTTCGCAAAATTCCGGTGAAATTTGAAATATTTGTTCGCGAAAAAGCCGTGCAGCGATTAATTTGAAATGATCATCGCTAGCCGTTACATATAGCATAAACAATCAGAATAACGGCAGAATAATGCATGTGCAGAAACACCGTTGCAATCAAAACACAAAGCTGCGGGGAATGCGTATGCACCAACCCAGCGATCGCATCGAAACTGGGGCTAGTTGAAACATACAAGGGCAATATTTACCTCTACCACCTGGGGCGAAGAATTAATTAAAACTAGTTCGATCGTGCTTCTCATGACTTCTGTTTGATAAATGCCAGATGACGTAATTTTGTCCCGTAATTAGCAAGATGAATGAAACGGCGGACTACTGCTGTAGGGGTCACTAGGGGCTTGTTATAGGATCAGAGGACTCGCTGGTTAAACATGTAAGCAACTGCTAAAATGTAGGCAAATTGTTTGACGAACGTATTTCTTTGTAGTAATGCTCTTGGATTGAGCGCAGCTGTCGTTTTGGTAAATATTATCACGCAGAAGGCAAACAGCTTTCCTTGATAAGAACGAGGATCGCCTTGTTGTCTTTATATCAATGTAAGGTACAGTGAACAAGAGCTCGGCGCTTTGTAAGTTTTAGTTATTTCGTTATTTACAGCAGTGCATATGCCAGAAGAGAAGAGCATTCATACTATAGTGAATCGATACATAAATAATATATCAGTGGTGATGTACTTTTTGTTGTTCCTAATGTATTCATATTCGTTTTATGGAAAAGTATTGATCTCAGTTATTGTGTGCGTTTGATTGTATCTGCTAAGTCCTTTTTACGACTTGTTTTACGTTCTGCAAGTATATTTGGAGGCATGTATTTGTAATTGTAGTTACATTACACCAAACTATTACTTGTGAGGTATTTATAGTTGTGCAAACACTTTATTATACCCTTACACGTAAATAGTGTAATAGTAATGTGCATAGTCGATGTAGGTAAGCACCAATGCCTGTCACACCACAACCTGTCCCACCAGGAACTGCATCGATCGATGTATCAAATGGGCAAAGTGTCGAAACTTAATTTGTTTAATTACAGCTATCGATTTTTCTCTTTCTTATCAAATTGTTGTTAGGAAAAAATTAAAAAAATCATATTCATTACGCATCTAAAATGGATATTTAGGAAAATTAAAAAAAGAGTACCCCGCAATAAGAATGTAGCTTATGCAGTTTTTTAAAATGCTATCCAACTTTGAAGATATGCAAGTTAGTCTTGACCACAAAAAACCGAGAATAACACAAAAAATTTGAGCACCAAGGATAATAATAATAATAATAGTAATATATATATATCAAAAATTATACAAAATAATGTAAACTAAAAAAAGTTGTATTACTAATACTTCCTAATGCCTAACAGAAAATAAAAGCATTACGGTGGAAAAAAGAAAAAGAAAAGTACAATGATGAATGGAAAAAAAAGAAAAACTCATGCATGAAAAAAAGGGTCACTGTATAAGTCGTTAGCGTTTCTGGACATATGCGTTAGTGGTGCTTTTAATAATATGTTAGTACGTGCCGTAGGGGTTAAAAAAGTGTCTGCAGATCTATGACTGTAATGGGGTATGATAAAGTAAATCTGAAATAGTAAACGCGGGGAATCAATATGTTGGTTAACTAAATTAATAAGAAATTTCGCGCTAGCTGCATCTCTGCGATGTGACAGCGAGTCGAAATCATGTCTGCAGAGTAAATTGGTATAATCTGTACCACGAGGAGAATAAATGCCATCAGACTTATACGAAAGATATTTAAGAAGTCTCTTCTGGATTCGCCCAATTGATAATTGGTGGTAGTGATAATATGGGTACCAAACAATTGACGCATCTTCCACTTTCGAGCGGACGAGTGAGTAGTAGGCAGACTTCAAGGCGCAACTGTTATAAAAATTCTTGCAGGTCCTGAACAAAAATCCGAGCGGTCTAGAGAGCTGGGAATCAAATAAAATTCCAAGATCCCTAAAAACGTTAACTCTTGGGATGGAAGTACTAGAAACGTTGAAGAAGGATGAGTGAAAGGTGTTAAATGAAGAAGAATGCTCGAAAAGAAAAAAAGGAAGACCAAAGAAAAACTGGATTAAGGAAATGGAAGCTTATATAATAGGAGATAGGTATAATCAATTGAGATGAAATAGCAAAGGACCAAAAAAAAGTGGAAGCCAATTTTAACGAAGATCGAAGCCAAGGGTTTCTGTATAGTGCTAGTACACATATTTATGGTAGTAGTTATAGTATCAATTATATTTATTAATAGTTACATCATTGCAGAACACTGTCATTCATTCAGCATGTAAACATTTATGAAGAAAATAAACAAAAATATAAATGAAAGTAATATGTGAAAAATGTTTTTAGTAATTTTACCACGAAAAATTATTCTTTATGAAAAATTCTACTTTTCAAAGGCATTAGTTTGCCGTGAAAAAAAAACAAGTCAGATGTACAGGGTAAATTAAGAAACTGTACCAAATACTTCGAGAGAGAAGTTCTGTTATTTATTGTTTTATACAATATTACTGTATTTTGTACTTTTGATTGTCAATAATAACGAACTCAGAAACATAGTAACTGTTTTTGAAAGCTATTGTTATATGTAATAGCTTCCTCCAACTTGCACACAGACTTTACGAATCGTTGCTGATATCTGCCGCGTCCTGTGTTCGGGCTTTCAATTCGGTATGAGATCAAGAGATCTAGCAGGAAAATTAATTAGACCAAATCTTTTTATCCATCGTTGTCCGAAGTAATTTGTCAACCACTGCCGTATAAGAAGTGTGGGACGAGCAAGGCACCTGTCTTACAGGCAACGAATGTAGCGTAGCGTTACTGTTGGTTTATGTTTTCTTTAATAAAATATGAACCAACGATTTTATTAAAAGTCCACACCAAACATTTACTTTTTGAAAACGTTTAATTTAATTTATGAATAACAGTTTAGATTTTCAACAACCCGAATACGACTGCTTTGCGGTGAAGCATGGCCGTTAGTGTTAGCCGCTTCAAAAATAAATAAGAATATTCCGTGAAAACTTCTATCCAAACAAACGTTGAATCGCTCTCCTCGTGTCCATTTTCAAGGGCATGTTTTATTGTTGTGAAATAGCAAATCTTTGTTTTCTTTATAAATTCTTCACAAAGATAATTTCGGAGGGCCTGCTATTGAATCAATTGCCAAAACTGTCTTCATTGCACCGTTTGTTTGATTTCTTAATATCCAGCTTCTTCACCAGTTTAAGCATGCAATTATGCAAAATAATTTTACTCAAAAGGGATTCATGCATATCAATAGAAGACGTTTTCGAAACTAGCATTTAGTTTAGTTCTTTCTTTTTTGATTACCATAAATATAAATTAAAGGCATCTGGAAGATATCGAGTGACAAATATGGCACGATAACGTTTATCAGATCAATATTGACGAGATCATGAACTGTAGTCTGCCATACACTCACGGTTTTTGAATTTCTGTAAATAGATTAAAATAAGAACATGAAAACATAACGCCCACAATTCTGACTAAGTTTTGTATTCAAGCTTAATTTTGAATTACTGACAATTTTTTGTATAAGCATTTTATCTAAAATAATATCTAGAGCGCAACATTCACGCTTGCCTTCCAGTAGTGTTTAACCGCGAGAGGTTGGGAGGATACAGAGCAGCTTCGTTACATGTCGGCACTTCCCGGGCTCCTATGCTGCGTGCTATGTGTAATACATATCGTAGTGCGAAATTGATAAGTGTTAGAATTGAACGGAAAGCATTAAAAATGTTGAAAATGGGTAGAAATGCATCGACTTGTCTATTTGCCAATAGGGTAAACACGTATTTATGGCAATTTCCAGATTTAATGTATAATAGTAAAGAAATCAGGTGTTTAATTTGCGATAAAGGTTTAGTATGTTGAAAATCATACATATGTAGAAACCATGTAAATAGCGCAACACACAAATTAAAAAAAAACCGGAAAGAGACCGTATAACGAATTTCTATGTTATCTAACGATGGTGGTAAGTGCGTGCAGTATACCGTTTGCAAAAATCGGCAAACAATGTTTCGTCAGTTTTGGAAGAAATACAATCCAACGTGGAAACTACCAAGTCCCCATACGCTATGTAGATAGTTGCCGTCAGTGTGCTAGAAGATTGAGAATTATGTGAAAACCGCAGTAAAAAATGAACGGTTGTGGCAAACTATCGGTGAAACTGCAGGCATTAAAAAAAACTCCGTTGTATCGATTGAAGCACGGGCAATGACCTTGAAAGAATCGTCACACCCTTATTTGCTTCTCTTTATTCTGTAAAAGACAACAAAGATGTACCGCCTAAGCTGTTCATGATGTATTAGTTAGAACACTAGACAAATTTGCAATTTCACCAAAGCAAGTGTTAATGATGGTTACCGATACTGCCGCAGTTATACTTCGCTCAGGTCAATTACTCAAAGCTGTTCAACTGAATTTGCTGCACATAACATGTCTGCTTCATGCTTTACACCTTGTGGCAGACGCTATACGAAAATGTTATCACGATGTGGATCAACCAGCACAGACAAAAGCGGTTTTGGGAAAAACGCCGAAACGTACTCGGCTAGATCGTTCACAGTGTCTTGACATACCGGAACCGCCGTAGCCAATTCTTGTACGACGGTGTACATGGTTAGAAGCAGCATTCTGTTATTTTAAGCATTTTGAAAAGATCAAATTAGTGATTTTACAATTGGATGCTACAGAAACTGCTATACAGCTATGTCAAATATAATTCCGAAATCCTCAAGTTGCAGCAGATTTAAAAACTATTAACGACAATTATGCTCCAGTAGCCCACGCAATAAAAAAATTGCAAAACACTTCGAGATTGGTGTGAAATTGTTGTTTTCAGCCATCTAAGCATATTATACGTACGTTTATTTCGGTTAAGCCAGCGCAGTGGCGCTACTGCTAGGCAATCGACTTCTTGCCCTCTAATAATATGTGACAGCACTTTTCTTTTGAGGCATTTGTACGCCCTGCAGATATGATTTTGATTTTTTTCACGATAAACAATTTTTTTTGAAAATTAGAATTTTTCACAAAGAATAACTTCACTTCACAAAATCAATAATAAGGATTTTTTTCTCTTGTCGACACCATCTGAGGACATACTGTATAAACATACATGTATAAATAAAAGTTAAATAGAATTCCCCGGTTATGAGAGTTGTGCCTGTTGAGCAGACCATTTCTTCAGACCATAATTCGTGCCCTTGAGACCACATAGTAAATAAGTGATATAAGTGAAGGAAATCACAAGTTTTCATCACAAGTATTTAATTAAAGCATTATATATATTATATAATTTTCATTACGTACATGTAGGTTCATTTACTTTTGGATTATTTATCGCAACAGTTGTAATTACCTGGAGTGAAATGAATGCACAGATGGAAAATATTAAAATATCGAAATATTGAACAAGAAGAAAATAAAATTGAGGGAAGTGCAGAAAATCAAAAAAAAAAGAAGATAGGGAACCTATAGTATTATGATCGATATTGTCTTAAGCTAAAACATAAACAAAATCTTACCGATTATCGTTTTCAAATATTAACTAATATATACAACCTTCACAATTTTTTGTTAAAAGTACATATTTTAAGCCTGAAAAATAAAAACCTGGTGATCCTGGTTACATTTTTCAAAATCTTGAAATAGATAGCAATGTTTTTTTTTAATATGTTTGATATTTTTACTTATACCCTTGAACGGTAAATGTGCTAGACTTATTTTTATTACGCCAGGGAAGGAAAGGCAAAGTGGGTCTTATTAAATTTTCAAATAATCCTTAAATCGGTGACGAAAGGAGACTTACTGCATTTCACTTTAACTACAAAGCTTCTTGTAAAATTACGTTGCTTTGTTGGTACTTCGTAAATGGCGGTAATTTGTTCGCAGAGCGTATGTTGTAAAACAACTTTGATAAGTACCTATATGTAATGTAAATATTATTTAAGAAAACTACCTCTGACTTACTTTGCCAATTGTGTTATGACATGAAAGGTAGAAGTTCGCCGTATTTTCAAATACCTCATAAATGAACTTTTTTACGTACTTCAGACATGTATTATGTAGGTCAAAATGAAAACGAACGACGACCTTAATCGTTATCAAACATTTTTTATTAGGTGATAGCTCTTAAGGTGTCCACATTACCCCATCTCCTCCCTGTCCATTACAATAAAATAGGCATCGATCATTTCAGTTCATTGAAGTTACAATTAAGTTCCTGTTTGATGGAAACATTTCCGCATACATCTGCATATATTTTTGTCTCGGCTAACGTTCAATATAACCCATTTTTGTCAAACACTTATAAGCAAATTTGTAAGATCAGCGGTATGGTATGGTCAACGGTAGTCGCTTAAGCACAGTGCAATAAAACGCAAATCGCTTGATTCGGAAGGTGTAACTTACTTAAAATAGTAGACACGGCATATGAAGTATTTTATGAAACATTAATTTACACTCTTTCCAAATTGTTTTGGACTGTTACTTCACAGCAGTTTTTTATGAATAATCAAAGCGAATAATTATTAATGCACGTTACTTTGTCGGAACAAAACGCTTTTAGACACATTATCTTTAATCGTAACCAATCAACCAAATATTTAATTATTTACATAGTGAATTGAAGATATATGATAGGCTGACAATGACGAATTGCTGGCTATTTGTTCTATACCGTAATATACAGAAATACTAAATTATTGATAGGGACAATTTTACCTTTGCCCAAAAGAAAAATGAACGTTGGAGTTTCCCATTTCCCAAATATGTCACAAATATAAAAGAATAACGTTACGCAGAGGAAGATGAATGCGGAGCTATTATTTAAACGGAAAAGGAAAGTCACAATAGTAAATTCGAGTACATCGTTTGAAGACACATGCGGAATGTCGGTGAATCAATCACAACCCGCGTAATAATGGTAGCAGCTCAGTTTTCCGCTTGTCAAAGTATGGAAAACAATTTATCGGTAAAGAGTAGTAAGTGCAGCCAACATCGCAGACAGAAGCAATATCCCCGAGAGGTGATGTATTAAGCTTTGCAAGTAAAGAGATGGTTGTGCGTGCGAGTCGCACTTTCTGACAGCTTGATGGACGTTGAGTGATGGCGTATTTACGCGCAAAGTCGCGCTACGGTACCATCTAGCTACCGTCTCCGAACTAAATTAACTCAGATGCGATTCATTACCTACTGAATACCCACTGCAATATGGCGATGTTATAATGTGAGTGGAACGGGTGACCAGTTACTACATTTTAAGTAGTCTTCCTCTACATAGCGATAATTTATTTGATTTAAGAGGAAAAATAAACGTATCTTTTAGATACTATCACAACCAATCAATATGAAAACATGATGAAATGACAAACAAATTAGATGTTTGGTATCCGAGTTCTAGGAAATCATTCTTTGGAAAGTAAATAATAAGCAGAAATAAAGGTACCGTCGAAATATCTTTTTCTCTTACTAGGTTTCCGCGGTCGTCCATAACACTATACTTTGCGTTTCCGGCTTGAAACCGCACCATTGTAGTAGCTTCGTCCTTACTCTGTATGGAACATCTTCAGGGTTGTTACTGCACACCGATTGCGGACTATTCGTTCCGAAGGGGTTTATATAGGGCTTATTACGATTCCACGTATGATGTAAGGGGCATCCATTGCCGCGATTTAAGTTGTTTGGATCTCTATAGATTCACTGATTTTTCTACTATAATAGTGAGGGTTGGGAAACAATATGCAAATAGGAGTGAGTTGGATTTGGTGGCCAGTTTCCACTCTATGCTCAGTCTCGCACCAACTTCGTATAACGCTGCCATACACACTATCGCACGAATATGGAATCTTCTTCTTCTAGATGAATGCGGTCTCTGATGGAAAAGAAATTTGAGAGTTTGAAATTAGGTTTTTATATTTCTGAAGAAGACTTTGCTGATGTTATCGGTGACACCTTGAACGTTTGCTTACAGAAATTAATATTACATGAGAGGAGTTGCTGTGAAGAAAGGTTGATGCAGTGGTTAATAGTAGCTTGAATATCTTTCCTAGAATAATTATTGCGGATTTCGGTGACGTGGTTCAGTTCTTGAGGAAACAATTTAAGTTCAAATTTGGAAATGGCCATTTAGATAAGAGATTTTGATTCGACCGCCATGGTGAATCGTATGGAACCATGTAAGGAATTCCAAAACTATAGAAAATTGTTTACAGATTCGTGAGGTCAGAAGGCAAAGTTGTCATCAAGTACTTGTAATAACACTTTGGCTTCAGAGTGTCATATAATAAGGCTTGTTGTTCGAATACTTCCATAAAAATACTGGTGATAACAAGAGATAGAGCAGATGCGATAGAACCTAGAAGGTACTTCGATAATTTGCAGGTAGGATTATTGATAGTGTCGACAACAGGATGGAAGGGGATATTTGGTTTGTGAATTTTAAAGAGCTATAACTTAGGGGCTGAAGAATCACTAGGGAGAAGTGACCACTGGATATCGGTAAGGATAAATATCGTTTCAATGAATTTAGTGATGCAACGCTCAATTTGGGGATTAGATAGAGACGGTCTTGCAGTAAAGAAAGAACTTTCTACTCATAATCTTAGCTGTCCAGTAGCACTTCCCTTATCAGCCCTTAATACAGTAATTTTAGCGTTGAATTTCCGGCCTGCGGTTTAGGCAAGATTGATTTGAGAGGTTTGGCATGTGCGAGGAATTTGGATGTTCCAAAGCGAATTAAAGTACCAACCTCATCAAAAGGTAGAGGTCGACTAGAAAGGTTTATAAGAGTGTATGACATGTCTCTAGAAACCTGGGATGGTCTAGAAATTAGGGAATCAAATTTTCGGCTTTGTCGTGCCAGTTATGTGGTTGAATTATTTCCACGTGATGATAAGGTGGATCTAGGGTATTCCAATTAAGTTAAGATGAATGACAGCTCTAAGTGTACATGAAAATCTGTCTGGCAGAAGGGGAAGTAATATGATATTTGATAATAAGAAATTTAAGAATGACATGATTGTATTTAAGTAAAAAGAACAAAGAACAAATAAGTCTTTCTTATAGCTTACCAAGTTCTCTCGCCTTCTTCTCAATATTCTCCCCGCAGAGGCACTGGAAGCGGGTCAATGCTGAAAGTTATGGATCAATGAACTTTGACGGTTGCTAGGAAGTTTAATCAGTTAGGATTTAAATTATGGAGACGTTCGAAGATTTCTATAGATTCCTGGATTTTTCCACTACAATAGTGAGGGTTGCAAGATGACTATGGTTTACTTAGACATATAACAGAGAACATCATCTGAATAACGTGGAATTGAAGTATTCAAGCAAATTCATTTTATTTTTACAAGAAAATTACTTCATGCAGTACCAAATAATTAGATGTTTTGATACAAAAACGAAGTATTAAATATGTTGTTTTTTAAAAAAATTTTGTAAAAAATATCGGTTTAAAAATATAACACGCAGCATGAGCTATTTTATTAATTTAATAAGATAAATAAGCTAAGTAATAGTTTGATTTAATTAGATTTAATAAAGCATAAAAATGATTTAAAAGTAGCACTTAGAATTGCAGGTCACTAAAAAGGATGTCAACAAATGCTTAATGAATCTGTCAAGTCTCACGTTTCTACATGTTTACAAAGCTTTCTAAATTGTAAATATTTCTTCCAGAGGTACGTTAAGGCTTTTGCGTAATGTGTAAACTGATGGAACACAGTGTTCCAATGGATAAAACGTTTAGCGTCGTGCACATTTAAGAGGCGACTTAATTAATTGACTAATAGCTCCTAGAAACGCTTAAAATTTGAAGAAATCTGTTTTCAATTTTAGAACGGCAAATCTCTACAACAAAAATAAATTAATGTGGTAGTAAATTAGTTTCTGATAAATATTTTGATTAAACAAATATACTCTAATAACAAGCATATTGGATAAAATGAAATTTTATCAAAAAAATATGCCGAATTAGTCTGAAAGTAAAAATTTGTGATACGAATAATGCTGATGGACATATTAAATCTAAAATCTGTGCGGACCTCATACACAGCGTTTGTAAAAAGGTTCTCGTGTTAAATTGATTTGGAAAGGCCACGAAATACTTAGTAGCTTCTGCTAAAAAATAGGGCAACTTTCCGTTAGGTTTTCTATACTTGGTTGTTAGTAACTTTCAGGTATTTCTTTCTCCATGAAGACTGTGACTGTTACGTGAAATACGAGACGCACTGTACAAAGTACAATCCATACAGTAATAGTCGAGTTGTTGTTCGAGCTGCATACTTGCATCGCTTGCAAGCTTAGTATTATTAGACGTTTCAGCAGTGTACCTCTTGCCGTCTTCAGAGTAAGCCTTAAAGAGACTGTTTTTCCCAAATTAATTATTTGAACAAGTAAGTGTCGACTAACTTTAACTGGTGAAAGTGATAATACTTCAAGTGATCTTTTTACACTTTACGGGGTAGTAGCAGTTCTAGTATTTTACGCAAAAGAGTAATTTAGCTAAAAAACACGTAGCTAAGTGCAGGGAATTTAACAGAAGGTTTAGGTGTAAAATATAAACGCAATAAGAAATAAGGGTTATTACAAATTTGAAGCTAGTTTTAATAATAGTAATATGTAGAGCGCAAAGCGTCTTAGGATGTTCATCTTGCCAACCTTGGGATAAGGGAAACGCTACTGTGAGAGGTGTAAGTCAAAGTTTCGAAATCTTTATGCTGAGTTGAATGTACAGCTACTACTACAACATTACAACATTCCAAAGGCAGATTAAAATATCCATGTTGTTGCACAGACCTATGTATGTAAAATACTGAGATATTACGAGATAGCAATAAGAAAACATTTTAATAGTAAATTTGCAGTTTTTTTTTGTGAAGAATCTTTCAAAAAAGTATATGTATAAATATACTTACAATCAATTTCCTTGATGGCGTTGATTAAAGTGTGTGTAAAAATCGATGATTGCATGTGTTGATACAAATAACGTCATAGATTTCGATGATTTGATCCAAATATTGACAATGTTTAATGATTACGCACGTTTTCAACAAAAATTTTGACTGCAAAGTAGATTAATGAAAGTAATTGGCGACTTTTACTACTTCCTAAAAGTGAATCAGCTAGACTATTTTTAAGAATATAAGATTGACAATGTAAATCATTAATATGCTAAGATTTAAATAACAAGATTAAGCTATTTGAATTCTGTAAATGTAATATACGAATATTATAAGATTGAAAATTCTAATGTGATTATGTAAATTGCACTTCACAGGTCAATACATCAATTACAAAACAATAGTTTGCCTTCAACCCGCTAGTGATACTGTTACAATAAATATACAATAGGTTTGTATTGCAAAATTCCACACTTTGTAGTGTAAATATTCTATTTATAGTAGTGCTACTTTTGCACTAGATATAGTGTTCAATTTTTTACACTACTAGTGCGGACCTCCCTGGACAAATCATAGTGTTAAGTTACTGTTCTAATTTTTTGTGTGTCTATTGTCTAAAAACAAAATTCGGATAGTTTTCTTGTAAATTGTTATAATACATCATCATATTTCAAATCATTGGCTTGCTCTACTGTTCACTGTCTATTGATTCCTGGTTATGTTTATGCTCCTGGAAATTTGACGAGGTCTTTCTAGCTAAATGAATCGCATCCAACTCTTGCGCTTCATCACTGGAGTCAAGCAAAATTAGATCACTAAGGAATCAGGGAACCTAGAACTTATCACATTCTGTAGTATTTGTAGGACCGGTGGCGCAGCGCCTAGCGGCTAAACTCTCAGCTTCGCAACCCTCAGAGCAAGATTTTCCGCAGTTTATTTTACTCCAAATATAACGAATGCTGAAGGTGAACACATTAAAACATCCTATGGGCGCCGGCGGAAGAGTAACTGTTAATATTTTTAAGTTTTATGTTGTATAGAAACAAGGCCATTAGAGGAGTGCATCCATTACACCCGTTCTTGAGCGTATAAAATTAGTTTGGATAAATATTCGCTTTTTATCTACTCGCCCATTAGGTATTTGCTGAACCGCCATCACTGAATATAGATTTATGCTTTCCCATATAATTGTTGCAGTTCCCGCTGCGACAAATTAACATGCAATAACCATTCGCGGAACATTAACATTATTAGTCCGTATATGTATTAAACATAGACGTAACAACAAAGTTTATTTTCAGTTTAAAATCTGGCTCTTTATATAATGAAGACGACGCATATTTTTCAAATTAAAATCTGTTAAATTCACATTTATGTTAATCGCAGGGCATTGTATAACGTAGGTCGTGAATTGCTATCATCTACTATAATTTGTTTATTTAGTTATACCACAGATGAGATTCAATAATAGCATCAATTTGCTAAACTATACTAAGAAGTCTTAATTGAAATTTCGTAAATGGTAAAATCTGCGGTTGGCTGCAAATTACGTTAACCAGTTTGAATAGAGTGGACCTTTTGACGCGTGGGAAGCACTCGAATGACCAAGTATTTGTAACATATAAATACTATAAACGGAAACAATCACTGAGAAGCCGAACTACGTTCGCATTCAGTACAACACAGATATGCATGGATATACGAAGAAACCTACTCGGTTTAGGGCTAATTGATTTCGATTGTAGGTAACGTTTATACAATTCGACAGAGCTCAGCTAAACAATCGTCTGCGGATTCAATTAACGCGAACAAAAGAACCGTTCCTCCTGCAAATGACGGTTGCAGGAACAATTGCAGCGCTCGTATGCTGAAAACAATGCATCTTTGGTTTCAGCGCCGTTAGACAATTGTTATATCTAATTTTCTCGTATGAATATTTAGCGAACTGTGAGGTGACCATTTTATTTCTACTTCCTTCCGTTGACAGGTTGCTTTATTAAAATGCAAATAGTAATTTGAACTCTCTGACATTTCCAAAGACTAAACGGACAAAAACTAAATTATCGCATTAACATACTAGATGGGGTGGAAATGTTGTCGCAGTGGTCATGTGAATAACGCAAAGAGACGTTCTAAAATACGAGAATGTAATTTAAGCACAACCAATTTGTAAGCTTTTAAATTCATTCTCCAACTTTAGTACCTCAGATAAAATGTCCCATACATTTCTACCTTGTAAGGATAACAGAAAAGCGAATCTAATGATACCACGTGTTGCACTCTAACTTAAAAAATAATAGAATATGCAGCAATCAAGGTTTTGATGTTTTATTTACTAGAAAGAAGCGCGAAATTATCTTCTGTGACGCTGGGTTCCTTAAAAAAATCGTTGCTAGACAACGTAACCACAACAATTGTCAACTTCTCAAATCGCAATTCTAAAAGTACAAATTATTCCTAATTAGTATATTTATTCTTCGTTCTTATTACTATCTTCCATTATTTTTACTTGTTTTGCTAATTGCTGCTGTTTCCTTTAGGTGATTGTAGTAAATTCGTTTATACTTGTCGATTTTTGGTAAACAGTATATTTGCTATTGAGATGATCTTCGCACGAACCACGCAGAATAGAGGTCAATTTGATTTCTATTCTGCTAGCATCACTTTATTTGACGTGATAGAACTATAACCGGATCAGTAATTTGAATCGTATAGTACTTTGTTAGTTATTTATTTGAATATAAAGTTTTCTGGAACGTTTCCGGTTTTACAAGTCTCGGCATTCTTGATACAGTTTAAGAAGTTGATTCTTGAATTTGTATATAGGGAAATAAGACAGACTACTAGTATAATGAAGCGGTGGCTCAAAAACTGAATTATATGTTGTGTAATGTTAAAATTAACGGATGACGTAGAAACATATACGATTGCGAGTATCTAATTAAAGATATCCTAATCACATAATTTGTTGAAATATTTGCAAACCTCTACTATTGCAAGGATCGATTAACAGCTTAATTAGCCAGAAAATTAATGACAACCATTTCTGTTAAAAAAATCGCACAAAGGAAGTATTCCTGCATTAAATTCTTTCAAATTTAGCAATAAAATTGTGTTGGTTGGTTGAGATTGGTTGAGATTTGTTTTTATCATCGGATGTACAGGCTGGTCACCAGGAAGGTAATTACTAAATGCTACATTCTTTAAATGATGACTAAAAATAAATTACATTACGTCAATCCATGTTAGGTTTTTGTTTCTGTAGTGGATTACCATTACATGGTAACCTCTCTGAATTTCTTTAGCATCTCTATGGAAGTTGCTTCTTTCTGTTCCATTTCTTCTCCGTTGCCTTTATCTTGTTCTTAATAGGTTGTCTTTTCTGTAGTCTAGGTACGTAATCTTTTAATCTTTATTCGCTGTTCCTGGCATTTTGGTTCGTCCACTTCTTTGTTCGCTTCCAATAATTCGTCCGTAATTCCACTTTACATTCGTGATCCAACCACTCTTTTTCCTTATGTGATTTGATGAATGCTTTTTGTTGCTTCCTTGCTTCTTTTATAGTGTTTTCTAGTCCCTTCCATTTATTTTTTACATTATCCTTGTCTTCTGTTGTATTGAATTTGTCTAATATTTTTTGCGGATATATCTTTGTTACGGTTACGATCTTCCATGTTATTTTTTTCTTTCTGCTCTCTCTGCTTATTTCTTTTACTTTCACTCCTACAAAAAAGTTTGATTGCGCCCTGAAATCGTCCGTGCTCTTTTGTATTCTTACTAGGAAAGTGAGTACTGATGACTTTTACTTTCATTTCTACTGCAATATTTATTAGTCTCTGATCATGGTTGCTGCTATTTTGATGTTTACTCTCACACCCTGCAACACATCAATGGATATCACCTCTTCCTACTTTGGCATTCGCCTTGCTCATAACCATTTCTGTGTCCTACTTGGGTACTGTATTCTTTAATGTTCCCATTTCTTCGTAAAGCTCTTCTTTCTTTTCACCCGGTGCATGTATGTTCATTATTAATAAACTCTTACTTTTTGTTTGTAGTGTTATGTAAGTAATCCAATTTGTCTGAAACTGGTTCAAATTTTTTATCCTTCCTGTAAAATTTTGCTTTATTGTAAAATCCAGTACCAAATCTTCTGCCTTTTCCCTCACTCTTCCCTCAATTATGTACCCGTACTCTATTTTCCTTTAGATGTTTCTCTCTGCTAGTTCTATAATTCTGTTTTGGAGATTGCACGTTCCCATCCTGATCACACATCTTCGGTTTTTCTCTACCTCCTTTTGTTTAGCTCTTACCATGTTTTCTTTGTGTATTTTTCATACACAAATTATATCTATTACTTAACTTCGCTTTACCTAGTTTCAACATTTTAGATCAACAGTCTAAGATCGTCAGTCAGTCGCCGCATTATATTAGCACTAGAAATCATTTGGATGTAATTTTTTTAAATGAAGCTTCGCCTTTGACTGCAAGCAGATACTTGGCCTCAAATTTGGAATCAATATTTTAACATCGGAAATGTCAGCATCTTTTATTTATGTTACCTTGGTAACTAATCTAGAACTCACTTGGATGCAATGTCCAAATGCAGGACTCGCTTTTAAAAGTGTAAATATCTCTGTTACTCCAATATCAGGCATGTGCATCATTATACCGAAACGTTAGAGATAAGAATTTTCTATAAAGAAGATACGGAAAAAACATGGCATTATTTGAAAAAATAACGTTTCTGGTGTTTGAATTTGGCAAGGTTTGGTGTTCAATACTGCATACGCTGCATGTTTTGAAAGTATTTTAATACCATGTCTAGATGAAGCCAAGTATGTAATTTAATTTCATAAAAATTTACACCAAAATGTATTCGCGTTTCGAATATTTTTAGATATCTAAACATGTTGGCGATTGAGAATAAAATTATAAATATCTATTAGAAATAGGTATATGAAACTCTTACTGTATTGGTTTATTTCTAAAGGGAGAAACCAAAAACGCAATAATATACAGAACATTGCTTTTGAAATAACAAAGAGAGTAATATTATTCGCTACTTATATAGTCTGTTATATTGGGTCATTAAGATGAAGCATATGGACTTGCACTTTAATTCGTTAATTTGTTATTATTTTATTTCAATATGCACAAAATATCAAAATTTAATTGAACATTTGCAGAATTTGGAGCCTCCATTTTGAGGAATAATAAAAGTCTCGAATTATTTCCAATAATTTATATTTTTAATACATACATGTAACAACACACAAAACTCATTATTTGGAATCCATCGCTCTAAACTCACATTAATTCATAATGTTAGAAATGGTCGTCATTATTGGCATCTCTGGGACAATGGGTAAACAAGTAGACAAAAATATAAATATATTTTGGTAGTTGACATATTTTTCGAAGAAACTATTTAGAAATTTAATTTTAGTGAACGAAAAAGTATTACATTCATTTAAAAATCTTAAAAACAGTCAAAGAAGTATTCTGAAAAGAACAAAGAACACATCTAAAGAAGCAAAAAAGAAAACCACCAGAGAAGTTTTACAAGGAATGGATTTGGAACATTAACGAAAAAAGGAAGAAAAACAGGATTTAAGAAACGCTTGGATCTATTCTGTAAGTATATTAAAACCAGTTCTACAAAAGTCATTGGAAATCAATAGAGGGACTTTTGATTATCATTTAGCTTGATTGTTCATTTATATTTTAATTCTAGAAAGTTGGGACATCTTGCGTAGAGAATACTTAAATAGACAGAGTACAGCAAATATCAGTAATCTGTAATGTGATTTAATTGCCACTTAATTCCTGAATTCACGACAAGTCTAAATTATAGTAGAAATATGGAAACATTACAGTTGACTCCCATGTTAAAGTAAAACAGGCCATGTTTCAAAATTGCTCTACCATTGTATGTTTATCATATAAACTAGGGGATTCACAGGCATTTCTTTTCTACATTAGCAATTAATTTTTCCTCAAATACAGTGTTAACAGGAAAAATATGCACATACCCACACCTGTGTATAAAACCACCTGCTATAGAAGTTATTTGTCCATACAAATTTATCCATGCGACAATCTGCTCATATGCATGTAAATTACGTTATATTAGGTAGACATGGAGGGGGGTATAAAAATTAGTTGCTTGTGTAACTAAGGAAATAATGGCAACATTTTCGCCTTGGAGTACCTAACGTCCGCGTATTTGCACATTTTAGTAATTAGATAATATAAATTATATAATAGCAGAAATTCTCCTACAATATTAATTGCGTGCTAACTGGCCTACGTAACGCACCTGAAATTACCCTGAAATAATTCACTTGACAAGAAACAAACGGCACGGTAAAAATGAAATGTGAGCACGCGATATAAAAATCAAGAGATTTATTTCAAATTTTTACTGATAAGCGTAACAAGAGAACGTTTATCAAGTTGAAACGCACCACAAATATAATCAACAAATAATTTAGTAGTTGTACATTTGTAAGTATACAGCATGTTCAGCGAGGAATGGGACAATGTGATATCTCAAGGACTAATGGTTAGTAGCCTTTGGAACTGCCCGACTGTCGCTGAATGTATTTACAATTGCACCTCATACCCCTTTCTCAAAGTTCTTAATGGCGCACAGTTTTAAAGCAGAAATCTACGATGGTATGGAATCGCGCAGGAATTTTTAAGTGGTATAACAACATCGATAACTTTTTGTTGCAATTTGTTTAGTTTTTAAGCTCAATGGTGTTCATGACCTTTTTTTTGCTCTGTATAGCCATCTGCGCCTACAAGACGATCCCGAAAAGTTTATCTTACAAACTGCAACACGGCCCTTGCGGTATGAGCCGATCGATTGTCTTACGCAGAACGCGAATAGATCACCGTCAATGACGAAATGAGCTACTATGTCATTCGCTAGGATACCAAACCACATGTTTAACTTGTGAGGATATTGCGTACGTTGTGGAAGAACAAGATGTTGATTTGTTTGTGACCAGTATCTTGAGGTGGATAGATTGTGTCGACCTTGTAAACAAAATTATGTATCGCCTGTAATAGTGTGTAAGCTTAAGTAAGAAAGGGCTCTCTTGCCGACTGCGGGTAAATATTATAAACTGCGCCGAAGATAAGTCAAGTGAGATATGAGAGATTCAACTTTCTAGCCGACTGGGAAAAAACAATATGACTAAAATTCGACTTGATGAATACGGTCTGCTATGCTCAACAGTGACGTTCCATTTCCCCACTAATTACCCGTATCGTAGGCCCATTAGAGATCTCAGGCTTAAATATATCTGTTCTGATAGGTAAAAGCAAAGCGACTGACAACCTTATGCACAATGTTCTGCACCATTTAATTATACGTATACCTAAGGTCCTGCTTGATGACGATACTTGTAATGACACACCTCTAGAAATAGTTGATGCTTTAGCTTCCAAATTTTCGTCAATACACATAGGCGGCAATGATTTTTCTCATAAAATTACTCATTCTAACTGTGCTCCTTTCACTTTATTACCAACTACTGTAGAGGAACTAGTCACTATTATGTTAAAGTTCCCACAGAAGAATAACGCTGATGACCACTTAATACCCAGTTTTCTTTTACATGGTGCTCGATATGCGCTTGCGACAGCTCTAACCTATATTATTAATTTGGCAATCGACACTTGTACTTTTCCAATCCGATGGAAACGGGCAAAAATTAGTCCTGTTCTTAAGAAACATGACAAAACTCGTCTCAGTAACTATAGGTCAATATTAATCTTATCATGTTCTGCTAAAGTTTTTGAAAATGTTATTTACCCTTGTTTGCATTGCAATACACTATCTTATATTTCACCTAACCGGCATGATTTCCTTCGAGGTAGGTCCACGGTTACCAATTTTGTCGCTGTATGTTCATTTCTATGTGAACAACTAGATCTGCAAGAACGCTGTCAACCTTTGAATTAAGTTCTTACTGCAACTTCTACATTCTTATTTAACTAACATAGTTCACTATGTTTTTTGCAACGGTTACAAATCCTTGGAACACATCCCTTTTTCTGGAGTACCACAAGGGTTGCACTTGGGACCCCTTTTGTTTGTACGGCTTATAAATGATCTACTGATGTCTTTATCCGGGCTAATACGCGCTTACGTTGCTGGTGTTCTATAACGAAATATCAATAAATATTTGTTTCCTACACGAAGAAAGTTATATCAATTCAGCCTACTCACTACGTAATACTTATATCAAGAAGATTGGTACTGATCTGGAGGTTCCGTTTGATTCCCGATTCAGTTTTGCAGAACATATCTAACACAATCCAGATGTTTCTGATGCAAAATTCATTTGGGAAATTGTTCACGGATATATGGAGTATCCTAACTTGCTTTCTTCTATCGATTTCCTTATACCTCGTTTATCTTCAATTATCTTCTATAGGTGGACAAACTGAAGACACTTAGTCGTGGAATAATCAATTACTATCAGCAAATTATCTCAACTGAAAGGTGCTGGTGTTACTTTACAAAACGAATTTAAATAAAAAAATTGCACAATATAAACTTAGACTAACTTACTTCATATGTAAACACTTCTTGTACCTTACTTTGAAATTAGTTTGTAAATATACATAACATTAAATCGTGCCCTTCATAGAATAATATTTCCATAAAATGTCCACGTGTTTTGCATATTGTTGCAGTTAGCAAAAATAACGCTAAGGAAAAAATGAACAAGAAAATGCTGGTACGTGTTGAAATGCGATGTAATTACGTCTGTAAACGAAATTTCCGTAATTGACTGTTGTAGACAGGTCTTCCCCCGAGTTTAACGGGTTTCTCCTTCTGTTATGTACACCATAATGCCTGAAAAAAGCGTAACCGAGGAAGAGTGTTTTCTTTTAATTTAAATAATTAATCACACTCGGTTATTTGATTCTTCAGCATCATTAACAACTTAAGTAATGGTTTCACTTAGTCACCCCAACGAATTAGATTTTTCCTAGATTAATGAAGTCTCTTCCGCAAGAATTCATGGTAGAGCGTACTTTCCTTTTTTTTTTCTTTATTTGCCAGAAAGCTCGCTTGCTTCCTAACATCGGCTCTATTAATTACGAATTGCTTTTAAGAAAAATAGCTTGATTATAATTTGCTACAGTATGAGTGTATGAGCTATTCGTTTATAAGAAGCAAAACATGATGTGAAAATGCCTCGTAGCTGTTTCTTGTTCATGTGTGATCATCTTTACTTCGCAACCGATCTTACAATCTATTAATAGAGTAATAAAAGAGATGGATAATGAGTTGTACAGTATAGTATCGTTAAACCAACACCATTCTTATGAAAACTTCATTATTAGAAAGAGCACTATAATGTTTATAACTCACACTTTTATAACTGCAGATTCTATTCACTTGGTAGAGCGGAGGAAAGTACCAGATTTATCTTACGAAACATAAATATCTTAAAGTAATTTATTATAAGAACAAATTTTCATATAAAAGTTGTAACAGAAACGGCTAAATGGTGTTCTTGCACTTGTCGAAAAAAAATAATTCGTAAAACTTGTCTGACCTGAAATAGACACTGCATAAAACAGATATGCTGTAGTGTTAAAGATATCGTTAATACAATAACGATTAGGGCATGGTTAGCGGTGTTCAACCATCCACATTGAACTACGCTCTATTAACGCCTAACATATTGTGGCAGTTTATGTACCCTCTTTGCATTTTACAGAATTTATTCGATAAACATGTCTCCCAATAACGATCATCCTAGGGAAGCGGGAATATGATTTATCTTCGCCCTTAATTAACAAGTTTAAAGTAACTTAATTCAGGCTCTAGTTTTGCAAAGAAATTTGCAGTAACAATGGAAATTTTATAAATAATATTATTATTTGTAATTATTTACCTATCTCAGCTATTTCATAGCCAAGTTGATATATCTTAGTTTAGCTTTCAACAACAATTGCTATATAACTCCGTGATATCTTTATTTCACCATAAAGAGGGCTTTCTACTCTATCAAATTTTTGTAAATAACATTATTATTTATAATTATTTATTTACCTCTGAACACCTTCCGTTATTTCATAGCCAAGTTAATATATCATAGTTTTAGGTTTTAAAGTGCATTTTCTCGAGACAATGTTATCTAACCTCATGATATTTATATTTTAACCTAAAGAGGGCTTCATATTATATCAATTGATAAAAGGAGGTGTAATGCTTAATAGTTGATAAAAGGAAAATGGATAGAATCGTATTTAAAGGAAGATCAGATGACGTCATAGCCAACAAACATTTGAATAAAAAAAATCGTTACGTCAGTTATGTCGATAAAAATTACTTGCACAATCTTTACCTCAGTTTTGTTGTAAAATGAATATTAACGACAAAAAAGGTATTTCCATACTTTTAATTGACCCAATTGCAGTTCTAGGTTTTTGTGAAGCAAAAAAATATAGTTAATTTATATTTCATAGTTAACTGAGAGGAATGTAAATGTTCATGTTTGACAATCGCCTAATCAGTGGCTTCTCGTGATATCAATCCAATCGACGATTTTCACGAATGATGCAACAACTCACATCAAACTGAACAAATGCATTTCAGGTATTGAACAACATCAATTGGAAGGTGTTGTTAAACGTGGAAGAGAAATTGCACAAATCTCTACTACTTGCTCTTCTTTTGGTGGCAATATTTGACTACTATTTACAATATAATATCACCTTAAATAATATGATAAGCTGGATTCAGCATTATCTTCAAGAAAATATTTACCAACAGTATTATGAACAAGTACTTTAGATCACATTGTTCGCTCTATCTACTAATAATCAGAAAAATGATCTGTAGTTCCTTAGAATTAAATAATCCATGGAAACTCTGTGTCAGATTAAATTGATGAATGGAAGAATTGATTCTTTTTCTCTAATTCTGGCCTGAGGATGTGTTTCTCTAACACGAAACTGGTCGCTTAATTTCACAATAAAGAATTTTGTGAATGAAAGAAAAGAACCACTTTCATTCCAATTTTCCCACCTACTCCTTAGAATTGAATATTTTTATCTTTAAGAGCGAATAGAGCGGTTTAAGCTTCACAATTTTCTTGGACACTTATAATGCAATACTTAAAATTATACAAATTAAAATGCTTATGCGATACATTGCAGTTGCACGAAGAAATGTTAGCTGAAGTGCGTGCTACGTTCTCGATGCAGAATAAATAATAATAGCACAGGTATATAGTTTCATTCTGTGAGCGAAATGCGAAATGCTTTCCATATTTCATGCGAGTGAAACAATAAAGCAGTATTATTTAACGTAGCACGAGATGCACAGTTTCGATTATAAATGCAATAAAACGAACGCGCATAAAAGCATATTAAATGTATGCCGAGCCACGTTTGATAATATGAATAAATTCCTACACGCGACCATTTTCCGAACATATTTATCTGCAACAAACGCACGAAATTTATGACGCATTCCCATGGCGGGGCTTACAATTTTAACGGTGATAATGTGACAGTTTGGCGCGAAAATAGCTCTGTTTCGCTCGAAACAATTTTTGGAAAGGTAATTCAAACGCGAATCCTCTAATGCCGTTGTATGTATTTCAAGTGCAGTATCGGTAACAGATGGGGTTCATATTGCAATACGTTGGCCATTAATTTCGAGCTCCTGATTGAAGATGTCTCCTGACAGTAGCCCATTATCAGATTAATTAATGCAAGTATCGTGTTTAATGTGGGCTCGTACTCTGTTATATACGTTCTGCTATCCCACGTACAGGCCTAGGATGATAGCTTAATTAGGTGAAATAAACTACAAACACTTCAATGCATACTAAATCTTTTCCATTACTTCCAACTGCCTTTTGATAATTTATTGAACTTATTTACGAGTTCTAAACTTGTCCATACTATTTTACTATTTGACTGAATCTCTGTTAGCAAACACAAGGAACAGTAAAAATGAAATTGAACTTCGCGAAAGCTGATGATATAGAAACGTATGTAAGGATCGAAAGAAATTACATACATTATTGTAGTGAACGAACTTCAAGTAAGTATTATCATCAAAAGTCGTCCAACGAAAATCCACGTGCTGCTTTATCTAAAGCCTCGCTGTAAACAAACAAATCGGCCGATACATAACAAACGTAAAATTTTCTAGTGGTCGTTTGTAAAAACATAAAAGGCTATCCTCGTATTATGAAGGTCTCTTCCCATAAATAGCAAAGTGTAACACTAAGCTGGAGCATGATTCGTTTCAAAGTTCTGTAGTTAGTTTAATGCACGGAAAAAGCTTGCAATGATTGCAGGCACTGGTGTCATACTCTACAATTATAGTAAAAATAAGGAAAACAAGATACTCAAGTTAAATTTTAACCTGCGCAGTTTAACAACTCAAGCTAACAATATGTCGGCTATAAAAGTTGCATCGTACTTACTAGGTTTTTCTTAATAGGTATACCTTGTTAACTATGGGTAAATCTCTTATTGACCAGTGTTACCAGATATTAAATTAAGATCAAGCTCATCAAGTTTTACATAAGCGATGAAGTCATCCCGACTCACAGGAACGCGATGTTTTCCTTGATTCTATTCCTCTCTAATTATACTACTGACAGGATCGATTAGATAGGAGTAATGATGAGTAATTTTTCTGTCGTATGGAATAGACTTTGCTCCTGAACGCTTTTGACAAGAAAAAACTTTTTGCAGATTGAATGAAAACATCATATACAAATAATAGGCTGAAAGCGGAAATAACAAAAATTTCAGTACCATAGTCTACAAAATGAAACACGAATAAGTGTTTTAAGCTCCATAGCTCACATTCTATAGCTTTATCAATGATATCAATTCCAAAGAAAAATGATAAACGTCTACCTCCCTATTTTATGATTTTACGGAACATTTACGTTTAATCGACAATATCAATTGTTCCTTTTTACAGTAAATTACATATTCTCACATTATTCGCCGTGGCGGAAAAAGAGACGTCTTTATATTCGTACTTCAAATTAATACCCAAGGAACGAAAATACGAGCGGAATTATTATAAATTGGTCCCGCAACCGCTGTGCCGTCGTAATTAATTACAACTTATGGCAACGATTTATTATTAAAATGAGATATTCGTTTTAATTATTTTTCCCTGCTAGGATATATCACACGAGACAAAGCCAGTATGTTATTCTCGGAGGGGCGAAATTACAAGTTCTTAAAATAAGAATTAAGAAAAATACTAAGCTTCGCGTAAGTAATGTTCGGGCTCTAAGGGGAGCATAAATAAAGTAATTCTATTTAAAACGGGTTATTCTGTATATTTACCTAGATAGATAAGTTGCTGAAGTAAAAAGTACAAATTTATGTATTGTAGAAAAATAAGCCAGTGATAAAATACTAAATATTAAGAAAATTAATTGTTTTCCCAATTGAATTAAAGAATGGCAGCTATTATAAGTTCGATACCTATTAACTACTACCTGCTCTATGATATATTTTATGCCTAAATTATTCCATCTAAAAGTAAATTAATAACGGGTAAATATCAATCTCTGAACCCATTTGATTGATAAGATTTCATCCTTCTGTTCTGCAGACCAGATTTTTTGGGTATGTGCTTATAAGGACCAAGCCATCATGAAAACGCGAAGACATTTAAAATATTTTAACGTTACACAGTGCAGTATTCGACTTAAAACTACCGGTCAGCTTTACACCTCATTTGTATTGTTTGGTAACATAGCAGTATAGTCAATAGTACACATGGTAATGAATGAAGTTGGAGGTATTTAGTGTTAAGTCCACAATAATAATAATAGTAACAATAATATATATTAGTATTTATTTACCCAAAAGGCTAAAGCCCATTAACAGGATAAATACAAACAAAAAAATATGTATATATATGTATAAGTAAGTTACAATAATTAAAATTATATATACTTAGTATCTAGGTTTCCATAATTATATTTACACACTCTAGAATACATACAATAATTCTCAATCAATAAATAATCCAGCAAAAGTTCAAGTGATGATATCCTTCAATTTTGTATTGCATATATGTGGTGCCCGTTTCATGTGTAAATGGTGCCATAACATTGCTGTAATATCTAGAACTGATTCGAAGGACAAGAAGAGCCATACGCAAAAGTATGAATTGACAATTTATTTTATTTGAAAAAAGTTTATTTAAGAACTTTGTACAGATGGAATCTCTTCTGTTTAACAAAGATAACATATTGTGATGAAGATACAAAGTAATGAGAAATATGGCAAGTAAATGCAATATACCTGGAGAAATCTGATATCGGAACTTTCATCTTGCTCTGAAGACTTCCGGAAAGAAATTACGTTCCTGGGCCCACAACGGTAACCTACCGCCGGCTAGTACTTACGAATATCTGTCGACCGCTGAAAGTCACAACTGCAGTAGAGAATACACGCATCCGCACACTCTCAGGCAAAAGTTATCCGCGCTTTTACGAATACAACAGTAAACTACCGCTCGCGCCTCCGGATAAAGGATAGTGAGCTTGTAATCGGTCTAGTATTAAATTCGTTGCTTATGTATATTGTTTATTATTGTATTTTACTCAAATACATATCCCCTTCTTAATGCATTTGCGAACATGTTTAAGATAATTCATAAATATACACTATGACGTTGTTTTACGCGACTATGTGTATAGATGAGGGATGCCAACTAAGCCGGTCCTAGACCTTTGGTCCCCACGTGCAAATTATCATATTTTTAACGCGTTGAGAAACGCTTACCTGTTTGACTACGAAATTATTATTACTATATAAAATATAATAATAATCATTTATTTAAGTTTGTTGTGTTCGTAATTATCCTGTTGATTGTCGTATGCTTTTAAAAATGGTTCTCTACACTTTTGAAGAATACAGGGAGATGAATGTGTGTTATGGCGAAGCTCGATCAAATTTTTCCGAAGCCTAACGTATCTAACGAGAGGGATATCGATTAATACATGTTGCTAACGTTAAAACATTTATTGACGTGCATGGGCGTTTGGGAGAAGATGGCTGTTTCAAGAAAACGAAGTTAATATGGGGTCACTAGAAACTCGTCGTACCGTTGCAAAAGAAAAGGCGTTTCGAACATAATAGAAAATAGTCCAAGAATAAGCATCAGAAAAATAAGTTCAGTATGGAATGCCAATCACGAATCAGTTAGATAAGTCCTCAAAGAATAGCTGCTTCATCCATTTCTCTTTTAAAAAGATAATTTATACAATATTGCGAATGGTTGCAAAATCAATGGCCAAATTTTTTGTCATTAACCTTCTTCACGGATGAACCTACATAGTATGCACTATTGGAGAGATGAAAACCGCTATGATTGAAAGGGGAACTCTATTGAAATTTTATGGGAAATAAACTCAACACTTTATTAGAAAATGTGACATTATTCAAAAAATGTACTATATACATGACGGCGCTCCGTGTCACTTTTCTCGAAAAGGAAGGACATTTTCAGAAAGAAGATTTGGAAATAGGTAGATTGGTCGTGGAGGATCTATAACATAACCAGCTCCTAGTCCCGACTTTAATTTCCCCAGTTTCTCATTGTGGAAGTTCATGAAAGATTAAATGTATGCCGCAGAATTAAACAATGAAGAGCAATTACGTGGAGTCTGCAGATGGATTCCGTAATAATCTAGGCATAACGTAAAATGCCGTCGATTATTAACACAAAGATTAGAAAAGCGTATCCATCGACAAGGCCACTGATTTGAACAATTTCTATAGAGCGAAGTACCTTATATTCTTTTAATTTAATCATTGCTTTACTTTGTTATGTTATGTTGTTATCTTTAAAATTAATGTTGACCAAGTAGCGAGTTTTTTTTTGTGAGATCTTGAAGAGAAATAAATTTTCTAAAAAAAGAATGTTCACTCTGTATATTGAAAATAAGAGGGTTGCAGACATTAGTCTAAGATCTTTTTTTATTACTTTATGGCCCTCTATCACGTGGTATTATTTACTGCATTTTTTCAATGTCATCTCGTATACAAAGTATACGACACCTGAAAGGTAACAAGAATATGACTAAATGAGTAAATAACATATTGTGACGAAGCATTTTGGTATTACTTTTATCTACAGAACAATAAGAAGTTGATGTAGTGTTCACATAGTGTTAAGGGTAACTGGAAACGCATCAATATTAATAGCTGCTTGTATGTTTTCAAGTAAGATCATTACTTTCTGTCGAGAAATTTATCTAATATACATTCATGCATCATTTATTGTCTTTGTGGCACTACTAGTAAGTATGGATACTGCCGAGGAGCGTCATTACACAAAACACTAACGATAACACTTGTTACCTGACGTAGGCACGTTATAAACGACGTAAACATTCAAACGCATACAAATTATGATACAAAACTTGCAATAAATCATTATCGACATTTCTCGTATTATGTAGTTCCCCTATTAGCTCTATGTTAAGTAGGAATGCACAAGTACAAACACGTAAGCGCAGGAGTTAATATTTATCGAAACACATGACATGAATATGTACTCGCGCAGCATCTGTACAATTCTGACACGGTTATTATAGCGACCTGAGTGGCAGATGATAGATTGGATTCGTCAGCGGGGTTACGTAATGCTATATGCCCCCGACGTGTTGATAGGCGCTGACTGATCGTGCATTCTTGCCGACACATCTACGTGTATTAGAGTACATCATAAATCTTTAATCCATATTACAACATTTACGGCCATTGTAAAACGGTCATAGTGGATTTTCATGTATCCTTCTTAAGAAATAAATTATAACATCTAAAAGTTAATGTTGTATAACTTTTTGCGAAATTTTCTCTCCGCCTTAACCATCCGAAACTTCTGTCCGTTTTCTAAACTACCGGATACTTCATTATTTTAAGACAATATATGCGCGTTATACAATGGAGTTGCTTTTGTTACAGTGTAAACTTTCTATATCACATAATACCATGGCGTGTATGCAGGTTACTTCTATGAAGTTTACTGCATATATGTATAAGCACATTTCGTTCGGACCTGAACACCATTATGTCTTCCATAGAATTTTGTATACTTTATATTTCGTTTAAGCTTAATAGAATTCTAATTTGACTTCAATTTCAGTTTTCGTTTAAGTACCTATGTATTGGTTGTAAATCGAATTAATTATTTAGTAAATAAGAGTTCCTGGTATATTGTGTTATCAATTTACATTGTTAATTCAAAATTTCGTTCTATGATCCCTCTGCTTGGAAAAATGAATTAAACATATTTCAAAGTTAAGGAATGTTTAGGAATTTGTACTGTTGTATACTAGAGTTAAAAGAATAAAAATGTGCAACACAATCCCAAATTTTGTTATTTTTACTTTACATTCCCTTCCAAACATCTTCAAAAATACGAGGGATATTTCCAAAGTTCTGGGAATTTAACTATACCTTTTTTTAAATTGTCAATTTTCATCAATATTACAATGTAGTTTTTCTACATAATCTCCATTTAACTGAATACATTTATCCCAATGATAAACTAATTTTTTAAGCTGTCCTCAAAGAACTTTTTCGGTGTCTCCGCTTCCGTGGTTATTGTCCGTTGCCAAAATTCATCACCGTAACGGGCTAACCGCTTTTGAAGTTGACGACAAGTGTCAGACCTATTGAACTTCTGTTCCGGTCCCAACAGTCTTGGCACCCAGCGGACTGTAACCTTGCTTACGCCCAAACAATCACATAAGATGTCATGAACTTGTGTATCTATTCCTGAACGTACACTACCTTGACGAATAGTCACTGGCCTGTCCTCTTTCAGAAAGTCCTCAACGGCAGTAATGTTCCTTTCGTTTACCGACGTACTCGGGCGACCACTGCGTGGATTGCCTTCTAATGATGTTCTACCAGTTTTAAAATTATCGATCTACCGATATACACTATTTGTAGATTCTGCAGACTTACTAAACACTCCTTGCAGACGTTGAATAATTTCACAGTTTTCACACCCTGCTTCCACAAAAGGGAAATTATTGCTCTTTGAGATTTAACCGCGTCTTCCGTGGTTACAAAAACGGTGCCACGAAAGCTCATCTATACTTGACTCAGACTGAACTATATTGCACTTGATAGCTGCATAAACATGTCAAGACTTGTCTATCACCAATAGCATTGCCTACAAGTTCTGCGTAGTTTAATTAGGGCAAAAATAAATACAAAATACATACGTTTAGCCAGAATTAATTTGAGAATAGGAAAGCTAATGTCAAATTGTCACGTTTTAGTTAGACAAGCGTCGATCGGGTATTTGCAGTAGCGTAGATTGAAAGTTATATTTTGTTAATCGTCAAGTACGTTTTCGATACGACTGTAATAGGAATTAATGATATATTTTTCTAAATTGTTCGTTGTAAATTGGTTTCGCTGGCCAGTACTGCCGCCGCTCTCTACCTATCTCCGACGTGGCGAGTTACACACATGGGAGACAGCCTGCCACCGAACGTAACGGCAATGACAAACTGCACGCAACGTCGCCACTGTAGTGATAATACAACAGTGGTTTGAATTTTACTGATGAATTTAACGATTGCTTGATCATAGCCAATCAAGATAAACCTTTCGAACTAAAATTTTATGCGAAACTTCAATTAACGTTCTCTGCTGTAGAAATAGCGAAATGCATGCTATGCGAGAACGCAACTGAAAGACTGACTCTATGAAAATTCGATTCCTTGACATTACGAACTTGATGATTTCTTTGCAAAAGATATTTAATTTACGAAATTATCCTAAAGATGCAAATGAATGTATACTGCAAATTGTTGTAGGGAAATATTTCATTAAATCCACAATATTAAGAGAAGCATGTGCACATAATTGATAAATGTTTATTTGATTTCCTTTAAAGTTCGTTTCATTCCTCGTATTAAAATATTCCTAGTTACAAATCTCTACAAAGGCTTTAACATCAAACGTGCTCTTCAAAAAATATATTCATAAGTATAGGAAATGTAGAGTAATATTTCTACGGAGTCTAAAAGTACCTACTTGTACAGTATTTTCTACTTATACAATGAACTATCTATTATTTCATAGCTACTCTTCTTAATCTCTGTATGTACTTCATGTTAGAACATCAGATGTAACTGTCAGTCGTGAACAACTTTTTCCGGGATTTCATACTGACACTACCCACTTGAAAACTTCTGCTAGTGCGCTAAATTACCGACTGCACTTTTATTTCAAATCCGAATACCCTTCTTACGCTACAGATCTAAAAGTTACCTTTCCTATGAACTTATTTCGGTAGAACTGTTTCTCTCTTCGGCCGTATAAGATATTCGTTGGACGGGATCCAGATTCTTGTCTGTACTCTCGCCTTCTTCTAATATTAGTCTTTGTCCAGGAAATTTGTATTTTATTTGCTCCCATAAATCGTTTATATTTTACAGAAATTGCCTTAATAAACAATTCTTTATTTGTTAACGGAACCGTAAGGTGCAGTTAAATTCTCTAACCAATTAAATGCGGGTTATATTAAACATCAAAGCATTAAATGTAATTATCGTAATCTAAATATGATGGATGATTACTCTTTCGAAGCTGCGTTTGAAGTAGGAAATCGAAACGTTTTGAAGTTAAGTCCAACAATCATTAATTACAGCGACACTGTGGGATCGTGAGGAAAATTATGCCATCGCAATGGAAGAAGCATGTTTTCTTAAATATTTATGCAATTCAATGACATACTGCATTAAAATAGAATAGTATCCGTAGCAATAACAATAACGATTTAATTATAAAAAAAAAACAGCTTATAGATCCAGCAACACAAATATGAACCCAACAGTTCTAAAAATCACGTCTTATCACTTAATAAATTAATCTGAAGGTTGACGAAGGTGTCAACTATAAAATTTAATAGGACAAAGCAAAAAAAAATAATTTAGTTTTTTTTTAATAAAAAACTCCAGAGGATCTTCTCCTAACAAGGTTTGAATTTTCCCACGACAGTCAACACATCGATATGGCACTATTATCACATGTCACCAATCAATATTCGAACATAATTTGTGTAGAGAAACGGAATTTATAGAACTGAGTATTAATATTGCGTTTCTGTCCCCTATTCAATAAGTGAATTCAACAAGAGGCGTTTGCATATTACACTATCGGAGTCAATGATCAACATCAAAATTGGAAGCTAGCACACAGAATGAATGTTCAACCAATCTAGGTAGTAAGCAAGAAAAAAATGCATACAAGAATGAACACGTTTGCATAAAGAAATAAGTCTTCTGAAAACAGAAAGGAAAATAAGTACAAACGCCAATTATACAAATCTGAATGTGTGCTGCTGTGTTGTAAATAAAGAAGTATATCCTTATGGAGCTCTGTTTGTCTGTGTTGTATGAAGCAAACTTTGTGGTTGATTTAGGAGTATCATGTTTTGGAGCACAACCAACACAAACGTTAGTTTCATTCAACAAAAATAATTGAACAAAATCTAGCGTGTTCTATTGAATTTCAAAGTAATTGAACATACTCAGTAAAGTAACGAACGAACATAGCTCTAGTTGAATGAATACATAAATGTGCAACACTTCGTTTACTAGATGATATTTGCGATAATTTCCATACCTGGAAATCTTGCGAGCACGCAGAGCAGATAAGGATAAGTAATTATTTGTATCTTTAATGGCGTAAAAAAATACACCGTTTGAAACAAATTAGCAGAAAAATGTTAATTTTTAGTACAAACTACAATTTCAAGAACAAGGTATTACACCAAGCTAATTAAAAGATGCAGCTGATTCAAGGAAGGAAGAAAATGGGACAACTTCTGATAAAAGTTATGGTAGCTAAATCGATTTTGAAACTGAGAAAAAAGTCTGTAGAACCAAATAATGGCTTTATTTAAAATGTAAAGGCTTATTATTAATAGCACAGTGGAATTGGTGTAATTTTTTTTGTATAATAAAAGAGATGGGTGAACATTACTCAAAATTACCGGAGATAGGAGGCTACCTTTCTGTCTTCCATCCTGTGAGTAAATTAAAACTATTGATAGTTACGTAGCTGTTCTTATTGTTACCTACACATGTAATACGTAATACTAAAACGTTTAAGGAACTTCAAGACTTTCATGTATATCTCAGGCGATTTTTTGGCTTTTCAAAAGTATCACAGTAAAATTTCATATTGCAAAGTATATCTCGGTAATTGGCTTGATAGAAAAAGATGGATGTATCTCTTCTTTTCAACATAACAATGCACTTTGGCTTCCTTTGAAAGGATTATTCGATAGAAAGAGAATTAGTTCGCATCTTAAACATTTTCACCTTTTGCGGAAAATGCGATCCCCGAGTCATAATATTCGTATCAGATTTATCCTACAACAAAATTTAACTAAACAGAATACACTGGCTGCAATTAAAAGTGCACCGCTCTGTTGAACTGTTGAAGTATTTCGTTAAAATTTTATCAATGTATTTCTGAAGATCAACTTAAAGGATTGTTTATCATATTTCGTTGATCTAGTTTCTTTTCCAGCATTTACAAAGGCCAATAATTGCGATCCAAATGAACAACAATGAGCTAGATGGGTGCGGTATGCTTCAAGCAATCGTCAGTGACGCAGAGCAGATTCAGATGTACCCAGAAGCACCACGCCCCACTACCTCTAGCCATGATGCACGGTATACAACACTATGCGCATTGTGTGGAACGTATAGAGGAACTGTTGTACGTTTTTCACAAGTTACGCCGACGCACATACCTTACTCTAGAAGAATTTTACCCTACATTCTAACGCTTTAAGACAAAATTACTCCACGTTCTATTTTCGCACATAAGATATGGAATTTCCCCGCATTACGATGAATTACTCCAATAAGAAACAGCACGTTATCCTTTTATTATTATTGTAGGTGAAAATGTGACTGTTTAATCGGAAGAGAACGTCTTCTAGCTTGTATAATCTTCAAAAAGCATAAACCACTTCTCAGATTACATAAACGTTAATTTTTCCAAATACTTTTGTATTATTACATCTCTGCATAAGTATAACAGCTTGGTGAAGAAAACCAATAAACGTCAGAAATGAATGTAATTACAAATTGAAACTGTCATTCATGAGAAATATTAAAAATTTTTATCATATTAATGCATTGAAAGGGTGCATAGTGAGAGAAATATATTCAGATGGTAATTAAATTGATTAGAAACCATTAATCATTTTGGGGAGTATAATAAGCATATTTTACTAACACCCTTCGTTTTAGATAAATCACTAGTGTCCTACAATCGGACCGATTTGTAGTTTTAATTTGTCCGTCTGCAGTACGTGTTTTGTTCACGAATGCCTCGTCATCTTCGATTAATATCATGATGTGAAAACCCCTGCATGTAACGGTGAGAACACGCGCTAGGGGTGGAACGTAAGAATACATTTGTCTCACACGAATTAATCTTAACGGTTTGGTGAGTAAATTCGTTGGTGAATATGATGAATTATATCCAGTATTGGTGAGTTCGAAATGACCATATTCAGATAATAATATAGACAGTGCAAATATATTAGATGCTTTAATAAATATTGCAGTTGGCGGTGGACAACAAACAGAGGGGTTCTTCTATATATTGCCTGAGCAAAAGGTCTACCAAAAGTAATTATGAATTAAATGAGTACAGTAACGTCCTCAGATATCTCCCGCCGTTATTTATAATATGCTTGTTTATATTTTTCACTTTTTGATAGACATTCCTTTTTATGTTTTTGATTTTACAGTAGCCTGCGCCTGAACCATATAAGATAAACTTCTCCGATTACTGTCATGCACCTTCTAATGCAATGACTTTACACTCGCCCGATATAAACGCACACATGACTAAATGATGAATATATAAAGCATGGGCTTTAAAATGTGTTAATATTAAGTAATGCTGTACATTATGGCGCAGCAACCAATCTTTAATGATGGATAAGCTTGTCGTTGTCGAAAGACTCAAGTTTGCGTTTAGCGTTCTATAGCTTTTCTACCTCACTTTTTCGCTGTAATTGCCTCCCAACAAGCGATTATAAGATTTTAGTTTTAGCGTCCAAAGCATACATTTGTGTTTGTATCATACGTTTTGGGACATTCTGTGTCTTACCAATAGTACCGCTGTACCAAACGAAATCGATATTTTAGAATACCCTAAACGTTTCATATGCAATTGAGATTGCCGCGCCCTGAATTTTAATAATTTAGAGATGTTTTCTGTGAGCAGTTGAATTGACGGGTGAACAGTGTGTTTTTTCTAAACGTCAAAGATCGTTTGTTTAATTGAGCAATCGTCCGTTAGGTTGTTACCTGATGTTACCAGTTTTCGATCGGCTGATTTCCCGCGGGTGCAATTCACGTTGCGCCGCCGCTTGACCACTCAGGTGCTTCGGGTATTCGAGCAAATATGCGGGCTAACAGTGCATTTAAATACAATTACAGAATTCACCAGCCGGTTTAATGTATGAATGCAGCGTTTATTAAATAGAAAGATAGGCTAATACGGGAATGATGGCCAGCTAAGGATCAATTGAATTGCCTTAACGAAACGCGTCGAGGAATGTTCTGAATAGGAAAGGAAACGAAAAGACGTCGCTTGGCCGTATACACGCATTACACATATATTCATGAGCGGATTTACTTTATTCAAGATGTCGAAGTGTATAGCAACGGCGCGGCGATTTAAAACACCACGTAAAATGTATTCAAATACGCCGGTTAATAGAGGAGACGGTTAACTTGCAATAAATACAGAATTGCAAAAAAATAGAGGTTAAATTTAATAATCCCGTTTTAAGAAATAACATTGCAATAGACACCTTAAAACCTGGTAAATACAATTATCCCATTTTATTATAAATGTTGTATTTAACATCATCCAAAGATGATAGACAAGCATAAAAATAAATAATCAAGGAAGAGAACATCTCAAGAAAAATGTCAACAAATAGAGGAAATGTAAGTAGGTATGCAAAATGTAGCGTCCATGTAACGTATGTACTGTACTGCAATAAAATTGAATAAATTATTTTTTACTTAACTAAGATACAATTTTTGGTCGTGGATCCCCTAGTATGACCTAGATACAGTACTTGGATAGCTTAAAAGAGAGTAAAGGACAAGTAATAAGGTTTTACAAAGGATAAATTGAAAGAGTAAAGAAAATAACCATAAAATTTTACACTTGCGCTTTCTAAGTGCGTCACGCAATAACACCCCGCGTTCTAGCCGCGACCTGGTGTTATGACCACTTGAATTATTTTACTTGAACATTTTAACCTTTCAACACATGAAATTACCTTAAAAATTAACTACTACCAAATACGCTTTCTCTCAAAGGCGACTCGAACGAAAAAGGATAGATTTAAAAATATATAAGTCACGGTCAATTACGATACGCTCTTCGCATAGGCAATATTTTATATCCTTACAAATTAAATTTTTAACCAGCTAAAATTTCTTTCCCTTGAAAGACCATATTACACCTTATATCATGCCATATTATCTGGCGCCAAACGAACTGACATTAGTAAGTATCAGGAACCAGAATATGGACACTTCTTACCTAATTTGATGAATTATTACCATTATATTTATAGGAAAAGATTACATTAAAAACGAACATTGAGAGCCTTAAGTAAATATAAGGAAACGAGTGATATGGCCGTTACCCCACCACTATCGTTGACTGCAGATATACTTACCGAACCAAACACCAGAAAGAAGGAGGGGGCCAGCCGCTGTAGAAACCGAAAACGAGTCAGAAACGATTTAATTCAGACAGATGTAGCATAGGCGTCAATATTTTACTTGTTATATCTTTAATACTGCTGTCCACTGTACTGTAGCTGTGCTCCTGAATGTTCCCTTTAAAAATCGCTTCCATACAAGAAACTTGATGCATAGTTAAAGCGATCTTAATTATGTGTCATTGGTGGGTTGATTGCAAATGGTAACGGATGTTACGCCCATATTTTACGTTGAAATACATCATTTAACCACTTATTGCACAATACTTTTTTCTTAATTCAGGTACAGGTTACGATAACTTGTCTTTCTTAGTTAGTTTTTCATAAAAAAAATATAGCATGTCATAATAGTCAAACTAAAATGGACAAATAAAACGAAAAGATCCTGTAACGTATATATTAAAAATTAAACTAAACTTCTAGAAAGCACACATCGCCGAATATGGAGCTGCGTATTGGGCGGTTAAGGATATAAGAAATTCAAATCCGCAATAATTTAATTGAAACGCGTTCGTGAAAGGTCTTCCTATTAAAGAAAACACATTGTTGTGGGATAATCTGCAAGTAATTTATAATTGACCATCTGATCTTGGTTGGTAGTAAAACAGTGATAATGGTCTAAACTATAAAAAGAGCATCACCATCACTAAATGATCCTAAATTCTATTCCAAAATATAACTAAAAAATTTGTACTTACCAAAATAATCTTGACAGTTGTGCGCATGCTGTTTTCATAATCTCATAAGTTGTTACATCAACCTTGGGGAATTCAATTGGTTAATGGTGATGATGAAACATTTACCCATAAAGTCCTGCAGTTTCATTACGCATTCTCTGGTTAGCCACAGAATAACAAGCGTGGCTGAGCCAAATATTCTCTCCGCCGACCGTATCCTGACTGGTTAGGGTATTCTTTGGATTCATCCTAACGGCAGGAGCTCCTTACCTGGACCCGAGTTCCTGGAGTTAGGCGCCGTGGTTTAACTCAATCCCAGGTCTCTGGGTAACGAACATCCTGACGGGCACGGCTTTGGCCCAGCAATCCCCGTTGTATAGGCTTAAATCACGGGCGGGCCGATTGTAGCTCACGGTCAGTTTCCGTTTCCGTCGCTGGTCCACAGTTGCCATTACTCGGTAGCCTAGATCCCGGCGGACAAGATGTGAGGGGTTTCGAGATTGCTACCGACCGTTACACATCAAAGGTTGTGAAGGGAACTTCTCTAACATGGAGAGCATGGGGAAAAGAGGACCAACCAATCTCCTTCTAGTGTATTTACGGACTCGTGCAAGCAGTTTTTAGTTGGTCGGTAGGAACCGGTTATATGCTTCGGCGAGTTAGCAGCTTTCCCATAAGCATCACATTTCTGTACGGCCAGACTGTATAGGTTTGGTAGTGCCTACATAGCACTAAAGGGTTCAAAAGAATGAAAATGGGAATGAAAACCCGTTGCCATTTCGCTGTTGTATTGAAGTATTATTCTTCTTTAAGGAGTACCAGTGGAACCAAGTTTACGGAGAAGTAAAATTATCTTTTTTACGAGAATTCTCAATTAAAATGTGAAGGAAAGGTTATATTCGGAAAATTACTTTAAAATGTCTTTTAATTAATAGTACTTATTAATAGAATACATGTATTGAGAAATTTCAATAATTCGATACTATTTTTATCTGTTCTTCTTTTCTTATTTTTCTTTTAAAAAAATATTTTAAGTGCAAAGATTTAATGCAAATTCTCATTATACTTTTAGGTTATTTGTGGTTACAACAAGTACTATAAGTATTAGATAGTCACAGTAAGTAGCAGTCTGTTGAATTTGTAGATGTTAACTCAGTTTGTAGTTATTAACAAGGAGGGCTATTTTGGGGGATGACCGAAAGCAGAAAAATTTCCTGTCACCAAAGTGTGACACGTGGAGGTTGGCAGTAGATGATAGCAAACCTCGAAGGCAACTATGCACAATGGATGCAATCTAAATATTGATAGATACGATCGGAGGAGCGAAATACCAGCAGTCTTTAGTAAACTTCTGGAGAAGCTGCAACAATCACGGCAAATTTCGAAAGATATCACTCTATTGGGAGGAAACCTAAGGTGAACTATATATATTTGTTTCATGTAGAAATGCAACGTTAACATAAACATAAGAAGCAAAGTTTCAAACAACTTTATACGATACACATTAATGCACTAATTTATGCTCTAAGAGAAATTATGGCAAAAACAATAAGTACCTCTCATACTTTATTTGAACACTAACAAATCGTGCAAGTTGAACCCTCCAAATGCAGAAAGTTTACCCTTAATCATCGCAGATAAATAGATGATTTTGATTCAGTGAGCTTTTCTAGCGCAACAAAGTTTTCGTCGCACAGTTAAGCAATATCAGAACTTCCTGTAACTTTCGCAATAGTAGTGCCTAGCATTCATCTCTATCTATCATAACATGGATATCTTTGATTCCATCATGTTAGAAAGTTTGAAATTTATGCGATCCATATCGTTTGTAATATTCTAGCGTTACATATGAAGTATATTCGGAGATTATTGAGTTTTTAATCGAAATATTGAAAAGACAAAAATAGAAATTGAAGTATATTACACTTTGCACGCATTACGTTCATTTGAAATAGTGTTAGATTTATTCACTTTTACTGCGTACACCAAAATACGTACTATCACCACGTTTAACTTTACACCTCCCGAGAGAATCACAAAACCTTTATTTCCTTTTACCTAAAAGCTAAAACGTGTACCTGTACAAAATACATACTTCGCCCTGCAGAAGAAAGTTTTTTCTTGCAGCATACATTTTGGCATATTTTAAATTTAAATAACACATCTACTTTATGTTACATATAATAGTATAAAAAGATGGGACATACAAAAATGCTTTTTATGTTTATTATACTTGAACCTTGAATAGATTTTCTTTTGTTACACGTAAACGATAAAGTTAGCAATTTGAACTACTTTGCCGGTTAATAAGAAACTACATTTTGTTATCAAATGCACATTGTATTGGTAACTATAGAAGATATTAAAAAAGCAATGTAAATGAACAAGAAGTTATCTTTGTATAGGCTTTTGCAGCTGCTTTCCAACGAAGAAATGTCTTTCGAATCTTGCAGCGCTTATCGAAGTAATATGTTACAAGCACATTAGAAAACTCGTGAAGAAACTGACAGTATCGTATGCGATACGTTAAGTAATGCTGCAGAACTGACTCTACTAAACTAACTAAAAGATAATTGTCACGTTCGTACATCCGGGACTGTCGCCTAAACACCCTTTCGACAGTAAAAAAAAATGCAAATAATAACGTTTTACAGAAATTAAGTTCAGAGAATGAAAAGTAACCTCAACGTTTGACGTCGACGCACCCTCTTTAGTAACGCGTCACGTAAGGAAAACCCGTATTCTTTTGAATAATCAAATTTGAATGAAATTTATACTTAAAGTATAATTTATGTTAAAAAGTACCGGAGTGTAAAGAACAACACAATAATGTTTAGCGAATTGAGGGATTTTGGAACCAACCTTCTCAAAAACTTTTAAATTTTCGCAGGTATCTCGAAAGCTATAACACATATTTTTTTTAATTTAAAAGGTAATTTGGGTTATGTGGGATGATGTTTGGTTGATCAGTGGGTTAACTTTTTCAAGCTTTGTTGTCTTATCATCCTCATTTTGCTTTTTTGTTTCGATAATAGAAATGTTTCTTTTTTTTTCCTTGCGTCTGTCTATTCAGCTGGTCTCTTTGCTATATACATTTTGTGTTTAATTAAATAAAACTGCTTTTAATAAAATAATTTATGTGACACGATCCTAGCGACATAACTACCTTGATTTCAGAATTTTTAGAAAAAGAAAGCAAATGCACATTCTAGTATTAAAAAAGAAAAAACAAAAAGGGGATGACAAGACAACGCTTCAAAGAGTTGATAAACGATCAGTGCAACGTTGCAATGAAGTAAATGTAACAAAAGGAAAGGTTTTCTCTGCTGCAACATCGAGAAAAGAAAAACAGTGAGGAAAGACATGCTGTAATGAGTTAAAGAGTCTACAGTTTATTGAATACAAAAAAATATATTTCTTTGATTTTATAACAATGCAATGACCTAATGCAATCCATGTACGACAGCTGGTTATGAATTTATTTTATTCAAAATGCTTTTGATAGGTTATCTAAGTGTATTTGCATCTATTTGTTTATTTGGCAAAGTAATGAATTCAGTACCTGCTCACCAAATATTTCTTTCTTCGAATTGAATTGGAAAGTAGATTTACTCAGTGACGGGATAAATTTATCCTTGAAATAGTTTCAAGTTAACTTATTTCGAAATAAATTCTGTAATTGAAACTTCTTTATTCTGTCTCATTTGTATTTCAATTCAGATTAACAGTTTACCATCTGAACTAAATCAAATAATCTCCTTGCTGTTTTCAAAATCCATCAAAAGTACTTTTCGCTTCCATGATTTAATGACTGCATATGAATGGTACTAGGCTGGTCCATATACATAATTTAGAGAGTAGAAATATAATTGAACTTTCTGTTGGTGAATTTAACTTCTTGCATTAAAAGTTCTTTATTGAACTCTTTTTTTTTAACAAGAATACGTTTTGCCTACATGTATAAGACAAAGAACGAAAATGGATCTGGTAAAAACTGGGAAGGAGGTCGCCAACACCACTTTACCGCGTAAGGAAAGTAACTGAATGTAACCAAAATGTCAGCAAAACACCCATTCAAACGTGGGTAAATACATAATAACCTCTGGGACGACCGAGTACCCCGTCATACTTTATAATGTTGGATTGAAACATTTTCCGTTTATTATTTACCTGAAACGGTTGCCGTTTTACAAAAGATTCCTCGTAAAAATTATAGGCTATTCGTAGGGAAATTGGAAATTTTTAATTTTTTTTTCTCAATATATCTTTAATATTTCAATTCTACAGAAAATCTTTTCTATGATTACAGCTCAGATAGTCACGCGCATATTTCCGATATCAAATCCTTTGAAACCATGCATATACGATAAATTCTGCAGAAAGCGATGACAATAAATATTCTAAAATAATCCATACAAAACCAAACCTAAAAAAACAAATAAATACGTTCTCTAAAGTTAAGCAATATTATTTTTTAAATTGTTTCCATGTTCAAGTGTTTATCATCAGAATTCCACTTGTACTTCGTAGTTCGAGTCCCTTCGAGTCACACAATCAAGCATAGTAGTTAAATTTCAGAAGGGAACATATAAACATAGTGTTTGTGTTGGAATATCGCTAGATATAGACTATCGCTATATTTAGCGATATTTGTAATATTCATTTAAAATTCATTTATCGTTTTCCAATTGAACTTAAATTGCCGAAAAAGTGTTCTTCAGATTCTTCCTATTCCCGCAAACCCTAAATGTTAATTGTCTAATTTGGTAAAATCATCTATTTCTAAACCTCCCGTCTTATAAAACATAGTTTGACAATTATTTCGACACATTGCAGCTTTCCATAATTCCTTGAAAAAATTATCGGAGAACGGAGTTGGATTCACGTTATCGAACTTTGGATTCGAATCTGAGATTTCCAATAACGGATCTGGATCAAAAGTTTCGGTCAACGGATCTGGATCCGAGGTTCCAGACAACGGATCCGAATAATACCTCTAAAATCCAGATAGTAAATTAAGCCAGCAAAAACCTAATTTTTTTTTTTAAACTTCTTTGAAACAAATTGAATACGGCCACAAAAAAAACGAAGCATATATGTAATTTGTTAGCCGATAAAGTCCAGAAAATGTTTATAAACGAAGTTGAATAAATGATCGATTTCAATTAGAAAATTATTAATTAATAGTCCAGAATAACAACGTATTTATTGATGCTATTGTGCGTATCGAGTATGTTCTCTTGAAGAAATATGTTAAATCTTAGGAAAGTATTCTTTAAGTTAACCGCACTTTACGAAACATAAATAACAGGAAACGGTCAGGGCTATCTATTTCACAAACATGCAGCTGGGTCCACGTTTCTAAAATTTAATAAATCAATAAGGTAGGATAACGCTAATTGTGAAAGGGGCCATAACTGAATCATATAAACACTGGGACAATCAGTTGAAAACAGCAGAAACAGCAGGGATACTTCACTTCGCTCCTGCAACCTGGGGCGCGTCCTTCAATAGCACCATGAGTCACCCACTCCCCTAATACCTTAAGCTACACCGGGGAACGATCGAACCCACACGAGATTTTCATATATGGTTCGTGATGCAGATGCTACAGATTAAAAAAAGCCTACATCTACAAAAGCCCGTTTATCAAAGCCAATTCTGTTAACCCTCGCTGTACGAACTTATTTTGTATGTCAGGTATACGTAGATGTATGTGTATATCATAAACGAGCCGTGCAGCGATTAAAATGGAATTGTTAAAAATGAATTCTTAAAATCAAACATTACCGATCCGTCCATATTTATACACGAATCTGTCAATCATAGAACGTTTGAAGTGGTTTAATAATACGGATGTTTAGGAACCTGAAATAATCTGCTTATTTTGAAACCCGCTTTTTTAATTTTTCAACCCGGCCAATCGAATTATATGTTTTGCTATTATATTTGTTGAGCGTGGTAATATTAGTTCTCTTCAATTTTTAATTTCGAACAGATGATTTAATTTCAGAATGCACCAGTATATCCGGAAGTAAACCAAACATGAAAATTTAATAATAGTTCGTGAGATTGTTAGTAGGCAGCGTTCTAAATAACGGCCTCTGAATAATCCTTTTTTTTTATATATACAACGTGGCACTCAAAAAACTACTATGCATAGTACCACGCGATAGAAAACTATAAAATAATAAAACAAAGGTTGTATGCACTAATGTCCGTAAGTCTTTTGTTTTGAACATGCAGGATACTGAAAGTTTGAATTTTTTTTTAGAAAACTTATTTTCCTTTAATATCTCATGACAAAAAAATCGTTACTTAGCCGACATAAGATTGAAAATCACAACGTAATATAACAAAGAAAAATGGTGGTTAAATTAAAAAAATATAATGAACTTCGCTCTAATAGGTGACGAAGTTTTTGTAAATGAAACGGGTGAGGAAGCTATTCTTTGAGTACTTGTCTAACTGATTCGCGGTTAACATTCTGTACACCTGAAGTTATCTTTCTGGTGTTTATTTTCGGATTATTTTCTTCTATTTGTAACACAGCATTTTCGTTATGAGTTATGGTAACGCCAGCACTAACTTTTGCTTTCTTGAACCGGCCATCTTCTTCTAAACGGCTATGCATGTCAATAAATGTTCAAATCGGGAACATGTCTTTATGGACATTCCTCTCGATAGATAGGTTGAGTTTCGAAAGAATTTGATCGAGCTTCGCCACAACACATAATCATGTCCCCGTATTGTTCAGAAGCGTAGAGACGAGCAACAGGATCAAATAAAAACCTAATCAAGAATACGAAAATCTTGATTAAATTATTACAATATTAATTTATTATTATTATTATTAATTAATAATTTCATAGCCAACTACAGATTTTTCATCGCTTTAAAATATAACATTATTGTAATATTACTTGAAACTACTAATTTTGGTTCAATTACGTCCTCATAATCGGAACAAATTAAAAAAAAATTCAATTTTCTTAAATCCTGAATCTTGAAAACGAAAAGCTTATGGACATTAGTGTATAAGAACTTTCTCGTTATTTTATGGTCCTCTATCGCGTAATACTATGCGTTGCAGCTTTTCAACCAAAAATTATGATTTGTAGTGGATATAAATATTGCAAAATTGAATGGTCTTACAGTGAGTAGGCGACTCCCAATGAAACCTTGTTAACATATGTGAATTTTCGGTAATACTACAATTATAGAAGTTAATACTATTTAATTTTGAAGTAACTTGAAAAAAAATCAAAAGATCCTCATTTTCCATTTCCTTGGAATCTTCAATGCGGTTTTCGGGATATGAGTTCGTCGTGCTTGATAAATACACGATCTTCCAACCTTTTAGGATAGTAAAATTGCGCCTATTTTAAATTAAAATTTTCTGATAACATAATAGCTTCCATAGAGTACCTTTCAAAAAAAAAAAGATAGCGAGTCATGTATCTACTTTATTAGTTTAAATTGCATAATTGCATAATTACATTCAGTTCAAAATATACAAAATGTTGTGTATTAAGTACCAGAATGCAAGGAAAGGAAGATTCTTTGTATTACAGGTCAATATAACAATTTGACTAATTTAACTACTTATCTATGACATTCATGTACACGTATAGACCCAGTAACCACTTAAACTTAAATGGACACCTTTTTTTCCAAAGAACAGTTTACATGCCTACCTCTACCCCCACAATCCACAAAAAGAATTTTCCATTTATATTTTTTTCGAGTTCAGGTCTGAGAAGGATATGGTATCAATAATGATTTTAAAATGCTACACAATTTATCGTTACTATAACATTCTTTAATGACGTTAATAGAACGATGGTAGTAAATGTTATTTTCTAAGATAATTCAAACCACTGGTCATGATAATAGGTTTATTCAACGTTTTCTAAATATGGTTATAAAAATAACGTTATCTTTGTAACGGATAACATTTATTCAATTGTTGCGTCGTTATAGCAACTAGAGACTTCAATGCACTTCCGTATTCTTCTGCTACATACGTACGGCCGTTGTGATCTTGGAATAATTAGTGTGCTATAAAACCTCTGGCATTATTATTAACAATAATAGTAATAACAACTTTCGTTCTGAGATTATGCACAGAATAAGTCATACTTACAAAGAATAAAAAAAACAAAAGGATAACAAGGAAAATGGGCACTCTACCAGAGGCGGGCTTCAATTGTTATCTTTTTATAAGATATGACAGATATGACGAAAGATTTAAGGTGTCTTTGGTTAATGCGGAAAGGAATCATACCAGTTTTACTAACTATTCGTTATCGGGAGATGCCCAAGAATTTTTACTACCCCAATTAGAATATACAGCCTGGGTGGGCGTAAGATAACACCTTTCCTATAAATGTAGAGAAAAAGCTTTCCAACAAAAAATATTCCGGGACAAGTTTTGTACAACATATTTAAGCCCAAGTATACAGGATGTTCAGTACTTGCAGCGCGCCAAATAACTTTAGTTTCTACTTTTTTAAACGCCCCGGGACGAATATACATTAGGCATTTTGGATGTGCACTGCTGATGATTTATTCAAAGTAAAAAATCTAAATATATCGTATTCTTTATTTCACTGAACATTCGAATGGGACAGTGAATAGAGTACAATGTTTTCCCACTTTGGATGAATTAAATAAACGATTCATTCCGTTTCATCCGTGGGTGATAGGTCTGACCATGTTTCTTTCGCGTAAAGTAAAAAGGGAATAGTGACCTGCACCAACATTTTGCTTTAAATTTTTATTATTGTTATATTGTCAGCTTTCATATTGTTTCAATGACTTACTTGAATCTACCATGGCAAACTGATAAAATAAATATTGACAATGCATATTTCCAGAGAAATAACGACTTATGTAAATATCAGCTTCTTCAACAAAACCCTAAAGCGGAAGCTTTTATTACATTTTGCTGCAAAATTTATCCAGCATTCCAAAAATGTAATAATATATAGCATTAAAAAAACAATTTTTGGTAGCCACGTACTTATAAGACAACCTATAGGTTTCAGTATAATTTTTAAACCATGGCCCCAATTGGACTTCACCACAGGAAAGAAACTGTTTCGATAAATCTCTATCCAGAAGGGTACAATCTCCAGGACCACCCTGTATAAATATTTTAGCATTAATGACTTTAAAGCGGAAAATCTAAGTTTTATGGTATCACTCAAATGATACAATGCAACATACTACAAAAAGTAATAAAAGATTTCGTTCCCTTCCCCAAACGTGAATGTATACGTATCAGAAATACACCGATGTCGTAGCGCTTTAACGGATTATCTTACTTGATCCGTAGGTATATAAGAAGATTATGGCAGTATACCACAACTGCTATGTTGTACGTAAGCATATGTGTCTTCCTTTTTATTGGCTAATATAAATTCAATTTCGACATAAACTCGTATATGCGCGCGACATATTGTTATTCGATATTTATTTACTTCCACTTGTGTATCGGTTTACGTATACTTACATTATCGTAAAGAGCAAAACTGAAATTTATGTGCACCGAGTGCCAGTTTCCGTCAAAATAAATAACACCGTCTTATTTACATACAACCGCCATATTTTATATCCGATTGTGGAATCAGTAGTCCATTAGAGTTAACGATCCGACACAATGAAACTAGAATCAGGTTATAAGCGATCCTTATTCATTCTATTCAATAGAAGTCATCGCCATAAGTGACTGCAAAAGAAAATTTTCCCAAATATATACAGTTTCTGGATAGAACTATAAAGCCTTATGATAAAGAATAAAATATTGCACTCGTATATTCAAAGTTAAGGGGAAGGTTTGCATTTTAAGGATTTTTTGTTTTGGTAATAATTATAACTGCCGTAACTTCAATAATAATATAGTGTTCATTTAACATTTGCTACTGTTTGAATAGTAAATTAAACATATCGACTGCAACACAGTAAAACGTTTAAAACAGGTTAGGAAAAATTAAGAGTTGTGTTCTGTACTGACAACATTACGGAAATGTCAAATAATCCTAATACTGTTAATGATTATATCTTCTTCAATTGGTATGATTCTTAGATTTGATTCCATGTTTCTATTTCTGAATTAAGGCTCCATGATACGATAGTGACTTTAACTCATCATATATTCTACATATATAAGTAAACCAAGCCCCCAAAACAAATTTTGTTGTTGGATGTCTTGCTCAAAAAGTTTAGGAATATATGACTGTTTACAGCCCTAGTGGATACCCTGTAACATCCTGTATTGTAGTTCTGAAGTGAGCGGTTCTCTTCGACACAATTCACCTGGAATAGCAATTACATAATAGTATCATAGCCCAGACGAACAAGTTCTGCAGGAACAACAATTCTGCAGGGCGGCGTTGGACGGTGCCAATTGTAGTTAACCAAGTAATCTAAGGTGTTCTTGAACATGTTTCATGGTGTTTAGCTTTCAAGATTATGAGGGAGAAGTTTGACAAACACTGAATTGTAGCAATCTTTAATTTCTTGACTTAAGCAATACATCTAAGAGAAATGCATATTGTCAAAAATAAAACTGAAATAAAATGTCAAAATTACAATGTAACCTAAGAAAATCAGAATGATAAAGTAATAATACACAGACTGCCTACAAATTGAGTCCACAACAACAAAAATATTACTTGTTTATTGATCTATAAGAGAAAGCTTAAAATGTGTTACTTCTTCTTACAAAATCGTGAATATAATGTACCAACTGATTTACATTGTACTAGGGCGCAACTATTCGTGTAATGGAAAAACGTTTTAGATAAAACTTACTACTACATCTCGGTAGCTATTCCCAAAATCTATTTTCGATCTGAAGTTATATTGCCACCCAACCCTACAAAAGTTCAATAACTGTGAGACGCTAGAAAAAAAAAATGAACAGGAAAGATGGATGAATTGAAAAAACATCGTAAAAGAATTGGATGTGCAATATACTGTACGAACAAAGGAGGCTTTCGATTTTGTACATGGTCTGTATATAACTATGCCATCTAAATCGAACGTATTTTAAGATGTTCAGAGTTTCTGCTGAATCACTGATGTGAGCGAATAATAAAGCACGTTTGCGGATCCGTGGAAGCCGGTAATGAGGAGCCTGCTATCTATAGACACTTATTCTGCTGCTTCTGCTTCCACGCTTGGAAAGCTTCAAATCTTTTATGGAACACGCCAACTCGAAGCTTTCTTATTGAGTTACACAAAGATCTTTCACTTTTTTGTATGTATTTTAATGATGGCGTGTGAAATAAAATTAAATTTTCTTAAATTTGAAATGGCTACCTAGTCGCTTCTGTTCAATGATTCACGTTAATAGCATTCACTTATTACATAAAAAGGTAGGCCGTCATGAAGAAGTAAAGTAAAAAAAAGCCACAGTAAATGCAATTCCTTTTGATGAAACAACGTTATTTAAAACGATTATTGTTCCTTCTATTGATGTGCCTTGCATCATAAATAATAAATTGTCATAGAATGTCTCGTCCTGTGAGTTTTCTTATTACTTTACAACTTTGCTGTATTTAACTGTACTAATAGTACAAAGGTGTAAAGTATAATGCTTTACTTTCCTTTTAATAAAATTTTTGTTAATAAAGTTTATGCTTTCCACTCTTTAAATGGCTTTTATTCGAAAATTAATAGTTCAAACGATTAAAATGCACAGCTCTGTGCATACTCGACACAAATACATGTTTTACATAAATGTAGATTGATAGAAACCACGAGCAACTAGGAGAACATAGCTCTCCAACGGTTTAACATGTTGCTTTCAAGAATGAGAAATCTTGCTAGCAATAAATTCAAAGTAAGCTTGAAATGCTTTGTAGCATTAGCTCTTAGTTATTGATGAGAACATAGGAAATTGTATTTTGTTCGAGCACAGCTGTCTATCTATTACGGAAAATACGATACCATATATTTAACTATCCTTCAAACTAAACATTATAATGTATTTTTAAATGATTATTATTTTAATTGGGATGATATTTTAGCCTCAGAACAAGTTCAATTAAAAGCAAGAGAGACACCATTACCGTTCAGGTATCCATATGGTTGGGAAATTTCGTTTCCAATGGAGGAACATTAAAGGCAATTGATTCGTCTGTCAGAATCATTAACGCAACTTACATGGCCAGAGAAGTTTATGGTGTTCAATTAATGACTATCAGCAAGGTCGGAGAAGATAAATCTGTAATTAGTACGCCCAAAAAATGCTGAAAATAATTACACCTATCCACCGCGCTAACGATGAAATGTAAATTGTGTGTTGTAATTTAACTCATGCTCGCGCTCTGTTTATAAATATACAACTGGTTGTTGAATCTTGCGTGGGTTTTGTCTAAATGCAGTTTCTAAGTTGAAGTGAGTTTGTTTAATTGAAGTTGTACATAGCGTCTGCTGTGTACAGCACGAGAACTACAAATTTTCAATCTCGTAGTAGGGGAGGTCCGAATACGTTGAGCCATTTTGTACATCCCTTTCGCAGATGTTTTGTAATCTAGATTGAGTAAAAATACGCAAAATCTTTACATACGTATTGTAATATTAACATTTACAACACCGGAAATAATTATTAGCGCCACGTACAGTGCGTTCGGTGAACTACCTATATCCACCCGTTCAACACCAAACTTCCCCTGACTTGTAGCCGCCTACTATTTAGGTGGCGGGGCTGTTAGGAGAATATTTTTTAAGAATATTTTCCTGCAACAGTTTAAAGAATAAACTTAGTCATACCTCTATCGTAAGATCGTAAGTTGACCCCGCTCACGGTATGTGAGACCGAGGACGATATTGTTCTTTTAGAATGGAGACTTTCTATTCTCTATATATTTGTTTAACATTTGCTTCTTCTGTCTGATAGTTCGAACCGTGTTTTGACGAAACAATTATCAACGAGGGGTGTTGCATTTAGGTTCAGATATGGCTATGGCAGACTACGAGTAGGGACAGAGGAGGTTAGAAGAATTGATGCAAAAGTATAGTTTTGATAAAGATGAAAAAGAAGAAACTTTTAATGATTATATATCGGATGAAGAGAATGATGTGTAGCAGATTCCTGTCGCTGAGAGGCTTTCTGAACATATATGAACTCTCTCGTTAGTACAATCCGAAAGAATAAAAGAGAATTATCAACGGAATTGACAACACCCGCTAGACAACCACTAACAATAAGATCAAGTATTCGTATTGTTCGTTTCTAGCAAGCACAACAACAATGTTATTGATCCAGCAAGTAGAGAAGAATGTAAACGAAACAATCACCTTCTACAACAGAAAGGGAGGTACAGACACGGTCAATTAGATGTGTTCCAACTACAACTGCGCTAGAAATACTCGAAGGCTGGTGGTTATATAATTCACTCCACATTCAATATCGCTGGTATCAATTCGTTAGTTACTTGCACAGGAAATAATCCTAGTGTTATTATAAAAATGCACCTATCGTATTAATTATCAAAATAATTGTAATGTTGTGTCCTTTTTCTTCAGAAGACATTGCTCTTATTTGTTTGGTACTTTTAGTGGCTATAATTCGGACAGGTGTGTGGGCCCTGTATCGTCTAACATATATCTCATAAGCAGAAAATGTATATCTTTCTAATACCTGTTGAGGAAAGTTTCCACACTATATTTGTTAAATGCCGATGAACAAGTAATGCTAGAGTAGGTTCTTGTTTTCGTAATGACAGGATGGGATTGTGTTTTAGAAAATATTGCTACCAAGCCTTTCCTGCTTTTTGCCACTAATTTCATGATGGAAGATGGTTTTTATTGTTAGCCAATGCAAATTTATAAACAAACTTTCTAACATAATTTGCTCAAAGGCCATATTACATTGCTGTAGCGTTTTTTAAAGATGCAAATATTTCTTGTTTTCTTTCTTGTTCTTCTACCAGCTATCCCTCTAATCTTCACTCTGCCATCCCCTAACACATTATCACGAAATTTATTGATTATATCGACCATCACCGGAATGATCCAGCCACTCGTTATCAAAGGCGGATGTTCGGCATCCCCTTAATTCATTAAAGCGGTACCTGATGATAGACATTGAATGTGCGTGGTTCTTATGAAGTGCATCCGACTTTTCTTTCATTTCCGTGCGTGTTTTTTATCCAAAAATGAAATTGAATAACTGACCGGTATTGTTTCACCATGCTTCCCATGATTCCACAAATACGTAAAGTTTAGACTTTCAACTGCTCTCACAGCAACACTATTCAATGAATCTCCCGAAATATTAATGGATGTCGACTAAAGATTAGTACTCACAGTAGGTAATGCAGATTTTGGCACAAAGCTCCATCTGTTTCTAAACACATGCGCTTCTTATACCACCCTCGTATGTAATCGATCGAACTAGATGACCATTCCGCCTGAGTTATTGTGCAAGGCAGCATGATTAGATGTATATGTTCTCCGAGCTCGAACCAACCTGAAACCTTATTTTCATACACCACACCAGAAGGGTCATATAAGCGAACGTGAGTTACTTCGAACGTTTCAACTCTTCTCAAATTTTTGGGTACGATGACTTTTTAAAACCATGTTACCAAATGTGTTTCATCGTAATTATAAATATTGACAGGACCTGAACTTAGAAGAACTTGCTCGATATTATTGAGGAACTCCATCACGTCGTCTTTGTTTACGGAAGCCCCTCTTTATGTTTGTAGTCATGTACGTCAAGACTTAACTAGCATGTCTATATTAACCTTGATTAACGGAAAGTCTCACTTGGCCATGTCGCCAGGAGTTTCTACAAGTTTCCGCTCCTGCTCGGATAAAACTGGGTAGACCGCATCCCCGCGCATGTCTTTCATGGCACCCATTTGCTCTAGTTTCTCGTCAGATTTTGGATCATTCAGCTGGTTGCTCTTTTGAGGCGCCATTTTTAACAGCTTTTCAAGGTCTTCTTCGGAAAGTGTTAGTAGTTCCTAAATCCCGATTATTGGATGCTCAAAATTTTTATTCATTTAGTACTTATCTGCAGCACAGGAGAACCGTCGAAGAAACAAAAAAAAGAATAAAATGAGAATAATCAATAGCATTCAAATGGCGCACTAGGTGACAAAGAGAGTTTGTATGTGCGTTATTTACATACCATGAATAGTGTGTATTAAAAAAAGAAAGTGTTCCAAATCCTTTTGTTTTGCAATTAATCCGTGCAAATATTGGTACAACCAGACAACAGTTACAGAAAAAGCGATGCTGTCAAAATTAGTAGCCAATAATTTGAGCATGTACAAATTTGAGCCAACGCCAACAAATTCCAAACTGTACAGCTGCTATGGTGCTGATGATAAATAAAATTAAAATGCAATTCTGAGTGCTATGAATCACAATACTCTATTCTGCTATACGATATTTTGATAAATATTTTTTTTTTATTGTTACAACTGTTAACTTTTTATAAAAATAGGGCCCGTACTATAAATAATTCTCGTTAGTGATCATCGCTGCAAGTAGATCATTTAACAATATTAACAGCTGGAAGAATAGTAAACGCTTTGAACGCGGGAGGAAATCCAACAAAAACTTGAAGCTTTTTGGCAAACTTAATAATAATAGTTCGATGAAAATGTGATACGTGCAATTGTCATGTAAGTTAAAAATTAATATTTGAGCAGATAGAATCATTAAATTCAAAAGTAATTTTGCTGGGGAAAAACTCTGGTTTCCTGTATGAGAAAAAGTTTTTAAATTATCGTTTGATATCTGCTCGCAGCCTGCATGCCAGGCAATAATTAACCAATAGCGTGCTCCTGTACTTTTAGTCGATAAAAGACAGACATCGATCTACCTGTACGGTGAATTGTTGAATTCTTAATTAGTCGTGGATGAGAATATGTATATAAAACGCCAGGAATTCAAAAAATTCCTGTGTGAGCGAACTGCTTCATTTTATTGCTATTAGAAGTAGATTTTAATTAAAAAACTTTTTAATTGAATTTTACTTCGCATGTATGATTCTGTGGTAGAAGCAGGAAATACACAATAACACAGTAGATCGATTGGCTACTAAAATGCACATATGCAAATCTTCTGCAACTGTACAATACTGTGTAAATGGTAGAAGGTCAACATTTTTAGATGGCGTAAGGGACAGAATAAGGTACCTTTCAAATATACATCTGGATAAGTAAGGTGATGATATCTGAAAGGAACTTGTATCTGGAATTACAGCTGAAACCTATCTGTGATTTTAGTTTGTCGCTAGTATTATCGTGCTTCCAGTTTTGTCTTTCAACTAGACTAGGTAGAAATCATTTTTTTTTTACGATGCACGGTTTTCCTATCGTTTTGGTCATCCTGATTGAAATCACCCACTGATTGAATATATAAGTGACAGACTGACGCTTTGTTATGTTCTGCATGTATGTTGTCGCTCTTGTTTCTTAGAAAATCGATGTGTCATGTCAACTTTCAAAGAACTCGCCGCATAATTGCGCTGGTTCTTGTAACAGAATATACTAGCTTCTAACAATGGAGTTATAGGATATTTCTGAACAGCAAAATATGCTACCAAAGACGTTTTGTCATTAATTTCCAATACTTTATCAGAATTTTTGAGATGTCGAGTTGTATCCTTGTTTTTGAAATTTTATACAAATAACTGGAGAGATTTCTGAAAATTAAAGCGACATTCTAAGATAAGAGAATTTTAAGTGAGAAAGCATAACCTATCAGTTCATGTAATAAAAATTAAGTATTTCACTAGAAACTGCTAAACTGTTTTTTTTTTTGGTATTCAAGGAGTACAAACTCTTACAGGCCCCGACACTTTTAGCTTTCCGTAAAAGATTCAAATTTCGCTGTTAACATTTTATTTCTTAAACAAATAATGCCCCTTCATATAAATTGCTACAATAATAAATAACAACAACGCTCTCGGAAGAGTGTCTAGCACTGCAACGTGAAGTAAATATCTACTGCAATTGTGGAAGCATGAAGAGTTCTGCAATTTAAACCAGTGTCTGTGAAAGCAGAGCGTCTGTGAACGAAGAAGTTATATCTATCTATATATACATGCAAATGTCTCTTAAATGTGTTCACACATTCTGCGTCCCGCAACTGCGTCTGGTAAAGAATTTCGTGTTAAATTCTAGATGTACGATGCGCAATAAAGTAGTTCTCTTTATTTTGTAGTAAATTTTGCGTTGTATACAGAACCGTAGCACGTCTCGCGTAAATTTGTTGCAGTTTGTATGTTCATGCAATCGCGTAGCAAGCTGAACATTGAATTCCGAGCAAGTTTTGCTTTTTAACAATCCGGGCTTTACAAACAGGGAATGTAATGAAAGCGACCGCGCAGTTATGTCAAACAGTTGTTCGCTCTCAGGTATGAATTCCATAACGACCTTTATACAGCGGGCGGATTTAATTAGAAAATTCCAGGCGAAGTGGAGCTTCCACTCATTGGTGTAAACGCCGCCATCAAAACACCGCTATTTTTATGGAACTCTCCGACTATACAGGTGTCTAGCTGTTGGCGCACGACAACAATTGCATTCTATTGTGATGGTCGCAAGTATTTCATATCTCCTAGGTGCTATATATTGCATACCTACTTCCTTTATAATATCCGACTTAATAGTGTAGGTTACTGGCTGATGGGTTATGATCGCTTAATGCCAACAACTAATAACTGTGAGTTTTATTTTTCAGGACCTTTTCATTGTTACGCCTGAGAAGATACGAGGATAGATCAAATATAAAACTTTAATTTCGAATTTCTTACTTGAACCAATGTTCAAGTCGTTTACAAAATAGAAAATATTTTACTTTTCCACAGTTTCCTCGCTTTTTTTCTCCTGAAGAGCAATGCCGCTAGTCGTCTGCTTCGGTGTGTCTTTCTTGCTAAGAAGAAGAACTAATTGCTTTTGTTTTAATGTATAAAACACCTATTTATTTGCTCGTTAGCTTAGTACCTCTCCAAATGAGACAGTGCGTATGCGTTAACATAAATTTATTGAAACTGGTCTCCTTATAACAACATACAAATTATAGAAAGGACGTTCTCTGTGGGTGTTAACCATCAGGAGCGGACATAGACACTTAACATGTAATTTGGTTTTATGCGATTTCCTGCTCTAAATTAAATATTATATACAAAACTGTTTCTACGTTTTTTATGTTTTTAAGTTTTTAGCTTCTTTACGATTTTAAACATAATTTTATTTTTGTCCATAGTAATAGCCATGATTTTGAGTGAAATATTTATGACAAAATGTAATAATACGGATGTGTATACGAACGAAGAACGTATCTTCATTATTAAAAATTATTGTATGATAAGAAAACAAAAGAAATCCTAGTATATCAACATTATCGAAACTTGTTAATAAATTTGAAAATACAGCTAATGTAGCTGTGACAGAAGACAATGGAAGCAATAATAATAATAACAGAAAGCGCATAACGAAGTGAATGAAGCAATGGTACTCAAGGTAATATTCTTTGTGTAGCATAAAACATATTGCGTCCGAGTATATTTTGCTGCGAATCTAGTCCTCAATATATTAATATGGAAGTGCCACAAGGTTCCACACTTGGATCCACCCTTTTTCTGACTTTTATTTATGATTTCTTAGTGTTTACTAAAGGTTTTAATGATCTATCACGGTATACAGACGAAATGAATATTATTATTAACGTAACCTGTTCTCATTTTTTTGTATCTTAAAGTCGATATTATCTACAGCGAAATTAATACCTGGATGTAATCGTTTAATAGTAAATTCGTCTAAAACAAAATTAATTCTTTTCAATCATATCTCAAATTACAGTTTCAAGGACTTATTATTACACGAGTTTTTAATTTTTGCTCATTAAAAATCATATTCATTTCTATTGATGATGCATTAAAGTGGAAGATCCATGGAGGCCAACTGAGTATAAAGTTAACGCAGGGCTACCATGCAATGTATCTATAATTTAAAAATATCTTGTAGTCGTCAAATTTTAAAGAAATGTTGCTAGTCGGATTTGTACTCCAGAATGATTTATGGAACAATTCACTGGGTCTTAGCTCCACTTCTAACCGCATACTTATCTTGTAGAAAAGAATAATTCGTATAATGTGTGACCTCAATCGACGTGAATCCTAAAGAGATACCTTTTAAGTGCAGAAAATATTTAACATTTTATGATGCCTGCATATACGAAGTTTCCTGCTTTACCTATAAATATCGATACGAATTCTCTATTAGGGTCACTCATAATTGCGCGTAACTTAGATTATCTACTCAACATAGGGCGACTTGTTAAAAAAAAACTGTTGTTTATAGGTTGCAAAATCTATAAGTTGCCTGTAATTATCAAAAGTATCATCAACTATTCTAAATTTAAGTCTAACACCAAAGAATATTTGTTAAGTATTAGCTGATATTCCATTCAAGATTATCTTCAATTGTAAAGTTTATATACATACTGCATCTTGACTTATTTCCCATTTGTATATCGTGTGTAAATAAATATTATTATTATTATTGGGAAAAGCAGAAGGGAAGTCCTCGACTTGAGATAAAAAATAAACTGTACGTTATCTTTTATCTCAACAAATTCTGTAATGTTAACAATGTGATGTTAAGAAACTTTAACAGAAGTGTTTTGATTTCGCTTTTCATCAAAGGATTGTAGACATGTTCCTACTAATTGCACATGAGCTACTATATGCTTGGCGCAAAGTAGTGATAGATGCGAATTGTACGAACAGCTATGGAGAGCAGTCTAAAACATGACCTGGGATGGTGTTGATATCTATTACTACGCGTTACAGCTTCATCCTCCACGAAATTCTTTAAATTAGCATCGTTGGTAATATTATTTGCCTATGATTTGGTTGACATTGACATTTCATTACGATGAGTACGTCTGTTTGCGAGAATCTTGTTGTACAGCTAAACATTACTACTCCGTTACTCAACGTAAAGGGAATTAACTGCCCTTACTATGGTGCTGTGGTGGAAAGTGTTAAACCTTATTCTACGACTATTGAAAGTTTTACCATTCTTACAGACCTTCAGCTAATCACAGAAAGGAAAAGCCGATTTGATCTATTCTCGTATATGCTCATAGGAATATTAACGTTAAATTTTACTAACAATGCCTGTTTAGATTAATTGTTCGTGTCGAGTAGTTGATCCTTACGTAATAAAATTCGTTAATTGTTTACGAAATACGTTACTGCAACTGACGTACGCAAATGGGCTCCGACTACTGACTAGAACAGTGCTATTAACTGTATAACAGCGTGTTCAGCGCATATTTGCCTATCTGTTTCCCACCACGAAAAATCCGAATAAACAATATAAAAAAATGAACACCCAGTTTTGCAAGCATCTCAAACGTAAATTTTTGTATCGATTAGTTAAAGATAACCTTTGTACGAAATAAGAATAGAAAAGTTATAAAGAGAATTGTAATAACTTATAAAGTGAAATTGTAAACTTCTCCCTAACTCCCCCTACTAAATAGTAAATAATACACTTAACGTTAACAAAATCTATATTGCCCTGTTTATTTAAACGTAGCGGTAGAAACTATTTTATATCCAATATAGAACAATGTTGTTCTGACTAACCCCATTTTTCTTGAATGTATACTTTTAAAGCATACATTTGCAGTTACAGCATATCCATCTAAAAAATTTACACCTTATAATATACATAGGGTTTCGTAATAAGTAAATATATACCTGTTTATGCTTATGATTTCGACGTTCGTAAAATAAACGATTATAGTGTATGATCGTCCATATATGAAATCGTGACAGAGCTGCATTTTCTTCCTTCTCGTACTCAAGCGATGTTGTTTTCATAGCGAGTTGAAATTTATTAGAAAAGTTCTGGTGGATTACGCCAATAATTCAGGATGTTTACAGAACTTGAACAGACTTCATAACTTCTTCCTTTTGTGTTTGTATAGTGGAATTTTATTTTATATTTGTGTCTGGAATTTGTGACGCTTTAGTGCCTTTCTGGCAAACAGCGAACCCCGAGTAACTCATCCGGTGATACACCGGCAGCAGCAGAGCGGTTTTTGTTTGACAAAAATGCGCAGGACGCGGGGCATTCATCCCCCTTCCCTTTGCCGGATAGATAGAATTACATTTCGTCCTCATTAAATATGGAAATATAATTCAGACTGGAGCACATATCTGTCTACATTCGAAACAGGAAGGGGGCATATGTTTAGTCTGCTGCACCAAGTGTAATACGAACGGACTTCCTGATCGTGTGGTAAAAATGCTCCTTTTTGTTATCTTTCCCGACGTTAAACAAATGTATAAACATACAAATAATTCACTTAGGATGTGATAGTTTTCTAAACAAAAAAACGGGATGTTATTGATTTTTTAGGTTTTGTAACAAGGCAACCAGGAAAAGGTTTACCATACATCTGCGGTTTTTGTGATGCTACCATATAAAAATTTACAGCTATTTTGCGAAATACTACCTACCATTACCTCAGTGCTTCTTAAATACAGGATGTTGAAAACGAATGTTAACACTTATATCATACTCTTTTTTACTTCTTTCTCGACTGAAATCGTAATAATATTTAGAGTATTTAATTACCTTCACTCATATTGAACTAGAACCATGCAATAATAGTAACAATAGTAACTTGACTTGTCCAGTAGTTTTATTAATCACGCGCAAGGCAAAAAAAGATTGACCGAAAGGTATACAACTAAGCTCACAGATGCACTATGGCAAAACAAAAGAAAACAAAAATAAACAAGGGGGTGTCTAATGGTCTACAATGGTATATAATGGTCGACATAATAGTAAAAAAGGCACCTATGTGACTGACAAGCAAACCTCTCAAGGTGTCAAATTCAGATTTTAATCAAACTTGGTAGAGACGTAAAGTATTTTCCGATATAGAGACGTTTTTTAACGGGCTGAGATTCACTTTGAGGGGGCGAAGCACCCCTTCGTGAATTATTCATTTTCATTTTCTTTCTGTATAACTCTCGGGCAGTAAGAGATAGAGGTCATGTCTAAATGCAAACTTAACATGATCCTGTGGGATACACAGATTGTTGCACTTAAACGCAATTCTTGCATGATGTCTGTAACAATATATAGAAATATCGTAAATAGAAGTTGTTTCCTGTTAAAATCTACTTAAAATCGTTCATACATTTCCACCTACACAGACTCTTCTAGAATTAAGCAACGCCAAGCAAGACATAAAGAGTACTCAAAAAGCGCCTTTAGTAATATAGACTAGAAAAACAAGGGACTATGTAAAAAATAAATTTAAGAGGAAATGTACTAGAAATAATTTACAAGTAATAGCAAAAATAGGGCGTTTGCAATCCTATTATACATAACACTATAGAAATCGATAGCTACCTGGAACAGATAGATTATAGGTTTATTTTTAAATACATTTTCTTCCTTCAATTCATTCTTCCAACGTCAAAATAACATTTGTCATAATTTTACATCCAATCCATTAAGCAAGTCGCAGAAGAATTGCATTTAGGTAAATCTGCAGTACTACAGGCTAAAAAAAAGATGAGAAAATGAAAGCAGTGTAAGTCGCAAACGAGGAACTGATCAAAGAATATCAGCTCATGTATATAATTATAATTTAACGAAAGGACAGAAACAGTCGCACACTAAATCATTTGCATAATGTTCCACAATACTGGGAAAACGTAATTCTTTCTGATGAAAAAACTTTTCAGTCAACAAGTAATGGTACGGTACATGTTTATAAATCACAAGACGCCCCATTTGAAGAGGGACACCTGATTAATAGTGATAAACAAGGAAGGTCTTCAGTTAACGTATGGGATTGGATCTGTTATCACAATGCCAAAATATGTTGGAAGATTGAAGAAAGATTTATGTCAATAAATTATACTAGCATCTTAAAAGATATGATGTTGTCGCCTGTACAAAAGCTATAATTTTATTTTCTAACATGACTGTTGCCCTGTTCATACAGCAAATGCTGTTACTCGATCGTTTCAATGGAATTATATTAACATTTTACAATGGGTCTTGAAAAAAGTCGACATATATCACAAATACCAACAAAAAATTATTTTAGACATCTCATTGATTCTGTACCTAGAGGGTGAAGGACAGTAATTGATTCGAATTGCGGATGAATTGAGTACTTATTAAAAAATTACTTGACATTTAATTTTTATTTCAAAAGATAATTAATAAAGCAATGTCTATACTAAGCAATATTAAAACATTTTGATAATGTTACAGTTGAGTTATTCTAAATTTATGTGAGCTACACACTTTTCCCGAAATACAGTTTTTTACATAAACATATAATATTACACAGCCCAAAATGTTGCATAATCTAAAAGCCCTTGGCAATGTTGTTGTGACTACTTCGGCAATTATTTATTGTCATAAATCTAGTAGTAACTCCTAATAGTAACGTTAATTAACAAAGAACTATATAAAATAGAGGTTGGAACCTTAGTTGAATTCATTAAACACCTTTTGTTGTTATATATACATTATCTGTATGGACTAGATGTTCTTTACTGCCTCACTTGCTGTTCTTTTAATAACATCTGTATTGATGTTACGTACGTCTTATACATATATATATAATAAGGAGAGGTGCATGAAAATTTTCGATAGCTTTTCCTCAAAAAACTCCTGGTGCCTTTTCGCCTATTTTTTCTTTGATGGACTTCGCTTTTATTTTTCTTGGAGGAACCTCTAATTTATCCTGCCCTGATCCCTGAACTAGTCAGAAATATAATAAAAGGCTTTTGATTACAAACAACAACAGTATGGACCAAATTCTAAGCTATGCAGATGCTTGCAATGAATAGAAAATAAAATTTATATTTCGAGGACAAAGGCTAGGGCAGAATAGACTTTTAGCATGCAAAACACAAACTTTCTGTAAATATATGGCGCCAGCTTGATAAATTAATCATTGTACAGTTATCGTGAATACTTGGAGTTAGAGTCATTAATAACTAATTATGAGCTTAACTTGATATTTTGATCAACAACATATTTGCTCCGCAAATATTTCTTTTTTTGTATTTTTTGTATTACTTTTCTTTCTAAAATTTAATACAATGCAAATGAGTGTTCGACTCCAGCCAGTTGGGACGAATACACGTTCTAACTGACGTAAATGTAGATTCCAGAAGTTTTCTTTTATACTGGAGCGAGTAAAAGAAATCCGGTAAACAGATTACGGAAGAATTTTTCCAGAGACTTAAAGGAAACTCCATTATAATGGAATATTATATGCATGAGGTCCAGCACAGAATTCCATCACTAAAACAAGAACTGCTTAAAGGTTACGACCGGTATACTGCTAATCCATATATATAATGATCCGGCCAAGCGCTTTAGCATGAACCAGGTGTGCTTGCGTGCGAAATTGCCGAGTAAGCCTAAGATATTATAGCTGTTTGCATAAGAAGGACGCAGGGATCGACTACGTAACCATTCTCTTTTCAATTTCGAACGAATTCAAGTAAAACGGTGGCTTCTCAACAGTGCCGTAACGATAAATTTTAGCATCCCACTGTGTACTGACATTTAGAGGTTTAATAATTTAGAGACATAAACATTATTTTAGCATGAATATCCTTTAAGCGACATTAAAGTACAATATCCGAAACCTTTTCGTTGAAAACATAATAATTATGATAAAGTAAGTATAGGCGCTGCGTTAAAGTGCGGAAGATTGCTATTCTGAAAATTGAATAAGCTGAAATTAAATATGCGCTGATAGGTCTTATTTCCAGAACTTAATATTTATTCATAAATTATAGCGCTATTAGGTGTATTCAAGTATGTATCCTTAATTGTCTTGAGAATATCTTGTCTCCGCGCTATTTAACTTCCTTGGTAATTACGACGATAGGATATCATCCATCAAGATAGAGCTTTTCATGTCCAAAGGTGTTAATGTGCTTCTTCCCATCCGATTTTTGTATATTATCTCAGAAATTGATATAAGTTTAGAGCTTTCTCTGAGAAATTGAGGTTGAATTTGAAAGCGGTAATTAGTCATCACTGTAAGACAATTTTTCAGCTTCTTGCAAGGTCTTGGGAAATGTTGAACTGCTTGTAATCGATCTTCTCTAACGGGGATTCCTTCTTCGTTGATTTTACAATTCAAGCAAAGAATGAACCTCCTAAGAAACTAACCTTTCATTAAATTTGGCTGCATATCTGTTTTCACAAAATGTTAGTGTAATAATTCTAACGGCGAAGTTTATCAACAGTAAAGCCACTGCAAGTTATCAAAATGGCTTGATTTAGAGGATAGCATAAACCAAAATGAATTTTGAACACCCAACATGGACAACAATTTGGTATGTACCTTGTTAACAATCTGTGGATGGTTTTAAGTGTTTCGTGCGTCCTATTGAATATTTTGTTCATGATTCGAGATTCCAAATGCAATCAGATTGAATAGCCTTTCCTTCTTGCAAAGACCACAGGAATAATATATAAGGTTCTGACCATGCGATGGCTCAACCTCTCCTTCTTCAATGTTAGAGTGCACCGAATTTTTCTTCATTTTGAACTAATTTAATGAGTATGAGTAATGCTGGCAATGCTGGAAAAGACATTCTGTAACTTTATATATTAAGTGCTTCATATCCAGTTTTTTCTAAAGTTAAAGTATAATGCGATGTCCGTTGGATTCGTCGCTACATTTGTCTTTTGAAAGCGTAACATGCAAAGGATATTTTATTTAAGATAAGAAAGTTGACGTCACCTTCGGTGATACCGGAACTGCAATAACACCAAAAGTTAGTTGAAAAGTTCATTTCTATATCTATCACGTGGCTTGTAAAACTGTTATCGTTTATTAAGATACGAATTTGGGGATCGCCCAAAAATTTCAGCCTTTATTTTTTTTTTTTTTTACTGAGTACAGTAAAAGTTTCACAAATATATCCGTAGTATCCTTCAGTTCATGAGCCCAAGCTTGATGTCAAGTTGTGGTCGGTTCGCTGGTTCGTTAATTAAGTTATCTCCCACAGTTGTACTTTCTGACGCTAATTAAACAATTTTGCTTCAGCGTTTTGTTTTTGCTCGACTATTCCATAAACACAGGAAAAAAGGAATACTTAGTGTACCCACCTTGCTGGCCCAGTAAAAAGTTTACCATATTCAACTTGACAAAAACTGAGAACAAACTACATCTTTTTTCTAAGACAGGCTTGATATCTTGGTACTCTGATTTATTGAGTGACCTATTGGTATCGATACTAGTATGTTATACATAAACATATACTTAAACTTCTTTTTGAACTATCTATAAAGAGGTTCAAGAAGCACCTTGTAGGCACTACGCCTCTAAATTGAAGAACCTTCCGTCCTACTTAGGTCCAATATCGAAGTGATTCCACACACATTTTGCAAACTTGATGTGGTGCCCAACGTCTTGTTGTTCAAGCTGTATGGGAAAGTACCTTTGATACGCTTACTGATAAAATCATTAATGTTTGTTTTTTATGACTCAAGCAAAGTCTATCAAAAAATTTGCAAAAACTATTGGCGTAGGGAATTGAAATTCTCTCAAAATAAAAAAAAAACACTCAATAACAGTAACACACGATAACACCAATTGACCATTTCTGATAAAAGTTAACAATACATACTTGGCTAAATCAAGCTATTAAAAAACAGCACGTATTGTAGTGGATATATTGGTATAAAACTTTGAGTGAAGTCCCAAAGAGATTTTGTGAATTCCTTGAAGTGAGTTAATGTAAGAACCAAAGTCAGTTCATTTATATGCGGTAATTACAACTATTATGTGAATTGAATTCACCAATAAACCTAATGGCGCAGAGGCAATTAGGTGCAATTAGTCAGTGATTGTATTGTAATACAGTTTGTGCCCATCTACTTTCTTCAAAATAGGTTTTTGTTGGCTTTCGTAACTCATACACACGTCTCGCTTCGTATTTACATATTAGTTTTGTTTTTATTGCCTCCCGAAGATTCAGCAGTCAACCTAATGTATTATATAGATTAAGAAATAGAAAATACTTGGATGTAATTAGAGCATTATTGAGAAACTCTGCTTATGCTTTAACCACATTAAAGAATTAAGCAAACTCTCCATCTTCCCGCACAGTTAAATGTTACTTTCATCGGTTTTATTGACGTCTTCAGAAATGAAACGTCCACAGAAAGCATATTTATGTTAAAAATCGTTACTTCAGTATTTTATGTATAGCAAAGACACAGAAGAATGAAACGGCAAACGCTTGAGACGTAATTTTAATTTCATAAGTTGGCCACAGCTTCGTCGTGCGCTTAATTAATCATTCAAGAAGAGAGGACCGGGATTTAATTAAACCAGAAGTAGCTTGTTCGTAATTGCGAATATAACGTTCCTTTCGCCACTAGAAACGTCTTATGACGGTGGATATTGATAAAGCTAGACGCTAGCCAACGGGTGCCCACTGAAGCGGAGCGACTGTGACCACAAATATACCCTTCGAACACAGCGAAATACACATTATGATCGATGATCGAAGCTGTCAGACTTCATCTTAAATTCTCTCCCTCCTTGTTTTGTACTGACGCTCTCCTCTATATTGTGTATATGCACGTCATCGTTTCATTCTGTAAGATTTATTTTTGCGACGCGATGTAATTTGGTTTCAATAAAAATGTACATATATCATATACAATGAATAAATTAATCTCTGCCAAAACACATTTTTTATACTAAGTCGCTACTTGACTATACGCTACTACGACTATACTATTCGTAATTTTTTACACGTTATTTATTATTCGTAGGCAATTTGTTTTGATCGGTACCGGGGATAGACTGAAAATATTTCAAATGTACCCGTAAAATGGTAGCGAGCTTCGATTAATCATTTTTATTATATCGAGGTATTTACTGCTGTGAATTTATACGAATTGATTTTATAGAAGATCCTTTGGAAAGATTCACCACCAGAACTTGAAAAATTCCGAGGCAAAGTTTGAAAATACATCCATTAACACAACAAAACAAATTTACTTACGAATAGCAACATGATACGAGATCAGCGTCTTAAGGTTTCACAAATGACCACTAAATGATGGCTATTAAGATTTGACGTTACTGTTTTCGTAAAACTTGATATGTGCTTTTGTTCAAGCAGGAAGAGCACAGAAAACGGCCGAGTAGTTTGTATACAGTGAACGGTTAAGAGGAGTAGTTTCATGTAAAAATGAAAATTTCACATACAGGTTTTCGTTGTATGATTTTTTATGGCTTTAGGAAAGACCTAACTTACACAGTAGCAATGCCTGGAATCGTTGCGTTCAAAATTTGGCAATCAAGCAGCTATTTAGGTGTTCCCAGATGAACCAAATCCCACAAAAGTTGCTCGTTAACGAAACACTTCCAAGAAAAGAACAGTTAATGCTAAATAGTATGCAACAATTTGTTTGGCAGAAGTCATCGATGATATCACGAAAAACAATCACTATCGTTGCATGATTATCCATCATGACAGGTCTCCAAGCAATTAATTCTCTGAAGGAAAAATACCTCAAATTAATATCACATTACCCGTATTCACCTGATTTATCGCCTAACGACTTCTATTTGTTTCCGCATGCCAAACAAAAAATGCGTGAACAGCGGTTTTTATTACCCCAAAAGGCTATTCTAGCTTTCAAAAACCATTCATTGAATTAGTTCGAACGCATGCAGAAATGCAGAAACTTCGAATATTTTGAAAAACAATAAAACGATTCATATCAAAAAATTTTCTTCGTTGTTCTTAAACTTAAAGAGTGCCCCCGCATTTTGTAATGTGCTCGGCATTCTCGATGTAGTAAGCTATTAATTTTGTAAGCTGAATTTTCACCTATTTTATTTTACCTCATCGCGTCCCATTATTTGTATTTTCAAAAGGTCAAGATTAATATTCTTACAACTCCATTTATTCCAAATTCACATTGTTCTCTTTTCCTTGCTTACGAAAGAAATCTAATAAAAAGGGTTTTTAGCCAAATATGATAACAAACATACAGCGAAGCCAATAGTAGCAACATGAACGCAAGATTGTAAAACTTGTTAAATGGAGCAAATTATTTAATTTAATCCATTTAAGATGCAATAAATAGGTTTATAATATACAAATTAAATTATTTGGGCATTGCTACCACCATGTTTAGGGAACTGCAATTTTATCTTTCATTCCTAAATTTTGATTCTGATATAAAAGACAAATATTTTGACTACAATATGATACTCAGAAAACGTAATCGAGGGGGGTATTTTTTTTTTATATTATCTTTTACGTTACAACTGCATGTGACAGTTACATCTTGTTTAAATCATCTCAAATTGTAAGTTCAAATTATTTGATATATTTGACAGTAATGATGCAAATAGTTTCTGTTTAACGCTAGCTTAAACCTAGCAGAATAAAAAAAATGTATTCCCTAGTAAAGGTAAAGAAAGAATGTAATAAATAATTGTGGTAAATATTAAAAGTGATCTCTGTCGGTTTCAATACAAACCCTTAATCGTCTTGAATTTCTAGTAAAACATATGAAGATTTCAAATAAGTCTTGAACAACTACGAGGAATGGATCACGAAAATACACCTTGAAATATATGCAGTAAGCCTTACACTGTCTGCAGGAAAAAGTTGTTAAGCAGCCTAGACATATCTGAGAGGATGTACAGAACAGCTCCTAACAAAGTGACAGATACGGGGTTTTAGAAAAATAAAAAGGAGCTGGAAAGCAAAGGCAACATGAACTTAACGTAAAAGAATCCAACATGCTAGTTGAAATTAAATGGCATATAGACGAATTTCCATGGACGGAATCGGCGAATACTGTAGCTTCACCCAGATTTAAGTGTACTACTTCTTTGTGGAAGAATTAGAAAGACAGGGCAAAACAAAGAAGTACTTAGCTATGTTACCCGTCGACGAGCTCTTAAACAACAAAATTTAACTTCAGCGGTCCTAAAAAGGACTAATGTGCATTATATCTTACTTCGCAGAAGGTGGTAATAATGTCAGACAAACGTAAAAAATAGCATTGCAAATCAAGGTAAAGCACGTAGAACAAGTTCAAGCGCCCACACCCCGAGAAGATTTCCTTTAAAGCGCTTAGTTGTGCGACAACAGTTACAGGCAGTAACATTTTTAGCACAACAGTAGTGGAATGCTATCGGTCATAGAACATCATCACGAACAGTTTACGGACAAATAGTATAGGGTTCCATAGCTACCCGCATTTGCTGCGATTCCCTCTAACACCTGAGCATAGACGCCCTAGAACTTTATTTACTTTTCTTTTGTTGAATTGTCTTTCATTTACATGATTATGTATGAGTAGTACAAGCACTTTTGATACCAGTAAACCTCATTTTACAAAAATTAATTACGGCCAGTGTATATGAATATATTTTTAGTGTTTCTCTTTGGAGAAGATGTAAAATAAATTGAAAGCTACAAGTACAAAGGAAGGTTTTTTCTTTTTGATTCACTGTAATCTCCAGAAACTCAGTTGTCTTGCTGTAGTGGAGTAGGCACTTCTGCTCAGCATCTTGATGATGATTCATCTCAAACGCTTGCACAATAATAACCCTTTGGATTTCTCCATCGCTACTCTGAACAAACAGCCAATAAATATTTCAAAAAAGAATTGATAATCATGTTTCGTTGTGTAAAGACGACCCTCCAGGAGTTCTCCAAAATGTCAACAATTTATTTTCAAGATACCTACCATAATTTAATAGTTGTTTAAAACATGTTCATTTCTGTTTCAGTTTAGAATGAACTTTAATTTTCTTTAAGTTTGCTTCAGAAAAATAATTACTACAGATAAATATTTCCGCAAATATACGTTGAAAAAGTGACTCATTTGACATAGACATCATTGATATTACCCTTCTATTTTCTTCTTCTGTAATTATGTGGAAGTCAGATACGCCACAGTGTGAGAAAGATTACGGTATATAATATCAAGAGGTGCTTTTAGCATTTAGCACCATTCCACGTAAAGCATTTTGCTTATACACTACATGGCGAAAATTTTTACTATGTATTTGTGAGTTTATTAGATTTGAACGTCTGCCATTGTAACTATATCAACGCATTGAATGTCGCAGATAGATGATAATACAACCCACTAAAACCCTGGGATGCGGATCTGTTAGCTAGGCAGGAGTCACAGCTACAGAAATAGATACAGATTTCTTTTAATATTTGAGCTTATTGCTTTATTCAAACTTTTCCTTTATCCTAAACGTCTTAATGCATATAAAATAATATGCATATTAAAATAACCAGTATTCGGTGTGTGTTAATACGTACGCAAAATAAATGCACATGAACATGAAAAATAAGTACAAACTTCTGGGATTAATATATTACAGATGCTACTTATGTTTGCTTGTATTGAACTTCGTTGAGATCTACGACGTCGCATCCAGGACAAATTAAGCCTTTCAGCTTTGTTAAGAATTCTTTCAATTTAAAATATCTTACGTATATACGTACGTTCTCTCTACAGCAAAGTATGAACGAAACAACCTTCTGTTCGGTTACATAAGTTAAAAAAGTGGACAGTAACATTGACCATCTACGAAAGCCAGAACAATAACCTCGTTTTGTGTACGATAGAGACGTTAATTGCAACGACGACAATAAAAGATCGTATAGTGCCGGAATCTCTACGCTGCCTTTCTAAAATAAACAATTAAAGCAGATCTAAAATAACAATAAAACTAAGCGATAATAGCCGAGTCAGCTTTCACTAATCTCGCGATTGTTAGATCGACCACAATGAGGACGGCGCGGGGGATTATCCCTCATAAGCACGCCATTTCGACGATTCTCCGCTCTCCGGAATGTGATAATTGCATGTGTGTCGTGCGTGCGTGTGGTGCGGTTTTGTTCTGTTCTTCGACGGCTATACGAAGCACGACGGAATATGTACTCGTAGCGACTTTCAAGCTAATTGACTGACAGTATCTCAACTTTTATTAATTATCCTGTCCTACCTAGATAAGAGATGAGATTAATGCGTCCGGATTTAGTTTCGTTAATTTCGTGTATCGCCTTGCTCTCTTTTCTCCGTCCTGCATGTCATTAGCGCGAGCCCTATCCTACATATAAACAGAAAAACTAATTCCGAAGGAATAGTGTGTAACTACTTTAATTGGAGAATGCCCCGCATATTTCAGCCGAAACCACAACAACAGTATAATCTACTAAAAGCGTTGTTTTGCGCATACAACGCATCCTACTAAAGTAGCCCTAAAGTTTTACCTTTTCAAAGAAAACATCAAGCGATTTTGCTGTAGCTATATACAGTAAGCTCAAAAATTACGAGATAAAATTCATATTTTTTAACGATTCATGTTTGCGAAAAATCCAAAAACAAGGGCAGTTATAAAATTCTTATAGTATAACGATTCCAGTGGCCTAGCTAATTTGTCGACAGTAAAGCTATGCGCTCCTAGGGTCTTAAGTCGCTGGATGTATGCTCGTGGCTTTAGATACACACAAAGACAAAATCTAATGGAGTTAGATCATCGACTATTCAACAGTGTTCGACTGAATTTTATTTATTCAGCGATTAGGAAATATTTCATCCAGACTCTGGCGGGTCGAGCAAAATGAAGTGAGACACCGTCCCACCAGTACCAAAGAGACGTATTAAGATCATTTGGGTCTTCTTCATTTGAAAATAACGCAGCAAGACTAGATACAAGGCCGGCAGGTGGAAACTGTCGGTACATATCAGCATACAATTAACCATTGAAGAAATGTGATCCCAAAATATACCCTTTAGTAAAACTCGTCCATACGTTTATTGTTTGTGGACGTTGCGTATGGCACTCTTGCATTCAATGAGAATTTTTTTCAGTCCTACACTTGCGTCTATGCACTTCCCAATCTAGTGGAAAAGTAGATTTGTCGCTGAGCAGAATCTTATTTAATAAATTCGGTTGGTTTGCTAATGTATCTTCATTGAGTTCCTGTATATAGACAATTTTTGTAGGGATGAAACTTTTCTCGCTTCAAAATATTCGAATTTTGTCGCCATATCGAATCATTAAAATTTCATTTTTTCAACACAATCTCTCGAAACGGAAATGTGGATAAATTGTTTTGTGTGGTTTTTTTTTATGTAAGTAAATCGGATGATTTTGACCGTTACAGCGCTTTTGTGGTTTTTTTACTATTTTGTTCCTGCGATGTTCTGAGCCTTATAATGCAACAGCTATTCGCCTCAGACCCCTTGGAGTATTGCTGCATGCATCTTTCTATTGATCAAAATATAGATGTCCTATTTTAAACAAATTATTATGACGTTAATACTTCAGAAGTAAGCAAGGCAGAACAACAATTTTATACCTAAAGGATGCTAAATTAAATTTAAAAATTGATCTACCTGAGCATATTTCTCAAATCAGCTTCTTAAAGGAATTATGAATGTCACTTGATCCGGGTAGATTTTTTCAAGATTTCTGGGCCAGATTTAAAAACTTACAGCAATTTTTTTATGGTACCTTTGTAAGATGAGAAAAAATTAAAAAGAGGACTGTGTTCTTACAATCCCTTTACTAAATAAGGTAAGACGACCGCTTTCGTGTATTTAAATACACATCCCCAGGCTAGAGACTAAAAACCAGTTAAGAAAACGTTTTAATCAATAATAAATAAATAAAAAATAAAAGAAAATTTTGTTTTGAGGAACGAGTTAAGTGATTATTTTTTAACTAATACCACCCTTTAGAACACCTGTACATGTTATTTCTGCCGCATGGTTAGCGCAAATTGCGGAACGTGACACTAAAGCAACTACGTGTTTTTCCATGCATCTTCAATTTCTGTGCATGCTATTTAATGTGAAGAAAAGGGGGAAGTTATTTTTCTTCGGTAACGGGCAAAATGAAAAGTGGTGACAGGCACACGATAGAAATATTCAGTAGGTCATAATGTTTTACATTTTAGGAGGTTCAAGTATTTTTTGTACTACGAAGAAGCTTTTGTTAATACATTTCAATATTGTTGTTTGCCGTAATGATCTGTCTGACAATAATTTTCAGAAAAACTATGATACTAAAATATGTGGGATGTACTATCTGTAAAATAAAGAGAACACAGAAAAACTATTGGATATATATGAGACTTGGACTTGGGCGAGTTTGAGTTAGCTCAGTGCTATGGTTACCTAAATTCAAATTTCACTACCATGGAAACGAACGTATTTCTAATATTATTGGAAATATATAGTAGATATAATTGAGATGTTGTTAACCTAATGGCCTCGCCTAGGTAAAAATGAAAAGCGAATGTTCAACGTTCACATATACAGAAACAATAGATTTTGTTAATGTTAGTTTGAGTGATTTGAGCGCACAGAATCTGTTAACTACAATTTTGATGAAAACATATCTAAGCTTTGATATTTTTTAAATGGCTTACTATAAGACGGATACATTTATTAGAAAGAGTAGCCTTCTGGCTACTAATATAACAAAAATGAAAATTTAAATATAAAACTGTTATGCGTTAATAGAAACCAAGCTAAATTTGTTACCTATATGTTAAGACATTTTCTTTTTATAAATAATGTTATTGTTATTTCAAATGTACCTACCTGTAAGCTTTTTATTATCGTAACTTATTCTTTTTAATCAATATACTCTACTTGTGCAAAAAAATTACTTTTGCTTCTGTTGTGAAATTTTGTTTTCGCCGATAAGGATTCCCTCAATTTATATCCAATTAAAGAGAAAATTACAATGTGTACAAACTGCTTCAATTATAGCTGTCATCAGCGACCGATCAATTATTTTTATTACAAAGAGGTCAATATGCAAAATTTCGTTATTGCAATTTCTGGAACTATTAACTCTGCACCAAACAAAAGAGTCATAAAAAGTTCAAAAATCTACGAAATTTCAGCTTGATCGCTAAAGACTCGACGAATCTATTTTTAATTATTACGTATCAAATCAAAGCCACTTCAAATACTTACAGTGGATCTGTAATACGTCTTAGAAATCTAGCAACAGTAGATCTTAGCGTGAGAAAGTATCAATAATAATGTCGAATTCATATATTTCCATCCTGCATGCAAATTTGTGTTACTTCTGTTTACTAAAGTTTCAGACATATAACTGAGCTACCCAAAATCTAATGTAAGTATTCACCGCTCCCTGAGAAGTGTAGATTAGCTGGATTATTTCGTAGCTTTTACGGGATAATATGTATAAATTACAGAACAATGTTAGACTTGCGCTTCTTACTGCGTGTTCTCGCGAACATAATTAGATTTACGTCTCAAATTTAAACCTTCTACGAAACCAAGAATTCAGTTCTGGATTTGATATAAGGTAAATCACAAAATCTTACTTGCTCTGGCATAAAATTGTTTTATAAATAAAAAGAAATACCCGCTGGGAAAGGTGAATTCTAAATACAAACTGCGATATACTTTTCTAGAAAGGAATATATTTACTTTAGCTCAAAAGACCAACCCAGATTCTATTTTCCGACAGGGAGTGTGAAACAACACAAACGGAGTGTTATGTGATGTCGGCGAGTAAGTTCTTTGATATAAAAACAAGAAGTTAATGGAAATAAAACAAAGAACGAAAGCTGTAAACGTAGATATTTACGCGACACATTTTATGCAAATTGTTGTTGACTTTTCTGTATCGCAGCGTTCGGCTCTCACGTACCAGTCTGACGTAATGGCATTTTAGAGATTCGACAACGCCAACTAACAAAATTTAGCGATATTGATTTATATTGGCGTTTTTTAACACTGACGAAGTTATTCCTAACACGAAAGAATACAAAATGGGTACGAATCGGATGAAGTAAACGTTTTGTTGTTGTATAAAGTATGCAGCCTATTTCACAAAATCAAACTTTAGCCATCGTTCTTCAAATTCAATAAAATTAATGTGCTAAGCGAATGTGTTCCATATCAATAAAGGAAATGTATATTGGAAATTTACATTAAGCAAAGCGCCCATTTACCATACGGTAAATATTGGAGACAGTGCTGGAGATATTCCTCTGTTTAATATTTGCTGCTGTTTTATGGATAAACTTGTCTTTGAACGTTAATGAAAACATTATTCTTTCATGTAAGCGAAATAATTCGTATTTTACGCAACCTTCAATATCATTGTCGTGGATGAACTTGTTTAGGTTGAGGAGCTGAGGAGTTTTAATGTCTTACGTTCCTCTAGCAGATCATATTTTTTTTATGACGGCCCAACGTGGTATATAAGTTTATGAAAACTTGTCACAACCTCAGGAGCCTCTAGTGGGTCAAGTGTTTCAGGCCCTTGTTAATATGACACCCTACTCGCAAAGGGTGAAGGCAGTTAATTGTTGCCCAACAACGAATGGTGACTCGGTAGTGTACCGGAGCCAGTAAGAAAATTTTATCCTAGCGGTTCGGCTCACACGACGCCTAACTCTGCCTAGTCAGGCGGAGGCCCTCTTACAGCTGGACGTAGCAGCTTAAATAGTTAATATTATAATTTTTATTAAAAAATTTAATTAATCAAATAGATAACTAGATAATTGAGCGGCTAATAAAATTTAATAGTTCATATATCTGAATAGCAACATAATCAATAATAATAAAAAATGCCGTTTCCTGAGGAAAAAATTAGTATTTGCGTAAAATGTAGAAGGAATCAAGTACAAAAGCACCCCCTATCACGAATGGCTGTTCTCCATTCGGCACCATCTTTACAACGATAGTGGCGCCGTATCGTAAATTTAAATGTCGAGCACACAATTTGGGATATGTAAAAAATATACACTAGCAAGTCACGGTAAATAATAATAATAATAATATATTTTTTTTAATGCTCTTTTATTTTCACCCGCCCATCCAATAGGGCTTTTCTTCACCCAACCTGTTTCGTGTACAACCATCCAGATATAGACCGCATACACCGACTTTTATAATTTATAATTTTATTTATAATTTATATAAATTAATAATTTATAATTTATTCATCCCGGTGATTAAAAAATTGTATAAAATAAGTGTAAAATGACATGCTACAAATAATATAATAATAGCTGAACTAACGAATGTATTCATTACCTGTATCTAGTATCAATTACAAAAGAATAAAAAGTATCAATGAAAATATGAATAAAAACAAAGTAACAAAACCGTTGTAATTAAGTTAACTATTTATAACAAGAATTTTTAACACTCATATACATAAGCGATCTTTCAAAACAAGTAAGAGCATGAGCCGGAATACGCAACGTCTCCATGTTAATATTACCATAATCATTATAATCTTTGATTTTCACAAAATCTTTATAATGGCATTTGACATGTAAAGCTACCTCAAGAATGTGCAGATTGTACACAGTAAGCTCTCATAGGTCCCGGAAAAAGGTCGACATGACGTATATTTTAACATACACATAACATTCCTGATGGATATTTTTTAAATCTTAAGAATTCTGGCTGCGTATATTGACGCACCCCAAAGTAAAAAACTGTACGAAATTCTTGATTACTGATACCCCTAGTATATTTATAGGGACAGCATTACGTAGTCGATACAAAGCAGCATTCTGAGGAAAACTGAAGTTAGTAATATGTGATTCCCAGTTCAAATTATTCTCAACATACAATCCTACAAACTTAATATTAGTCACTTGCTGTATTGCTTGGGAATGTATTCAATATATTGGTAGCATTTACTTTACCAGTAGCTGGAGTAAAGTATATAAAAACAGGTAAAGCCTATTATTCGCAACCCATACCATTAAAGTATTAATCATTGATTGCGCGTCTTTAGTCAACTCATCAAAGGATGGGTCGGGAACTAAAAGACTAGTATCATCTGCGTATACTACTAAATTATTGTCCATCATAATTCTTGGCAAATCATTAATAAAGAGAATAAACGACAAAGGAGCCGCTATGGACCCCTGTAGTACTCTTCTCATTCATGCCCAGTTTAAAAAAGGTAAATTTTCAATCAACTAGGTTTTCTTCTCTTTAAAAATACCTTATTGCATTTATTACTATTGTTATTGATTTACTTAATAAAATGCCGTAACCCGCTTAAAAAGCCGAAGAAGAAGACAGAACAGATATGTGTGCAGCTACCAAATTAGATCTATCGCGATACATTGAAACAAAAGGTCCTATCACACGTTGTAATTGTTATTTTTTATGGATTGGCTTTCAACTTGCCTGTTGATGAGCGTTTTTTGTAGCCCGAAACCGGTAGCTTATTTTATTAAAGAGTTTTGTGAGATAGGATCTTTTGTTTCAATGTACCAAGATATGATCTACTCATACAGAGTCACCATGGATTATTCAAATCAGATTTAGTTGACAAACTATACATGCGTTGGATTATATGATTATGTGTGCGACGTATATGTAAAAGTTACTGAAATGCATTTAATAGATATTAATGAATAATAATAATTTTAATATTAAAAATTTTTCAAAAATATTTGAAAAAGTTTTAAAATATCAAAAAACTAATTATTACAATAGTAATTTTTTATTTACTGATTGTCAATATGGCTTTAGGAGCAAATATTCAACTACTCTTACCATCAGTAACCTATCAAATTAATTTCAAATAATTTCGAAGATAAATATTACACTTATGCCACATTTTTTGACCTTACGAAGGCATCTGATTGTATTAGCAATTCCATTTTAGCTAGAAAATTAGCACATTATAATCTGTCCACTAATAGTATTAAACTTATTACGTCTTTCCTCAGTGATAGATTGCAGTTCGTAAATTTCAATAATGATTCTTCAGACATTCTTACTATTAAGCATGGAGTACCTCAAGGATCTGTTCTTGGTCCATGCTCATTTTTAATTTATATGAACGATTTAGAATAATGTGATCACAATATATTATCACAGCTATATTATAATCGATCTTTAGATGACCTTAAAAAAGAAACTGATAGTATGAATATAAATATCAAAAATTGGTTTTCTGCAAACAAGCTTAGTATTAACCTAGAGAAAACACAGACACTATTATTTACATTACGACCTTTCGAAAATGTTTCACAAAATGAACCTGTTAAATTCCTAAGTGTTTATCTGGATGAAACTCTCACTTGGGAAAGTCATGTTAATGCCTTATCCAAAAAACAATTTACTTGATACGATCTTTAAGTTCCAAATTAACAGTTAATTCGCTAAAACGTGTTTACTATGGTCTGTTCCAATCAAGTATGTCATAAGCCATATTGAACTGGGGCTATTCGTCTCATTCTAATAAAATATTTGCTCTACAACGAAGATGTATAAGACTAATACCTGGCATTGGATCTGTGGATGACTGCAGAAACTCGTTCAGATCGTTGGGAATTCTCACAACCCCATGCTTGTACATTTTTGAATGTGCTACTGACTTAAAATCCAACTTAAATGAATATACACTTAATTCTATGATTCACGATCATTATACCAGACATAATGACAATTTACGATCAAATTTTCATAGGTTAGCAAAAAGCAGAGACGGAGTAAGCTACTATGCTATTAAGTATTATAATATTATTCCAAACTCTGTTAGGGATTTACAGATTTCTTCATTTAAACGGACAATTAAAAAATATTTACTTTCTCGAGCTTTTTTGTTTGTGTGACTTGTGTAAGCACTATTGTGTAATAGCACTAATAAAGAATATTATTATTATTATTATTATTAATAGCATACGAATTCTAATTCAAGTACTTTACTATGCTTTCAAACACTGTCGAATAACGTAAAAGTGTTCCTTGGTAGTAAACATTAATTCTGAAGCTGGTGGCAATAATTTAAGCCGTCACATCGTAGCATTCGCCTAATAAAGTTGAAAGGAAACCAACCAGAAGTTAAACATCCAATATTCGTGTATATAAAGCTTTGCGAACAAAAACAGCTTTACATGTGCTACAAACAATAAGAACAGATGAACACAGACTTTCATACTGATATAGGATGCTGCATTATTAAACAGGCTTCGCAGGTAACCATTGCCTACACAAAGACGAAGTATTAAGGTAAAAATCGTATTCTTTTCTTAAACAACCCGAGTTCTGTCAGTTTTATGAGAATTTAAAATCCACCCTACAATGCTTGCAAACTTCGTCGACGCACTGAAGCGCGATCAATAAACGCTCCCATTGTGCACGTTTATTTTGCTCAGGTTGAATCGATATAAAATAGCAAATTAATTTTGTGTACGTTGGTTCAGCGAGCACGCATATATTCCGAAATTTTATATTATGAAACTGAAGGCAAAGGTAGACGTGTTTACAGTAACAGGAAATTTCAATCGGTGCGGTTGTAGGCAAAATCTCCACTTAATTTTCTTTTGTTTGTTTTTAAATTTCTTTCGGGTTATATTAAAAGATTACGAGATCGAGTTTGCTTATCTCTGATATATATAACAAATCAATAGACATCTGCCATTAACTGATACTAAACAAGCTTGAACATATTTATTTAACGCACAATTAATCTTAAAATTATTATAATTAATCTACGAGTAGAAACGTAGAAAACTGTTTTCTGTGCAATTCTTTTTAACTATCGAAAGAACCTCACTGTAGCTTTTCTGGAAATATCACGTAGTTTCGAGACATTTCACTAACAGTGCACCTTTCAATAACTAAACTATCATCTTCACTAGTAAAGTTGAAGTACCAAAGCAAACTAAAGCCAACATATGTAGTGTGTTAACCAGTCATGCTTAATTTAATAAAGAGCAAAAGCTGAAACTTAGAGGTCTTAGAATTACAATTACAATGTAACACTGGGTGCTCCTTTCACCCACCTACATCGACCAACAAGGTCTATTGCCAGTCGCTAATGCAATTTTAGAGTTTACCGAGAAGACTTATTCTTCTAGCGAATTATAGAAGTTCGCTCAGCAAAATTTGTCTCAGATCTTCAACCGTTGCAAAAGCCCCGTCAAACAGAGAAAACTTGAGCTAGCGTGGTCAATAAGGATTGCGGTTAGAGCCCTGACAGACTTCCCGTCAAGTTCTAAAAGCTTCTGACTCTTTCTCTGCTGGGCAACGTAAATGCCCTCGCATGAGGTAAACTTGTGGAATTTCTTAGGGTTCTAACTACTCCTTCTTCGGCCGAGCATTTTGGCGGTGTTAAAAAACCAACTAGAGGTTTTAAACTCAATGCAGTGTACTCAACTCCCTTCCTGGTAAGGGCATCAGCCGCTGCCTCTTTGCCATCAGTGCCAGTGTGTACAGATGAGACTCATTTCATACAGGTTTCTGTCATAGCGTAGGCCATGTTCTACAGCAGTTACGCTGCAAAATGACAATACGCGCAAGAAGCTGTCCTGGCTTCCTTTTCCAAAAGTATGCGAAGAGCTATAAAGTACAGAAGGAGTTCAATAGCCAATCCAAGTGTGGTATTTAACGCACCAGTTAGCGGCAAGCTGGTTCTTCTCTGCCAAGGTAAATTTACTCTAGCAGCAATCTCTTGGGCCTTCTTTCACCAGATAACGGCGTCGTGCGCAGATAGGTAGGTAGGTGCATAGGAACCACTGTCGCATACAACTGGTACATTCTTTTAGGGGAAATTCCCCAAGTCTTACCACAAAGTCTGTAACATCCAGGGACATATTTTGGCTTTATGAATTAGTTTGTCCAAATCTGGATTCCAGCATTGTCAAGCATATTTCACCTCCGTAGAGAAGCTCACTTAGAAGAGTTGGAAGGATCAATTCCTCTACCTTCCTTCTCCTTGTGCATGATTTTGTGCGGGTTTATAGTAACCTCTCTTTCCTTGCACCAGGCATGAATAACGTTAAATCCGAAGTCGCTCAAATGTACATACTTTTGTGAATTGTGATGACGTCATAATAATTCAACTGTACATTCCTGTTCATGTTCTAAATTAATTTTACGTTATCAACATAATGAGTGGCTTCAAGGAGATTTGTCAAACCTTTAAGATGGGTGTTTGTAGTTAACTGATTTTTCTTCTAGCTTGCGTTTTCGAGAATATTGTTTAATCAAGAAATAATTCTGCCATTCGTTTTAGAAAAAAATGTTGTGCTTGGTTAAAAGAGAATTTAACATATTTATTACAATTATCAATACATTTTGATCCTCATCCTATTCCTATGTCCCCTAGTTATACTACAAACTACATTTTCAGACAGTCTATTAAGTTTGCAGTTTTGATGATTTCTTTGAACTCTTTAGTCAAAGCAAAACTAAACAAGCGATGTGCCAAAAACTGAAAAATATGTATGAAAGTTTATGTTTCCATAAGTGATTCCTGTAGAATTAATCGGTGTACATTATTACATTTTTAGATGCTTCTCTTCAATTTTATTCAAATTTCACTATACCCATCCATCTTAATTTTCGAGAAAATTAAAACTGTTGTTAAACTTTTTTGTGAAATACTGCCGTTTATCTTTTTTTGTGTAGTTTTTAAAAAATAAGTTTCATTTGCCACACAAAAAGCTAGCTGACGAAGCTAAGAAGCCCTGAGTAAAATTTATCTGGTAAAATTACCTGGTTAAAATTTGTAACTATTCATTGCTCTACCTAAACAATTTTTTACAACTACAAATAAAACCACTGCTTTAATTTTTTTTTTAATTATTATAACAAAATATAGAAAATTTTGAAAGCAGGCATCTAAATATCAGCCTACACTTACGACACCGATTTCAGCCGGTATATTACGCTATGAAATCAAATGTTTTATTGATAAATTAATTACTTTTTTCCTTGTCATTAATTTATTAATTTAATTTAAAGGATGCAGATTATTTCTCACAAGTAACACTCTTATACGACGGTGAAATATAATGAATTACAATTAAAGTTTCCATTCTCACGATGGGTACGTTTTTAAACCAACAGCTTTCGTAGAATATAATAGTTCACTTCAATAACACAATAAAGTAACGTTATAATTATTGTAATTACCATTCGTATTGCATAATATGTTTCCCCGTTTCCTTAATAATAGTGCAGAACAGAAAAAGTCAACTAACCTTCGGGTATAAATTAACATTTAGAACTTTCTACGCCGACCAAGTTTATCAGAATCCCATAAAATCCTTTTGATTTAGTCATCCGTGGCGTTTCGGTTCACTGGAGTGGTAAAGTCCTGACTCGTCGGCGTTTAAAGAGAAATCTCGATTTTTTTGTCATGTTCGCAGCATGATTTTGTATATCTTTTATAGTCCTCTATTCGTGGTATTTCGAACACATTTGCCGTTATTTATTGTACTTTCAACAATAATTTCAGTCGTGCTGTTCAAGTGGAGAGTAACGAAGTGGAAAAATGGTAAAATAAGCGTGTACAGCTCAACTAACGACTTACATGCATTTCATGTGCAGATACTCGTATTGATAATACGCTTTTGCAAATTTATTAATCATGTAAACAACCGTTTCCCGTTGTATCAATATTGTATTATTGTGATAAATATCTGATTGATAAACTAATTGTTGCATGCTTGCGCTAAAATTTTTATGACTATCACGTACCACATATTAGCAGATTACGTACGTATGAGTAATTTGACTTTAAGGTGATCCCTATTAGACCGGCGAATACATAATGTGGCTCCTTTTCCACTACTCTTTTACTTTCCACGCCTAAAAGGATTTTTATGACAAAAACTAATGAAATTAGTTCAAGGTGGTAATCTGATGTCTCCCTTTGTTTACCTTTGATTCAAGGTAAATACGCCTTCTCTGTTACCCACTTCTCTCAACTGGGAAACAGGCTCAACTTGAGATTTTAATCTATTTAGCCCACAATTTTGTTTAAAATTCAATATAGCAAAAACGGAGGATTTGTGGCTTGTTTTTGGGTTCAATATGATTTCAGTGGTTTCCAATATATAACAATACCGTGTGTGAGCAGCAATATGAGTAGTTAATTTGAAGGGATATAATTGTGATTTACAATAGTGAATTTCGATTTATACATAAAAACTTGTCTTTTTTAAGAGCAAAGTTAAAATGTTATATTTAACACAAGGGAAAAATCGACGGAAGACATCATTAGCACTGCTTCACCTTGCAACAAATATGAAAATGTAAATCGGAAGTGGAAAGTTGATACCTTTTTGAAAATATCTCAATAATTTCATTATCTATTTCTTGGAGTATGTATTTAACATTTCGCTAAAATATTTTCCAAAATACTTTAGAGAACTTTCGAAGAAGCTGACAGTATGTTCAACAAAATGTCAAGAATGCACTTTTGTACGAGTAGTGGCGACTCAGAAGCCTTTCAGTTTGTTATTATCCCCTCGCAGTAAAGGGTGAAGCGCAATTAATTATTTCGCAACATACGAATGGCGACTGGGTATTGTATCGGACTCACCAAAAAAATTTGCTATTTGGCGCTGGAACTCAAACGCACTCTCTAGTCAGCAGCAGACGTCCATTCCATGTACCATGAAAATATTATCTCAAAAGGCTTGAAGCTTTATGCTCCTACTTTTATTGCCTTTATATTCCCATTCTCTCAAAACTTCTGGAATTGAGCAAGTACATTTGCTACTCTTTATTTTTATAGTACACTTGACCAATCTACATATATCTAGTTCAAAATTCAATTTTAACTTCTTCTGTAGATAGAATTATTTCTCTTTTCTTAAATGTTTTTTTTTAGATTACCATACCTGGTAACTTTGTCCTTAAAAAGAAGAAAATTGAAAAAAGAGGAGTGCAGTGAAAAGCAGTCTTCGATACGTTGTTTTAAGCCAAGTAGTTACCTATTATAAGTATTCTGACCAGAAGGTGTTAAAACTTTCGTAGTTTCGGGAAATGGCCCACAATCATCCGCCAATAGTAAAATTCCGATCGAAATAATTACTGGGTCTACGAACATCATCAATGAATTTCCAATGCCAAATCTATTGAAGATGTTCAAAAATCTGTAGATCTCTTGAGGTAAAAACACATTAAGCAATAAAGTAGAAGTTCAGATATCAAACAGTTTTGGAAAATATATACGAATTTGCAGCTTTGAAAGGAAATACTACTAACCCCCAGAGAAACTTGTCGTATTTCTTTGAAAAGGAAACACTAGTCTCTCAAATCCACAGCGAGTAACGTTAGCAAGTTGAGCAACAGTGAAGTTTTGAAGAAACAGCTGCAAAAATTGGATCCAGTTTACTTGCATTTTATGTATTTATTTGCTTGTTATTATTCTTTTCCGAAGTAACAAATTTTGACTGCTTTACAATACAGTAACAAAATTGTATACACAGTTCCACCTAAAAAGTACACCAAACGGTACGAAGCTCCATGTGTATACAAGAACATACATACCTCGGAGGACATGTATGCACGTTGTCGCGTGTCTTGACGATACATTGAATAACCGTAAGACGAAGTAGTGCAGAAAAGACCCGTTTAGTGAATAGATCGGTCGGACACGGAAACCGGCGCCATCCGGGATAGTCAGACAACGGCTCCGCACTGTGCATGCGTAATTATCATCGCATTTGCACTATTTGCAATTCTTTACATGTCAACCACAAGTGCCTGCTCTCGCACAGTACTACATGCGCATTGCTTTTAACCAAATGCGATGCACTTCACTTGAGGTGGGCGGGTGTACGTAGTACTGCCGACTATAGATAGATAGAATGTTTTCGAGTGGGTTATGTTGTCCGTATACTATTCGGGCTAACTTACGCTTAAATAATTCATAGCATTATCACTTCAAGAGCATCACCGTCTATCACGCTGTTTGATGCCATTTAGCAAACGTCATAAAAAATTTGCATTTTACTGCTTCCATATCCAGTAAATATCGAATGATATTTCCATCAGCGGAATTGAATTTATGAATTGTTTAACTCAATTTGAGTGATAGATACACGCTTTATTGCCTAATAGCTATAATGCACCTATTGCATGCGCTACTTTCCGGAAAAGCCATTTATGTACAGGTGCACAGGGTACGATGCTTAACCTACACATTAGTTGAATATCATCAAGAAATATTAATATAGTTCAATTCCAATTCTGAATAATTCTTTGATACGTTTTAGTAAATGAAAAAAAAACTAATTAATTTAAATAAAAAAAAAGTCCCTGTTCCTTATTTTAAACACTTTTTACTAAATAATTTTAATTAACTTACAGTAAGTGCTTTGTCTTAGTGTTTGTTTTGAAATGCTTCTCCGAAAGTCCGTCTTTCTCCATTTAGGTTAGTGCTTCAAATCGTTTTCCTATGAATTCCCTCTGGTTCATTTTCTTGCTTACTCCCTTCCGAGTAGTTTTCAAATTACTTTTAACAGTTTTAAATGAATATGTCGTTTAAAAGTGAATTCCTGGAATTCTGGAAAAATTAAATTTTGATATTTTACGAATTGAAATAAAAGTTAATGAACGCTCTTACACCTTGCAGGTACTTCACCTCACAGATCCACCACAATATTGTATCTACAGGTATATACAACGTTGAAATTCCACAGTAGGAATTATAGTATAAAGAGCGTTCATCTTTTGATGACGTGTCTTGACAAATTTTACAGTTTCTATCATATCTCTTTAGTTATATCCCTCGTGTGTAGTTACAATATGAGTTAGATCATGCTACGTCTGCTTTGGTTAGAAGCGTCAATAATTTTTCATTGTATATAAACAATATAAATTAAGTTATAGGTAAACTAACAAAAATGAATTCACAATGTACAAGTGTACAAGTTGAAACAATTCGAAATACGACCAAAATGCTTTTAATTCGCACATTTTAAATTATTTAAGGAAGGACCATATTAAGGACATCTAACATTTTAACTGTTCTCTTACGTAAATTTATAAGTTTATTGGTTATAATAATGATAGAAACAACACAAAAGATTCGCCACAGTCTGCACCGCACAAATTTAAAGAATCAATCCGAAAAAATTTCCGAGATGCGTCATTCGGTTGATAATGAGGATCCACGCATCCTCGGGACAGCTACTCCTAATTAATTAATTAAGCATGTGAAGTGCGGATTTTCCCGACTCTTTTGTGTTGTTTGTTTTATTTTGTAAATTCAACCTTTTGCTTGTTTTGTTTGTAAATTCAATATTTTGTCTTACTTTGTAAAAATTCATATATTTTATATTTATATTCATTAAAACGTCGATATTGCAAAATCTGCAACGCGCAAATTAAACCAGTTAAATAGCATTTAAATATCTGTAGGATGAAACTAACTAGCAAATTATTGTGAATCTGAACGCTAGATAAAGAATCACTGCATAAAAGAACGCATGTTACGAATATGTATGTCTTAGTAAGATTGCACGAAACTTCGGCAGAGCGCGGGAGTCACGAATAGAACTATGGCTATTCGTCAGTTTTCGTGTATGCACAATATAGCACAATATTTGGTTCACGTTTTTGGCACTTGTGTAGGGGACAGTAGCGCGGAGCAGTGCATACTAGAAGTGGTATAGCAAATACACGACCAGACGTTTCGATAGGATTTGGTGGTGGCCCTAATAATGTATAATGCATGCATATAAACGTTACGATACTAACGACATATTTAAGGAAGCAAAATGTATCGCACTCGTACTAGGCGCGTTTAGAGTATAACATGAGAAATAATTTATTTTGCCAAAAATCGCGCATCTATTATCTTTAACATTGATTTAACAGTATCTCTGCAGCTCTCTGCAAAACACAACATCACTTACATCGTCGGCATATTCTAAGAAAAGTTAGTGACATTGTGAACCAACCAATAATAATTGAATGGTTACTGTTCACCTACCCTCATTGAATCGGTTGATAGGGTAAAAATACTTTACACTTACCCTTTAATAGATAAATACCCTTTCTTTTTATTTTGAAAATATGAGCGATCCAGGGTTAAGGAATATTAACTGAAGTATAGTATTTTACAGGACAGAAATATTCATCCGATCTTACCACCTTTGAGTGGTATCTTGTATATAACATCGCGTCGCTTGAAAAGTGTTGATACGTAAAAGAAAAACAAGAGTACAAACATTGCATAGGTGTCTACCTTACATTCATCGTCTGTGTATCCACAACCTATGTTGTCTTGCATACTGGATATTAATGACGTGGGGAATATAAAAATGACGTATTGTACATACGTCGTATGCAATAGATGCGTTGAAACTTAAGACATGTCTCCTCTACTACCATCAAGACAGAGAACGTAATATAGCATCACGGTATGTTGCTGTCAGACGAATTATATTTTAATAACAGGACGCTTTTGAATAGAACATATGTATAAATGTATGTGTAAATTTTGATAGTTATAACATAACGCGTTTGTAATATCAGCTAGTTGTCAATAGAGTTTCAAGTTAACTGCTTGTTCGCTCAACGACATCGAAATGTAAAAAATTGTACATAGAAACTAAGTTAATGAAAGTTGCAACACCCAAGGTATTAACTTATCATTATTTTACTACGTACTTCATATTAAAAACACGTACAACGTGGTCTACTACGTAAAAAGCGAATATCTTGACAGGATACTGCGTTAGCCTGTGGAAAGTAAGAAATTCACAGTTGAGGTGATGCTTATCTGTTTACTTTGAAGTGTAGAGACCTTACATCATGGAAAATCCAGTACATAACGATAACCTGAACAACAATAGGATATAGTACCTACAAATAAATAAACTAAATACTGAACTACTTGTATGCCTATAAGCAACGTAAGCAAACTATATAAACCCACGTATAATGGTAAAAATATTTTACCTTGAAAAACAGTTTACTTATGTTACTCTCAGGCATAGAAGTAATTTATTATACAATTTATTTGTTTTTAATTACTTAGTGACTTTTAATTATTTACTCACTCTTGAGTGTTTGGTCTTTTGCATTTTGTACGTGTAAAAGGATGTTTACCTTTAGATATTAGACATACGAGAGATGTTTCCAAAGTTCTGGGAATTGTGCTCTACTTAAATTACGCGGAACTAATAGGCAATGCTATTGGTGATAGACAAGTCTTGACATGTTTATGCAGCTATCCAGTGCATTATTGTTCAGTCTGAGATAGTTGTTCGACTGATATAGACGCGATTTCGTAGCACTGTTTTTGAAACCATGGAAGACGCAATCTCAAACAGCAATAATTTTCTTTTTGTGGAAAGAGGGCGTGAAAACTCAAGAAATTTTTCAACGTCTGCAAGGAGTGTTTGGTGAGTCTGCAAAATTTAAAAGTAGTGTATATTGGTGGGTCGATCTTTTTAAAACTAATCATTAGAGGACGATCCACGCAGTGGTCGTCCGAGTACGTCGGTAAACGAAAGAAACATTACTGCCATGGAGAACTTACTGAAAGAGGACAGGCGAATGACTATTCGTCAAGGTAGCGTCCAGGAATAGATATACACGACAAGTTCATGACATCTTACGTGATTATTTGGGCGTAAGCAAGGTTTCAGTCCGCTGGGTGCCAAGACTGTTGGGATCGGAATGACATAATAACCATTTTAAGACCCTTACGGCACCATGGGACAATGTGCATAAATCCTGGTATGACCTTGCCGGTCACATTGAAGAAATTATGTGCGTTCCATGATGATGGTACACTATTTAGTTAGTGAACTCTAGTATATTTCACTACTTTAATGGCAATCCGTTATTTTGGACAGGACTATATAAAGGCAGCTGGTATTAAAATTCAATATGATATTTCGGGAGTTCGTTCATCACTTTCATCTCTGCGAATCAAATTGTGATGATTCATTTTTTAGTGCTTCTGTTCGTAATAGCTCTGAACAAACTAATAAATTTGAATCAACATCTATGAAATCTTGAAAAGATACGTTTGGAAGTTGAGCTCAGTTAGAAGAATCCATTCCTCTGGAGGTGATATATCAGCGTCAGTTATTTCTTGGTTAAGACCAAACTTCTAGAAAACACCCTTTTAATGTTTCTGATGTTACTGCATTCCGCGTAGAAGCAAAGGCGCAGCTCGCCTGTAGCAGATCCCATTTTTTAACGTTGACCTAGGTTTTCAATGTTCTGTGACAAATTCATGTATTCTTGCTATGTAATGGTACTTTAAATTGTTTATTGTACCCTGATCAAGAGGCTGTAGATGACTTGTTGTAGATATTGCAAACAGTATCAAATGTTAGTAAAACTTTCCTATGCTGTACAGTCATGCGGCGATTGAGCTTAAGAAGCCCTACTTTATGTTGTCCTGGTCCATCAGAATTACAACAGAATACCACAGTACTTCTTTGCTTACTTTTAGCTCCTCCAAGACATCGCTGTAGTTGCTGTAGCAATTTTATTCAACTGATTCGTTCACTAGTTTTTGTTTTAATGTTTCATGCTTTTTGTGAATGTTTACGTTTTTGTTCTGACATTATGTGACTCATACGCATATAAGACATGATATTTAACCGACAACTGCTTAAAATGAAAAGTGGCCAATGATAGAGTTAGAGCACGAACACACGAAGCATATATGTACGCAGATTCGTGTTAAGCGAGTAAATAGTAAAATTTCTGTTCGGAATTGGTGCTTTAAAGCAAAATACATGAAAACTATTAACTCTTTTTTTTATTTATATATTTATTATATGATATTCAATACCTGCTTTTGCGTTACGATACGTATCTCGCATATTGTGCCATCATGTTTTGTTGTGAACTGCACTAACTTGTGGAGTTGTCACGTATTTCAATAGAAATTCTCGTACTATCTACTATAATTCCAGTTGTGGTGATATTTTTCTCGGTGTGAGCCTGTCTCTCAACATATTAATCTTTTCTATGGTTTCAGTTACTTATCATTTCAAACGAAGCAAAAGATCCATAATCGATAATTATTCATAAAGTTATACGATACGTTTAAACCACCAGCAATTTTCTAGCTAAGATTCTCGGAAATATATATTTTATAATATTTATGACAAAACCTTACGTGATATTCTCAATGTTAAAACAGCGTTATCTAAAAAGCTGGTTCGCGTCGCTTAGTTTATGAGGTAAAAATGTGTGGTACGTAAATTTTAACATATTTCTAATAGCATCTCTGCCCCATATATGATGCTAGAGGCGCTGTACTGAATACAATCGCCTTATTGTAACGAAATTATAAGTCAACACAGACGATTTAGGTTTATTGTTTTCGGTAGAACGCTTGGCAGGCTGCACTGCAAAATGAGATTCCTCCTCTCCTTCTCATCGGAACCGAATTTTCTAAAGGGTCCAATGGTCCCCATAAATTTAAGCGGCAGGTAGCGTAGAAAGAACAAAAACGGAAAATCGACATTTGCATGTTAGATGAGGGCGGCGGCGGCAGGAAAGATCACTTTTAACGCGTCACCTGTAGAAAGGGGTCGATACAAAGCGTATTCGAACGTCAGAGATAACATCGAGGATTCCAGTAGTCGCTCGCATATATTTGGGTGTTTATTAGCATAAAGTGTCATATCTCTGTCAACAAGGAATTATAATAGTAGATTTAGACCGTAATGGCTTTATGTTACGTTTGAATTTCAATTGTCTCCATCATTTATAATGCCGTTTGAATGACAAATTTGCTTGTGAAACCCACGAGGGCGTCACACAGTTGAATGTGATAAATATTTGCTTAACCGAGTATAACAATAAATATAAAACATTTTGTATTTCTCGGCAGAGAAGTAACCTTGTCGGTTTTAACCTACAAATTAAATAAAAATAAAGTTGCTATTCATTACCGAGTACTCGTTAGTCGCCAAGATCCGAAGGAACGATTGACGGTGGAAAAAAGTATTCGTCACTTTTTGAGAACAAATATTAGTTACTTTTATCGAAAAATAGTACTAATACCCAAATCAATCATCATATCAAAACCAAGAGGTCGCGCTAATGCAACTTATGTCGGACGAATCCTTTTTTCGGCCTATTTTCAATTCTGGAGCGGCTATTGTAGCTGTGAGCCTTTGGTCTCTCTAGGTTCGAGGTTTTATGGGTAAATTTATCTCCAGCTAACGGTAATCCGGGAGAAACGGAAAGATTATTCGCCTTAGTTCCATTTACTTCAGCTTTTAAAGCAATTTCTTTCTACATGCACGGAAAGAATAAATTCTTTTGTCTTTACAATCATTTCGCAAATTAGGTATTGCTGGTAATAATTGAAATTTAATTTATCAGAATATATAATATTGTCTATGTGAAACGTGTATGGTAATTGGAAGTGATTTTTGATAAATTCTGTCGGTAATAAAGAAACAAAGGGATGTCGTGACAATCTTCCTTTGAAAGAAGATCTATTTAACCAAGCGCTTAATTTTCAAAGCAAATTTAAGCATAGTAACAATCAAATAATTTCTCCTCAAATACAAAATTAAAAGTATTAACAAAAAAAGTTTTCTTAGGTGGCGCGCGACGAGAGAGCGCGTATTCGTCGAATTTTCAGTGTTTTCATCTTTTTTTTAATTTATTCCAATTTCAATTTAACTTTCAAAAACGTTATTGCCTTTGAATTATTTCATTTACACTGCCGAAAGAATATCTAGGCGATTTTCTCTGATCTGCGCCCACGAAAATTATTTTTTAATTAGAAAACAATATTTTATCAGAAAAATACTTTTAAGTCAGTCCACTGTTTGGACGATATTGACGAGCAACAATTGTAAGCTTATCGCATTCAATAAAGATTGGTTTTGCGTCAATCTGCAGAACACAAGAGCATACAAAATCGTCAGATACGAAAGTATTCTACACCAATGAGACTGCTTTCTCCAGTTGCTCTACTATTAATTACCACAATAATCATACACGCATGGGTTGAAGAATACCCGTACGAAATCTTAAATGTTCGTCATTAGTACCAACCCTCTCTTAATGTGCGGGCCGAAGGTCTTGCAGATCACTTGATAGTTTCACATTATTTGCCGTTGAGTTTGAATGAAGCAGTATTCCACCTATTTTCTTGGAAAGGAACTGTCACTGCTGTTGGAAGAAGTTCCATATCAACTAACATCTCAAATGTATTTTATGCACGTTGGTGCTCCAGCAGATTTTAATCTAATTGTTCGATAGCTTTTGAACTTTGCGTACCCAAATCTGTGAATACACCGAAAAGGTCCACAACCGTTGCCTCTTCGATTTTAGAATTTGAATTCTTTCGACTTTTGTCCCCTAAAGTTACTTAGTTTATACGATTTCCGAATCGACTTCCCCCCTGTATTTTGTACTTGCCAATTAATGCGACGGAGGATAAAAGCATGCATTGCAGCTGGTGGCAATAATTTTCAACAATTACTGTTTGTTCATTTGACAAGAAATATTGCAAACAAATGGAAATCTAGAGAAGATAACTACTAAGAAAAGAAAAGACAGTGCTAAAGAAGAAACAGTTGACCACGCTCATCTGCTGTACGTCCCTAGAGTGACGCATAGGCTAAAGGAAGTCCTGGCGAAGAACAATGTAAAAATTAAATTAGCAGCTTTGATCTCCAAATAAGGATTAGTTATCTAAATTGCAAACCTAAAGTGATTTACGTATTGTAGTGCCGTTGTGGCAATGTATATTGTTGAGAATCAAAGAACAGGCGCGTAACAATGATATACAAACAAGAGAGCAGGTGCCGAGCATTTTTACAAAACAAGAGAGTGCAGTATTAATTGTAATAACATCAACATCCTAAATGCAACCGAATTGTGAGGAATTACTGAAAATAATGAAGAAGTTCAATAGGGAAGACCACATGGAGATTGGCAATATATAATAACAAACCACGAAGTGGACAAGCCACATTAGGTACAACCCGAACAGTGACAGATAGGTTCCCCCAGATCGAAACGTATATGGTTCCAGGTAGTAAAACGACACCAAGGTATATAATGAGGAGCAGAAGACATTGATATGACAAAGACGGCAAAACCCGAAAGACGCTATTCCGTCAGTAATATAAGTTACTTCATATATACTTACTATAACAATTTCAATTTCATACGAGCAGCAGGTGAAGGTTAAATTATAAAACAATATAAACTCTAGGTTTTAATAATTACTTAATAATAAATGGGATTTATTTTAATATTTTGATAACGTTGAATTATCGGATACCTAATAGAAGCAGCTTGAATACTAGCGCAAAGAATGTTGAGCTACGTAAGCATCGACAAATAAGCATAAACGCTTGTGTTTCTTCCATAATGACAATTTGCTAAAAATGGCGTACAATTTGCAATTGTTGCTTTGTTCTTTCAATGCCGTTACTGAATACAATTCATTAACGAGGTACTTAAATACGTACTTCAATAGCATTACTCGATAGATACCTTTAAACATCTATTTATCAAACAATTCTCCTCTCTGAATACATTCCTATTTCCCACGAAGTTCTTCTACATACTTAGTCTTCAACGAAGTTTGGAACGCTGTATTATTAATTATCTATTATTTCATTTATGTACGGTATTGGTAATTTATGACATCGTTAATTAACGTTGCATTAATGATATTTTCAGCCCACAGAGAGCGTATTATTAGTTGTCCCTGCCATACAATATACATAAACAGAATAAAACAAACGCATCTTCAACATCATAATTAGTTTACGTTTGGTAATATATAAAGGCAATGCGTTTTAACGGTGACGTTAATTACCACAAATAGATATCCTTGTGGGTACGTGCACGTACATCGATGTTTAAAAATTGAATCGTTAAAATTATAACGTAGTTCTTTACTAGGTACCGGCGCGTACACCGGCAGCGAATAAATCTTGTTACAAATGATCATCAATATTTGTTATCAGGAGTTAACACGCACGGTTGACTAGAAACGTACTTCTATATCAATCGATCATGGTTCAAAAATATGTTCTGACGGATAGGACATTGTTCCATCTAAATTGCATATTTTACATTAGCATAAATTTGCAAATATATGGAAACAAATGTATTTCAAACAGATCGTGTATAGAAATCAATCCCATTAGTGCATATCAGACATATGTATGTACATTTGCTGATAATGTCCACGATAATTAGAAACAATTCGTCGTTGTAACATTTTGTCATGTCATATTTTTAGAGGAAGTAAATCCAACTTTACCCAGGCGAATTTAATAAATCTCAGCATTAAACGTCATGTATAAATTTCTTCCATCAGTCAGTAATGAATAGCTTAAATAAAGAGCACGGTTAACTTCAAATTTCGGGGTTAGTTGTTTATTTATTTATTACAGCATTGACAACTATGGCCATTAGCTGAGAAAAGGAAACTAATGTTAAAAATAGTTAAATACACTTTCAACATACTACTCAAAGCAAAATAAGGGTCACCCCTGTCTAAGTTACAACGCAGTGGGTGTTTAAATTTACAACGATTGACGTTCAAGACTAAAAGCACAAAATGTACAGTTTTTAAGTTTTTAATATTGAGTATGACTTCCCCTTTTAACAACGTATTCTTGAAGCCCCGAAGGTATGCTACCAATAAGGATATAATATTTCTCTTGGAATCTCCTATCAACATCTTTTGATTAAGGCAGGCAGCTGTTGCTATGTATCTGCACACCCTACTACCTGCTCTTGGAAGGCCGTGGCTAAACCTGAATGTTGGCTTCCTCTAGAACAGACATGGTCGCTCGGCCTGTGTACTCTCGTGCTTGTCGTGAAAACGGGATAACACGGGCTATGACAACGTGTTCGATGTATCGTCGAGCTGTTACGGTATCCGCATTTAAAAATGCAAACTCAGTTTTACCTTGTAAACTAATCAGGCCTCAAACAATGGCATTAGGACCACCAATTCTGTCACGTTCCACCATTTCTTCATGCCCTACTCAAGGTGTTGACGCGTAAACTTCAAACGGTTCGCTCAACTAATACCGTCCAGTTTCGTTAGGATGACTCGCCTTCTCGGACGTAGCTGATCTTCGTGCAAATAGTCTGGTCATGGACAAGGGTACCACTAGTCCGGTAGTCTGATCAGGTCTTGCCCAAAGTCGAACGTACCGGCATTGGGGACGTTTGGGTACCCTATCGATGTCCTGAAACTAGTTTTGAATAGCTCTTAGTGAAAAACCCGACTGCACAACCACATACTCTTAAGTTGGTATGGCCAGTCCTCAAACGCGTAACAGCTTGTTCTCTTCTTACTAGGAAGTTACCATTTCTTCACATCTTTTTTAATATACATCAGTTTGTTTATTGTGTTGCATCAGTCATGTTGCTTATTTTAAGTTTTGTTATGTAACACCTGACACTAAGAAACAACCTAAGTCACTGGCAGTTTGCCTGGTAACTATATGAGGTGCTTCCAGTTATCCCAGCATGACTTGGTGCCCAACAAAATACAATAGATTCTTCGTTTCCAGATAAAAGTAAACATGTATGTGTGGATGGATGAATCAGGCCTCTAGCTGCCAGACGGGTTTTTATATATTTTGTTAGGAAGGCTTGTAACAATTTTTGTCACTGGTAGCGTTAGTTGCCTTAACCCTTGACGTTTTAGTAACAAAATGTCAACCATGGTAAAATATTTTATTATAGCTACCTAAATTATTCATTGTTTAAAAGTTCGCTGTACGCTAAATTGAATGTAAACTAAATGAAGTTTTAATGAAAGTTACTACTTACACTTAAAATACTTATTTTTAAATATTAAAGAAACTCTTTTTATAATTTCCTAGCATATAGCTTTCTCAGATCGTGTGGTTCTCGAGTAATTAAGTAGTTCTGCAACAATAAATAAATGAATTGATTTAAAAAATAACAATAGGTTTTATTACAAAAGAAGAAGAAATATGAATAATGTTACAGTTAATGACAATAAATATACCTACACAAACATAAGACATATTACTGAAAATGTGCTCTCGAGAATAAATTAAAATGAATATTAATTTGATTAAAGTATTAAAATTTACAATAAAAGAGATATACAGATGACTTGGCGTGACTACGGATGTAGTCTGTTAACGGGAAATGGGCTGCGTCCATTGGCGGGAACAGGGCAGCGCCTTCTCGCTCTCCTGGTGGTAACGGTGGCTCTGGCTTGCGGCTCCCCTGGCGATGGTGACCAGCTCCACCGTATGCACTATTATCACTCACAGCAAACCACTGGTTGGTCTGTGGTAACGCCCTTATTCGTGGGGCACCTTGTGTATCTTTACACGTTAAAATTATGATGCAATACCACGTGATTTCTTATATTCCTCTCCTTGGACCTTCTGGCTACGATACTTGACTGAACATTTAACATACCATTTCATACACCCAAATTGCTTTGCTTTTGTTATAGATATGTATTAGATAAATATATAATTGAAAAAACATAACACGTTTTCCACTAGGAGGAGCATAACATTATGCACGGCGATGCACAGCACAGATCTATCTTTTCTGTCTATAAAACTAGTACCAAACATTAACATATTATATAAAGCTATTGCTGATGGTACTTCGAAAACTTATTACTTTTATTTGAAACCTAAAATAACTAAAATAAAACGTAAATTTCCTAAAAAAAAATACGACCATTTAAAAGCACAGCGCAAATATATACAACTCTGGAATTTATAATATCGGAATATCGATCACAACAATCAAATGAACACGTAGAAATACTATACAGAGTTTGGCTAGCTATTAACATATAAAAGGAATGTCACTTAAAATGGCTGTGTACCTACATTCACAAATATGTGTATATAATATGAAATCTGTGATAAGTCACATGCAGAAATGTATTCATTGCGTGCCTGGTATGCTCGAAACTAAATCCGATTTTAAAGGTGATAATTTTAAGACTACTTATTTTTATAAATTAGTCGTCGTTATCGAAATGATGAATTGCCTGCAGTTATATTTTAGCTTAGGGTGCTGTAATTAATTCCTTAATTCCGTCAAAGCAAATGCGAGATAAATTGCTTTCCTTCTTTGTAAAGCTCGCTAAGCTAGAGGCAATAAGTTTTATGTTCCCAAAAGAGTGAAGTAGCGTTGACTTATGTGAAGTTCATGCGAAAGGTTGTATGAATGTGTGTAATTTGCGGATGAATGAATGTTCTTTCTAAAAGCTATTTAACAGTTTATAGGAACTCTTAAATGTATATATAAGTAAAGTGAGGTTCTATAAGCCATTCGGATGGATTCGCTATATGAATAAGGATTTCCTAAAGTACTGTTTACAAGAATAGTCCATTACATGAGAAATTGTGCAACAGCTTAGTAACTATATAAACATTTTGAAACAAGAACGTTGAATATATTTGTTAGACTCAAAAGGACAGATTATTTGCAGTGTATGTATTGCCATTTTGTGTATATTGCCATCTCTTTGGGAATCGTAGTAAACAAGCATACACGTAAACACTAAGTGCCTATAATTAACTTAGACTAGATTCTGTGTGGCTCATCGAACAGAACTACTTGATTATTAAGACAAAGTAAATGCAATTAGAAAAATGACGCACCCTGGCGCGGCTTATCAAAGATGAGCTGGGGCATATACTTTTCGAATGTGGATCTTTATTAATGAAACATACACGGCTTACCCGGTGTGGTTCGATAAATTGCTTCACGTACCTGGTAGCCAAAAACTCCTTGATGGTCCTACTATCAAGGAAAAGACCGTCTCCTTGACAAGGCTCTATATTTACAAAACATATTTTTGACCGGTGCATTGTCTCGATGCCCCGCGAGCAACACCCACATGAAAAGATCTATTGTCGAGGACCCTTGGTTATGAAGCATGTCCTACTCCAACATGCCTGACTCAATTCACTAACGAGCCAACTAAAGCCACATGGTTGAGAACCAGATTTCCGACAATGCCCGTCTTGCCGTCTTGAGTTGTTGAAGAGTCTCAGGGCCGACCACTTCAAGGACCAGGGTCCTCCGAATCACTAATAAAATGGCTTTGGATCGCTTTAATTCGTTGATTATTTATTTCACAATCACTACGCATCTGAAAACGAAAAGTACAAAGGGTATTATTTATAGATTAGAGATCTCAAGCTAGCTTGAGAATTATTCAATGAAGATATAAATAGGGAAATGAAGCCGTAGATTTCGTGCCCATTTTCTATATGGCACGAAAAATACGTTTAGTAATCATTAAAACAATTCTACTTTCGCAAAATCTCTGATTTGATGCTGAAAAGTGCGAAGGGTACTTTGTAATACTCCACTTCCATCACAAATAAACAGCAACCATGCTTACAATCATTTCAGATGTAAACAGCCTTATACATATACTACCTAAAGGGATTTATTGAGTCTAGAAAAATGTCTACGTTGAAAAAATTAGCAGTGACAATCTGACGCAGTTGAATAATACCCCAAGCGTGATAATATATTGGCATAATGCTTGCCGGGATATTTGATGGCGAAGATTTTACTCAAATTAAATTTCGACGATAGGTGAAGCAATTCACTTAAGGAAATACAAACGATATCCATCCGGCTCCAGATGACGCGACATTTCTCAACCTAAATCTGGCAATAATTCCATCTTATAATGTAAAATTTCCCCGAGGACAGATGCGCTATGAGTCCTCCTTGTTCTGGGCGGCTGATTGCAATTGCTCATCCCGACGGAATCGGCAACTGCGACGCCCAGATGAATCAATCTAACTGTCGACCGTGTCTGTAATTGCACCCTGACTTTTATATGAATGTCGTTCTATTGTGAGCTTTTTTCGCGTCACAGGGGCTGAACAAGCGGACCTACATAGTATTTGGCGACAGCTCAAGCTTCTCTGATGCCCATTGTATTCAACCATAGGTGGTCAGATTACTGCCACGGCAATTTTACTTGACGTTTGATTTGCAGTTTAGAGTCTTGTTGTATCCGATATTAGCCCTTAAAATGCACATTGAATAAAAGAATTCTTTATTATTACCGGAGTGTTGGCTGATACAAATACATGCCGACATATGTACATATATGGTTTCACATATACGTATATATGTAACGTATATAATGCACACCACGTCCAGAAAATGTATGGGCACCTGGTGCTTGTGATTATGGAGGCATAACATGACATTTAAAGCGCCCATATTTACGTGACTTTTTTATGGTTTTTTTACTATGCGAGCTACAGATTGTGTTTTATTGATCCATAAAGCTAATTCTCCGTATTTCATTGCGCTCGTCATAAGTATTGCTTCTGCAGATCCATTTGGGATACAAAATATATCTCATAAATATAAATTTTAAAAAGGGAGCTTATTTATAGAGCTCTACGATTTTCCCTGACAATATTGTATGAATAAATATTGTGGGTATTCGCTGGAAAGGTTTATTTATTTGTTTTTGATGATTTTTATTGCAGTTTACCAGTAAAATTAGCCATAATCAAATTTATGTTCTGCTATGCGTATAAATTTATTGTTGTCCATCTTGTGTAAATGTACAAGTTGATAATTATTTAATAATACAATAGATGCTGGTGTTTAACAACAGAACTTAGGAAGCCATACTTAACAAACATTCCATATGTAGCCACATTGTACCGAGTGAAATGTAAGTAGAAAAACGTCTGATTTGGAGTGTCCCCAGTAAGATTACTGATTTACACTGCTGGTTTGGTAATTTTATATGAAACGCAATAAATTTCTGTATCATATATTTTCTTCGGATATTAAATGTCTATAATACGCAATAGTAATTGTAAATCAAATTTACAGTAAATTAACAATTTCTACAATTTTTGCTATCTCTGTTATCATTTACACCTGAAAACAGTATCTGTATATAAACGTATGTACTCGCGCCATGTACAGTGCGTTTAGCCAACTACCTATGTTCACCCATCAACATCGAACTTCTTCTGATTTCTTTTTCAAGGCCCCCAACTTTTTATAGCCCACGATGTAGATGGTGGAGCGGGTCCACTTGTAAGAAATTATTTAATGAAATATTTTCTTACAACAATTTGAAGAGTAAATTCAGTCAAATCTCTGTAGTAATTTCAAGGAATAAATATTGCTAGTTAATAAGTTGTGTCCGTTAGAAAAAGTTAACCCTTGAGAATTATTGGTAGCATCAAAGGTCACATGTACTGTGCTATCTTTAAAATAACCAAATTTAAATCAAATTTGTTACCGAAGTATCTTTTGAAAGGTACAGTTATCCAAATTAGCTGCGTTTAAACAATCACTATTTTTGAAAACTTACAGCGTTTTATATTCTTCCATTAATACGAAGTTACAGTGAGGTTGATGGTTTGAAAATACACGAGGTCCCGGTACGTAGCACATGAGCATATGGTGTATTCCGTTGGTAATTCTAGAGCACTCGGAGAGGAAGTTGCACATTCTATTGGGACAATAACGTATAAGTTGTTTTATGGGGAAACGTGTACAGAAATCAAAGAGAAGTTGAATGCAGTTTATAAGGACCATACGCCTTCGATGACTACTACCAGATATTGCTTTAAGGAATTTAACCGTGGCCGAACATCCGTCTTTGATGGGGAGCGAGCAGATCATCTCATTAAGGTAACTAAGAATGAGGTGATCAATAAAGTTCATGATGTTGTGTTGGCAGGCCTTCGGGTGAAGATTAAAGGGATTGCTAATATGGTAAACATATCAAATGAACGTGTGCAAAACGTCCTCTGTGAAAATTCGAGTGTGAGAAAGCTCTTCACGATTAATCGAAAACATAACTTCAAAGTAATGTTTAGACATTTTTAAGCACAATACGAGTTACTTCCTGGGGCGTTATGTAACTGCAGATGAGACGTGGATTTCTCACTATACGACAGAAAGCAAAGGTTAGTCGAAAAAATGGGTTTCTTCCGGCGTACGTGCTCCGAAGAAGGCGGAGATGATTCCGCTAGACGGAACAGCCATGGCGACGAATTTTGGGGATTGCCGAGGGATAATCTCAAATGATTATTTAAAGAAGGAGGAGATAACCACGACAGTACGATGTTGATTAATTAGACCGATTCGACGCTGAAATAATGAGAAAAGTGCTTCACCTAGCGAAGAAAAAATGCTGTACCACGTGAGGTGTTACCATCCTCAATTCGCTTGTCGGCAATTTCAGCAGCAAAATTAGTGCAATTGCGGTATGGAGTGGTGCCATGTACCATATTCGCTAGATTGGCCTGTTTCTTTCTCCAAACCTGAAAAAATGGCTTGGTGGAAAGCGGTTCATCTCAAATGAAGAGCTCATTGCTGCAGTGGAGGTCTACATTGTACTCAGTGTATATGGCTATAAAGTGTACAAGAAGTAAGTTTAATAAATGCGTTGTCTTCCTTAGCGCGGGTATTTATCATATCCTTGTACGCAGATTTAATAATGCAGTACATCGTTTACAAATTTCAACCAATGTCTACGTGTTTACTCTTTGCTAAACTCAACGGTTAATTCTTTCTTCGGTAACTAATTGTTGGCAAACCCGAAATTGTATTCGAAGTGTTTATTAAGCGGAAAGTTAGTGCGGAACCTCTATAAATAATTGTTAGTAATTTATACTTAAGTTACTCAATTACTGTCCGTTTGAAATTAAAATAAATTGTTATTAACAGAGTTTGAACTAAATTGAAACAGTTAAACTGTGTATCGACTACTGGTCCACGGGCATGATATATTGCGAGCACGATGTAGAGCATGTTGGTTACACCATTAATCAAGAGAGGGCGTGATTGCACGTGTCCACCCCCGAAACACTGGGGTTCATTATAGGAGCTGATATGACCGGCGCGGCGCTTTAATTATGGGACGTCACTGTTTAATTTCCGGCACTACATCATAAGGTAAACTGCAAACAATAGGTCAGTATGTCGATATTTATCGGATATTGAGCGTAATGGCAGAACGTGGTCATAACAATTATGCGTTTACCTCACGTTTAACTTATGGGGAATTTACAATAGCCGTTAACATCGACTAATGGCTTTAAGCGATTGGGGCACCACGATTCTTCACGAACGAGCTTTCACATGGTTATAAATTTAAACGCTGCCCAGGGTAATATTTTCCATATTATTGAATATGCAAATATTGTTTGAATATTCTTGTAGGGAAGAACAATTGGAAATGTGCGAAAATTTGCACATCCTTAACAAACGAAAGGCATTATGCATTTTCACGTATACAATACATTCTTGGGAGTGTAGGAAGAACAAATCAAACTCACATGTACAGAGTTTGATTTGTTCTTCCCTACTGATCCTATATATGCAATAAAATAATAAATACCGATATTCAATGTTGGACATTTGTCTTCTAATGGAAGATTATTGCTCTTCTATGAACATTTATTTCACTAATGCATTTCGATCAATTAGTACCACCTAGTTCTGCACCTTGATTTTCCCTTGAGAAATTTTCAAGAGATTATTTAGCTAAATGAATACAAATAATGACTGTAGGGAAGTACGCAAACACTGAAGTATCGGCACATTCCGCACCACACGTAATTCGGAGCAATTGTTTCCCCGTTGTCAACTGTGCGACCGAATGATGTTAACAAGAATTTTAATAATTTAAGTTCCTACTTTTACTGCATAAATATCCTAAAACATACAACTATGAGGAAGGGATCATGTTTGCAGCATAAAACGTAAACACATGTTTAGTTATGTCAATAAATCAATTATAGATGAGTGGCCGAGTTGACCATTTTCCCTGTTTAAGGGTTTTGCTATCTTTTTTATAAAGATGATCTCGTAAGCCTCTAACTCTCGCGGCGAATTTCCTTTCTTAATTGATTTGTGGTTTTATAATTTAATATTATGCTCGATTTCGCTTATGTGTTATGCTACACTACTCAGCAATGAGCACTATGTTCTCTGAATCTGGTGCCTATCGTCCGTTTCGTTTGTCCGATGTAGCCGTTATCATAGTCAAAGCATGCGGCTTCATAAATTCCCCACTTTTCCTCCGTATTCGGTTTAATTTCGGATTCTTCAGAAGATTTCTGAGTGTATTTTGCGAATTGAAACGCACGTTCATACATTGTCCCCTAAGATGCTCTGTCAAAGTGGAGTTTTACAAGTTTCTTATTGCGGGTTTCTGCCAAAATTACAATAGCGGAATTTCTAACCTTATGTCTACTAAATAGCTACGCGTTACATTTAAGTTCTTTACTGTATCTACCTTTTACAAATCTGTTAATTAGGAAACTAATCGTGGCCATTTTGTGTTTTTTTGCAGTGGTTAGAATCTGTTACAATATATCTAGAAATATTTCTGTAGATATCTATTTCTACTTTTTATTTTTTCTAATTACTAGGTTATTTATTAGAAACACGGATTTAAACTAAATGTCGCGAGGAATTGGGCTTTCCTTGGTATAAAAAATCGCGAAAATAACGTCAACGTAATTAAGCCGGCTATAGAAAAATATACGATGTCCTTTCATTTTCATTCCAAGTTTGGTCAAGAAGAAATTTGATATGAATGTAGACATTGGGTTTCAAATCGCCGTACCTCCTATTTGAAATCGATTTTGTCTTGCCTAGTTCATGTGCATGATTTCAGCATTCGAGGAAAGATGTTAATTCCAAACATCCTTCTATGATATTAGAATTGCATTTTGAAAAGTTAGTAGAAATGTCTTTCGGGTGATGTCGCGTAGATAATATTTTTTACTTGACGTTTCGCTGACCATGCTGTCATATATAACGAGGAGCAAGAGACAACAAGCCCAGTGTTTAGAAATCATCTGAAGAAGCTGACAGCATAGTGAGCGAAACGTCAAGTAAAAAATATTAAGTAAATATTTAGTAAAAAAATTAAGACATTTCTACTATGGATTACGGTAGTGAAAGCCTACACTCAACTATTTTGAAAAGTTGTTCCTTCCAACAAGGCAATATTTGGCGGTACTTTCACGTTATATTAATTCTAAAACTGCCGTTTAACACTCTACCTCTACCAAATATTAGTGCACTGTTATCTCTTCCACATTCTCCATTGGTAAAGTCTTAAAGACTGTTGGTTGATTATCTGAAGACCAAAATTAACTCACTTGAACCAGTTTTCTTGAATAAATTTCATACCAACTTAAGAAGCAAATCCTTCATCTCGGTATTGCAAAAGAGTTACTCAAAAGAATACCAAAGTTTAGATGGTAACCTAAAGTATGAATCATGTTAGAAATTGATATTGGCATGCTGGGCTGATTTAAATGATTGCTTACTCACCCATATGCTTCATTCATCAAATTATCGTTGTATGTAGGATGGTAAAATACCAATTCCATTTTCAATACGAGGAAAGTTTTTTAAAAGTTAGCTATCGACTTCGACTAAGAAGTTATCCTCAAACTAATAGTCATTGAAGTCATCCAGAAGTGCAGTGATATCTTTGGATATCGCTACTTTTCACCTCATCAACAAATTATACTTACTAATTCGATATGTAAGAGCGGCTACATTTCTTATATATTTATCCTTTATGATGTAGAAGCAATTATCTCTTGATTCTAATCTTAAGAACGCCGAGGTAGATAAATCCCGCTAATATTCTGCTAATCTCAACGGGGCTATTTTCGCTACGCCAGAAAATATACGTGATACTTATGATAAAAAGCAAACAGCCCTTACTTTAATACTCCCATAATTTCACCGCTAACGTTCATAAAGAAAGTAAAACTCAACGTTTTCCATAAATACCGAATCTTAACAACTGAATCTGTCGCGAATTAATTGCAGATACAACCGCGAACTCAGAAACGAAACGTAAACTTCCAAAACAATTTAATTGAAAATGAATGAGCTCGTTCTGAAATTTCAATTTACGAAACTCATAAATCTAGACACAGCATCATTACAGTTACACTTAAGTTTTCTTTGCGCAATTAAGTAAATGAAATTTTCCTTATAAAATCTCTAACTCGCTAAATAACTTCGGTAATAGCGGAGCCCTTTTATTTTTCTTATTAATTAATTTCGTGAATTATGAGATTTCGTTTTTAACACCTCGTTATGTATTCGGCCTAAAATTAAATCTGAGTTTTTGGAACTTTTCATAAGACATAAAATTAAATATGCGATACTAACTTTTAGCTTATAATTTGTCTCAAAAAACATACATATATTTAGCGCTACTCCAACATTACCATTTACAGTACACTTATAAAATTCTTTCAAAGTACCTTCAGGCAAAAAGCTAAGATTTAAATTTGAAAAAGAATCAGGAAAGTCAAATCAACATGTATAGTGCATTATTGCTCTTGAAAAACCGACACACCTCACTGCTTGTTGCACAATGAAAAAATAATTCCTATGCCCTCCTTGACCATCCAATATACAGAGTGGCTCTTTTAAACTAGAACAGTTTAATATCTCAGAAGCAATTGGTTTTAACAAAAAAAGTTTAAGCGATGATTTTAGCATATCAAGACGCTCATTAGATGACGCTGTTGTTGTTGCTGTAGAGAAAGCCGCAAGGGTTGTAGCATGTAAACTCTTTTCTTCAGACAGAACACTGTATTCTTAACATCGCAAGTTAAGATTAAAACAGATAACTTGAAACCAACAACTAATAGTTAAATATCATTATTTCAACATTTGCATCAAAAATTTACCATTATTGGCGGTTCCATTACCAAAATACATAGTATAATAATTTTTTGCGATGGCTGTGGAGTTTCTTCTTATATCCTTAGTGCATGATGTTTAATTCTGTTTTCATACTCCTCAGTATGTACAGAGTTTGGCACATTAATAAAAAAAATATTTCAAACAAAGTTGTAGTATTTTGCCTACACCGAATAAAAATTTGGATAATTAGATCTATAAAGGGCGCGACAGCTTTGCTCCTTTAATGGAACACACTGTATATTTTTGGGTAGCTCTTTATCCCCTAATTTCAAATATAAGGCTACTTTAAGCAATTAATGTACTAAACGAAATCAGGATATATTCCAAGTTCGAAAGCAAGCCGACTTAGTATACTATGTCAAAATAAGTCAATTACTAGTTTCTTGCTAGTTGTCAATCTGTAAATTAATATGTGTTATACTACAACCTAAAAAGCAGAAATATTCTAGATTCGTGTAAAAAATAATAAAAACAAATACACTGCATGGAGAGAATATATGGAACCTGTTCTGCAAATAGGCTTGTAAAGATTTAACATCCTGGGAGAAATACTAAAAATTTTGCAGGTCAGAGTAAGCAAGTAAATTAATAGGCTAAATAGATTGGATTTCTTCTTACTTTCTTCGACGTAATTAAATTTAGTTCATGAAATAAAAGTTTTCATTTTTGATTCCGGCAAAGTTCAGACCTACGTCTCCCATTTGTCGAAGAGATGGACCAGCAACTACTACTCAGAATCTGCAGGAACGAATTTCTTTAGATACCTAGGTCTTTGATGCTCTCGATGTCGAGATCTTGCAATATATCAGCAGGCTAGTAAAATGAATCCCTAACCATTTTCAATAATCCTATGAAATAATATTCGAAGTTAGGAGATGAAGGGCTATCTAAATATGAAAAATATACAGGTGACCCATTGTAGAGCGCGAGTATATAACATAAATTGATAGAGATCAAAGAAAAACGAAAAGCCTGGTATATCATATACTGTGTATGTATATTTCCGTGCTCTTCACAAAATTAGCAGAGACTGGACAGACTCGTGTTTATTCATCTGATAAGAATGGGTTTGTGTTGCCTACTGGTTTCCCCGAGAGTCGACAAAACACGAGTATGTCTAGTCTCTGCTAATTACGGAAAGCTCACGGAAAGTGGCGAACTTTAGTAATTAGCTACAAATCACTATTCCAATAAGTTCTCATAACGATTTTCCCAAAAATAGTAAATGCATTCATGAATGTGCATATGAGATGTAAAGACAGTCGATTGATGTATTGTACTATTTATTTTACAAATATCAATTACCAAATTTCCGATGCAAAATTATGTATACTTATCGGTTAAGCTGTGTTTGCTGTGGTAGTGCGAATGTAAGGTAATATTTGACGTGTAGAGTCAAAGTTTGCACAATGCAAATTAGATACAACACTTCAAATAGCGGCGTAGTACGGAATTAAGAATTAGTACAGTGTAAAATTATGCAAACATCAAACTTTGTCACTAAAACAGTGCTGCTTCCTTCCGATGCAGTTAGGTAATCACAATGTAGGTGACGGTTAACCTGCAAGTACCAGCTGTCTACATTCATAATATGTTCATTTTATCAATTCCCTTTGCATGCAGGCAGATGGTCCGTGGTGTAGAGTTTGGAGATCGAAACAAAAGCAAAAAGCTTCGGCTCACATCTCCGCACTATTATAATAGAAAGAAAAGGAATACACACAGTAACTTAGATTCACGTTAAAAGTTCAAAGGCGAAACCATATTGCTAAAAGTAGTATGTTGGACTTTTAATTTGAAGCCAAATGTGTGAAAATTGAAGTTGATAGAAGTAAATGAAAGCTAAAATTGAAAGTCTGTAACAGTTGCAAATAAATAGAATTTGAAAAAGGCCGTTTAATTTTGGACTAAATGTTAAAGGGATAAGCAACTGGGTGAAAACAAAAATTGAAAACACTTAAGGAGCAACAAAAAGAAGGCCAAGAAAGTTTGTAACATGTTTCTTTATTAATTTCGCCTTAATTTATATATTTCTTTTGAGCTTACGCTATATTAAATTGCAAAGCGGAACACTTCACAGTTGGATTCCATATAATAATTGAATACAGGTTATTATACGACGAAGCAGGTCACTTCTGTCGGCTGGCAATATTTTGCAGCTTTTTCTAAAGTAATAGCACCATTTAATGAGGCCCTTGATTTGCTTACATCTCAAAATCAGTTATTTCGGAAGTATTATGATACTTATTATGATAGTGATACCTTAAAATTCTTCAACTAACGCTTGGACCATAATATATTAATACACAACAAAAAATTTCATCAAAAGTTGATATAAACTTTCAAGCCATACTATTTTCTTTTCGAGTTTGAAATTAGCAAAGCTTTACTAGTAACTTTTTATTAATATTCTGAGTTTACCACTAAATTCAGAAGATCCCAAAATGGTTTTTTAATTGTAATTAGATTTTTATGGTTATCTGCAATTTTGTGGTATCTAACGTTAAGATTGGTTGAATTTAATGTAGAAATAGACTGGTTGATCCACTATTTTTCCATTTCCAATACTTACTTAACACTGTACATTTTAAGAGTTTGTTTAACACATAACGATCAAAATTTCAATCTTTAAGATAAACTCAACACTCACAGAAGAAGTCGTAATTACGCGGCATTTTGTCCCATGAAATTTTTGTGTAAATACAAGCGCAATTATGCCTTTAATTATGCATCTCTGAAAAGGTATGTTCTGTAAATTGCTTAACCTACTACAGTCTGACGATGCAGCTATATTGAACTTTCTATTGAGTTCTACGTTACGTAGTAAATCAAGTTTGTTGAAGTTGGTGATATCAGGATGATATAAAATTAGCTGTAAATTTGTTTATAGCGATCGTAGAAGTTAAAATGGGAATATAATCCGCATAATCCTAAGCGGTATCGCTGTAGAGAGAACACAAATCCAATAATTAGAGAACTAATTACCAAAATTCGATTTAAACGACACGAGTGGTATTCAAAGTGTTTCCACAGTCGGCACAGTTGGCTGATTAGTCCCTCGTCAAGTGCAATTTCTATCGGGTTTAAATTGGATTGAATTAGCTTGTGTTTGTCATAGGAACATGCAGAAATGTTCCCTTGGGATACATTAGGTTTGGATTATATACAGTAATCCCGCTTTCGAGGACTTACTATGCCTTTCTACACACCTGCTACCTCGAATATTTCATAAGTGACTGGTATTATTGGCTTAGCTGACTATATTGTCCGACGACAATTTATAGAAAAAAATATTCTTTTCTCGATATGACGGTGGTGTAGGAAGCAAGATTATAGGTGTCAAACTTAATCCAATTTGACGGGACGTGGGTCCAGACTTCGGGTCTTTACTGTACATAAATTTGTTTCGGCATAGAGTTTTCACAATAACGGAGGCCATATTTTATCTTCGATCCTAGCCCATACCTGCTGTAGGTCAAATTTACGTGTTTGCAATTCTAAAAACTTAAAACAAACCAGCCATAAAAGAAAATACTTATGTCACGTAATATTTTACAAGTTAGACTAAATTAGTTCAAATTTCCTAAAGACAGAATATAGTTTGTTTGCATTATTCATATAATGTGTCTAGAAGCACTAGGATGCAGTGGAAAATGGAAAAGTTTTCTAAAGAGAATTTAGATTGTTTGCTTCTGGTCTAGTTAGAGTACAGGACCGCTTTCAAATCATCAATAATGCATTTCTAGAAGAAATTGTCTTTATATAAGTTTTGATTTTTGTGGTAGACTTTGTTGAACATATAGTAGTTGGAAAAGTTGCATAATTTTAATGCAGCGATGGCTGTATTATTACTTAGAAATTCACTTAAAGAATAAAACTAAATTCTCTTCGCAAATATCAAATTGAAGTAACCAAACCAAAACACAATGCTCATGTCACTAGTGCTATCTTATTGCGTGAATGTGGCTTTTCAGAATTTTATTGTTTTCTTTGCGCAATGCCACAGTTAATTGATTTATAGGTATCAAGAGACACTTGTTTAATCGCCTCTTATTCTTGTTAGTTAATAAAAGAACAGAAATAGTTAAAAATAGATTGAGGAGGTGCCAAAGATAGCAGAGAATGGATCTAGTTCTTTTTTGGTGTGTAGTGACGGCCCAACGGGGTGTACAAGCTTTTTTGAAGCTTGTCATAACCTCAGGAGCCTTTTAGTGTGTAAGTGTTCCATGGCCTGTCACCCCCTCGCCGTAAAGGGTGGAACGCAGTTAATTCTACGCCAGCTGCGAATGGTGGCTCGGGAGTGTACCGGACCCACTAAGAAAATTTGTTGATCCCAGCGGGACTCGAACATACTGCGCTTAACTCTGCATAGTCCAGCGCAGGTCCTCTTACCAGTGGGCTGCGGAGCCGAATTAAGTTAATATGTTTAATAAAAGCGACAAGCAGTGAGCAAGTTCTTCTCTGCTACCTACATATGATACAACACGAAAACCAACACATACCAAACGATAGCAGAGAGTAAAGAATATGAAACAATCATTTAAAACTCACGAAGGACATACACACAAAGCAATAGATAGCAACAGTAATTAAAAAAATGGAAGATTGAATGGAAAGAGGTTAATAAAGAGGTCACAACAAACCAAACGATATTGCGAACAAAATCAAAATGACTCATAGTCTTGTTTCAAATAAAAAGACCATAAGTAGAAGTTGATTGATCAATGAATTGTGTCGACAAAGCTATCTTTATTCTAACAAGGAAGGCAACAGAAACGCGGTAATGAAAATTAATATAGAAAAAAACTAAGACCATGGTTATGGCTAAGACACGACATAACAACGACTCGAACAAAAACTATAATAAGCTAAGGAAGTAAACTTGACGAAGGAATAATAATTTTTTAAAGCAGTACAAACGTAATTTTTAAAATTATAACATATGAATTGGAAAACTCGACACTTAGTAGCAAAATGAAAAGCTAAGATCAACAGAAATAAAATTTTTAAGAGAAATGATCACAGAAACCTGAAGAGATACAATACTAAATGAAAGAAATATAAGAAATAAGTGAAATATCAACTCAATACTAAAAATCTGAAACAGGACATGCTTGTATCTGAATCTCGTCTTGTGATTACACGATTTATGACCTTCGAATGTATTATAGACATATATATGTATAAGGTATTATAGACGAATCACATAATAAAGAAAATAGAAGATAGGCTGTTACAGAAGCCAAGGCGAGCAATAGAGGTACACGTGAGTAGAATGACAAAAAAGGTATATATATATATATATACACTACCGTTCATATATTTGGGGACGATTAAAAAATACAGGTTTTTTTTTATTCGAATAAAAACAAAAAGTTATTTGTAAGTTATTTGTACAAAACTAAAAATATTCCAAAAAGAAATGTTGTACTGATTATAATTAGGTCTATACGGATTTTTCGTCTATATGTCCACCCTTTGACTTAATTACTGCGGTACATATTCGTGGCATTCTTAGAATTAAAGATTTCAAAAATGTTGCTGGGATCTCGGCCCATGCTTGCTGGAGCTTTCTCCATAAATCTTGTGAACTAGTCACTCCTTTTTGGCGAATCCTTCTGTCCAGTTCATCCCATATTAATTCGATAGGCGACAGGTCAGGAGACTGAGGTGGCCAAATCAGTCTTTTTAAACGATCTTCTACTTCCAGAGATGCTAGATAATTTCTGCATATACGAGAAGAATGCTTAGGGTCGTTATCCTCTTGAAACGTAAAGTTTCGACCTCGTAATCGTTCCCCACTTGGTACAGCATTCTCTTGTAATATTTTGAGATAGCTCTCTTTACGAAGTATTCCCTGTATTCTTACTAAATCACCTACAGCTGTTCCAGCAAAACAGCCCGAAACCATTACGTTACCTCCACCGTGCTTCACTGTAGGTAAAATACACTGTTCACTAACTCTTTCACCAACCTGTCGCCTAACGAACGTTTGGAGCCAAATGTTTCAAATTTGAACTCATCTGTCCGCAGCACGTTGCACCACTGTTCGAATGTCCAGTGTCTGTGTTCTTGTGCCCACTGCAATCTTTTTCTTTTATTTTGAACTTTCAAAAGCGGTTTTCTGGCAGCTACTCGTCCCTTTAAGCCTGCCGCAATTAATCTTCGTTTCACGGTCGAATGCGAAATAGGATTTCTTCGTGAAACATTGACTTGCTGCGTTATTTCCGGAGCCGTTATGAATCTGTTTCTTTTTGAAACAAGAACCATGAACTGATCCTCAGCAGCTGTTGTCTTCTTTTTGCGCCCAGAACGTTTCTTATCAGCCAAAGAACCCGTTTCCGCCACCCGTTTTAATGTTGTAGATACACAATTTTTCGACATTTTTAATTTTCTCGCAATAACTGCCATTGAGTATCCTTCATTACGTAAAGTAATAATAGCAGAACGCGTTTCGATGGAAATTTCTTTTCGTTTTGCCATTTCAGCACCCCCCGTTTATTACGATAGTTAAATTTAAACTAAACTACTATCAAGATCGATTTTATTTTAAATACAAGACGATACCTGGTTTGTTTGTTGTACTAAGTGTTCTATGAATCTCACATTATTCCTTTGTGGAAATATTCGACAATATTTTCAAGTTTACGTTTATAACCCCATAAAAGGGATTAAGGGGAATTTTGCCTGAGGCTGTGGTAGAATATAAGTGCGTTATAAATTTGATGGGATAGAAGAGAATACTGTTGTAAATTATGTTAATACATATAAAAATGTATACTCTTTCATACAAAACGCAATCAATTGTCAATATTTCAATTTTGCTTATTTTTCGGAGTTTTTCTTAGTCGTCCCCAAATATATGAACGGTAGTGTATATATATTCTTCTTAAACCTCTTTAATTAAAGGGGCCACATAAACTAAAGTTCGTCGCTTTTCGAAAAAATGGTCCAGAGCTAAATTATTTTTTTATTTACTCTAAAGTAGAACATACTTAAAACAATACTAAGAGTAGATTTTTATTTCGTATTTCTCTACCATCACAATCAGTAACTCAATTTAGAAAATTAATTAAAAATCTCGTAAACAATAAAATACAGTTCCCTTATTAAAATCGTATTTGCAAATAAACATGACAGGTGGTTTTGGCGGGTATACGGTCTTACAGGATATCCCGTCAAACTTATTTGTATTCAAGGTATTGTAAACAGCATACGAATACTAAGCTGGAGTCTGCAGCCTTGAAACTAGACGTAAATGTTCCAAATAACAAATATACATATCTGTTATAAATTACAAAAAATTATTAAAAATTGATGGAATTTTATATTATAAGCAATTTTTACCACGAAATATCAACATTTCCCTACAAAATCTTTACCTATCTCAACTTACTTTGCCGGAACCTTATACAGTATGTAATAATTAACAATTCTAAACTGAAGTATAAGAAACGGTCTCTAATTATGCAAATTATACATTTTGCTTGAAATTGCGATCTTACACGCAGTTTTCATACAGTATACATTTAAAAAATTTTCATGCATTAAAGTGCTGCAATGTAGAAAGTAGGAAGCCATTTTCCTTCACCTAGCATAATTATGTAATTACGCACATGCATGTATGAATTTACCTAGGATTAAGGAAATATACTAGAGCCGACGCATTTTAACTTAAATTTGTAGTAAAATGAATTTTGGGTGATCACATAGTAATGTAAAGAGTCCACCCATGCGATACGCAACTTTTGGTACATTTCGTATTTACTAAACCTTGCACAATTCATTCTGTAGGGGTAAAATGTGCCATCTAGGTATATTAACAAATTAACATACTCGGAAACCTCAAATCTTATATTAATTTAAATTTCCTACAACATATCCAGCAAAATCCAGAATTACAGCGGTACCACAAAACAATAATATTGCTGATTAGATAAAGCGGCTTCCTTTCACGTTCTATCATAATCAGTTACGATTAAATTGTTGCAAAACTACTACTAGAAATCATCTACACGAGTTTGGTCTGCATATTCGAATTTCAGCAAAAAAATCGTTGTTAACATTCATAAAAGCGAATTCTATCAAATTTGGTAAAGGAGAACTTATTTACACGATGGGTGTTCTTGAGCGCTCAAAATTTAAGTGTCAAGTTACGGAGGCCAAATTTCACACAGCATATTGCTGCTAAATAGATTAATGAAAGTACAGCGCTATACAGATTGACGCAATCCTCGATTCCGTTTATATACCGCTGTTTCCTCGTTTTTAACACGAATCCATTAATAGAAAGACGGCTGCTCAATATCGTCTGATGTTCGTATTGCTCGATAGACCTCGATAACTAGGTCTTTCAGTTTTCGTGTGCCCCGACGCAATACCCGTAACTTACAATTATTAAGTGCTCAATTCCTCCACACTAAGCCTGCAGAAACGAGTGCGCTTCATGAAGTTGACAAAGACTAGACAGGCTCGTGTTTTGTCGACTCTCGGGGAAACCAGTAGGCAATACGTACCCATTCTCATGGGGCGAGTAGGCACGGTTCTGCTAATTACGTGAAGCGCACGGAAAGTGTACTGGTTTCTGCAGGCTTACTCTACACTAATGCAACAACAAATCGCCCCGCTATCGGTAACTTTAATATACATACATTGTTTTGCCTGCTGATATAAGCGATGAATTCTTTATGTGATCTGTCGCTGTGTTTCCTGAGAATACTTTCGAGTATGCTGTTGATTAATTAGTAGCTTCATATATTTCTGGGCAGTATTCTTGTTTATTACTTGCATGGACGTTATCTTGTTAATCTTAGTGCTATTGTCGATTAGTGAACACGGTTTTGAACTTTTTTTATGTTTGTAGATGAAATTATAATTAAATAAATACATTTTTTTTTCATTTATTATAATAATATAGAAATAATATGTTTAGATAAACATATTACTTCCAACAGAAGAAGTGGAAGAATGAGCAGATGTTTGGGGACGGATTCGTAAGTATGGACCAGGAGAACTTGCGCACGACGTACATAGATAAGTGTTATATATAATGACTTCGAACTAAAGTTTAAAGAAACAACAAAATTAACGCATACTATATGTACAAGCACAAATTCATAGCATTTCGCAACATAAATGGCAGCTTGTAAATAAACATTCTGAAAAAGAAATAAAATAAGATTCAGAAACGTTATTTATATATAATATTTGATATTTTAACCTTCGTTTTGTATCTTATTTTTTTCAAACAAAAAGACGATTTCAATCTACACATAACGAAGTTATATTTGCTTTTTATTAAATTTTCAGGAATTGCAGGTAGATAATAATTGGCACCATTTTTGCCTATTACTACACCGGTCTATTTACGATACATAACGACCATACCATTATTATGTAGGAACAAAACTCTAAGTCGCATTTTATTACCTCTGCATTACGAAATACGAAGATTGAGCATTATACATCATGAAATTAGCAATTTGTTTCGATTAGCTCAGTAATCCGGTATGCATCTGAAGTTTAATAAAATATTTTCCCATATTAAATAGCATTCTAAATGTAATTTCTAACCAGCGTTATAGTAATAACAATAACTAACATGATTAAACTAACAATAAGTAAAATATACTAAAAGACCTACTTACCAGAATATGCACGCTATTAGGTACTTAACTGTAAAATTTACACACAAAAACATTGTATGTAGCTTCACATTTCCTTTTTCGGTCCTTAATCTACAACGGACTCCATCGATTTTTAATTCCTTATATTTATTATTTCAACGTCCGCATAACAAAAAAGAAACCATCGAAAATTGCAATCAAAAACTCTTCACGCCTTCGTTGCAACCTATTATTTAGCGTGGATCATCAATTATAGTTTAAAATCGAATCTTTGGGATTGTTATTTATTCAGCTGTGCCATCGTGCGAGCGCCGTTAGAAATCTACATATTCATGAATCCGTAAATACAAAACGATTCTCCTCATAATGCTTTATTAAATGACGTACTTTTATGAATTTTTGTTAATTGCCTTTATCGTATTGTTTGCTACACCTTCTGACGTTATCTTCAGCAGCAGCCCTCGCTTTCTGGCTGACGATTACGTTACATTACTTCTTAATTTATGCGTTTAATAATCTCCACAGCCACGCACATTAACTGACAACCCTTTAAATGATTAATGAGAAAAAATAATTTCAACTAACGGTGAAACAGATACCTACTCATAAATATTTTGAATTAATTTCACATTTGAGTTTAACTTCCTATCTGGGAAGAGATGGAAATTAATGATTCATTAAATTACGTACCTTAATTGTGCTATTTAGATGCTTATGGCACATAAATTCCTCATAAATATTAATATTCTAATTTTACTCACCATGTCATTAACAGCCCTAAGATCTGAAAGTAATAAATTATGCTGGAGTACGTATTTGTTTTCGTATAATCAAGTACATCGCAAAGAAACTACGCTATACTATAGTTATCTTGCTTATGCATCTATTGAAACGTAGAGGGAACAGGAACCATTTAATTTATAATGGTTGCATTTTTGATACATACGCCCTTAATAAAGTATATTTTCCTTTATATAAACCACAAAAGTTGTATCCAATCGACACATCTCCCTCAAGTTTATTAGATTATATTTGAGCTTAGAAGATTAGAAACGTTCACGGATTGGAAATATGTATAGTCAATGTATCTGAAGGTTGATTAACAATCACTGAAATTCTACCAGCCTTATTTTTAACATTATACTATTTCTATTAAATGGTGGTAATTCTACTTGCTAGCAAAGCTTTAGCTAGAAATAAACAAACATTTTTGATTTATGAATTATTTTAATTTTTTTTGTATTTAATATGTCGATAAGTTATAGGATAAACTTAACGTTGCATCTAACTTAATTTATCGAATAGAAAGAAATTAAAATTAAACAAATTTTAGCGCCAAAAGTGTATTACTAAGTCTAATAAACCAAATTTCTTTTTTACAAAATGTTTGTAGTTTCCTAGATCAACCTATTGAACCAGCTAAAGTTTGGTATTACGTAAAACCGGAAATAGACATCTATAGAAAGCAAATATAGACTAACAGATACATTATGATCGATTTCAACCATTGCAGACAGCACAAAATGATTGCGATTAAAATTCCCTTTGAGTTCTGAAGAAAGTCCAGTAGGTACTATGTACAAAATTCCACGACCTCAAAGCCGCGATAAGAAATTTGTGAAACTTTCCTTCTGTAGCATATCGAAAGCTGTTAGTAGAGATTTTAGGGGTCAAGGTATGGATACATATTTTTCATGAAATACGCTGGAAAACCATCTTGACAATCCAAAAGATAAACCAGACATGAAGAAAAGATCGCGAATTTATAAAATTGTATGTGACTATATTGGTGAAACGAAAAGAGCGATAGACACCAGATTCCATGAGCACATTAGGTGTTATAAATATGGAAGGATGGAATCGTCAAGTACAGTACGATACATAAACGAGACTGGGCATAATATTAAATTAGGAAGCTCAAAATTGATCAATTTAACTTCGTCGCGGAAATTAGTCACTTATGAAACTATTTACGGAAAAAGGAACACGAATTTGATGAACAGAGAAATCGAAGCGCTATCCTATTCATGTTTCGTTTCGTGCTGCATTACAAGAGACCATTTCGTCTATGTATATAGGCCGTAGAAATAGATACTTATAAATAAATATTCTTTCTCTAGAGTAGGAATGGAGCAGGTATGTTAGGATTTTAGTTTTTTCTCGTATCACTCGGTCATACGGGTAATAATGGGGATCCGCACATCCTCGAAACAGCTAATCCGGATTAATTAAACTTATGTGGTGCAGAGCGTGCCGATACATTACTGCTCTTAGTTGCCGATATATTAGGGACTGACGTTTTTTCTTGCAAAATTTTTAATATTTCCTACATAACGGCAAACATTTACAAACGTATTGATGTTAGATTTGGACCCAGTTCCATGTATTCTCTCCATGTAGCGTATTTGTTTGGTTTATTATTTTTTACATAAGCAGACTCTTGCGTAGCTCATTTGAATTTACAGATTGCCATCTAGCGAAAATTTTTATAGCCTTCACATTTTCCAGCTCTAATTTTGTTTAATAAAACATGATACTTAGAATAGTTATACATCGCATAATATATTTGGAATCAGGAAATCAAGGGATATTCTAAAATATAAAAGTATATATATGGGATATCCATTAAAAAAGGCAAAACTATGTTTTAGCTACACTCTATATATTTAATATTTATTCGGTAGAGGTAAAAAACTAAAATTTCTATTCGAAACATTTTTTTTTGTATCTGCAATAAAAGCTGAACTGAGGTAATCAAAATGAAATAAAAAGCACTGTACCTCGGGTTTTCTCATTCTTTTTTCTATTTCGATGAAAAACTAATTATTCGATCCTTCCCTATTCTTCTACTATTATTGTTTCCCTGCTGGAACTAACATACACAGTTCACTGAACCTAGCAAATACAATGAATACATATTTTTTTCATAAATAATAACTACATTTATAAATATGCATACACATGCTGCAACGTAGGTAACGAAATATTATGGCGTTTGAGCAATAAATAAGCATGGTTTGAAACGTGTTTTTCATACGTAGCAATATTCATCAGCAATTAGATATTTTCTAATGAAGCGTGTGTATGCTCAATTAATATGCGAGTGTGATGTTTCATGTAGAGGAAACAAAAGTGATTCCTGTTCTGTCATGTTTCCGTCAATATTGATGTATCTGTTAACAAAAATGCATGATTCCATCTAGACTGCTTTATTCCGGTCACGTACATTCGTGTGTATTTTTCATGCAGACGGAAAATATACACGATGGGGAGCTCCCAATAAAAAAATATACCTAATCCAGCGTATACCGTGAAACAATTCCACTACAGAAATTATTTTAGGGTCACCGAAATATTTGTTAAAATACTTCAATTTCTAAAATCTGAGAATAGTATTTGTTAATTGATTTCTTGAATATAAGATTGAATTTCTGTTTCGTGGTTCTAGCATTGCATTTGATATAGACCACATTATACTTTTTCAATCAAGTTTTATAAAAATGTAGATATCTTTACGGCAATTCTATTGTAAGTCTATTAATTTTATGCCATACATATTGATAATAATTAGACAAAAGTCCAATACCCTACAAAAATTATAGACTACTGCTGCAAAAATAAGATATAAAACACAACAGCTCTGGACAATTATAAACACTGAAGTAATATAACACTGAGTTGACATAAATAACCACTAACTTCACTTTTTTAATTATTTCCTAGAAATGTATCATGTTAGGTAATATTAGGTATGGTTTAGTAAGTTATAATTAATGTGAATTTGAAAATAAAAGTATACCGTACTGGCAAACAACACAAAAGTATCAGCACACTCCGCATCACACAAGTTTAATATTTAATTAATCCGGGACGGCCGTTTCGAAGATCACATGTATCCTCGAAAAGTATAAATTTGACAAAGCTGCTAAATGTAGTTCGAATAAATAATCAAATCAGTGATATCGCTCATTTTCGAACCATAGGTGAGTTTGCTTAAAAAAATTAATTTTTATGATTACGATGTCAGTTTACATCTCTTACAGCCACTGTTATGGCAAATTTCAATGTAGGAGACGATGTCCATTCCAAAGCTTCGGAAGTGCTAGATCACCATCAAGTTTGTTTTCTTAAATGGAGGAAAAGGATTTTTGTTTTATTTTAGAATGCTCAGAGTATATTAAAACATTGAGCACATTTTTATATTACTGAGAAAGCTTCGGAAGCTCACGTGCATGATCCTTTGCTGCATTTCACAATTTGTATTAAATATTATACAGTTTATGATCTCACGCCTATCTTACTCCCACATTTAGTTGGTTGCTTTTATTGACCCATATTCTCATAGTTTTTGATACAATTTTTGAAACTGGATCCACTTTGTTCTTTTACCAAAAAATTTCCCGTTAACATCTAACTAACAGTTTTGTGATTTTCATAGAAATCTAAAGATTTCCTTCCTTTTGTAGAAATGTCTTTCGGGTGATGTCATGTAGTTAATATTTTACTTGATGTTTCGCTGACTATCCTGTCAGCTTCTTCAGAAGATTTCTAAAGACTGCTGTTGTTGTCTTTTGCTGCTCGTTATATATCCTATTTTTGTTCCGCTTTGCTGATCCATAACCGTTCTGCTTTGCTGATCCATAACCGTTCCGTTCCGCTGAATCGCGTCGTTCGTTGTATGACGACGCCGTAGTGCTAACCTCCACGTGTTGCTGATGAGAAGCAGATGAGAGCAGAGAAAAGACGAAGACCAACAACAACCAGCAGGATACGCGTACCTTCCATACATAGCCGGAGTCACCGACAGGCTAAAAAAGACCCTAGGGGAGAAAAACATCACCACACGTTTCAACACGGTGACCAAAATCGACCAGCTACTCCCTCCAAACAAGGACGTATTACCAAAACTACGAGCAAAAGGCATATACGAACTGAAATGCCAATGTGGAAAAAGCTACATCGATCAAACAGAACGGTGTATTCAGTGCAGAGTGAAAGAACACGAGAGAGACGCACGCCTTAGGCATATTGGAAAATCTGCAGTAGCAGAACACCTGCACCAACAAGGAGACCACCGCATAAGCTACAGCGACATCAAGGTATTAGCCAGAACCAGCCACTACTACCCGAGGATAATACGCGAATCCATAGAAATAATGAAGAACACCAACAACTTCAATCACGAAGATGGATACAAGATCAGCAACACGTGGAGGTTAGCACTACGGCGTCGTCATACAACGAACGACGCGATTCAGCGGAACGGAACGGTTACGGATCAGCAAAGCAGAACGGTTATGGATCAGCAAAGCGGAACAAAAATAGCATATATAGCGAGCAGCAAAAGACAACAACAGCAGTCTTTAGAAATCTTCTGAAGAAGCTGACAGGATAGTCAGCGAAACGTCAAGTAAAATATTAACTACACCACATCACCCGAAAGATATTTCTACAATGGATTACGGTCGTGAAAGCCTACACTCAACTATTCCTTCCTTTTAATTGCCAATTAGTATGTTTATAGTAAAAATAAGAATTACGATAGATAAATCAGGTAAATAAATTATTGTTTGTAATGAAGGAATCTCTCACTTTTAATTTAATAAGTATTTAAGTAAGGACTGTGAAAATATACCGAGAAATAATTTATATGAAGTTCCATTATTTATAAGAAGAAAGCTTTAGCTTGATTTTCCAATGCGTATAAGATATTTTAAAATGAAAAACATTATTTTTTTGCAATGTAATCCAGCTGTAATTGGGATTTAATAAAAAAGTAAAATAAAAATGTAGCTATTTAAGGAAATTGACTTGATGGTGGCCTGACAATTTCGAAATCATAGAATTAGAATATATATGTCCAGTACATTTTCTTGTGAAATTGTAGAAAATAGAGGTCATAATCATGAAATTGACGTTTATCAGAAGTAACTCAACAGGCTTTTGAGGAAATGAAAGCGTTTTGTTCGATTATTTGTCACAATAATAATAGCAAGGACTGTGGCGTAGTATGGTAAACAACACATAAGTATCGGCACCCTCCGCACCACACAAGTTTAATTTATTATATAGTAATATAATAATTAGTCCGGGACGGCCGTTTCGAGGACACGAATGGTCCTCATCATCAGCCGGCATCAAACGGCCGTCCCGGACTAATTATTATATTACTGTATAATAAATTAAACTTGTGTGATGCGGAGGGTGCCGATACTTATGTGTTGTTTATTTGTCACAACGTTACCAAATTTAAACTTGTGGTCTATCTCTGATAACAAGTGAGACCGCATAATGACCCCGGAATTTGGGACAGTTTCTACATAGATTCTTGTTTTTAAAGCTTCCTATTCATAAATTAAGTACGATTTTGTGGATTAGTGTCAACAATTATGTTCTCGATTTAGTAAAGATATATTATACCTGTAAAGTAATTTTAAATGCCTTGTAAGGCTTGTACTTATTATTATTTATTTTCCCTAATCCTTCCATATTTTTTTTCAACCCAACATTAAATACGGCCCACCATTAAGTGCTCTTTTGTGATATTCTATTACTTTATATTGAATACGTGTAAAATCTGAACTCTCATTTACACTTTGCTTGGCTGATTTTACGCTTTCCATAAATTTTAATAATTCGATTGAAATTGTAAGGACCCGCGGAAAGTAGCCCAAATTGTAATTTGAAATGAATCATTAAAGCAAGTAGAGAGCACGGAATTAGCGGAGATTTGGTGAAGCGAGATGATTCCAGATGTGAGCGTACACCGACCGACTTTAAACGAAATAGAGAAAAATCTTAATCATAATACATAAAGTAAGCAGTTTGTGAAGGTATGCGTAAAAATGTATCTAGCATTTTTACGTCAGTTTAAGGAATTATCATACTCCTCAGTATGAATTAACTTACTTATTGCTGGTCAAAATATTTTCCACTTGTCAAATAGCCTGGATCTCTATGGTTGTACCCGCTAAATTTGTGCGTATTTTGCCTGAGTCTGCCTTCCTCCAAGTGTCAGAATATGGATACGTTAAATATTATGTTTAAAGGTAGGACAAAAATTTTATTTTGGAGTAAATTTTTAGTTGTCCCGATTTTCTGATGTGCTCAACGTATGGCTTCCAATTTGGAGATATTTCAAACATAAAAGCACCTACTTTGCATTAATAGAGATGTGCACTGAAGAATTCTTAAGTTTGGAAAATGAGAAAAAGTTCAGTTTTTCAATCAGTCCACTTTGAGGTCAATGTTGCTGTTATGTTGTGGTGGCAACTCCATGATTTATTAAAAAGTATTTCTTTGAAATAGGAGAAAAAGAAAGTGTGTCTGGGAAACACAGTGAGTGCGAAAGGCCAATTTGTAGACTTTTACCATTAAAATTGAAATTCAGCTAACGTATTAACTTTAATTTGTCTTTTTGCTGGGTAATAACCAGGTTCGCCGGATTTCTCCTTCCCACCAGATGCGCTAAATGTCTGCGAATACATGCGGACAACGAAAATTGAATCAAAGTCTCCGCTCACAGTAGTTCTCAGCCACGTGTTTTGGCTTTGTTAATTAATTATGTTGAGGCTACGCAGGATTGAAAAGCGAATGTTCCCGGATAAACTTACAGACTTAAAATGCAATATCGTTGAGCTGAGGTGACACGAACTGTAGGATACATATAAATTGTACACGACACCAGCATAAAAAAGCCGCGCAACGAAGATTATTTCAATTATGTTAATATTAAGTCGCTAGATGTTGAACAGCCCTTTTCTGCAATAAGCATCTTTTTAATTTATTGCAAACAAACTTTGCCGATACCCAGCAAGTACAGCTGACAACATTGTTTAGTTAGATAAGTATTTTATAAATAGTGCATGCATCGGAAAAGAAGAATGAAGCTCCAGCAGCGTTTTGTACACGTAAAAATAATCTAAAAGAAACTAATATGTTCTTGTCCAATTTTCATTTGTTTTCAAGTTCTAGTGTAATTAATTAGTTTTCGAGCTAATACGACCTAAATAAAATAAAAATATCCTTGCATTGACTACTCATATAAAACAGAAGGTGAGGTATGTTCTATATTGAACGTTGTTTTCGTTTCTTATCTCGTATGACGTACCAGGCTATCTAAATTAACCTTTTCGAAGCTCAAAATCAACAATTTTTAACGTTCAAGGGATTTTTTATTCGCTTTAAATATTATATTTCCTTTAGCAAAATTTTGATTTGAGAGCTAGATTGACACTAGAGTCAGAGATTTTTTGGATGTACGTAGTATTGTTACTGATATATATATATATATATATATATATATATATTTTTTTTTTTTTTTTTTTTTTTTTTTGTTTTTTAGAAAAACAAAAATCACTTGCCGCGAAAATTTCAAGTTACAAATATAATAATCATTAAAGAATTGCTTTGATATAACGCACTACATTTGGTGAAGATACAAACTTTTCTGCCGAAAATAAAAAAAAGGTATTCTATAAGTACGATCGAGAAGTGTTGAGCCCATTTTCGTATACATTTCGAATGATAGTTAAAGGGTCGATAAATGTTTAAACATGATAGACCAAATTTGCACTGCCCTGTACAAATGTTGCACAGATAACGGCTGTAGACACAAACTAATTTACAAAAATATTGTATAACATGTAGTTTATATCACCTTCTTGTAGTAAAATAAAATTGTTTACCAGAAAAGTGAAGAATACGTTATAGTCAAATAAGGTTTCCCCGTACTCCGAATGACTTTTAACTTTGCGATCTGCCAAGACATATTCACTTTTAGAATGTCACGATGACATTTCACATTTGCCACATGAAATCGTAAAATTAAACGAATAAACATACAGAAAGTAGCCTGCTTTCCTTTTTTTTATCGAGACGTTCACAGGCGAGCGACTTTTCAATTCTCTTTGTAGGGCCTCCTGCTGCAACCAGAGTCCTCGTTAACAATACATCTGTCAACGAGTCGTTACCATTCACAAAGAACCTCGACTTGCAAAACATACTGTTTCTCTCGACGACTCACTCTGCGCGGATAAAGAATTCGAATAATATAGAAATAGCATGGGGAAAGCATTCTATTGTATAAAGAAGTGGTTAATTATACGGCATTTGCGTTACGTGGACGTTTAGGTTAGCATTAAAAGAATGTATGTATGTAGAATTAAGTTACATTACAGTATATGTAAGTTATCCTTTATAATGTTGATTAAAAAGAAATTGACTTTTCACATTGCATAATATATGAAATTCAAAGCAGCACCAACTACTCCAAAAAATAACTATAAACTTATTTCCCCTGACTAAATTCACTGGTTTGCGGGTTATTTAAAAACAAAAGCAGTCCTTCTCTCAAGAAAAAGTATTAACAAAATAAATTAAATCGAAGGTTGTAATTGTTAAAATTCTCAGAGAAAAATTAATTTCTGAAAATTGGTACTTCCTAAATCCAGAGTGTCCTTTGTGTCATTTAACTTTCATTTAAAACAGTTATGTTAACTATCTATTATAGGTAAAGTATTTTCTTCGAAATAAGAAAATTGACATCCGCTTCCAGTTTATTCAAAAATCGTTTGCATTAGAAACATTTTCGGGGAAATGAATCTACGCATAATCGGGAATGATGCTGCATATGTATATCAACTTGTTTTGCTAGTAGAGCTTCCTTTAATGTTTCAAACCTGTATCTCTTACAGATCAAAAAATATACCCAAACAAACAAACAACGCTTCGAACAGCCCCCTTTTTTGGAGAATCTAAATTCTGAGAGTTGTCCCAAGTTGTTCTAACTGTTTTGGACGTTGTCCCAGAATATCAGTTTCAGGTTGTACTAAATGTTCTAGACATTGTTCCAAAATATCAGATATGGCGAAAAGCGAAATTCCGGTAAAAAAATTAAATTCTAATTCTATTAAACGGTTGTTCCAGGTTCCTCTAGTGGTTGTAAATATTGTTCTGCCACCAAAGCAACTAGCAACCGCAAATAAACGTTGGAAGTATTCAGGCATTATTTCTTTTAAAGAATTTAGGTTTCCGGGTTAAAACAGCGTCGTAGTTGCATAAGTCTGCTGACGTTTCGATCTTCTTCTGGGCTGCTGCATGTTGTATCGCTCCTGTGCTCCATGTTGCTATGTTTGAGCATCGATTTTACATAAGCTTTTGAAGGAAATCAATTAATTCATTGTAAAGCTCCAAACGCTAAAATAAAAATTATATAATTTCCTACTTCATATTAATCAATAATAGATTTTTTATGGGGTATTAAAAAGCCAATCCAGTTATTACCTTTCAGAAGTGATTTATGGCTTTATTGTTCTATAAATACCCAGCTTTGATTTAGTTACTTCTTCAAGACCGTTACTCGAGTTTTCACTTACTCTCCCCAAAAATCTTAAATAACAGATATCGGTATTAATTATATGAAAAGATGTCCCGGTGAGGAATCAAACCTGGCATCTCCCGTTTACTAGCCCGGCGTGTTAACCACTATACCACGGGGACCTGCCAGGTTCCATTCTTTGCCGGGACCATTTTTGTATAATTAATTACGTTGAAAACTACCAAAGAAATTCCAGATTTTTATAATTCGCCGTTGGAAGCCAAATTATTTTAATAGATATCGGCATTCGTTATCCAAATATGTGTTCGTTGTCCGATTTGTTCGCAGTCTGTCCGCTGAATGACAAGAAAGTAGCGCAATGTAAGAACTAGCATCCTCAGAGGTAGAATGTTTTTTCTTATGATGTGTTTTCAAGTCTAAATATAATTAATTAAATATTTTGATGTTAGAAGTGATTTGTGTAGTTTTCTTTTATTAATCTGCATGCCTCTGAACAAATAAGAACCAATACGCACCCAAATCGCCCCGTGAAAAGAAGAAAGGTTACAGAATGGAACACACTTGTAATTATTAAATCATTGACAACTATTGTGGAATAAGCAATGTCCTACTCTCTTGTTAAGATCTTGTATTACATTTGTCATAACTGCGACAGTCAGATTTCCGAATTTCAAATCTCTGAAGGATTTTTGAACATTTCCAGGGAAAAATCAATTTTAACGTTGAAAGGTGTGTCGAATCCGATGGTCATCAATAGGTTGAATAATGGAACATTTTCTACCACTTTATTTGTCTGATATTGTTGATTTTAATATTCTTTCACATTTAAATTGGAAGAACATGCAGACATCGTAAACTCTTATGCAACATATTACTTCCAACACTTTTAACACTCAAGATTAGCGTAGTGAAATAAATAGAGGTGCTTCTTCTTGCAGCAGACAGTTAAATAAATCTTGCAACTGCTGCACTATCACATTTATATTTCTATTGTTAAAATATATATATTAAGGTATTAATTGTCCCTTTAATGCACATATTGCATGTGAATAAAATATGTACCTACTTAAATTATTTAAACACATTAATTAATATAAATTATTAGAGTAACGAACAAAGGGATATTATTACTTATGCTAAAGCATATTTAAATGCCTCCTCTATCAGAGAATTGGTAGTTTACAAGCGCCTATCTATAATAATCTCACTATACAAAAGGAAACCATACAGTATACCATGTTCATACAAGGTTCATTACATATTTGCTATTCATTAAGCTTAAACTATTGCTCCAAGATATTTAAGATGAACGCGTCCTGAGCAGAATACCTTATAAATTTTCGATCGTGCCATATAATTCAAAACATAAATAAGCTTTTGTTGTAATTTAGAATCTAGTCCCTATGACAATGCAATATATTAACTGCAGTATTATTAACGATAACGCGGGGTATTTGTTGCCCAACCATATAGAAACCAATTTCGAACGCGTTAGAAATATTACCATAAATTAATTCATTGAAACAGCATAGGAACAATGACAGTCATATTTATATATTCGAACCGGTAATTTGAAATTGTTCTCTGTAGTGTCTTGACTTTTTCACATAATTTAAGTTATGTTTCTTGATTTTACTTATCAGCTCTGATTAATAGCCACCTTCCTTAAACATTTGTTTTCAGAGTAATTCCATTAATCATAGACGATTCATTATAATTGGTGCAAGATAGATGAAATTACCTTCCTCAGGCAATTTGATATATATATATATATATATATAGTGTAATGAGGCTTCGATGAAAAATTAAACTGCTCAGTGATGAAATTTACACACAGTATTAAATGTGTGGGTTACAGAACATAGAACTTAATAAATCTAAAAATTATATTTCTCTTTACAAAATTTCGAAGTTTTACATTCTAATCGAATGCTTTCTTATAAATTTATTTAATTAGATATTTTAACATTGCTGTAATTAATAATTAATTTTGTTTAATTTAAGTTTAAGTCGAGTTTAAATTGAATTTAATTTGGCAAAATTATTGAATCTTTGATTACCTCACTGTAAGATCTTCGAGCTACAATATTGTAGTCAGCGAGTAATATCTCCTTATGCACCACTCAATTCAAATCGAAAGCATGTTTGTTCTTCAAATCAAAAGGCGATTTGAAGAACAAACATTATGACTAAAAAAATCTCTTACCTTGTTGTTGCGTTTCTTGTTTTTCCAAAATATTCATTTGTCATGCAAAAAATAAGGTTTGCAAATAATTGTAGATTCGAGCCCTACTTAAAGAGGAATATCTGCATGTGAAAGGCAGAAATCTTCATTAAGGGTATACTTTAAATGAATTAGCCCCAGAACTATGGAATAATTGAAGTGGGATATCTGCTTGCAACAGAAACTCTTCTTCTCGATATCGTTATTTTGTTTCCTGAAGTCCACTTTAAACGTATAGAACCAACAGATCACGAAAACTAAGAAAACTGTATCATTGAGATCATGTTCTGCAAGATAAACAATGGATGGTACGCTGTCCAGAAAGATCAATAATAGAATTTAAATTACGCAAATAGGTTTAACAACATTTCGGAAATATTTGAAATAAAATAATTCAAAAACAGTAAATTCTACAAACTTAGCCCGCTAGACAGTGACTGAATGTGGAATACGCAGATATGGCAGAAATAATCATAAAAAATACACTTCTGCATATGGTACTGTTATTATGACGAATATCAAAAAGAGTTTGCAGAACCATATGTACTATTTCCTAGACAATAGGGAATGGTACAATAATGAATGTCAATGAAAATTAAAATGAGTAAATTCGGGAGAGCTGCCGCACATTTTTCTAAAGCATTTATTTGTTTTACAAACTACTTTTCTTGAAACTTACGCACTAAACGCAAAGTAAACCTTCATTCTTCCTCGAGAATATTATTTATATATATTTTAGAAGAAAGCAAAGGTGGCATCTACCGAAATATATAGGAAAGATGCCACTATGAATTAGACTGAATTGTTAACGTTAAGAAATAGTAAGAAATACAACAAAAGTAAGAAAAACATTCTGCTTTTTATAAACAACATATTAGTTTCTCCAAATATTTTTCTAAACTAGAGTTATTAAGAATTATCTTGTAAGTAAAAATTGACAACACCTCATCGTAAAACGTGAAGAGCAATTAATTATCCCTCAACATCTGAATGGTGACTCATTATTGGAGAAAAATTTGCCACCGACTCTAGTAAAAACCTCAATACCCAGCGCCTAGGTTTGCGTACCACCAGGCCATCAAACAGTTTAAATTAAATCTCTTTACAGAAACCCCATTACATACAATGTCCTGATTTTAACTAAAAATGCCCTTGGTTCTCCAAGTAATCAAATCTTTACCAACAGGAAATCATCCATTGTTTTGGAAACATGGAAGTGTCTCTCATTAGCCGTCTGCAATACTGTTATTAAACAGTTGCTCAAAACCTTAACACAAAACGTTTTCATGACAACCTAATTAAATCGATTGTCGAATGTTTGTCACAGGAGGAAATACTGTATTAACAGTTAAAACTGACATGTAGGACTTCTAATAAATTAATTAATAACAATTAATTCTACGGCAATATTTCATTCGCGATAGCAGATGCCGATGGCAGTACTGTATCTAATGGCGTACTTGTAACGACAGAGTTAAATCGATTAGCAACGGTTGTCATTTACAACACTCCGACTCAACGTGCGCGAAACAGTTCACACATATATTATCGCACTGATTTACTGGGTTAGCGTAATGAGATTACACAAAATTGCTGAAATAATTGCTTCGTGTTCGTCCTCTTCGAAACCTGTTTACGAACGCTGGCTGTTTTACAACTGTTTTAATTACCGATAAATCAGGAATGCAAACGTTCGTAAACTTCGAATTCGAAGCCACTTTTTGAGAAATAAGAAAACACTAGTTTCAGAATTGTTTGTTATTTATTATTTAGATCCTATTAGTTTAAATGGCAGAAAGTATATGTGAAACGTGATAGTTCCCTTAAATTGTTTTGTTATTTACAGCGCTTGTTTGAATCACTTCAAACCACGCTTCATTACAATAATGGTCCTTGTACATTCATTTTCAACACTAGTAAAATAGTATATTGAAATTTTTGCATAGAATTGCACTTTCCCTCAAAATATGACAACATATGTAGGACGAATAATTGAAGGTGGTACTTCAAGATCTAGTTGATTACATGGATAAATCAGGAATTTGTAGTTTCTTTTGAAGATTGTTGTCAAGTGTATGTATATTGAACAGACAAAAGAATCAAACAGAGTTAACTACAAACACCATCTAGCTCATCTGAAATTCGGAAACTTTGACAAATCTAGTGTTGCCCTACGTATGCTTGAAAAAAATCATAATGTTAGGAACGTAAACAGCATAGAAATTTACAAAAACAAACATATTTTAACGAATTCAGTTTTAAGACACCTAAATTTCAGCCTTCACTCTTTATTAAACCTTGTACAATCGCATCAGTCAACCCTAACTTAAAACTGCTTAATTAAGCTTGTTTTCACTTAGTTTGGTAATTCAGTTTTGTTGCTGAAAATGATAATTTAGCTATCGAAACGTACCCCCAGTTAGTAAAGTGTATTAGCACTCATGCATTGAATGCAAGTAAAACTGAAAGAATTTGAGAATAAGCCCAACGTTAACATATGCATATCTCTGAATGCGCTAGTTTGTATTGCTTGTTTGCGAGTTATATAGGCATAAATGTAAGGAATATTAATAAAATGTACTCACTATTCTGCTGCAAGTTAATAAACGTATTGCCTTTTGTGCAGCATTTCTACCAATTGTTATGTACTTCCACACATTTAAAAAGTTTTCATGCCTTGAGATTGGAAACGAAATCAATGCATTTGTAAAAAACGTGGATGGAGGTAGGTACCTCTACTCCATCTCAAATTTAGATGTCAATAAATAATAGAAGCGTTCCAGAATAGAAAGACGGCTTTGAGCTCGATATGGAAGGGTTCGCACTAATACATATTTGATTCCGCAAAGGGCGACACGCTTGACGTTTAAATTCGGAGAATGACAGAGGCACTCGCACAGCACCGTGGGAACTGAATTACAAACACGTGCTAACGTACCGTCATGTCTAAAAGTCTGGTTGCACGCGTTGTACACAAAAAAGACGAATTTATTAATCCAGATGTTTCGCTATTGTTGCGATAGAGATATGCAACGCCTTTTGTACTACTCTAATGCAAAAACGTTGTATGAGTTTTTTTTTCTAGTCTTTGCACGTCAATGGTGAGACAATTTAATAGTTTACTAGATTACTATAACTAACAGTTTTCATTGGCCTTAGAATTGTAAACAATTGCGCAAATCATGAATCCGGTGAGTGCAATGTACTACAGTAGGTGTCCAGGAGTAATGAATTTCAACCGCAAGTGGAATGCAAAATTATAAAGCGTTTTTTCAAAAATCCCATGTTGTCTTCGCTCGATTAACCAAAGAACCATTACCATTCGATTTTAGATTAAATTGGTTGAATTAACAGGTAGTCCCTAACCTATTCCACGGCGATATTTTCAAATCTGCTGTGGTTCCTCAACTGCTAGGTCATTTATGTCACTTAATGGTTTTTACCAAACCTGGCAGCCTTATAGGAGACCGCTGTGTAGATTTTCGTTTTCAAATATCAATCAAATCCATTTTTTAAAGCCGCAGTCTGGCATGGCACAGCCCTATAAATTAAGACGGCAGTCTCCGTTTGCGCCTGAAGCTGTAGTAGGCTTTGTGTCTCTACCCAGTAGATCCGCTGTAAATTCAGCCCTGGATCTCTGAATCTCTCTGACTCTGACCAGAAATATTTTTCCATCAGTCCCGATATAAATACTTTCCTTTCCGCTGTATAGTAGCTACTTTCACTACCGTGTATGCCATGCTCGGTGCCTGCAGTTTTTGTACTATATTTTTTAATAGAACTAAGTGAAAGATGTCCATCATTTGAATAAGATTATGCTGTTTTGTTTGGAAAATTAGGACCAATTCCATGTGTACCGTTGTTTGGGATTAGGATGTTAGGATAATTGACTATCTGCTACCACTACCGTATAAAACAGCAATATTAAATCATAAATTATACAGTATTCTGCCAGAATCAGTAAGAACACTTACAATCCAGAACGAATTCAAGATGTCAATCAGGAGAATGCTTCGGGCCAGAACTATTCGTTAGATGATTTCTCTTTTTCTATTATGAATATAATTTGAAGTGTAAATTGACATATTTCTGGAGAGAAATAGAAATAAGGGAATTATTATTATTTACAAAGTTATTTGTGTACAACAGTAAGATAACTCCCAACATCGATCCGTATGATACTTATTTCTCTTCCCTCTTCTAGCTAGTGCGATTTCATTATGTGACCTCTGTATCTTTACACACTGTAAGAGTTTCGTCAGCTTACTGCCTTCTACTTAATTATACCTACATCTACAGTTCATACGTAACCAAGCATTTTTAACCCACATTTTCTTTTCTGATACTGCAATGCATACTATGATTACAGGTTGTATCCTCGAAATAATTACAAGAATTAGTTTCGACTGTTGTGGTAAAAGAAATAACAGTACTATCCTGTGAGAAAGGTACGCATTATGTGTTTCATAAACAAACAATGTGGTTTGTGTACGAAAAACAGGCTCATTTACTTTAATAAAGTATTCTTCCATCTTAAGCTTAGCGAGCGAGCGGCGAGGCAATCGTCAGATGGAAAAACGTTAGAAGAAAACGACTAAAACGAATAGGACTAATTAGAGATTTATAAGTATTTCCGAGGCTGACTAGCACGACTAACTTCACATTAATTTTCCTCCGAGCAGAGACTAGCTAAATTATCGTTGTTTCTTACGGATACGAACATAAAAACAAGACCCGAATGTTATCTGTATTTGACCAGGAACCAGGAAAATTGATTACGAAGAGGACCCCTATTGAGTAAATCAGGAACGACGTGTAACACTCGTTCGGTCCCTTGTTTAAATTCGTGGTTCACGGCAACCAACCGCGTAGAGAAAATGATGACCTGTCCTCGACGCTGTCGCTAGCATTCTTATAAATGTTTGGGAAACAAAAGTCGTGCATTTTAAATGATTCTCATCAATCACCGTAAATGGCTATAGAAATATGCTCTTTTTTAAACGGGCCGGTTACATGTAATCTTTGAAAACAAATTGTCGGAGTGCTCGATCATTTTTTGGCCTGCAATATTGGTTAAGGACAGGTGATATATCAAGCTTCGGAGGTGCGCGCGTTTATCACGATACGTGAAATATGGGCCACTCTTGGCATAACGATCCGATACCAATGGACCAGAGCTTACTGTAGTAACCTAGTTTGCATTATCGAATAAATCAAAAATAAACAGTTTTTAGATTGCCTCTATAAATTTTAAACGTCAAATACGGTTGTACGAAATTCAATTTTGCGGCAATAGTTCGTGGATTGTTGCGCTGTATAGCTGCATGTAAGAAATGCAGTGGCAGCAAATACTGTAACAAACGAAGTCGACTACGTCTAAAACATGGAGGGCTATAAATTTTAATGTCAAATTCATTCATAAGAATCGTATACGTACACTTTCCCACATATCACGAAGACCGAACCGATGCAAATCCTCTATTAGTCAAATACAATGGCATTGCTTCAATATAACGTTGGAAATAAAATGTATACTAAAATCAAATACGCGTTAATACATTTCCTAAAAGTTTATTTTGACAAAGTCCGTTAATTGTGACGAACGTGGACATGTGCAGACATATATCGTGACACCGCTGCCAAAGAAAGCCGATCCTCGATCTGAGGGCTTTATTTCATCCAAAATATTTGAAAACTTTATAGGTACTCAATTATTGGAGCACATTAAACTTGCAACACCTTACCTGCATATCAATCAGGTTTTCCTTCTGGACACAGCCGCGAGACCATATTGCTGAAGGTCATTAGAGGACATCTTGACCCCATCGACAGGGATTATGCAATTATTTTAATACTGCTTGACTTCGCTGAAGCATTTGGGGCAGTTGATCATAGGTTGCTCTTGGCAGTTTTTCATTATATTGAGCAACATGCGACTCTAAATGCAGTTCAGGATGATTTGGATACTATCCTTCGAGTCCGCTCAAAGCTTTGTCCACAAATTATCTTTGCGAAACATGTATGTTATGCTCTTTGGCGGTAAACAATTCCTTGGGGAGTTAACGCGCAGTTGTCGGTTACATATTAATGGTGATTTTCTGCCGGTTTGAATGATGCGAAAAGCCTTAGCTTAATTATAGATAACACGTTCTAATATCATATGGAAATATGTTAGAAAAGTTTACTGCAATTTAACAGCACAATATCATACGTGTCAATAAGTATAGTCATCCTTGTGTAGTGCACTTGGCCTATCTCGATTTATGTATTTTTTAAGTTGTTTTTAGACCACAGCAAGAGCGAGTGTAGGGTGTTTTTCTTCAAACCAACACTGATATTGATGGATTAATTAGCATTCAGGGTCATTAGTGGCCTTTCGTAACGCCAAACAATAGTTCTGTCGCAGTTCAGAGCATTGCTAGGCCAAGATGTTGCTGTGTAAGATATTCTTCCAAATGGACGCTCACCACATCAACATCAGATTTCGCGGCCTACATAGCAATTCACAGCTTGAATTTCCTTTTTCATATATTGTTTTCAAAGTTTACAACAATGTGCCTGGAGAAGTCAACAAGCTGTCGCTAGTTACGTTCAAGAGGTAAATTCGCCCATAATGTTTTTTTGTAAATTAATGTATGTTGTATGTTAGCACTATTCTTGATCCAACGCAGAATTAATATTAAGCATGAACGCTTTATTATCTGTTCTTCACTCACATGTCAAGGTTAGGTAAAGGAATGGTTGTAGTACTGCGCACTCGAATCAAATCCGACCTATTTTCAGTTTCATAGTAAATATGACGAGCATGTCTCAGTGGAAGCTGTTTCCTGCCGTTGCCAATATCTTTATAGAAGTGTTCGAACAACAAGCCCTATTATCTCACAACCTTAGTCCAAAGTATTGATGACATCTTGTCGTCTGGTTTCATGGACACAAATCCTATCGTTTCTGAATTCGCAACATTCAGACGGCAAACTTCTTTTTCTAGATGTTCTCGTACACCGAGGTCTTGACGGTGTGCTGGGACATTCCCTTTACCGAAGACCCACGCGCACAGATAGACATCTCAATGTCTTCGCACACCACTTCCACTTCCATATCTAAACCTTATTCGCTTCCCCAAGAACTGAAACACCGAAATCACCGAATCTCTGATCCACAATAATTATTTTAGGAAAGATATTCAGGCTACCAGCAATCGCTACGTCAACCCTTCTCCACAGCAACCACCCCCATATAATCCTAATTTCCGTAGGCAAGTGTATCTATTCTATATTCAAGGTGCCATCGACCGCATCAACAAGATCATCTTCAGGAACAACATAAAAACCATCTTCAAACCCAATTTCTCTAATTCTCAGACTACTTTCCCATCAGAAACCGCACTCAACTGGAAGCTCCTGATATCTACCGGATGTACATGCATGTACATGTACAAGCGGTAGTGTATACATCGGTGAAACAAAGCGATCGGTGAGCACTCGTGTTACTGAGCGCGAACGTTGTACGCGGTTGTTGCGGGTTCACGTTGGCTGGAACATGGACTGAAACTAGCCACGAAATTCAATTGAACTCACATCTTGTCTCGCAACCCTTACTAAGGACAAAAATCCGTATATCTATAAAAATATTGAAACATCCCAACAATTTAAATCGCGACGATGACTACCTCTTACATCATATCTGAAAATCCTAACTAATTAAACCTCCTAACAGCCGCAACGGTTAACTTTTCCCCTCCCTTGACCCGTAACAAGCCTTATATAAACCTTTCCGGAACGAATAGTTCCCAGTTAGTGTGCAGTAACAGGTTTGAAGATGTTCCATAAGAGTGGGAACGAAACGTTAGCAGAAGCTGCGACAACGAAGCGGTTCCAACCTAAGAGTCAAGGGTGTATTGATTTATAGTATTTTATTTAAATTAAATACAGATGATGTTACTGTCTTTGTTCCGATTAAATGTTGAAATGCTAACTATAGTCCATCTAGAAAGTATCCGGAAAACAAAAAGCACAGCTATAATTTTACGTATATATTTTTATTACTTGAATAATAAAATCACAACAAATAATTCATCCCATTTACTAATACAATCTCCATTTAATTGTAAACACTTAACTAAACGTTCAGGTAATCCCGAAACAAGGTCAACGCTATACTTTTCGGTGATGGCGGTCCCGGCTTGTAAAACTAACCGAATCAAATCTTCTTTATTTCGTGGTGCTGCTCGTTCTACTTCAATTTTCATTAGTCCCCATATGTTTTCGATGGGACTAAGATCTGGGGAAGCTGCTGGCCATGGAATTGTTGCCAGCTTTTGTTCTAGCATCCAAGCTTTAGTGTAGGCATTATCCTGTTGAAATCGCCACCCTTCGGGATATAAAGCACAAGCCGTTTCAAAAAGAAAGCCATTAAGAATTTCACAATACTTTGCACTATTAACGGTGCCATCAATTATACAGAGAGGTGTAGCACCACGCTGAGAGATTGCTCCCCAAACCATTATTTTTGTGGGAAATTTGGAAATTTGAACGGTAACATTTTCTCTTGATAGGATTTTTAAATGGTTTGCACCAAGCTGAAAACAACTTTCGTCAGATATAAAAACATCACTAAAATTATCGTCTTGAAATCGTTGGCAAAAATCTATTCTTCGTTGCTTTTGTAGAGGTGTCATTGCAGAGATTTTTTTTTGGTTTTCTATATAAGTAACCTTGTCTTCTCAGCGATATGCGGACAGTTTCTGGACACACTCTTATTTGACGTTGATTTCCAAATCTGTTAGCCAGTTTTCGAATCCCTAGGCGCGGGTTTTATCGTCCTAAAGTCACTAAAGCGTTGAGATTGTTTCCGCTAATCTTACGCGGTCTTCCGGAAACTGGTCCATGGCTCATATCTCTCCTATTTTTATCCTCTTTATTGTCTCATACACTGCACCTTTTCCGAGTTCAGTGAATTGCACTGATTTTTTAACGTTTTGAAGACCTTTTCTATACAAATGTTACACCAACTTTCTTCTTTCTACATGCGACATTATTTCACAAATATTAAACCTGTTGATAATCAACAATATTTGACAGCTGGTGTTGTTATATGATTTTTGCCATGGCCTACAGTCGGCACAGCCTATTTAATGCATTACTTTTGTCTTAGGATGTAACAAAAAAGAAATATATTAAAATTAAGAAAAATAATAAATTCCGGATACTTTCTAGACGGACAACATATGCCGACGGTCATTGAATCCGAAATATCGTCTCTATTTCTATGATATCAAATATGGTACTATTCAGAAGCTCGCACAAGAATTGTAACTCATGATTCATAGTATCCATATTCTTTTCAAGTTGGAACGAAAGTGTTTGCATTTTTTCTCAGGGCGCATATCAAAACTTACAAACAGACAAATTGAAATTCGAAAGATTTAAGCACAGCTGAAACTTAAATGAGCTTAGACGGATCGATGGAAGTTGTCGTTTCTATATTTTACTTGGAAGCATGTTGTAGTATAGCAAGCTTTTACGCCAGCTTTATCTTACCGATCTCAAGGTTATTTCAAAAATGTTTTCATTTCAAATACATACATTATTTAATGTAAGAATTTATAACCCTTTCTTGGAAATTAAGGATTAAAATAATTTACTAATTTCCGTGTAGACGTAGGTTTTCCATTTTCAGTGTTAGATTTTTATACTAGTGCTATGTTCTTCTTTCTTCTCAAAGTACTTGCTAATAATTAAAAGGTAGGATTCAGATGTTATGCAACTTTCGACGCCATAATAAAACTAGAGTCCCTAACAACTAATACGTTTCGTGCCATCTCTCAGGTAACCGTAAGCCATGTAAAATTATGAGAACAACAGTGGGTCGGGCGCCTGAACAGTAGCAGTATTGATTGAATCAAAACTGAAACTGAAGCCGTACACCTGAGGCTACGGCTGGTATTGTAATTGCCTTCTGTGTTTCTATTTCTTAGTACTAATTGCGATATAATCTCACATGAGTGAACCTCATGTACAAATACGGCTGATGTGTGCGATAGATTAATCTACGTTTCTAGTTCACTGTCTCATGATGTATTGCCTAATTTCTACAAGTAGCGAGCGCATAAACTTTGCATGCTATGGCAACTCTCTCCCCCACAGGTATATTCACGAACACGATAAACTGTGCTACTACATAGAAATACTCTTTATATAGAACGAAAAATATACAAACGTAGAACTATATATTATACGTTCGAGGAAATATTTTGGAATAAAAATTATGAGGGTTTATAGATCCTGTTGTTTGCCACTGTTAATACAAAATAGGGTAAATCCAATTTTGTTTTTTAATGTCCTGTTTGGTTTGAAATATTTGCGGAGAAATTTCTTAACATCCTTAATTAGGTTTTGATTGGATACGAGCTTTTCTGGAGATAAAACGCTTCATTTCCTATTGTAAGCAAAGTGAAGCAAATGAGTTCCAGGAGCATTCGTTGTACTTGCAATACAATCCTTATGTTCTAAAACCACTTAGAGTTAAGAAAAAGTAAAAAGTTCTTCATTTCTGAAAACCAACCACCACTGAAAGGGAGAATTTGAAAATTCTTACTAGTCTGTACGAAAAAGGGCTCCTATTTCAATTGTCTCGCTACATGCTAGCAATATTGTTCGGCACGCCGAATTCCTACAAAGAACGCGATATCGTGATGATATATTTCTGCTTTATCGTTTTTCAAATTGTAATGGTAGATGGATATACTGTTCACCCATAAACTTTAATTATAGACCAGTAAACCGGCTACTGCAAATTTTCTCAAACTCTTCTTCTCTCAAACTCAAAATGTAGCGTCTGAAGTAAATATTTACAACAAAACCAAGACTACTTTAACATTTTTATTAATCAATTTAAGATCTTCTTACTCTCCAAATTTAAAAGGTGTAATGTTGAGCTTTTCAAAATAAATCATTTCTCACATTGATCTCAGAATATCGGTTGAAAATAATTAAAAAGGTATGCTTAAAAGATATCCATATTATACTTCAACTACGCTGGAAAACATACTGAAATTTCTAATGACTGAAATATCACTAGGCCTTTGGCAGACCTTCTTTACAACTATTGTTTTCATTACTACAAAAATATTATCGTCATAAAGAAAATTCACGTATCGCTTATTCTGAAAATGTACAAAATCGTTTTGTTATTAGGAATTTAATGAAGCAACGATTTATCAGAAGCTAGGCTTTGTGCAAGATTAGCGGTTTGGTGAGTACACACTTTAGCTGAACAACGGTTTCAGCGTTAATCACGCCCATGGGAAATCCTTGATTGATGCTGGGCCCTTTCATAATATATAAAGTTACATTTAAGTATGTTTCCCTTCTTCCCTAAAATTTATATAAATTATCCGTATTACTAATATTAATGTTTGCATTACGGCTAGAATTATAGTTTACAGTTTTGCTGTTAAGGACACGGTCATTAAGTCTTACTTCCCTAAAAGCGTAGTCATAATTATTTACTGCTATGTGCCCATCTTCGTAATGGCGAAATTTAGAACAGTGATGAAGTAACGTGCAAGGCTTAGATGGTTATTTGTATAAGGTAGATATAGAGTTTTATACATATATTGCTATATTACATGTTAAAGTTATCAACTATGATTGGGGTACGTTAGGAAGTAATTAATATAAAAGTAACGCAGTAAAAAAGACGTCTGTACAGGTATATATTTAGTTATAGTTATATATAACATACAGTTATATGTGTTGCACTGCAAACTAACATTTTCCGAATTCAAAATTTATAATGTTATCATGCCACATATGCAGCAAATACGAGGAGGTTCAGTAAACTTATGTTGAATTTTTAAGCATTTCTCCAGTTTTGGCAACACATGTAAACTGCCTTAGTAACTTGCTGTCATTCGAGCAAGTTATTTGTTAGATCATAAGTAACCTAAGCTACAGTAACACACCTAATCCATAGACCTCTATGATAGCAAGATTTCTACGTACACTACTTCATTCAACTGATCTTTGCCAAGCTCACACCTTTCTATATTGCCACCGTAAAATTCAAATCAATGTATTCAAATCAATCAAAATCACTATTTTATAATGTTTGAGACGCTTCTGCTTCAGGCTAACTTGAAATAGACAAAAAAAAACGTTTAACTTCAATGGTTTTCTACCTTACAAACTCAACAATTGATTCTGTAGTTAAATGATGAAATAAAAATTGCGAGATTCTTGAGAAAAACTTACCTATTCCACCATCATGTGTACAACCTAGCACCTTACACATATGAGAGTAGAAGAAATAACTTTTGCTCAAGAATTTCGCCATTTTTATTTCATCATGTAAACTATACCACCCATAAACAGTAGATATTTAAAAATAAGCAAGGTTGGTAACAAAGAGATAAATCAATAATGTTCCAGGCCACATTCAGTATTGTGAATTTATGTTTGTCAACCGCTACGTGGTCAACGTTTTAATCAGCGACCAAATCGTTGCGAGTGGTCTAATGAAAACTGGAAATGGCTAATTTGGTAAAAAGAAATCTGTGATGATGTGATTTATAACAACTGCGTGGTTTGGAGCTAATTAATTATCTAGAGATTTCTTATGTTGGATATTTGAAAAACAGTGTATTCAGCAATCAGCTACCTAATTTTGATTAATTACATGCAGCATGCATAGAAGATATAAACAATACGATGGTAGTCTGAAAAGTTTCCAGCCTAACATAGACACAGGTGTTCCTTCTGTGAAATTCAGTTTTAATTTCCATCGTAACCTCCTTACATAATACACTTTTTCCTGTGGTACCCCCATTTCCTTAATCCGGTCAAGTAGTAGTTAGCATCTTGTTCTACAAAACAGTCGTTACGAATGTGTTGGCCTTTTCGTTCGATAAAAATCTTTGTCTTCCGATCGAAGATTTCACCTTAGGAAGTAGCAAACAGATCCTGGGGGCCAGATCTGGTGAATAGGTTGGGTGATTTATCAGTTCGAATCCTAATTCGTAAATTGTTGTCATGTATTCGAAGAACTTTGAGAGCTTGAAATGCTTTACAATGAGTACTTTGTAGGCGCTTTACTTTTTCAAATATGGTATTTAATAATCCAAGCACCCTGAACGAAAGAATTTGATACCTGTTATCTTAAAATACTCTAGTTTAGTGCTTGGCGTCTAGTATTCTATAGTAATTTTTAACATAATTTCATGGTCACTGTAAAATTAATCACTAGACGATTAGTATGCTGGGTTGGTGACACGGGACAAATTTCAAATTTGAGAGGTAAATAAACTGTTTGCACCATTATCCTATGACACATATTGCTGCGTATAGCCAACGAAAAATAAATACTTGATATTAACTATTTGTTGCAGGAAATAAGTGAAGAACACTCTTCTAAAAACTTAAGGAACTAAAAAACTAGACCTACCTTGAAGAACCAGAGATATAGGTGAAAGGTGAATACGTTTCATCTCGTTTTCAAGGGACATCACTATGAAAACGGCAATATTGAACGCATAATTTTATTTCGTCTTATTCTACTAATTAGGTTAGAGGGATGATTTAATACGTTTTATGGAAAAATCTCAATGCTGATGAATATCATGGAAGCACGATATATAAAGAGAATTGTGATCTTGTGTTAATTAGAGTGATTGTTGCTGCATATGTTGGAATAACATTTTCTATTGACCTGGCCAAACGATCTTCAACGACATAACTGAGCAACACGACTTAAAGGATAAACAAGGATAAAGGATCATCAACCGGTCACCGGTTAATGATGAGGACCATTCGTGTCCTCGAAACGGCCGTCCCGGACTAATTATTATATTACTATATAATAAATTAAACTTGTGTGGTGCGGAGGGTGCCGATACTTATGTGTTATTTACCATACTACGCCACAGTCCTTGCTATCATTATTAGAGTAAATACATATTCTACAGAAAATATACGCCTGTTTATACCTTTTGATTGGAAATGCTCTCCAAATAACTGTTTCTTTTAAAGTATACCGTAACTTAAGTAGAAAGAAAAATTTGCTCTCTGGTCAAAAGAACAAACCAATAAGGTACACATAAATACATTTCTATAGAAACAATGGGCATATTATACTCAGCCAGTGTGTGTAAATATAACTCAATGCTTCATATAAACACTTCACGATGAGGATTGTATAAGTCAAGCAATACTGTTCGGTGAATGTAAGCCAAGTCAATTAAACAATTATCTTATAATGAGGATAAGTGATGGATTGGCTGTCAGAATTCCGAATGGGTTTACCAATTACAGCGCGCCGTCACATCTTTCTCGGCCGAATACGGTTTATACGGGATTTACTCCGGTAATATGTTAAATGTTTCACGGAAATTATATCAGTTGATTTACTTCTTTAAACTTTGGAAAGTTTAACGTGAATTTTCAATGTGTCTTAAAAGTTCTCTGATTTACGAACGGTTTAATCACAAGTTTTCGTTTGCATTGTAATGGACGTCCTTTCATATCCTCGCGACCGTGAAAGCTGTGTTGAATAAATAAGGAAAATTAGTAGAACGTATTGTTGAGTACATAATCTGCGTTTGCCTAAAAGCTTGTCTCATTCTCAAAATCCAGGTGTCCTCCACAATTAAGTAGTTACTTTGGACAAGTATTACTATTACGCAGATATTTTATACGTTGCAAATAAGGTAATTCTCTTTTCATTTCAGTTTGTCCACTGTAGGTTTTTCCAGAAATCGATATTCACGAAGCAAAAATTTAAGTAATACTACCTAACACCTTTAGCATATCTTAATAAAAATAAGTACCTATTAAGTCAATAAAACCGATAACTAATGCAAAATTAGAATACAAAGAATGCGAACAATTTTAAAATGAACAAAAAACTGTTCTAATATTTACCACAGAATAACATCGCCATTTATTTTTTATACAATTCAAAATTCTGAGGCAGTATTAACCAAGCCTTGGTAAAATTCTGATGTCAACAATATTTGTATTCATGTCATCCATGTCACTGCTGAGGTGTATAATTCTTATGTTCTTTTGTCTATATTAATCTGTTTCTCTTTTGCCGTAGCCTTAAAAGTGGTTTTCCCTTAGCGCAAAACAACATTTTCAGTTGCGAGAGGAGCTCTTTAATAAAATGTATTTTCCCGCTTCCACTTTATTTTCTGGGCATTGAAAAAGTTACCCCGCAAGTGCCGAATCCCAATTTATAAACTTCTTCGAAATTCACCTTCCGAGAGCATCATTCCATAGAACACTTAATTGAAGGTGATTACCATACCAATTTTTCTCGATAATTCTCTTTAATGCTCGTCTATCCGTATTTATAACTTTATTTTTTTTTTACTGCCTTTGCGGCCACTGACCTTTGTATCATCTAACTATATTTCTTATGCCCCTTCTAGTTAACCTGTCTGCTTCTTTATCGCAAGGATTTCCAATATGGCACTGTGGAGACTAACAATGGGCTTCTGTGCAATCTTCTAGCAGATTCGACATTAGTCGGTTCAACGCTGATAGTACTTGCTTTTTGTAGGTAAACAGGTTCCCGACTGTCAAGCGGTGATCTTCGTCACTAGCGATCATAATTCTTTATTAGTTTTTGGTCCGTTTACGGAGTGGCATAAACCATCTTCATCGCTCTCGACCTGATCATGTGCGAAGGATTTGTAGGGTTTTTCGTAGACAAGAGAGAACGAAATGTTTTCCGTTATAGCCTCCAGGATCGACACGCTATTGCAAACATTTTTCTGAAGCTAGCAGCGCATTTCACCACGTTCTACAACGTCGTCCCACCAGCCGCACGGCCAACGCCGCTTCTCAAACAACAAGTCAAAAGGCGGCAGCCAAAGCATGATTCCAGTAGCTACCGTTGGCGTAGATTTTAATGCGCTCATGATACTTAGGCAAGCCGTCCTTTGTATCTGTATGTTTTTGACTGCAACTACGTTTCCTGCTGACTCTAGTGCAAATCCGCATCATCACTCTAGTAGAGGACCCCAGGTCCTTCCCAGCATTCTGCAGCAGTATGCAAACGCAACCCTCTTTACTGACTTTATGGTCAATATATAGGATTTACCAAAGCTAAGCGACACATTTATAAGCAAAGATTATTTCACCTTGCTCATTCCTTTCTTGTGGACAGGACCATCTCCGTCTTAGTTAGGTTAGGTTAACGGAAAATTCGTCAGGGAATAAATTGTCCTCCACCTGCGCACTTGGGTTGGATATATTTCCAGGTGATTGAAAATTAACAAACGCTGTTTCAGCTTCCAAATCTGTGCAAACTGACTGATAAATTCTGGACCAGTGGCTTTGTTGGTAACAGTTAGAGTTTGAGCAAATTTTTACGCATAGCGTAAATCTAGATTGACTGTAAATCAGTATGGGGTTTTCAGAAACAGAACACGTAGAAGAATCCAAGACAGGCTTTCGATAAGGTGAACCATGATGTCTTTCACCCAAAGCTTCATGCGTTTAGGTTTTCTCGCGGTCTCATGGAAATATTCTCTTCATGCCCATGTAATGGGAGGCAATATATTTGTTACAATATAGTTTGTTCCACACCATTCACTATTATGTCTGGAATTCTCCAGAGCAAAAACTTAAGCCCGCTATATAATATGTTTGTGCTTGTTCTATTCTGATGATTGTGATATAAATAAACGTAATGTGGTCAGCTTCATCAGAAAGAAAATCTAATGATTTGTGGGTATTAGTTGGATGCCTTATCCTTACTCTCGAGTTACTTAATTACAGATTTAAATGTTTTTTTTTTATGAACGTTTAACTTCATTGAACATGCGGGTAATTGCTAACGAACCTTTTAGGAATTTAAGGTTTATTTGGTGTAATACGTACGACTCCACAAATATGATGTCAATAACTTTATTATTTAACGGACTAGTGCTCTGAAATTAGAATTCACTTCCTCGCTTTAGTCCCACTACGAAAAGAAATAATATTTGAAATTGCGCTACAACTTGAAAACAAATGAAGTTTGGTCCTTTACCCTGCACATCGCAGTATTTTATTTCCGTTTCTCCCCTAATAACAGCAAGTAGAGGAAATATTGTATTTGATTAATATAATTTTGAAGAAAGCAAACAGTGGACGTAAGAAATCACTATTGAAAGTAAGTAAGTAAGTTGAAAGTAAGTACTACAGAAGTCGTTTACCTTCTAAAATTAATTCCTCGGATTGGCGACTATGCAAATGATATTACATTTTTATGCGAAGTTCATTTAATTTTATTCTTCAGATTCTAATTGCCAATTATTTCACTTTGCGTAACTAACTGAAAACGATTTAGTCTGCGTCTATACTGGAAGTGGGTTCTTAAGATAAATAAATCTTATATTTGATTTCACAATGTAATTATGGCTGCTGCATCGCGAACGTCACTCTCTGCTTGTAGAGAATGATGAATAATTGGCCTGAGTACATATAATTCCGGCACGTAGATTATTCGATTAAACAACGGGACATATTCCAAGATCCTTACTAAGCTACTGGGGTGTATAGTATAAAATTTAAAAATTACTCACAGTCAATAGTTACATTACAAATTAGCTCGTGTATAAATATCGAGCAAATTATCAAAGCTAGTAGTTTGTTACAATGTTAGCAACTTTAGATTAAAATGTGGACATTTAACGAAATTTGTAAATGATGCGTTTTTAAAGTCTACACGATCTGCACTTATGTAGATAAAGTGAAACTCAATTCAAAACTATATCACTGCTTCTGAAGTATGAGCTCTTGTAATCATTTCTAATAAAAATGTAATTTTTAAACATTATATATGGTCCCGTAGATCCATCAAACGTCTATCGTTTTGGAAAATAGACGCCTGCAGATATCCATTTGATGACCCGTGGATGCAATGCTGCAAACTTATGGACGTCCTCCTGTATATCCCAATCTGCACATATTATGGACATAATGGTATTATGTGAGACGGCTTTGATATCACCTTCAATGATATAGTAGAATTATTACACTATTTTTTTCCTTGTTACCTTATTATTACCTTAAATTAATTTTGTAATAAATTTTACCAAAACTCCCATAATTAACGCCCATGATGTTTGGCATTAAATCAAGTTAAATTTTGGATAGAGGAATTATAAATAGCATTATCGAACGGAATATTTTTCATATTTCAGTAACTGATGTACGTCTCCTTTAATAAAATTTACCTGTACATATTCATACATATATGAAATATTAAAAAATCCGCGCAAAAATGCACGAACGAACCTATATTCCGTGTATAAACACACCCTAGCTATCGATTTTCCCTTCACCAGAAAATGTAGCTACATTTTCGGGATTCATGTATATTAATGATTAAGTATGCTGGTCGCATAAAAATGCGAGCCTTATGAATGCGTAATTAAAATTGACATTGTAATTTCAATGATAAGTAGATTGGAGACGAATTTAAATGAAAATTAATTGGATCATTTAAGCAGTATCCTCTTATTAGTCGTCCGCACATATTTATCTAAACCCCACTAAAGTTGCGTCTGTCATCTGACTAATTAATCCTTCCAGAAGGACCTGGATTTAATTAAATCGGAAGTAGCAGTATTCCTCTGGCTGAATGCTTACCCACAAGACTGTCTTTCTAGACATAGAATAATTTGCAACTATAAGACAATACAATCTAATTACTTTGAGAGTAAATTAAAAATTCCCTCTCTACAAATTTAGCTTCGAGGTGGCGTGTAATTTGTGACACGCTGGTAGAATATTCAATATATTGTCATTGTATTTTTTGATTAATATTACGAATGATCGGTAATACACATTTCAAGAACTACTAACCTTTCATGTGCATATAAACCACATGAATAAGTACATTGATATAGCAATATTAAATTTCACCTACCGTTTTACATAATACAGAAGTATTTTTAATAAAAGTTAGATAGATTTTTTATCCGTACCTTCTATCGCTGTTGCCTCGCAGTTAATGAGAAGGTAGAGATAAAAAATACTCTCGAAACCACGCTGATGATGCCGAGTAGGCAGAAATATGTCCGTCTGTTAGTGTATTTTTTTCTCTCCTTTTGTTGCGTTTGCCGTGAATTATTCCATCAGTACCATGAGGAAGCCAAGCTATCTTAGCATTATATTTTTTGGTTATTGTTTCTAGGCATTTTCTGATGTGTTCTGATCATGTATTTTATTTTTTATTTTTAGTTTATTTATGTAAAAATAAACCAACATACAGTGGGTTTTATTTCATGCATTTCTAGCAAATTGCGAGACACTCACCGATCACATAGATATATCTATTCCCTTCAAATGCCTAGCGTAAACTTTTAGGAGATTAAGTTGCCCACTTGGCTGTATCTGGCTGGCAGTGGTACTAAAATGTATTCGAAATATACGGGGTGTTTAATATTGAACACTAAAGTTTGCCAAATTCAAACATCAGAAACGTTGTTTTCCGTATACCTGGCATTTTTACAGAGTGCTGCACGTGTCTAATATTGAAAATAAAAGCGATATTTAGAGTTAAATGCGACTCCAACATTTGAACAGGGATTAAAACAGATCCTATTCTTAACATTATTTGGTTACCAGCAGCAGTAAACAAAATATACTAAGAAAAATAATTGAAATAGCGAAATTTTACCAAGAATTCAAACACAGTCAAGTCCATGTTACTTATATAAGAGGTACAATATCCGGCAAACAAGAAACATCAGTTTAACATCGCCAATGATTACAACACATTAACATTTTGTAAACCTTAATTAAATCACAATATAAAAAGATTGCAGAAAGACAGCAACCCATGGGTCGAAGGTGAGGTTGTGCTAACAAAAATTGGCGGTAAATACAATTTGACAGAGAAATTTTCTAAAGCAAACCAAAGCAAGAGGTACGCTGGTTAGATAAGTTCTGAATTAAACTTAATTTCAATCAATCATCATATTAAATAGATAGCTATAATTCTCAATCAAGTTACATGTGCCAGCTCTTCTTTGTGTATGATTTGTTGTGTTTTTATAAGGAACAGCTCTGTTGGCGACTAAGTATTGTAATATTCTCGAAATCAAAGTTGTGGTTAAAGTAAGTATGTTGTGTAGAAAGAGTTGTATTATTGATGAGGTTACTTCAGTTTCGTATGTTAAGACTTCCTGTTTCTTAATCATTGTTTGATATCTTCATCTCACAAGGCGATGATTTAAAGGGTGTTATTCCTTCGAGGTGTAGGTGATCTGAACATAATAGAATATATATAGAAAACTTTTAATAAAGATATTGGCATTATCAAGATGAAAGCTATGGTGAGAAATTCTATTCTTGAATATCCTAAGAGTGTTCAATTTCATGTTTATAGGATAATGTGAATGAAAGTTGATGTACCTCCCGAAAAGATCTAAGTTGTATACCAATTTAATACGATCTTGATTATCCAAACGAATAACCTTAGTCTCCAATAAAGAAATAGAGTTATTAGACGCCTCCTCCACAGTGAGGTGGTTACTAAAACTATTGAAAACTTCTAAAATAGAATAAACAGCGGTGGCAGGGATTGAGCAAATAATGTCATCATATGTATAAAAATGGTAGCTAGAAGGTTCAGAATTAGACTTTCCATTGCAGTGCCAAATGTTTGCACGTTGATCGTTGTCAATACGAAAAACACAGAATCAAGTGATAAGAGCAACACTCTAATGATCTAGGAACTTATTCATAGGGATAGATGTATGACGGGAAACTAATTCGAAAAGTAAGTTTATCACTTCCAGAACCAGCTTCAGAGAGATATTAGTAAAAAGAGAAACCACATCCAGAGAAGCCAACACGTAACGCCCTAATTAAGGTAGAGCTTTTACTTTCTCAACAAAAAAAAAGGTATCCTGAATATTGTAACTAGTTGGTACTGAAGGCCGCAGAGAGAATCTTAGCTATAAAAAAAATGGTAAGCGACCCCACAAATGAAACAATAGAGCCAATGGATTTTAGGTAAACAGCAAGTTTGGTTAAAAATGTGTATTAATAGATATAATAATATATTAATAATTCTTATATCTTGTTTCTGCATTAGTGAAATAAATGTTTCCAGTAGCATCAAATCTTAGCTGTAATTTGACAAATATTCTTGGTTGTAGATATCATTGTTCAGATTAGCATAGCTTATAAATCCTGCTAGGTAACGCCATTTCTCTCATTTTTCTCCTAGTACATAAATTATACCTATTATAAAACTCTTCTCTACTTAGGTCCAAAATTTAAAATCATTGTATTTGTGTACTTTGAAATTGCTAACGAAATGCATACAATACTGCGCTAAGTTGGTATGACAGATTCTTATGAAACAGTGGACTATTGTTAAATACAGCGTCCTGTATATTATTGTATTTTTGAATTTTTCATAAAATTATGTGTGTCGATAGTCTAAAACAAACTGTTTTCTTCTTACAACGATTTTGGATATTGAATTCAATAATGAATCTTTATATTGTCAGTTTGCCATAAGCCATGATAGGACGAATTATTTCATGAAAACAGCTATGAATATTAGGTATTAATTGATACACCTTTTATACACATATGTTATGCGAGAAATTACCGATTTTGCAGCAACTTTCGCTTTTAACCTTTACTTTAATTAAAAACTTATTCGTTTTAGATATAACATTCCCACATAAATGGAATACATATTTACGAAAACATTCGTGCGCTGCCTTGACAACTTTTATGGAGTGTTAACTTAACAGTTATTGTCACATCCATTGCTTTCAAAATTAACGCACCATATAAGAAGCTTTGAAAGGTTAATTTAATGATAGAATATTAAATTGACCTTCTCCCGTAGATCAGATAGTTTGTGTTTTCATCGCATTTCGCTTCCGCAAAACTTTTTTCTGAGATTATCTTCCAGTGTGAATGCTGTGGAATGAATACGGGAGCAACATTGATTTTGTAATAAGACATAAAACTTTGCTTAAGTTTGTTTGATGGTTTAGATTTGTTTGAATCTAAAATATATTGAATTATAAAAACCCAGAAAGTTAAATATCAAGAAACAATGACAATGATGGTAGTTTACTATTAACTGCGCACAACCTTGCCAAACCTGAAGCTTTTCATACAATTCTATGTAGTGTCAAAACGTCGAGCAATGTACGTAGTGGTGATAAGAATATTCTTTAATCGATAAAGCCGTGAATCAAATATGTATGAATAAAAGCAAAAGTACGTCAAAGTTAAATATTACAAGATAAAATAAAATGTTTCCAAGGTCTCAGTGTAGCTACATTTTGTAGGTGTGATTAAAAATTACCCACGAATATGGAAAGACCTTTGAATAGATTTATGCTCTAAGTGTACAGAATAGAACTGCTTGCTCTCAAAGAGTCAAAGAAAATGAAACACCTGATAAACTTTGATTTGAAAGTAACATGAGAAAACTAAATACCAACCGCTGCTACTGGTAATTGCATTGGAAGAGATAAGTAGCTACGATTTGTTCCTCCGCTTGGAGTGCTATCGGAATCAGCTCTATCACTTTCTGCATGTTTAGCGTACGGTTTCCTAGTTACTCACCTCTAGCCCTTTCTTTAATAGTGACGTATACTGAAGTATTTTTGTTTTGCCTTACATATTGCTTTCCAAATGTCACATAACTAGATAAAATAAGAAGCAAAAACAGAAGAAATAATTTAGAGATCAAAAATCCAAGAAAATATATACAGAAGGCACAGCTAAGATGCTGGTGTACCTGAACAAATTACAAAAATAGACAAGTCAAAAAAGTGTAGAAAGTAAAGAAACTTGGTAAGAAACGAAGAGGAAGACCGAGATAACCATGTATCTTCGGCTGGAAATACCTGTGAGCATGATCCCTATCAGTGTAAATCTGTGAACTAGCCACAGTGTGGTCAGATTCTATCAGCCAATGGGACCACTTCCTTTGCTATTGTTTGTTGAATATGAAAAATCAAGTTATTATTGTTTGCATCCCAGTAACCTCTTATTTGTTAATAGCTGAACAAATAACAGATCATTGTATCACGAAAGTAAAATAGTGATTAACGTAACAGATTATTTTTATGTTTTTGTGGGGAATAACAAGTAAAGCGGTTACCATTTGTTCTTTTTCTTCATATTATATGCTGTGTGTCCACCAAGTGCATGGTCGGAAAATGCCTTCCCTGGATGATTTAGAGGAAGAGTTTCCTGATAAAAGATATTCGGAGAGAAGCAATAATGTTCTATTTAAAAATCCAAAATTCGTATCGTGCGCCGCGGAAACTGTACACCCCGTATACCTGTCTCCGAATATCTTATATTAATTTGAAAACTTTTCCTCTAAATGCCCATGAACTAGGTGGACACGCTCTATATATCCGCCTGCATCAACTGTTTTTATAATCAAAAAGGCAGCAGTCCTAAGCACCGGAACATGAAATCTTCCCATTAGAGGCAATATGCTCGCAAGGTTTTTTGTAGCTGTTAAGACTACTACAACTTAGATAATAATACGAAATGGAAAATGAACATTACATTTAGCATAATTATTTTGACGCAGTCGTTTGCGTAAATATTTTCAAAACAGTTAAAACGCGGTAATGATAACCTAACACAAAACAATAGTTTTGTGGTAAAACTTATCTATGGAACCCTATCCTTCTTCCTTAAAGCACTCTTTCCTGAATTACTAATAACAAAGGCGTCTTCAAAATTCCAATACATCTTGGCCGTTGTACAATTTTAAATTAATGAACTTAACACAAGTTAATTTCTTACGTAATAAGCCCAATTTGCTATACAAAACTTCGTATTTAACGCAATTCCTCCAACGAAGTAAAATCATTAACCTTAATTTAGTTTTCAAAAAGAAAAAGAATGCAGCAACAACAGGATACACGAAGGAAGAGCGCTTGAAACATCAGATATTTACAGTAAATACAATATAGTGAAAATTATCCCATATAATTGTTACGTTATTGCACGGCATGCAACAGTATCGTAACAATAAATGCCACTTTGGTTTACACACTTAGTTAATGTGCATGTGAGAAACAGACCCAAACGAAATAAAATCGTAGTTGGCAAAGATTCAAGTTTAATCCGATAGGAGATTAGTGGGTTACTACTAATTGCAAACACACCAATGTAGGGGAAGAATTAATTAAAGCCGTTTCCGATTATAATCAGTTGCGGACTGTGAAAGTCAGTGGCATTCGGGTCTTCAATTGAGCGCTAATGGTCGAGATCATCTATTGTGTCGTTTAAGACAGTAATGATTTAATTTCAACACAATTAATCATTAAGTTAAGTACGGGCTAACAGAATGATTGAGGGAGGTCTTTTATTCATTAGTAGTGGTAAATTAACATTTATCTTAAAGAAGAAACATCTAATGTTTAGGATTAAATGGAAATTATTACGCTACCCCTAATATTTTACAAAATCAAACGATAAGAAATACTTTGAAACCAATCCGTTACCTTGAATAAAGTGTAACAATTAAATCGTAAAATTAACTTTGATAAATAGAGTTGTCGGCACCAGTAATTTTTGTCTAACATTAGAGATGGAAATTCCTTCAAAGATTTCTGTTATACTCATGATTTTTCTTTAGTTTGTTTTCTTGATTTACACCAAGAGAATAACTTGAATGTTACAAGCAGCGGGAATAGCACAGTATGTTGCCTATTTAATGTAGGAGTTTGAATGTAAAACCGGCTATATACTTTTTTATGAGATGTCCTTCCTTGACCGTTTGAATTATTTGAAACGGTAATTTTAATTTAGAGGGAACTAGCCCCTAAAGCGCTGCGACTATTTTCAGTGAAAAAGGCATTAAAAACCATTTAAGAATGCTATTTATGCTCTGGTAGTTAACGGAGGAGCTATCTTACTAAAATAATGAGTTTTAGTCTGGGATATACAAGAAAGAATTAAGAAATGTTATCTCTTATTTGTGTTTGTAGAAAAGCAAGCTACATTGCCTCAAGATAAGGAAAATTCAAGAGAATTTAGATCAACACCATCTTCATGTCGGTGGTCACACTGTTTGCTACTGAATTTCAAGGTTATACCAAAAGGTTAAGAAGCGAGGGTAGATATAGCTAGTTATGATGCAAAATGGTGAATGTAGTTACTTTTGCTATAAAACGTAAACTATGAGTGAACTTTTAATACAGTAATAACGGGTTTTGGACACAAGCAAAAGAAAACAAATAAAATATGTCAAAATCACATCGGAATTGTAAAAAAAGGGATGTAGCCGGCTTTGCACGCCAACCCCACATTATTGCATAGTTGCATACCCGGTCTTCAAAATCAAGGCTTCACCTCCAGAATATCTAAAATGGTCGTTACAGTATGCTATTCCATAGTATGGTACTCCATGAAATTCTACATCGATTTGTGTTAATGGTCTCTAGATCTGTCGATGGTACTTTCTTGGTTATTAACAATATTCTTAAATTTTGGGATATACGGAAGTACTTACGCCTAACTTTATGAAGTTTGAACCAGGCTAAAGTTACAAAGCTTTTACGCTTACACTAACTTGATGAGAAATGTGAATTCGAGTTATCAAATGCATTTGTGAATACCAATAGTGGTGGATGTGCCTATTAATTATCCTGGAACAAAAATAATGACCACGTTCAAATTACTTTTATAACAAATTACGGGCATTGGTCGAAAGAAATTTTAGTCACCGTTAAGCGTGGTAAATACGGAAAATCTACGTACATTTATGGTTATTCTATCCGGACAAACGAACAAGCTTTCATTAGCATACAACATGGAACGTTTAATTAGTCCATTTAGACAAATGAGAACAAATACAACTGATTTGTATTATAAAATTTGCTCGAGCATTTACATTTTTGTCCGTCAGGATTGTGGATTTTCGTGTATGCGGAAATGGCAATAACTCCCTGAATACGATTGTGTAGTTTGCTTGTGAATGCAGTTTTTGATTTTAAGTTAAAATGCTACAGTTTCAAAACTTGCGTAGATTAAATATTAGACAATTATTCTTCCAAACGTACCATAAGGTTCCAACAATTAAGATATTTCTTCCAACCGCTTCGCCATCGCCCATTCACTTAATACTATATATCTTCAGCTGCAATAAGTCAAGTATATCGTCTGTCACTCGTGTTTTACAAAAATTACTTCAAGTCATCAGAAAATACTTAGAAATAATAACCAAAAAAAATATTGCCAATATAGCAATATAGCACGGCCATGTTTCTGCCTACCCGACGTCACGAGTTCTTCTCCACCTCACACTTCTATCTTCCTCACAGTTCATATCCTTCCCTTCGCAATATCAAACCAGACACTTCTTGGTGCACTTTAGTGCCAAGAAATACAACCCTACAATTTAAAAAGCAGCGATACCGGATACCGTTCCCCTGCCATTTCTGGAGCAGTTCTTGGGCTGCTTAGCACGAGATGTTGTGAGTGATTCCATCAATATCACAAGGAAACTATATTAAGTTTATTTCTTGATGTGTTTTTAACACATCATGGTAAGCCTACGGGTATCATTTACACATACGGATTCCCAAAGCACTCCCGCCTACCCCATCACCCGTTAAGTCCGAAAACTACTCAAGAGATGGCTTGTGGAACAATACCCGGTTTTTGTCGCTGCTTTCTAAACGTCAGGCTTCTATTTCTTGACAGGAGAGGACGCCAGGAAGTGTTTGACTAGTCATTTCGAAGGATATGAACTGTGAGGCACATAATGACGTGAGGTGGAAAAAAGCACGCTCGGAGCCACGCTGATTACGTGGAGTAGGCAGAAACATGTCCGCGAGATAGTGTCTTTTTTCCTATCCTTACCGTGTATGATTCCAAGGAACCTGTATTGAGGTTATTTTTGGTTATTGCTTCATGTTGCACAAGCTTCTTAAAGCTTGTTATAACTTCAGGAGCCTTTGTGTAAAGTGTTCCATGGCTTTCTTACTATCCCCCTCACCGTAAATGGTAAATGGTAAAGCGTAGTTGTTTCTTAACTGCGAATTGTGACTCAGGGTTGTACATGGCCCACTATGAAAATTATGTCCTAGTAGGATTCGTACACACAGCTCTGGACCACCAAACCTTTAAATCTAAGTACAGTTATTTTTTAATTTTATTCCTCGAAAACTTATGCAAATATTAATAATGCCGATTTCATTCAACGTTGAGTTTTTTGGTTTAGGACAAGGCTATGTAATATAGTAGCAGTAACAAAGAAGACTAGTATGTGACATACCACTAGCGCTATGAATAAAATAATATTAGATATACTCAAATCTGCACTTATAGCTAGACTATACGAGAAGTATTATAAAAAATATAAGACAACAATTATTTTTATTGAAAAATTGGATGTAATTAATGGAACGCAAATTACCTTAAATATTGTTCAGTGTGAACAACATTGTTATTTAAGCACAACTGATAACGTTGTCTTACTTCACTAAAAGCCACTCTTTTCATACCATCATCCCTCCATCCACCAGAAGCATCCGCAATATTTTGTTTTAAATAACCCATATCGTTAGATCTTGTTTTGGAGACAATATTTTCCCACAAGAAAACGTCTAACAGTAACAAATATAGAGAACTGGGAGGAAACAATCAGGAAGCTTCATCCAGTTGAAATCACAAATATCTTCTAATTTGTAACGGCATAGTTACCAGTAAAAATGGAAGATAATTCTATAGAAATTCCAGATATCTTTGCCTAATACTAAATAGCGCCGATATATTTACGCCAAAGTGGTCCTGTGTTTGAATTACTCTCACGTTACGAGGGCTTTCATTCGACCAATAATGAGTGTTTCTTCTGTTTGGAAGGGCATGAGTGATAATAATAAAGTGAGACTCGTTTGTCCACAATATGTAATTATACAAATTTGGAGGTGACAAAAAACTGCTAAATTAAATTTTGTCACCGTTCAGTATTTCGGACTTATTAAAAAGGAAACCACAGTATAAAGAAGGTGATTGTTCTAAACCAAAAGTACTTTTCAATGTCAATATTAAGGACTGACAAAAATACGACTTTCTCCTTACTAAACGTAAAACATTTAGTTAGAAGGTAAATAGGTATGCTTGAGTCGACATTATTAATACGCATTTCACGAGAAAAGCGCAGTTTTCGCGATAAATCGTTCATCCTGTACAAAGAGATTAAACGAATACGGCGAAACATATTAAAAACATCTATTTTTTTGTTTTTCCAGTGTTTAAAATAGTCAACGTTGTGCCGGGGACAAAATGTTAGTTCGTGATTTAATCGAAGTTTGCTGGTATTTTTACCTGTTGATTTTATTTCAGCTAGTCTGGAACAACTATTAAGTAAATGTTACCGAGAGTTACAAGGAATTAACTATTAAGCATCTGTTGCTGAACAATTTGCATAATCTTGTCCCATTTGAACATTCATGTTAGTACAACACCTGTTAGTCGATGCCGGGTTAGGGAGTCTAATGAAAAAGATAACGAGATTCGGCTTTACATAGCTGCATAATTTTGCATTTAGTTTCGATGTTATCGTATGAGGGGGTCGGGAACGGGGTGTCTTGTTCGCAATGTTCTAGACGGCAATCTGAACCGACCTGTAATAAGATACGGACAGACATATTTATATGATGGCTATCGCCTTCAGCGACTTACGGCGCCAATAGATCCTATTTTCCTGTACTAGATATCGACAACTGACCGAACATAAAACACAGCAAATAAATTTGTTATAATTTAATAGTAATGTCAACGAAAATAAAAGTGATGGATGAAAAATATGTGAATGATTCATTCTTGTACCATATACATATAATTATTCGTAACGGTATTACTTGACGTTTAATTAGTTAGTCAATTGCAGAAATAATGTGTTGGGATACTTCTCAAATTTTATTTTAAACAAAAATATGTCCTGATTCATTAACTGACACACAAATCAGTGCACCTGTTCACAGCAATTGTACCATTCTATTCATTGCCATAACTATTGTAGTTATTGCCTAGTAGAAACAATTCTACTATACATGCTTTAATTGCAGTAAATGTGATGATGGCCCAACGGAGCATATAAGCTTCTAAAGGTTGTCATAACCTCAGGAGCCTTTAGTGTGTAAATTGTGTGCATAAGGCGTTCCATGGTTTTGTTACTACCACACCTCCTCGCCGTAAAACGTGAAGCGAAGTTAATTGCTTCCCAACTCCGAATGGTCACTCGAAAATGTACCCAACATAAGAAAACGTGACTCTAGCGGGAGTCGAATACACAGCCGAAGTCAGGCTCAGGTCCTTTCACCTCTGGACAACGCGCCGTTGAAGGGTTTGTTTAGGAATCAAGGTTAAGAAAATTATTTTTTAATGTAATTACATTATTTTACTTATTTCGGTTGAAAACGAATAACTACTTCTGGAACACTTTGATAATAATAATAATAATAATTTATTCTTCAACGGGTGGGACCCAAATAGAGAAAATTTTACAAAAAATGGATGTATGCAAGTTAGAGGAACAAAACAGAAAATATAAAGCATATACAAAAAACCCAATTCATAGTTCACTTCTGCAGCAAGAAAGAAAATCTGTTTTAGTCGTTCAGTTGCAATATAATACATTTCAACGAACTAAAATTTATGTCTTTATTACTGGAAATATCATTATAATTTGAACACATAATGTTCATGGGTGATTTCAACATAAAATATGTAATAATTATGTTTCAAAGCTGTGGTATATTGAAATATATTTGTAAAGCAGGACTGTGCAATCAATTCTATTATTTAATAAGTTATGTAAGAATCTTATATTTTATTTGTCTTAGTTGATGACACCATGTCGAAGTGATTCAAGATAGGCCTATAATCGCAGCCTCTCTCAGGATGTCCATCATCAGATAAAAACATCAGAAATGTTATGAATCGCCAATGAACACTTTCAATGGTTTCAATGTGGGTTTGATAATCATATACCATATCCATGCTCTATATTCTAATCTGGACCGCCTAGATGCGTTCTATAATGAAATTAGGTAAGGTATATTTTAAAATCGTAACATCTACATATGAAGCCACATGTACGGCACGCGCTCGCTACCTTGCTGTTAATATGATGTTTGTTGTCAAATGTAATCCCCAAATCCTTCACTTTACGACATTTCTCAATCATTTCTTCCTTCAAAACATAGCTAGAATGTATCGGTTTTAGTTTTCATAAAGATCAGAAATAAAATGGACTTCAAATTAGATCCTTGAACTTCGCCCAAAAGTATACAAATTGGAGATAGCGCCATGATATCCTACATAATGCATTCATAGAGAGGAGCACATGCTTGGTGACATTGTATTGAGGAGCGGTAAGTGGGCGACATTAATGCCGTCACCATTGCAGATGCATTATTTTGCGATTGCAATTTTATCAACTTTGCTTTAGATCTATTTAAAATATCAATTGTGCAATCTGTTCTATGCTGTATATGCTTATTTTATTATGGTACAAACTTGTGATACAAACTTGAAATACAAACTTATTCAAATACCGTTACTCCAATTCATTACAGTTTATTTAAGCAATAATAAAATTAAACTTTTAGAAACTTTCCTTAACGTTGAATTGGTACCTTTAATGCTTTACTGTACGTTCTATTGATTGTATTTGTCGTTCAACTTTCCTTTGGTGTGACGTTTCTAATTTCTCATTCTTCCAATTACTTGCGATTTTACAACGTCATAGGGACAAGAGACAACTTCCCGTCAGAATAAAAAAAGGAACTGGATTCAAGATTATTCAGACTCGCATGAAGCAGCATATTTAAACACAGAAAGGCCGATCTGAATTAAATCTATGAGCTTTTGATGTCAATACCTGAGTTTGTAAAGCATTTATCTCTGCCAATAATATTTTGGCAACGGTAGAAAAACCAAGTATCAAAAAAATTTGAAATCATTGGCAAATTAAGTTCTTTTGAACTACTGTTGTGGGTTGCAGTATATGGAGAATAATGTTCAGAGCTTCCTTTGCCCCCCGCATCTATCATTGCCAAATGAGAGAAAAACATACATAGATAGTTTATTCTTTAGATCTTGTGACAAAGGTCCCCTGTGAACCCGTCAAAAGTACCACCATTCCCAGCATACAAATACAAGTGTTAAATTCTCAGATATACTTCCACTGCATGTCATCTACAATTGACAACAACGCTAATTTCCAGAGACTGTTGGTACAGATAAAGCCTGGGCCTAGAAGTAACCATCACCTCCCCTGCTCTTGTGTTATAATCGTATAGTTTTTGCGGAGTTTGTAATTTACCTCATTTTTATGTACAAAAGTCAATAAATCATAAAATAAAAATACGGGGTAGTATCATTATGTTAAATTCTACAAATAACCATTTACAGGAATCCAAAAGGTTTGCTCCTTTGCAATATTTTTTCTAACATATAATTTTGTCTTTCGATAATACAGAGGTTCGTCAAAAGTTAATTCCATATCTTAATTTCCCACAACTTAAACTGCCCAACGAGATGGAAGTTTTTCACAGTGCTTTTCAATTTAAAAGTTCATCTACCCAAATCAAGGAATAGGGACTCTTTCTAATGAACCCATTATGAACTGTATTTAATAAATCATTGCTTTTATCTAATGATCGCTGTTATCAGTAATTACTAAAGCAATCATCAGCGTATACGGTCATCTGGTTTTGTATAACGTCACTTACATAAAGTAAAAAGTGAACTGGTTGGAACTATATAGCAGCATCACGTGAGTTACAATCCGATATGTTGAAGTTGGAATAGTACGAAATATTAACGTATTAACTGTTCCTTAAGAATGAACCAATCCAGTATAATCCTCCAATCCCATAAACTCGCAGACTGCCCACTAGGATACCATGGTTCGCACAATCAAACTCAAATCTAAGAATATTGCAACTGGGTGTGAACCACTCTCAGTAGCAGTGATTATTTGTTATACAATGCGCTGAGAGCGAACGATTCCTTCATTCATCGATATCAGATGAATATATATTTTTTAGTTTTAGGTTTAAAATATCCGAGTTCGTAGAATATGACTGGTCTAAGAAATATTGCTTTTGTTATATAAAAATTAACAGTTGTCGGATATACATATCATTTGGCCGATGATTTTTAACCTTTAAGGCGAGCATTCTTAAAGTTTTCATTAAAACGTAACAAGTTCATTCTCCACTGACAACTCAATATTACATCTTTAAGATACCGTGTTAGATAGTTCTCTAATGACTTACCATGCCCCTTGAGAAGGATTATTTGAATTCATAATTGTAGATTGGTAAAACGTATTTTTAATCAGTTGCCTTCTTGGCAGCGTTATACACAATACTTAGTTCCGGATACTTATGTTTCAAGTAGAATAAAGATTTTAATTCAATAGAAGAAGAAATTATTATATTTAACCAACTTGCCCGGAAGCTACTTTATTTTATGCAAAAAATGTGGTGAAAACTAACATTTTTTCCTTAAACGGTGATATGAAAAGCGTTATTCAATACAATCAAGTTCAATATATTAATCTAGTAAACCAATTACATATATAGACAGTAATTTTAATGGATTAACACAAGCAATTGAATACTTTGAAAACCGAAATTTGAAATTGGAAGAATTTATAAACAGTCTCTGAAATATTGTGAATAAACTGAAGACAGTACTCGGCAATTTCTCCCTTAGATTGACGATAAAAACCAACTCTTGATTGAAACAAAACGCGGACATACACATATACAAACAAAATATTACTATTACATCTATTTGCATTGATCTACACGTATTTCGATTATATCTTTGAGATAACCGAACTTAATAAACGATACCAATCGCCTAAAATGCACGCTTCTCTAATAATCTGTCGCCCATTTGAACTCCAGTTACATCGGGTAACATGGTTAGATGTAAGGTTGGAGGTAGTATTTTATAAAAATATTGTTAAATTAGGTTACAAATTTTTTCTTATATTTATATAAGTACGCCATTAAATCGCATTGAATTATTGCGCTGGGAGTTATAAACAAGAAAGCCTTTAACGATGCTTTTGTATCGTTGCTTTTGGTAAGCATTGTAAGTACGAATCTATAGTTTTTGTTCATATTGTACTCTCTCATTTCCCTAATTTCAGTTTTTCTAGTTTATCGAGTCGAACTGCACGCTTTCTTCCTTTTAAGCCGTGCTAGAGCAAACATATCAGCAATTGATAGTCAAAGTTAGAACTTGAATTTTGGTACTTGCATTGTCCCATTTTACTTATTATTATTTTCATTTTTCAATGCATTTAGATCTTGCACTGTTTTTAAACAATATATTGTATTTAATACTTCTTGTTTCTTTTAGTACTCAATTTTATTCATATTTTCTTCTAAATCACCACATTGTGTGAAGATATTTTATAGTAAATGGTGATTTATTATAAATTCCAAAACCGACATCAAATTTTGTAAATTTTTCAAAGCTTTCAATTTACATTCAAACGCCCTGCTAGAAAAGTTAAAATGAAAGGGATATTAGTACCTCTTAAACTATTCTCTTAAGGCTAATTGCACCGACACGAATTAAAATTTAATCTTGAGCTAAGTTTAAACGACAGATTTCTACTTAATTGACTACAATTGTCGCATTCTTAACCTAACTCAAGATTAATTTCTATTTGGTGTCGGTATAACTGGCCACTAATATAATCAGAAATATGTAGGTTATTTAGTATAAAAGTAAACATCTATTTAACGGACAAATGTATTCGTCATATCATTTTACATTCTACATTTTGGTTTCGCATTTAGTAATTTAATAATTCCATTCAGTCCAGTAACACACAACATAATTCTGATTATAATTCGTGTGCAACAGGTTATGCTGCATATATTTAGTAATGCCGATTTAAGTTTTTAAAATCATTTAGATCAGTTGTCTATTTTAATCACGTCGGAAATTAGTATTAAATCACAACGCCACAATATAAGGACACTACAATTATTTGTTAAAAACTTTCTGTGAAGATAATTACACAACTGAACTGATGCAACGTTGCCACCAGTGAGGATCTACCACACAGTTGCGGTTTGCGGTGCCTTGTAATGTATGTATTTGTTTGCTGTTTATCCAAGCAATTTGCAGCACATACACACAAATGCACCCACTACAGTTGTACGATGTAAAACCTGAATGTTCTTTGTGTTTAGATTTATACATAGTTTTGTTTTAGTGGACATGAAACTTTATCTCATAATGGTCAGCACAGACATTTAGAGGGTTATAAATATTTGCTCTTGTTCAGCTAACTGCTCTTATTCATCGGGCGACCTACTTAACGCCGATACGTTACGTGTCGGCTGTGTGTAGGATTTGTTTCGGTAAAAATGCGAAATAAACACGTGCAGGTGAATTCGCAGAATTATGTTATGCAATTTATAGGAAAGGTAGAACAACTGGTGTTATATTTAGCACGTATTTGGGTTGGTTCGTTACATAGTGCAGGTGCGCAATTAATACTTGTAAGCCAAATAGGCGCACATATATCTTTTCGTAGTATGCATAGCTTTAAACAAGTTTGTACGAGTAGTATTCCGTTCTTTCTATACTATTACTTACTTAATATTATAAATGACAATGTTGCCTATAAAATCAAATTTCATCGAACACGTGCTTGATTTAACTCGGCCAATTTCTAGTCATTTTCAAAATTCACATGACATTCTTGTACAATTTGGTACGGTATTGCGTTCGTTATGGCAGAAGAACAAATAAAACCATTAAAAATACGTAGAGGGCAATTAAAAGCTCAACTCACACGCTTTTCAAAGTTGATTTTAGTAACTAGTATGCAAAATTTAGAAACACGTTTCAACAGTTGTGACGATATACAAAGCCAAATTGAAGTCGACGGATCAAGAATCAGAGAGGTCGGCGTTCGAAACCTTGTTTTATGTGGAAATATCCAAAACTAAAGATATCATTAGTAATTATAGTAATAGTAATTCAACAGTATCAGCGACATCAAACAACTTGAATACGAGTGATAACAATCCTCGAATAAACGTAAAACTACCACAGTTAGCAATTCCAGAATTTCATGGTAGTTACGACAAATGGATGCAATTTCACGACACCTTCCGTACTCTTACTCACGATAACAGTAATTTGTCAAATATACAAAAATACTATTGCTTGTAATCTTCCTTAAAAGGTAAAGCGGCAAAGGTGATAAGCTCGCTAGAAACCTCAGATTTCAATTATGCCACAGTCTGGAAGGTAATAAAAGAACGATTCGAAAACAAAAAGTTCGTAATCAAAACGCACATTAAACACATTTTTGATCTGGCATCCATTAATAAAGAATCATTATCGCGCTTTAAGGAATCTCAACGAAATTGTTGACAGCTGGAGTACACTTTTAATATATTTACATTGTTCGAAACTTCACCTAAACACTAAACGTGAATGGAAAATTGCATCAAAAAATGAAAAATTACCGATTATTCAACTTTTTATCAAATTTTTAAACATTATTGGAATCCATAGATAAAGGTGTTTATTCTAATTCGGGAAAAATTTACACTCATTTAGTTATACGTGATAAATGTTTCTACTGTGATCAGCAGCATAAAATATTTACTTGTGAAAAATTTCTTCAACAACCAGTGACGGCTCGTTACGATGCTGTACGTAAAATAAACGCTTGCATTAATCGCTTGCTCAAGGGACATTTAGTAAACAATTGCAAAGGTAGTAAATGTAAAAGTTGCGGATAAAAGCCTAATACGTTGCTACATTTTCCACGAGAAAATACCCAGAAATCTGATGTAGTTCAAAAAAACGCTTAAACCTAGTAAGAACATCACAGCAAATTTTGTAGACACACCAACTATCAGCAGCGCGGAGCCTAACGTCATTCTAACGCATTCTCGCAACGTTGGATTCACACTTTTATCAACCGCCATGGTATATATTGTTGACAATGCTAACAAGATGGTTAAATGCAGAGCACTACTTGATAATGGCTCACAGCCCAATTTTATAACTTACTATTGAAAAAGTTGAACCAATAGCATACATTTACCTGTTACAGGTATTAATTCTCATTTAATTCTCACCTGCCTTGGTCATCTATAGTCATCAGCCTCTCGTCATCCAACAATCGTTCATAGCATCGTCCAGGGACAGGTCTACTTCTAAAAAAAATATAGTCACCCTGTACGATCTTGTTACCCATCCTCTACCTTCCTCTTCTATTCTTTCGCATTTCTATTTCCTTTGCGTGGCGTCGTTATAGACATCTCTCCCATATCAAGCAAATGTCAAAGCGCGTACGTGATGGTTGCAAATTAACTTAGCTACCTGCACAACAACCAGATATTAGCTTTCACAGAATTGCATTGCACAACTATATATTCTTTGGTTTTGATTTTTTTATTTGACCTTAGGTTACTAGTAGGAATTTAATTAACTACAATTTTAGGTTTACTTTTCCTTCTTTTGCAGATGGAAGAAAAAGAAAACTTGTTGTTTCTTTTATATTTGTCATCTCGAATCAAATTCCAAACAATTAATTATTTACATGTTTTCAGGTTATCTACAACTAGTCACTCTTATGTGGTTTATATTGTCTACGACTGCTGTAAGGCATATTCAGTTGTAGCATCAAATCAGATCGCACAAAATCAGAGAGAAATAGATAGGTAACCAAAATTGTCCAAAATTCGAGTTATTCAGTTGTAGCATTAAGGGGACGATCTAATTCATAACAAAATATTTCCCACAAAAACGTATACAGTTCACTGCTTCAGTCAAGGAATATCATATTAAACACTCGGTCAAAAATAGTTTATGTTGTATTACACCGTGTCTCAAATGAGCATATAGTTTATTACGAAAATTAATGTAGATTGTGAAACTAATCAGTGTCAACAGTTGTAGAAAACTAAGAATGAATCTGTAGAGGTTAATACACATTCGCACACTTTCCCAAAATGGTACATTTGTCCGTAAAAGTGTATCAAGATTTATTTAAATATCATTGTATATAAGTTGTACCTGCCAGTACAATCTCTGCTAACTAATATGTAAACATTGGAAATTATGCAGATTAATTCTCAGCCTGATGTTCTTATATAAATACTAGGATGCGAATTCATTGCTGATCAAGTTTCTGGAAGATAATAAATGTGCTTGCCCACTATACTCTTGGTTTCCGGGTTGGAACCACGTCGTTATCGTAACTTCTGCTGACGTTCTTACACATCTTCAAGATTATTACTGCACACTGACTGCTTTCACAGTTACTAAGCCTATATATACTCCAGCTTATTGGTGGGTTTAAAAGACTCAAGTGCGATTTACGCGTTATTTACCTTGGTTTCCCTTGGCAGCGGGTAAGTAATGGAATTTTAAGTTCCCAGAGAGATAAAGTAGTAATACATCAATATAATAATAGGTGACAACACATAACAGGAAAAGACAACTTTGACAATTATGCAAGTATATAACCAAATGTCGATCGCAAAACTGCACTTACGTCCTTTGTGAAATCATGTTCTAAATTGAATGTATCAGGCTTCCATCGATAAATTACTTCCTTAATTTAAGTATCCGATATAATTAAATTAAAAAGCGTCTAAAGAATTTTAATTAATTAACTGAATTTTACTTTACAAGATAAAGTGAGGAAACCTTCACGCTTTGCAAAAGACAAAGAAGGTATCAATATATTATGAAAGTTTTCAAACTCATTTTTAATTGTTCTATTTATAAGCTATAAATGTTGTAATGCACAGTAAAAACTTTTCCCTAAAACTAAGTCACCGAATCGAAAAAGGATGAGAAGAGTTTTCAAATACATTTTATTATGAAATTCTGCCAATAAGATCCCGTGTTTATGCCACGTTATTTTTCAAGCACTTGTTATGCTCAAATAATATTCTATGGAAGTTAATGAATCAAAGTCCATCGTTTGTCGGAAAAAGCGACTACAGAAGAAGATTAATGACAGAAAACTCTATAAACGGCAACCGATCGAAATTTGATTAAGTCTAAGAGCACGTGAACTTTGTTAGTAGTAAAGTACAATATCATTTTAACGGAGGACACGTGCATATATGCGTAAGTTATATTGTCATATTCTTAATAAAAGAAATCATTTCTTCTTATTGCGACGCGTTTTTAATTTCGAAAGGATGGTGAAATAAAAGTTTTATTTGAGTTTAATTGCACGTTTGGAAAAAATAGTAATCGCCTTTTTCTCTCTCTCTTCTTAATTCTTTTAGCACGCATTCTCAACATTATTACAGACGAATGTTTCTATGATAATTAAAACGCTGCCGACGCACATCTTTAATAAAGAGAGATTGACAGTTGATTACAGAGTCCGTCTGCGAGTAAAATAACGTTAGGATGAAACCTGTTACCGTACGGAAATGAATTTTCATGTTTCCCTTTGTTATCTTCCACTTTAAGTGATAAATGACAATTTTGCTCTGTGCCGCTTGAAAAAAGCTACCCGTTTTACTTATCTTGTGGATGTTTACTTTTCTTCGGAAATGTTCGAGTGTGAAATATGGGCGACCCTTTATGACAAAAGGGACGTCTCGAATGCCGATTCTCGACCGTATATTTCAATTAGCTAATCTGGGGGTAGGTCCCGTAGCTTTTAGTGACCCTTGTCGAATACTTGAAAAGGAAAGCGCCAAAGGTTATGTTCTGTTTTGGCTTCAACTTCCTATGTCTCATGCAAACTGAAGCGAACGTAGAACATGTTATAAGTGGCTATAAATTCACCCGAAAATGTGAAGACATTTGGTACAGAATAAGTAATTACCTATGGTGTATCGGTAGTGGTTTATAATATATAGGGTGTGCGCAAATTAGTGAAAAAAACTAAATATCGATACTAAAATGTTATACAAATCGAAACTCAATCGTTTATACAACCGCCATAGCACATGCTCCATATTTAGCGATGAGTAATCTAGATTTTTTTCGTATATAATTATTAATTAATATTTGTTAATCTTTATACAAATATTTGTAGAGCTTTGATTTGCAATTCATTTTATAGTCTCAGTTGCTTTCTGAAGTACCAAGAATGTTGGTAAACACGTTAATTTAACGCAAAAATTTTTTGTACTCAATGGTGGGGAGTTAAAAAATCTAATAAAATATTGTTTAAATTGTTTTACTGTATTACCAAATTTCCGCTAATTTATATTTGGCTTCTTCATAAGAACAATCAAAATTGTGATTGGTTAACTAAAATATTGTTGAACATAGTATGAATTTGTAATACCCTGAAATTATTTTCAAAATTGCCTAAAATATACCGCAAAAAAATTATTTTACATCAATAATCAATAATACTATGAATAGAGTCTTGAAGATAAGCAAATAAAAAGAAGTGTCATTAAGAAATTAAATCTATATAAATGTTGCTTAGATTTTGGATATTTGAAAATTGATAGGATCTGCAAACTTAGTGATGTAACTCTAGAAAATTACGCTTGAACATATTATCATCAGTCCAAGCTCCTACGATGTGCATCGCTAAAACTTTATATTCATACGTTTCGCTACCTAGTTTAAACTCGTTTATGACCCTGATAAAGCTTTAAAATAGAAGCGAAGTATTGGTGAAATTTAAAAGAAAAACTTTTTTTGGAATATTAGCCGTTATTCCGATACTAGTAGTCACGTGTATTATCTTCATATCAACATTCAGAACCCTGACATTGCCAAAATCGAATAGGTGACCGGTGTGTTTTATTGGGAATTGTTGGGAAGCTTGACGAATATAACCCCCTTTGCATCCTTTACATTGAATATAATAAATTACTCCACCTTTGACTAAGGGTGCTACATTGGTCAAACATCCCAACAATTAAGAATCCAAGTTAATGCCTAAAAAAGTAATGTTAGATTACTCTCTAACAGTACCACATTAAACGTACACACCAATGAGACTGGTCACCTTTTCGATTTTGACAATGTCAAGATTTTGGACATTCAAGAGTAATTTTCTAGAGATTAAGTTTGCAGACGCTATCAATTTTCAGAAAGACACAGAAAATCTAAGCAATATTTATACAAATTTAGTTATTTAATGTCATCTTTAACTCTGTAGAGCTTTTAGTTGTCATTAAATTCAAGATACACTGTATATCTGGATTCTAAAGATTTATCGGTTTCAAAATTCTTATTGTCCACCTTTTACTCTTTACGGTTTTTTATTTACCAGATTTGCTGTCGCGTTTGTTTGACTCTCTGTCTGCTATTGAACTTAAATACGCACATTCTACATATTAAAAAAAATTCGTGAATAAATTCTGTCACTTTCTCGAAATAAAATTTAATGTAGAAAATTTAGTTTTCCACTTGATCTGCGGTCGACGCCAGAATATGAAATTAGTAGTACAAATCCTCGTTTATTTATGCTCCGCCAATTAGACAATTGTCGTACTCCGTTAATTATAATGATTGTAGAATGTTTGATTTCAATATTTCAGCAGATCACTGTTTTTGTCGTAATCGAATAAATCACCAATTACGCGCAAGGGAAACATGCAATTTGAAAATTATAGATACTGCACAGTTTATATGATAAGACTTATTAATTACATTTTGCAGTCGAATTCCCTTTGCAAGCGGGGCACATTAATTCCAAGCGCAATACGAGCACTTAAAATCGCATCCAGGTACTCGTCAAATTATTGTAAACTGAAGTAATAATTTCCATATTTGAATATGTATAAGCAGTAGCAGTCGCAGCAGGAGCAGCAGGCGGCTGCCGCAGTGGCAACAGCAAACGAACGCCGAGGTGGTAGAGAGTGTCGAGAGTGTCAATAATTAAGTTAGCGAACAACTTTTCACTCACTGTTTTCATAAGACCATCACCACCGCGCAAGTTCTATAATAAATTGTGTCTACACTGAAAAATAAATGAAAAGTTGCGCCGGCTCCCAAACACAATCAAGAATCCTGCATTATTAATAATTCTCACTTCCCAGAAGTGTTGTACCGTCGCTTCGGGCTGTACCTTTAAATAACTAATGATGTCGGAAATTGGCGCGCCTAAACGACGCATCGTTGCGTTAAAATAACCCCTCACAAGAACCGCGATATTAAATTAAATTAAATTACCGCAATTTAAGGAAGAAGTTAGGTTATGTTAATTAAATACGTGAAGCGTCGTGACAAATTTTTGCCATCCGTCAGTATCAAGAGTTGAATGTTGGGAAGCTTCATTGGAACTTCTTATGTCAGCCACCGATCTGAAAACTAAACACGTATACGACTCGGTTAATAAATGTCTCCTGAAACCCATCTCCTCTCTTAGGCCCCATTTCATGTCGGCCAACTCTAATAGAATTATTTAAGAAATTCAATTTACACGTTTGTGAAACTTCGATGTCTGAAATTGTGTTCGCCTTCCATCGTAAAACTGAACATAAAGTGCAACTTGATGGATACCCGTCCGAAAAATAAGACGGCAGAAATACGAGACCCATTTTATTATTTAAGCTGGCTTCAAGTAAATCTAAAATAGGACATACCTACGTCTTGTTTTAGGTCGCTTTTATGTTTTGTCCTACTATTCATTTATTCATCTGTTTCGTTGCTTGTGAACGACTGATATAACAACAGGAACATACCAGAACTAGAGATTAACTTACAACTGTGTCTGCTGCAAGATGTGTAATAGTAGTAACAACAATAATAATAATAAGGAAGTAATAATGAAAGATATACTACCATCTAACGACGAATTGAAACGTCAGATATTGTAATAAACAAATTAAAGAATATTTCTAGTGATGTTGGTGGTTTTATATGTAAAAAGATCGATACAATTTTTACTCGCAACCAATGAAAGTAACAAAACTTACGCTTATAGGTCCCATTTTCACTACGCTCTTCTCACACGTTGTGATGCGGAAAGAAGCTTTTCTGTATTAGAAGATGTTCTAACAAGTAAGCGAACACATTTCGCAGCAGAAAATGTACAGTGTGTTTCAGTAATTAATGGTTAATAAATCACTTCTAGCATATATCTATAAAATATAGCCACAGACATTATTTTCTTTGTTTTTGTGATATTGGGTATTAAACTCTCTCTGATATTTTACATTTAGGTTGAGCTTCTCTAGTCTCAAGCGTCGGCGACAGAGGCGGTCATCGATCCGCAGTCGCCTACCGGCCCGCTGCCCCTGTACTTTTCTAATGAGCAAATTTTGCGAAAGTGTCCATGTATTTTAGTGATTCATTTTATTAAGGAACTTTCTAAATTTAAGCTTGTCCTGTTTTTTAGTTCTCCGTTTTATTAGAATGTATTTTTAGAAATATTCGTTCATAGATAATGCCGCCCAGATCTTTTTGTAACAGCTTATTATCTACAAAGAAGCAAAAACTCAGACTGTTTTAGTCTTTTAACAATCACGTACAAACTGCTCCTAATATGCATTTTTCTCTGATGAAAATTAGTAGTTCTCTCAGCCGGAGTAATTTTTCCTTTGATTTCTTGTTTATAAACAAATGTTCTAACCTCCAGATATATAGCTATTTTAGTAACTGATAAGTAAGTGGTGGTAGCCCTACTGTGTTTATTAATTGAAAAAGAACAAAATCAAACCAGGATCTAGTATCAAAATTGAATACTACTTCTAGACAAAAGAGATACGTGTCGCACGGGCTTCATACCATGCAAGCATGATTTGAGGAAAGGTCGAAAACTCCTAGAAAGCAATTTATTGTGCTTTATTTTATGATAGATCAATTTTTTTAAGTATTTTTTCAATAAGTTTATAAAGTTACCCATTAAACTTGTAAACATAAATGCAAATACAAATACGACACTTCATATCTATATAATAGTTTAGTGACTGAATATACGAACTAGTAAAAGCTATTCAACTACTCTGTAAACAAGACCGTATTTGTTGCGTTCGTACACATCAAAACTGTAACAAAAGCTGCAATGTAAAGGAACCAGAATTACTAAAGGTAGAGCGACCTCAATAAATAGCCAAGCCCAATATTTATCCTAGTTGATATTCCCCTTACACTGCGGAACAGGAAATTATTTTTCCGTTTTATAATATCCCAGCCAAATGTTCGACTTGCATCATAAACAGGATTCCCTTTCGCGCATTTACGATTTCAGCTGCCTCAGCCGTTAAGATTGCAGGTACTCATTTGAATACATGATAAACTGGCATACATAAATAGTTAATTGCTGTATAAGAGGCTTAACTTCTTGCCATAATTCCTGAAAATTGTTGATCCTATTAAACTTTAGAATGCGCCTTATTTGTCAGGAACGGAAAATGCATTTGCTGCCAACCTCAAATATTTTCTATCGCTTTCTCTGAATGGCGAATATGTATAAGTGCATAGGCAATACATAGAAATTGAAATAAATTATACGCATCTAAGGAAGTATTTACTTACTTCAATAATTATAATAATAACCATTTATTTCATGCTAGAGGAAATATACATGAAAAGGTCGCATTAGCAGCTTTGCGCATTTACTGTAAGGTTCTTTGAACGTGCATCGGGAGTGCTTTGAGCGCTGACTTTTTTGGTGTAAAGATAATTTATTAAATAGGCTTGAATAAAAATAGTAAAGGCTTTTCTCTGTCAAAGTCAATCTATGCATAACGTCCGTATAATTCCTATTTTTCATCCAGTATTGTAGAGATTATTATTTTTAGTTTTGTTTTCATACAGAAGGACAAGAAGGACTTTCACATATGTTGTAATGCTACAATTTATACTACATGGAAGACAGTCATTAGCGCCATGCATTCTGCGTTTAGCCAACTATTTATATCCACCCTCTCGACACCAAACTTCCTATGACCTCTTTATCAGTAACTTCAACTAGGTAGCGGAGAATATTATAAGTCCAGCCAAGAACGATCTTAGTGGAACGGGTAGATAATTGGTTTTCTATTCAATTTCGCGAGGTTCCGGTACGCCACATGTAAACATAGAATTTATATTGGAACATGGCAATTTCAGGTTAGCTCTCTTTTCAGATTTTGGTATTTATTTTAATGCAAATTGCCATCTAGGGGTGTCTAAGACACTACTAATTAATTAATTTTCGCAAAATCAATTTTCTTTTTTTAAAGTTTCCCCATTTTAAAAGATTATAATCTAAATTCCTGTAAAAACTTCCTTGAGCAATACCTCTCGCTAAATATTCAACATGTAAGCACGGAGTTAAGTGAATCGGAGTTGCAGTTCTCGTAAAAAGAGCTAAACTGACAGAAAATTTGTTAAAATGGCATCGAAAAGAATTATTTTACACATTTCAGAGAAAGTTCTAACTACATGCCGTGTTATTAGAAACGTATAACTCTAAAAACAGGAATGAAACACGCCTTGATGGTATTAATATTAATTTAACATCGGTCTCAGAGATTAATAACACAAAGCCAGATATGGTACTATTTTTGGTATTGTTATCTCTTTAACAAAACAGGGGAGCTGGTATAACACTAAAATTTGAAACCTTACTGTTAGAAAAACTCCGAAATGCGAGAGTTAATTCCCAAAGTAGTTGAAAATGTAGTGAAACCATGTGAAGTAAGACTTGGTGGATGGGAAAGGGGTAGGTAATTTTAACAAAGCAGGGAAGTTGGTGTAACATCTGAACGTGAAACCTTATTTCGGTCAGATTGTTCGAAAAACTCTTAAATGCGAAAGTTAATTTCCACAAGTGGTTAAAAATGTAATAAAATCGTTATTTATGTATCCGGCAGCTTCCGTGTAATGTAAGGCTTGGTGGATGGGGAAAGGGTGACTGATACCTGTTTGAATCATTTAACAAAAAGCAATTGAATCGTATGCGTAAAAAATGGCGAATGCTATTTTTTTACCGAGGTACCCCTAAATCGCACTTACGTCCCATCAATCGAGCCAGTAAGGAACAGCTTACGCTGCCGCTGATATTTATATTGTTGTTATTGAAATCCCGTTGCTGAGGGATGTTTTACTTAATGTTTATAAAAATCGTACAAAGCGTGCCAATGTTTAGCCATTCTAATTGCTGTAATTATGTCCCGCATTTCTTTGCAGCACAAGAAACGAGTGTTCAGGTGAATTTACCTCCCTCTAACTACCGCTGATCACTTCTTCTTCGCCATCGTTATCAAAAACTCTAGATAATGCATAAATGTGTGGCGAATTTTTACCCATATAAACAAGGAATAGCCATTACGATCTTCTTATTTTCTTGGCCTTCTTTATTGTTCTTTATTATATGTGCATCCCATTTTAGTTAATTCTAGGTATTTAGTTTGTATTATTTACTGAACGATTTCATTTTTTATTATAATATTAATCATGGGTGTTTGGTGTTCTTTAGTGAAAATCTCTATATCCTAGTTTATATTTTGTTGTAGGTGTTGTTCGTTTCGGCCTGAGTAAATGATACATGTATCGTCTGCGTACGCGTAAATTTCCCCATAAATATTTATGGCAAATATGTTATTCGCTATTGGTGTTACTAGCGGTTATTGACTGGATTCTGTCTGATAAGTAAGTTTGTATCAAGTGGTTTTCGGTGCTTTATGTGCCTCGAATATTTAGTTTTTCTAGCAGTTTCGAATTTGACATACTATCAAAAGCCTCATGTCATAAAAATTACTACAACAGTATTATTTGCCTTCTACCTTGGCCTTTACACTGTTTAGTAGGTCGATTGCGGCTGATGTTGTTCCAGAGTTCCTTTGAAGGGTATATTGACGTTTATACATTATGTTGTGTTTCAAGTATTTGCTTATTTGTAATTGTATGCTTTTCTCCAAGATTTTATTTAAAGTTGATAGTGGACATAATGGTCTATAAATTTCAGGCTGCGTTTATATATACAGGTATGATTAAAGTTCTTTCAACTTAGTTGGATATTGTCCATTTCAAAAGTATATTGTTGATTAATTTCGTCGGTACGAACGAATGTTTGCTTTTATTTTGATTGATAATTGTTTAAGTAATTTTGTCAAAATCCACTGATTCATTTTCTTTTAGTTCCATAATTGTTTTTTATGTTTCTTCCTCCTTTATTTGTCTAAGTTTTGGTTTTTCTATTTTTTCAGTTTTTGCCGTTATTGGTGTTTTTTTACATTAATTATGCTGTTATTATCCCATTTTCTTTTTCAATTTCTAATATATTCGCGACTTTTCCTCTTTTTGCTGTTTAGTTTTGTAGTTATTATGTTACAAGTTCTCACAGCATCTGCCCTATATTTTTCGAATTTTCCTTAGAATAATATTTTCTTTAGGCGTTCTTTACCGGGTATAGTGTATTTCTTAGGTATTTAATAATTGTTCCTGTAATTATTATTTTATGAGTGTTGTATGTGTCTTTTGTATAACTTGAACACATCAGAAAATGCCTAGAAACAATAACCAAAAAATAATGCTAAGATAGCTTAGCTTCCTCATGGTATTAATGGAATAATTCACGGCAAACGCAATAAAAGGAGAGAGAGAAAAATACACTAACACACGGACATGTTTCTGCCTACCCGGCGTCATCAGCGTGGTTTCGGGAGTACTTTTCATATCTCTACCTTCTTCTCTACCAAGCGTTTCTTTGGCACTAGAGGGCGCCAAGAAATGTCGAGTTTGTCGTTTTGAAAGTTGTGGTATTAACTGCGAGGCAACAGCGATAGAAGGTAGAGATATGAAAAGTACTCTCGAAACCACGCTGATGACGCCGGGTAGGCAGAAACATGTCCGTGTGTTAGTGTATTTTTCTCTCTCTCCTTTTATTGCGTTTGCCGTGAATTATTCCATTAATACCATGAGGAAGCTAAGCTATCTTAGCATTATTTTTTGGTTTTTGTATAACTTGTTTATTTTGTTAATTTGTTTCACTAATTCGTTATCTATCCAAGGGCAATCCATTCTTCTTTTGACTTTTTTCTTGACATGATTTTCTTTTATTATTTGTTATATTAGATAACTATTCGAAGGATGTTATATTGCTTTCATCGATTTCGGTTATTTGCGTTTTTACACATCGATAGTTTGTTTCAATCTTTTCGAAATATTTATTTTTTTTTTCCTGCATTTGCTCTGACCGCGTACTGGTCCAACGTATCTGTTCATTAATATATATGTCATTAATATTTGCAATTACATGATCTAAAGTGTCATAGTTCTCGTTAGCATTTCTTCTGGTGTGATATTTTTTTTTCTTTTTTAATGTATTATTTCTTTCTTTGTATATATCTTCGTAATCTCTTGCTACATTATTTGGATTTTAGTTATATTAAGATCGCCAAGGTGTTTTTTGTTTTTTTTCACAGAATGTATTTTTTAAGCACTGTTTTTAATGATTTAAATTGAACTTAAAGGTGTTTGTAAATCAGCGTTATTGCAATTTCATTTTCCATTATATCTCATGTTATTGCAAATTAAACAATGTCTTCCCTTCAATCACCAATAGCATGCACAATGTAATAAAATAGAAAGGTCATCTAAGTTAACTCAACCTTAAGTGTAGAATATTCGAACGCATTCACAAAGCTTCGTTTGTATTGCTCAGTTATCAAGATTTCGTTAAGCACGGTTTAAGAAATTTTCACTTCATTATTTTTGATATCGATCGATCACCCGTTTCTAATCTGTACGTTTTTGTATTTCCTTTTCTCTCGGTACAGTTGTCACAGATCAATGCCGTGACCGCGCATTACAACAAGGTTTTAAGCGATCAAACGTAGAACGCACTCCGAAAGTCCCCCTCGACGCGAACGATGATCAGTTCCAGCCTGTCGAACTCAAATATCCTATAAATCCATTTGATATTTTTAGGAGAGGAAGCGGCACGACTACTTATCGCCATTAAATTTATACTTTATACCTTTTACGGGTACTCTTCATTTTCCTCCCCGCGCGCTGATATCTTATATCTCCCTTGGTTTCGCGAAATTTAATAAAACTTTTAGAACAGGTATAAATTTCCAACAGAAATTTAATAAAGTTCGTATTTCTGAATATTGATATTTTTACGAAAAAAAGTTAAAAGCAGCTGCGCCAACCAATTTTCATATAAATCATAAAACTGTCAATCTATAGGGCCATTATTCATATTATGTTACACTTTGCGAAGCATACTATAAATATATGCAGTAGTCCCGAAATGGATTAAGGAAAAAATGAAGAAAATGCATGTTTTTCTTAAAATTCTATCCAATGTAAAAGATTCTTCTGATCAATGTGCACAGTATTTTTATTGTAAAGGCCCTTTCTTTACAAAAAAATCCTTTGCAGTGTTTTTTATTCGTTTTCTTCTTTCTTGGCCCAAAGCCTTATTTAAAGAGTCTTCCACGAGCAACAGTTCTTCTACAACAAGTTCAGGGCTAAGTCTACTTAATTATCAACAACGTTTGGTGATGAGGCCAAGCTTTTAACCTCTACAATAGACATGAGTCGCTAGACGAAAGCTCCAATGCCATTGTGGAATCCAGGCAATAGGTACGTCTTTCATTAATCAGTTGAATGGGTATTTTGGTCGACAAGTTACTAAGTCCGCTTGTTTTGCTAAACCAATTAACAGGCGCTGCTTACCTAACCTTTCTGCAGAAGCTCTAATCTTCTAATCAACACTCCTTTAAAACAAAGGCAACCAAATATGCAGCTTCAGCATGACTGCGCATTTGTTAATTAGTTAGAGAGCACTTACACGGAACTTTTGGACAAAGATGATCTGAAGGCGGACCTGTATCTTGGGTTGTAAAATTACCCGACTTGCCCCCTTAATTTCTTACATAGTTCTAACGAAACGTGGGGCTGAACGTTTATAATTAATTTTTTGAAATTTCAGTAACTGATGACATATCAAGTTCTACGGGGTAAAACCGCACGATATATTGATATACGCAGCAGTCAATGTGCTGCTCAGAAAGACCGAAAAAACAGTACAGGCACGATATCACTGTGTGTATTGATTAACAATGAACATGAACGGATACTTACTTTCGCAAGCATTAATTTTGTTCCATATCTTTTCGCCAATCGATCCCTCTATACTTTTTAAATTACTAAACAATGATACTAAGTGTTGAAGAGATTCAGTTAATTTAAAATTTTTGTTTTCTAGAAACTTGATCGTTTTTGTTACGTTTGAGAAATGTTTATTAATAAATTCTAATTGCTCGACTAAATCTTCTTCTACAAGAAATGCTTGGACTGCTGTAACACTGGAAGCATCTCGTTTTAACTTTAATACAAAAGGTTTTAAAATACGAAAGTGTTGAGTATAAAAAAATGCGGCTTCTAACCATGTACCCCACCGTGTTAATACAGGTTCTGGCGGCAAAGGTATATTCGGGCACATTTCCTTATATAACTTTATCCTAGTTGATGTTTTCAATAAAATCTTTTTAAATGAATTAATATCGAAAAATTCTTCACGAATAAGTTCAGCAATGCGATGTTTACCATGCACAGCACATGCTAGGTGTAACATGTTTGGAAAACGTTTTTTAAGCTCGTTACCTGTTTTTAACATTACGCTTGCAGAATATGATCGAAAGAGTAGAACCTTTAAGCAGTCGTCACCAGCTACATTTTTTACACCGTTAATGATAATGTCGGTAATATAATATATAATATAATATTTTCCGTATGTAATGTGTCAACCATTACGTTAACAACGCACCTTCCTTTAGTGTCTGTCGTTTCAGCTGCGCTTATCCAGAGATAATTTTCATCTAGTTTTGACCTGATTTGATTTATTGTTTTGTCGAATTGCTTAGATACATACATAGTATTTTCTACTTGTCTATGGATGGGGAATATCTTGATTGGTATATTTTTTAAGAAACCCACGGAAAAGTGGATCCCGTACTTTATTTAATGGGATATTGGCACCAAGAAAAGCTGCGCATAAATCAATTACATATTTATCATGTGAAATACCTCTTTGGTATTCAATATGCCTCGTTTTCTTCAGATGCCGCTCAAGAGTATATTTGCCCCTGAATCCTAATTTCGCAGAACAAATGGTGTAAAGCGCTTCTTTTTTGTTAATGACAGTGAAAATGGTGCAATATTCTGAAACAATGCTTGACATTCTCGACATTGTTGGAAAATGACAAGCTAAGAACCAGTAAAATAAAACGGAAGAATACGAAACAAGTAAATATTAAGTAAGGATCAAATATATTGTAAAATTATAAAACTCTAAAGAGTACTCGAAAAAATATGAGAGTACCTAACCAAATCAAACAAAAATGAAACTTCTAAAACAGTACAGTAACAATATAAACCAAAATCAAAACTTCTAAAGTAGAGCAGTAATGAAATAAATGAAAAAAGCACTCTTAAAATCGCACATTAACAAAATATACCAAAAAGGACACCTATAAAATGAAATGCTAACAAAATATCTATACATTTTAAGCTGAACGCCGCTACGATGCTCTCCGCTCGGTTACTAACTATGTACTGGCCAGTACTGCTGTCGCTCTCTGCCTATCTCCTATGTGGCGAGTTACACACATGCGAGACAGCCTGCCACCGAACGTAACACCAATGACAAACTGCACGCAACGTCGTCACTCAAATAATAACAAACCACGAAGTGAACAACCCGAACGGTGATAGATAGGATCCCCCAGATCGAGACGTATATGGTTTCACGTAGTAAAACAACACCAAGGTATCTAATGAGGAGAAGAAGACATTGGTACGACGAAGACGGCAAAACCCGAAAGACGCTACTCCGTCAGTAATATAAGTTACTTCATATATACTTAAATAACAATTTCAATTTTATACGGATTGCGAGCAGCAGGTGAAGGTTAAATTATAAAACAATATAAACCCTAGATTTTCATTAATACTTAATAATAAATGGGATTTATTTTAATATTTTGATAACGTTGAATTATTGGATACCTAATAGAAGCAGCTTAAATACTAGCGCGAAGAATGTTAAGCTACGTAAGCATCGGCAAATGAACATAAACGCTTGCATTCCTTCCATAATGATAATTTGCTAAAAGCGGCGTACAATTTGCAATTGTTGCTTTGTTCTTTCAATGCCGTTATTGAATACAATTCATTAACGAGGTACTTAAATAGGTACTTCAATAGCATTACTCGATAGATACCTTTAAACATCTATCTATCAAACTATTCTCCTCTCTGAATACATTCCTATTTCCCACGAAGTTTTTCTACCTACTTAGTCTTCAACGAAGTTTGGAACGCTGTATTATTAATTATCTATTATTTCATTTATGTATGGTATTGGTAATTTATGATGTCGTTAATTAACGTTGCATTAATGGTATTTTCAGCCCACAGAGAGTGTATTATTAGTTGCCTATCTCATACGTGGCGAGTTACACACATGCGAGACTTAGCCTGCCACCGAACGTAACACCAATGACAAACTGCACGCAACGTCGCCACTCTACTTACGTGTTATTTATGATACTACGCCACAGTCCTTGTTATCATTATTTAGACTACCTTTTTACTTTTTTTTGTAAATATTTTTGGCAACAAATCAAAAATATACATCCTTCTATATAATTTATTTTATCTGGTATTTATTTATTAAGTAGTTACTCGACATATAATGAATATGTATGAAATAGAAATTTTTGTAGATACCACTATCTGACTTGCTTGGAGTATGAAACATGGTTCGGTACGAAATACAACGAACAATATCATGCCGAGTAGTACCACCATAGCCAAGTTAATAATCCATGTATTAGTTTACCATCTTTTACCGTAAAAGTATAATATTTTTTCGTTTTAAAAAGCGTACTTTCTTTGATTGAACTGCTAATTCCAACATCTAAATATTGGTAGCCGATTTAGTGTCATATTCTATTATCAAATCCTGTTATGTTGGTACGTTAGATGTAAATCAATACTCATTTGCGATTATGTACACACAACCGCTACTTTAAAACGATCCTAAATTAAACTATGGGTAACTATGGTAATGTATCTTCTAAAGACATCATCGCATGACTACGATCTAAACCGATTAAATATTACAACCATTAAAACAAATTTATGCTTCGATAAAACAGATTATATTATCCTATAAATAAACAATACGCTAAATATAGTATAATATGTAAAAGGGGTGTAACATCGACCCGGTTGAAATCAACAAATCATTTACGTGCGTAACAATTCTGTCAAGCAGATTTTAACTATATTAGCTCAAGAGTTTCAAATTAGTCTTCAAAACAGAATACCCTTGTAATCCTTTGATTGTGTTTCTGTGTAAGTTTCTGTCGACGACAGATCTGCGGTAGACCTGCTACTTACCTAGCAAGTAAGCAGATTGTATGTAGCTGCTTTTGCTTTGTGCGAAGGGGAACGTTCCCTTTCATCTTTCTAAGATTTCCAAATGAATTTTCAAGTACACATACAAACTTATCCTTCATTCACATTTTATTATGTCGTAATATTCTCAAGGTAATCACTTGCCTACTTACTTGCGAAGGAATTAGAGGAAGATATTAGGTATATGTACAGACATACAGATTAAGATGACATACTTGCGGGTATGCCCCTTGATATTATGCCTCCTTTTTGTGCGAAATACAATATAGACTTTAATAATATAAGTTATGTAACATTCTTTTCAAGTAATGTAAAGTTTTTTATAGCTCAAAACTTTGCGGGATTTTTAAGTAAAGCGCAATACGTGGAATGATAATCTATTAATCGCCCAGCTGGCAGGCCTAGTCGGGTTGAGCTGCAATATTTCAAATGAGGGCCGGACCTAAACTTTTTGAAATTGGACGAGCAGTCTCTCAGGTCCATTTGGCATTGTAAACCTATTAGCTGTTAATCTAATTCTTTTTTCAATTTCAAACTTATTCGTTCCAACCTTTTGTTTTGAGCAAACGAAACGAGTATAAGTGATAGAGCTAGTGATTTTATTACAAGGAAAAAGATCCCACTAACAATCGCTCGACTAACTATACAAGTAGGAAACCTGTGATTTTGGCATGCAAGTACAAGACATAAACAGTAAACAGGTCCTCATGAAGTTAATCTCAGCTGTAGCTTTAGAATTCGCAACGGTAACGTTGGTATCAGGTTCCACAACATTGTCAGCAGTTCTATTAACCCGGTGAGTAGCAAATTTTTGTAGGGCAGTTACATTAATGCAATTGGTTGCATGTTTGCAAGCATCTGAAAATTCTTTGTTACAATTTATACTCGTATATACAAGCATTTTCTATATAAGAACGGAAAACTTTCTGTTTTTTTTTTCTTTACTTGAGTTAAAAGAGAAAACCGGCATTTAGCATAAGCTACCGCATCGTAAGCATCGTAAGCGCGTATTTGTATATACCTAAGTTGGCTTTACAAATAAAATGCCGAGCATAAGATCTCGAACCGTAGCTCCTCAAGCTCAGAATCCTTCAGAACCACAACTATTATACATTATATCGAGCCCATTAAGTCCAGTTTGGAATCGACAAATAAAGTAGGCGAAATAGCGCAGTGGTCGGACAAAGAAAAGATTACAATAGCAAAAATGAAGATGAGGGGACATACTAAGCAATTTTTGGAAGCAAATCCAGATTAAATTAATCTGGACGAATTTTTGGAAAACATTATTAAAAGAATTTTATGTAAATCTAAGCCCACAACAGGCATCACAGACTTTTGCGACAAGTTTTGACGCAAGGCACGAGGAAACTGAAGGAATATGAGGTTAAATTAAAAATTGCAGACTTAGCTACTATAAGGTTAAATAATGACGAACAATTGAGTCAAACAAGATTGTTGTACTACAGGATCACCTACTAACGCAATTTTGCACTGGCCTTAAGTGCTAATTTCAACGTTATGTTCTCTCTGTAAACGTAAGTACATTCAAAGAAGCAGTTGAAGATGCATCAAGAGAAGAAATGTTCAGTAGGCTTCCGCGAGCTTCTACAAGCTAGTGGGAAAATTAATGACTAAACCGACAATGCAACTAACCCACTAAGTAGAACAACTGTTTCGTAAAATTCAACCACTGGAAAAAGGAATGCAGGATGGAAACACAAACCACTCTGTCAATCAGAAGAGAAGGAAAATCCAATCAAATAGAATGTTATATTGTGGAAAAGCAACATTTCAAGGTACTGCCAAGAAGCTCACTAAATCAGATGCTTTCAGAGCGGGCGGTTGTGCAATTCACAAAGAGCTTTAAACCGGAATGTGCACTGGCAGTAGCCCTACACAGGTCACACAAAAAAGTGAAGCGCCTTTTGAGGAGATACCTGCCATAAATCTTATGTTACGTAACTAATAAATGATAAGTTGGATACATTGATAATTTGACGTATATTGTATGATACACTACAGACAAAATACATATTTCAAGCTTATTATTTACTTAATCTTATAATTATAGCTACCTGATTCACTCGTTCGTGTTATATAATTGTAATAATCACGTATTTTTTGCGATTTTGTTCAAGACATAAAGATTTCTAGATTCCTACGAACGGTAATTGTAAAAAGAGGTTAAGTCTTTCTTTTTCTTGAGTACACTATTAGAAAACTATTGAAACTTGGGGGATGAAATTCGGCAGATTGTCAACTTCAAAAACATGATAACGATGCATATGCACGAAGTGTGGAAACGACTTGGGATTTTATCGCTTAAACTATATTTAACACTAAGAAATGATTCTGACAAAACGTTTTACGAATATGGACACGAAAATTGCACAGCGAAGTTTTTCACTCCGCACAAAACGTTTTTCATTTTGGCTGCGTATTATATGATTCCATAAACTTTTTACATTCATGTACTTATTTGTATACAAGCAGACATAGTCAGTATACATACATACATACGTAGCTACATGCGTCTATTTTTACAAGCCAGAGTACATGTTCAAGTTTCTTTTGTCCGAGACTAATGCCTTCCATGATTTACGGCGGAATAATGTAGTACCGTGAAACTTACGCATGTAAACCGATATTTTGATGGAGCGCGTTTTAAATTTAAGTCGTGTATCATCATTTAGCGGCCAACTCCAGGCAGCATTAATTAATAGCGGTCCGATTCTCGCGGAGCGGTTGGTACACGCGTCCATCAATCAAACATTGCGGGACCTGACAGGAGCTGTCATCTTCCGAGCAACAACATTGCGCTTATAATCCGCCGCATCCGGTTCCGTTCGCATTAAAATAGACGCTGATGCTTGAACGCTCCGCATAAAGGTCTTCAATTAAAGTGAACAAAGAAGTTTGTTGCGAAAAGTTTCGGCGGCGCGCACTCTAAAAGAAAAGTTCGCGTTAATCAGTTCGGAAAATTATTGGTTAAGCGTAATTCCATTAGTTCGCGTTCGGGCGTTTAATATTAATTTTTAATGATTTATGTGTTTAATACGTACCCGCGTTCTTCTTTAATTAGCATTCGAGCGCCAAATCGCATTCGTATAGTAAATTAGCTGAATCGCTACATTCGCAGGTTTAATATCACCCACTTCACGGAGGTGTTTGTATATATGTGTATGTACCCCTTTACGTATTAGCCTGTGAAATTATGCTTCCACTTATACGAGTGCTCATAAATTTATAAATTCAACGCTAGAATGTAATAAAGTTGATGATTGATTTACATGCATACACAGGTACTACATATATATTACTTCGAACTGTTTCCAATAACTGTGTATTGCTTTTTAAATCATATTAGCCTCAATATAGCTAATAAAACTATACTGAGAGCATTCCTCTCAGCGTAGTTTTGTTACTAAAACAATAATTCTCACACGCGATACGATAAACCTGCAAAAATTAAAATACACAATACTACATTGTACAAGCTACACGTTTTGTTATATTATACCAACGTTTGATTCATTGTCATAACTAGAGTGTGTAGCAACTTTTGAGCGGTGTGCCAGGATCGTGGTACATACGTACCATATGTATGTACAGCAGCAAACTAGGCGAGGCGACAAGATCGACCGCCGATTGAAAATGCATGAGGGATATACGTATACTACATAAATTCGTATACAACGTATCCGATCCTGTTGCGCCGCCGAGAGTTGCAACTCTATTCATAACACAACAGTTCATTTTTCTAATAAGAAAACTGGAATGTTAATTATGAGAATTGTAACTATCGGCGGCGCGATGGAATCGAATCCGTTGTTGTGCGTAGATATACAGCATTGCTCAAGCCGCTAAATGAATACCGCGCGGCAATGGTGAGTTCTACACGTTTCAAAAAGAAATTCAACTATGAAAGCCACCAATGTTCGAAATTGACCGCTAGAGAGCGCAACAAGTGTGAGGAAGTAATGCTGCATAAATTTGGAAAATACTTAGAATTGTTATACAAGGACGAATACCTTATATGACATTCATCATACGTCCACTTCTATTACTTTTTATGATGATTTGCTATAGAACGAAAATCATATTTAAGATGCTTTCTTTACATCGTTGTCATCGTTGTTTATTTGGAATGTTGATGGGACGGGACGTTCATCATGATCTCATGATTATTGCAGAAACTGCAAATAACCACAATATATAACGTCTCGGTGTGATTCCATCCATTACAAGAGACATTTTTAACATGTTATTAATAGATAAATGGACATAAAGTAAACTAAGGCGTCAGTTGTCAATATGTTACCGTAGTATATTGTAAATAATTTTTCGCTATTCCTACCACTAATTTCGCGCTGCTCTGTATGAACGCGGCTTAAGGCGCACTCTTGTTCAGCAAAAACAGAGGATAAGTCACAACGAAGATAATGTCAATCTATTCACCTATGTTGAGTCTTATTCCCATTCTAACATACGAGATATTTTGAGAGATCTGGGGTTATCAGTATGGTGTGGTAAAATTTTGAAGGATCATGAATTCCACCTCTATCATAGAATTGCATCACACTTTGACAGATCGGAATTGTGAACACAGATTTGATTACTGTCTCCGGATATTGAACATGATACAAGAAAATCCATATTTTTTATCTAATCTATCTAATCTAATATAATCTATTTTATGGTGAAATGAGGCCACCTTTAGCAGTACAATTTGTACAACATGCCCTACTGGTGGCAGATAGATCCATACTGGATGCAAGAAGTTGACTATTATTAAAATCAATGGATGGAACATAAAATTATTTGAAGAACATTTATAATTTTAGTTTGTATTAAGATTTCTCAGAGTAATCTGAATCTACTTTTAGATAGTGCACCTTTCGAAACTAGTTTAAATATGTGGGTTCAGATTTTCCGTGTGGTTCGCCATCATTTTGAAAAATTTTTTATGGGGTATTTGTGAGGTAAAATCAAAGTCAGTCATTTACAAAAATCAACTACTCGGCAAAAAATGATAGGAAGAATCAGAAGAACGATCTATGAAATTTGAAAAGGAGATCTTCACACTGCTCTTCTTTCCACTCGCCGAAGAATAAACGACTACATTCATTGTAATGGCGAACAGTTTGAACATTTATAGCATTAAAATAGTTTCTGCGTTGTTTTGTTATCTTTTTTTGGTTGATGTTTGCTCTCAGTTGCATGCAGCAGCCTAAAAGAAGCTCAATGCAATTCAGAGCAAAACTTCAGCATTCTCATGCAATTACAACGCGGTTTCAACCCGGAAACCTAAATTCCTCACGGCTATTTGTTTCTGATTTTTTATTTTCTCTTAGTAAAGACTTATTTTTATTTTGTTCATAGACTCTCTCATCATTGCAAGGTAATTTCAAAAATAGTATATAATCCTAAATGTAATGGTAATATTCGTAAGGTTATAATTTAAAAAATAATTGTAACATCCGATTTTTATCATTCTCTTCTTCTTTGAATCTTTATCAATAATAACTTACAATGAATATACAGTTCCATTTAAAAACAAAATGAACAAAAAAAAAGAGTTAGCTACAAACGACGCCCCTTAACGCTTGACTAAGAAAACATATGCTCTAACGTTCTCTAGCGGTTGATTCTGGACATAAAATGCTCTTGGCTATAGTTGATTTCCCTTTAATCTCTAGAACTTATCATTGCTGGAGTAGACCCCTATCCATCTTTAAACGAACATCTGGTATATTAAACGAGGAATACAGATGGGAGTTTGTCTGAAGATACGTACAGACTACTCGTGCGTGGGCTTGTGCTCGCCAGACTTGCGAGTTTGCAATATACTGTCCACACTGCTCGTGTAGGTCTTTGCTTGGCTCGCAATGGGTGACGACGAACGTATTATGGCAGCCAGTACCAGTTTTATTGTTTTGAAATGTCTGCTTTCAAAGATGGGTACAAGGAAACGTTACTGGCAGATGACCTTTCTTTATAGAAGACGATGGCAGCGATTTGATAATAGATTTAGGAAAAGAAAATGTACATTTTCAAGTATTTTGTAGGATGTCACCAACAGGCTTTCAATACAATATATCGAAAAGCAATTCCTATTAAGGAAAAATTAGCAGTAACATTACGAAATTTAGCGCCCGAAGATTTATATTCCAGCTTGAGTTTTCTTCCAAATTTTTGATATAATCAAGCTATATGCGAAATCTTCTAAACAACCTTCAGTGCGCCATACTTTAAAAAAGTCTATTGTTTTATGTTGAAATCTAATCAAAATTTGTGTGTTTTTTGTATTTGGCATTTATACGCACTTGTTCGCTGCTGGGCAATATATCACTGAATACTTTTCACAACTGGTTTATGCACCATAAAGCTTTAACCCATTATGCGCTGGAAACATTTTGTTGAACATCAGGTATACCATTTCTACAGATTATTTTTTATTCGTTTATTCCTTTACAGTTCTTGCAACTAAAATTTCTTATCCATTGTGGTCTACACAAAGCAGTCATAGATGATAGAACTGACACTGTAGGGCGGGGTTATATCATAAAACTTTTTTGAACATTACTTCTGTCAGTGCCGAGCTTACTTCAAAACCAAAAATTACATCACCCCATCACCCGCGATAGGGCTACTTGAAAATACGCCTATGAACACGTTGTTTTTTCATATAAATTCACTGTAGAGGCTAGACGAAAAGAGACGGAAGATAAAACTGATACTCTGCTTGCTCTCAGTTTGATTACACATAATGAAAACACGGTTATTACGGAAATTGATAATTTTCTGTTTATATTTTAAACTTATAATTTATTAAAAAACTTATAAAGAAAAACTACTAGGAAGTATTACGATAACATTCAAAGTAACGGCATTTGCTTTTGGAACCGACTACATGTACGATATTGGCGTAACTATCTCTGTCATATATATTATTTTTCAGCACAACAGTTATGCATTAAGTGTGAGCCAAACATTTATATCAATAAAAGATGAGATGCTCTTTGCTGGCGACTTTTGTTTCATTTAACTAGAGTAGTATTGTCTTATTTAGTAAGTAATATAGTCTCGTTGATTTGTTCTGTTTGTTTTTTATTTCTCGAGCTATTTTTCATATTACTGTACGCTTTTTAATGTCTTGTCTCCGCACTCAATCTCTTTGTTAGCTCGATTGTCTTGGTTTTCATTTATGATCATTACTTTAACTTTAATTGTGTTAACTTCCATCTTCAAGTTTCCTATTTCTTTTGCCCACATATTGAGTTTGCTATCAAGACCACATAGTAGGCTACTCACTTTTATTGGTACCACTTTTCTATATCCGATTATTATTTGTGTACTCTAATTCGTTTAACTATGTTATAAATTTCTTTTAAATAACTCACTAGAAGCATTCCCAAAACAAATAAGCTACTCTGTCTGCGAAGACGCTTTCATAGGATCTCGAAGATGTATTAAAATTCGATTTTCTCTATGTAATTGTGAACATATAGAACGTGGGCGCAACGCTCTACAATGCAATAGCGTAGTGACTTTCATTGCATCTTCCAGAGCCGAAACCTAAAATTACAAAGGGATCGGTTTGAAAATAAAAAGGCGATCTCTGAATACTCACCGCCGAGAAATTTCGCCGAAAGTGCGCCGGGTACATAAAAAGATTTGAATCTTTTGAAATGCACAACAGTAACCGAGATACCCATCACAAATGGAGTTTTCGTAGGAAAAGACGCCGAGGAAAAATAAAAAGTTTTCGCCGGTTACATTATTATACGCTCCCCCCGTGTAATACATTGCGGACAGCCACGAGAAAATTGAATTGGGGGACAGTCGGTGTCCTCTCGCATGCATGCATATCTCCACCCTCGGGGACAGGTTCCATTATAACACGCATTCCCTCTGTCAGCCACTCCGCTACCAAATAAAACATTCATATCGTCTACAATGTGCCGCGCACCGAGAATGACCCAACAGATGCGAGTCTGTATCTGTTAATGGTCATTATTTCATGGGAGTTGTTTTAATGTGCTGCAATGTGGCCGATAGCATTACGGTTTGCGCGCATAATTATTGGTTTTGCGACGAGAACGCAATTACAGGAATTGGATAATTTTCTAAATTGAAGAGATAACCCTATCCATGTTTTTCTATTGTAGAACAACCTTCTTGGACATGTATAGAGTTCATTCTTTATTTATCGACTCAGGTAGGGAATGCTGCGCAGAAGAAGCGACTTCATCGTAAATATCGCAAGGGTGACCAGTTGCTGTAATAATTTATGTATAATTGTAATAAATCCTAGAAAAGAAATAAATGGAATCTGAAATCGAAAACGTTTTCTAAACCCAATTATATATTTGTACTAGTGCTACCAAAGCCTTTATAATGCAATTCAAGTTCCCATGCTTAATATTAACCTACCGCTCCAGTTTCAATATTTAAACGTCTACTGTCAGCAGAGAACCAATAATCATTTAACTTGAAACAGTGGTTTATGTTTACAGTTGTTTTATGGAAACGGAAATCAATATTTTTTTGCGGAATCTTGATTTATAGAATGAAAATAGTAACTTTTATTTAAAAGTTTTTTTTATGTAATATTGCAGAAGAATCCTTTAACCTAGAGTGGAAGCTTGTTCTGTAAAGCAAGTGAATTACTTAACAAATTTGTTTTAATAAACAATACCCTACACTTGCGCATTTTTTAATCAACTCTTTCAAAATTTTCAAAATATATAATTTTCAGTTACGCCGAAACCCCCTTTTTCAATGTTTTTTCGACTTTCAATTGCCGTTGCCAAAATGAAGATATGCTTAAGTATTTAATCTTCGTTTGTCTTTTAATTCTCTTATTCAGTAAACAATCTTTAATGGTTTTGCTTTTTAAGTTATTTGCTTTGGAGTAGCACCCCATATTCATATATTTTAGCCTTAACCTTAACGTCGTCGTCTCGGTAGCGAAAACATCATTCTCACAGCAAACAATATCGTTGGAATGTAAGTGCTTTTATATAAGTACATTCACCTACCATCACTTTTCATGCAAATTGCGAAAACCGTCATCTTGCCAACTAGTTAAATTCACTGCCGCCGCCGATAGTTACAATTTTCCTCCATTCAGTAGTTGCACCGTAATTTCAGTGGAAATTTCTGATTGTGGAACGTCAGCTTTACCTTAATGGCATATTATTCACATATCAAATAATTAGTTTTTTGGTACCGTCGTTTCTACTAATCTAATTTCAAATTAGAGCGTACCGTAAGTTTGGTTTCAAAATAATTGTGCGGCCTATTGCATTATTATTTGGTATGCCTAAAACTGTAGAACGGTTGGATTCATTAAAGATTAATGACCGCTATCTAGTTCTACCAATAACCTAGGACCGTCATCTCTCTTTTATTATGGTTCACAAATATCTGGCCCTTGTTTGGATGTTGCCGATAGAGATAGAATGGAGAGGCTTCCGAATGCTTGTATGGGACCCCTCTGAACTGCTCCTTTAGATTTGTCACAGGTTTGGACAGTCCCGTTATTAATCTCCTTCTCTTTATACGTTCGTTTTGTTACTATTTAATGGGCCAAATAAAGATATATTATTATTATTTTTCTATGTGGTTTCAAGCCAAGCATGACGTTTCGAATGTGGTTAGCGCCTTTGAAGTGTGCGTAACAGAACTCAGATCATTTGTGGACGTTCTTTTCTATGCTAGTTCAAATACATGAACTTGCTCACTTTTAACAGCTCTCGAAACAAACACTACTCGATAAATCTCTCCGAAATTTTGATCAACGTCAACTAGAATAATACTCACGATTTTGATACAAACCGCCATTTGTCCACAAAAATGGGTACTTTTTATACCATCCTCGTATTTTTTATAGTGTAGCGCGTTGATATGTGGACATACTCAGAATAGCCTAAACAAAATTAATATTTTAGATACCCTTACCACATCTGATAAACGGAATACAAATAACAAAAACATTACGATCAATAACAACTCTTTCTTTGATAAATCAGAAAACTTTCTAAAACAGAGCAAAACTGATGAAAGCTGCCGGAGACGAAAATCAGTTTTACTACCTGTGTATGCACGCAACGTTTCGAATACTACAATAGGAATAAAGGTGAATGCTGAAGTGTTTTTCAATAGATGTAGCTCCTGGAGCTTCCCTTGTTTTATTACGACAACTTTTGCAACGACGAACCATGCAAGTACGTCTTGTTAAAACTTTGAATGAGTTTATTTGTATCTCTACCTTATTCGTAATACATAAAACAGGAGCATATCAAAAAGTTTTTCGAATAACCGAGCTTCCTTATGGTCTTTTTCGGTATATAAATTGTTCTTTGTATACACGAATACCCACGGTAGTCGAAGGATAAGTATTTATTTCAATAAAACTACATCTGTAGATTTATTTACAATGAACATATTTCTTGATTAAGCCGCACCTGACTCTCTCGAGAACCACTAAGAAGCTATTCCCTGTCTCGAAAGTATGTTCCCCTGCACGCTCTAACCAATATTTTATTTTTCCCAGACGTAATATCGCTTTTTCAATTTGAAAGATACTTTCTGATTTATGCAAGCTGTAAATATACGTATACGTGAATACACACAGATTATCGTTGCCTGGTTTCAACTGCATAAAGTTAATATATTGGGATGCAAGACAGGTAGTTTATTTGTAATTGTAATAATATACATTTGAATGTTATTAATAAATGAAGATTCCCACGTTTATACAATAATAAGTTTAATTATGTAACATAGGTACATCAAAGCTGTTGTTACTGCAATAGATACTTACATAATATCTTTTAATTGACTCCACGTTTATAAATTAATGCTTTTATCAGAGACTTTTTTGTGAAACAATAATTATTTTACAAGAAGAAAGAATGAAGAAATAACTTTTGAATTCATATACTATTTCAACACTGAGTTTTGCAAACACCAACGAATAGTGGGTATTTTTTAATTTTTATTTAAGCAATCAATAAAGCCTTGCCTTAAGGACTGAATAAAACAACAAGAAAATGTGAATCGCATCGCTAAAACTAACAAAAGAATAAATTGTATTAATTCCAGAATTTTAAAAATCACAATTATAATCCCAAGTATATTTCTGATCGTAGATAACTAGTGTGGGCCCCATACACGCCAGGACAGTACTAAGTTTCATATATGTATACATATTATATTACTCATTAGGGTTTAACGCAAGTATACATCAGTTCAGAGTAATGTTAGTTTATTTATTTAATTATAAATATTATATGCCCCGTCTACGTAGCGCGAATTGAATAAGATTGCTTAAAAGTTTGCAGCATTAGGTATGTTTCCAGATCTGTACCGCTAGACTACGTTCGCCATGATGAAAAAATGTTCTTATATTTTTAGAATGACCGTTCGATGTCTGCGGATGTAAGACGCGCATAATTAAAATAATCTTTATATGTACATAATGGATCACATTCACCATCACCAGTTTATATTAATCTGGTAAAATCAGAATCTTTGTTTATAACTTCTTCGAATTTTTCCACAACACTCTTTATATCACTTGTAGTACATAACAATGCGTGTACATCGCTCACAATTTGCACTGACTCCGCAAATGACAACGCAGTACTTTTCTATCGTATCAAATAAATCACCATAATTGTCGTAAATAGTTATTAAAGCTATTTCAATGGAAGTATCTTGAAATCTTATTTAGCTTTGCAGCTTCGTCGGGATTGAATTGTAAAACCACAAATTTCATTTGTTCGAAAAATTTTCAATAATAAATAGCTACCTCCAACCATGATTCCCAACGTATGAGAATCGGTTCTGGTGGTTCAGGAATACCGAGGCACCGTCTGTAAAGTTCTCGAATTCGTTTTGGAGATTTCAAAAACAGTTTTTAGTATTTGAAATTAATGCATCCAACTCTAGATAACATTTACGAATCGTTTGTGCCACAAAATGTGAAGCATGAACTTGACACGTTACATGTAAAAGTTTCTCCTCACATTCTTGTTTTAGAGAACGACCCACGCAACGCATTGTTGCCACGCCATCGCTCATAAACATCAGCAGTTGTAATTGTCTCACCAGTACGCTTTTGTAATCTTTTGCTTCCTAATAAGATTGGAAAATTCGGTTGAAAAGGTTCCAGTACACGCACCCTAACATGTATAATGGATTTTTTTTTCGATCTGTCGTTTCGTCCACGCTTACCCTCAGCCGTTTATCTTTAACAGCGGCTATGATCTTTTTTTCGTTGTCTTCGGGCACAGATGGTAGATACCTGCGTAGCTCCCACTTGCAATCGTATTTATTCCAGAAGTCATGAAACCGTTTTTTATCCATTAGGCGAAGTTGCAAGCCGCACTCGTCATGGACAGTAACCCCACATTAATTAACTCTTTTGATGCCACACTACTTTTTCGATTTGTGTGCTGTATACTGTTGGCATCCTTTGCACAATAATAGCTTATCACAAACTTACTGAAAATATGTTTTAGAAAATACAAGAAAGGTTTTACATGGAAATACTTTGCAACATGCCATGGCAAAGGTGTTGCAGATTAGCAGCCAAGATCAAGATATTGTCGTCCGAGATTCTATTGACTTTTTAAATGTAAGTCTGGAACTGTACAAGTCGGGAACAAATTGATGCAATAATGGATTCAATGCTTCGACTTCCAACAGGTAGCAGAAAGGCCCATTTTATTAAACCTAACGTTAAGGGAAAAGTCACTTTCTGGGACACAAATACTAGCAAATCTCCGCATATCCAGCTTTAAAAATTATTTTCAATATAAATAATTTTTGCTGTACTACGGGAATCTTTTTAGATATTTTCGAAATTTAGCAACTGTCTTGTGCTACACTTGATTTTTGTCGTAAACTGATTTTGAATATGCATTTCGACTATAAAATCTCAAAAAGATTTTCGTTGCATGTGTGACTTTGTTTGGATCTTATCTTAAAACTTAATGTAGTTTTATTTTGCCTGGGATTTCCGATTTATTTCCCAAAGAAAGTAAATCTACATTAAATCGAATTTACAAATCTTCACATTTTCAAAATTACTTTAAAACCGTACTACTTTTTAATGAAAGTATTTGCAGATATGGTTTTTAAATCACTAAAGAATATGTTTTCAAGATCTCAACACTAAAAGCTACTTTTTGAATGATATTTACTGCTTCGAGCCATGTTAAATTACACAAAGCGCTTTAAAGAAGACACTAAAACGTCTTCCAATTTTAATAAAGGATTCTGTCTAATATCTACAATTTTAGTTTTTCGATTTTTCTCTATTCTGTGATTTAATTCATCGTGAGGACGATACACTTACAGAAAATTTTTTACTAGAAACACCATTGAATGTTGTATTTCTTTGACAACTTTAATACCTTTACTTTAATTGTAAGTATCATCTTATGACCGTATATTTACCATATTACTTTCTAAGCTATACTTTAACATATTTCTCATAAAAATTATATACATACTCTTTACATTGTAATATAGACTTATCTGCTATGGAGAATTACAATCATAGGAGAAAAAAAAATTCTATTTGTCATTTTAATATTTTACCTTGGAAATAAAGGAGAAAATAATTTCCTACTACACACGTATAATTCCTTAAAAATTTGAATTTTTTCAATTTTACGATTAAGATTACTATTTCGTAATTATCCCATACGCCTTTCAGTTGGACTAGAGATGTGTTCTATGTAACACGAAATCGGTCATCCATATTATTAAAAATTGAATTTTGTAAGATAAGGAGCTTCTCTTTCATTACTCCACCTTCAACTTAATAAAAGAAAAAAAACTATTTCTTATCAGAATTACAGTCATTTAAGAAAAAGATAGCATTTAAAATGTATTCAGAGGAGATTTCAGCTAACAAATCCAAATTCCAATTTTATCTACTCAGGGCCCGTACTAGTATTGTATCTTTCAGTCTTTTTTTTATTTACTTCCTTTGAAGGCAGGACCCCTGTACTTATACGGCAAACTCATATTGAGATATCAACAGATATACTCACTAATAAGTTCACAGCTCACGCATATGGTGTATAAATAATTCCTAGAAAAGCATTGCAGAAATGCCTCAGAAAATCGACCAGTGCAATGCATCCATGCTAATACAACTATTATCTGTGAACCTTTTATATATGGTTAGGTTACGCCATGGTATACACATGGAATACACCACAGAAGCGATATACTTAGGAAGAGTAACGATTTATTATTTTTTTAAACAGCTCGTCGGCAACACAGATGCGAAGATAATATTACATAGTAGGAAACATTTAAGACGCATACCGCTACCATTCCACAAATGTAACGTATCCGTCAACCACAGCCACAAAAAGTATGTAAACAACCACCTTGTTATTTTAGCATGATGGCAGCTGGCTGCAGTGTCACTGTCGAAGTTGCAAAGTGGGCTGCAATAATATCCGGGATAGGATTTACAAAACAAGACCAGACCACCAGGAACTTCCTCTTTCGTCGAGACATCAACTTTTATCCGTGTAACGCTACTCTACTCAATTCCAGGGTAATTGCCGGTGCTCTTTTTATACAAAACTGTCATCTTCAGACAAACGAGTCGCTGCTCTTCGGTTCGAAGAGATTTTTTAATATCAATATAAAGACGAAAGGAGGATATTAATACACGATATAATATTGATCTATTTTCCTGCTTTACAATTTTTTGATAGAATTGTTAGTAGATGTAAGATAATGCAAATGTTCTTAAATGGAAAAAAAATCATAAGCAATTATGTACAGTTCAGAATTTATTTAATAAAAGGTAATTACTACCACATAATGCGTAACTGGTTTAAAATATAACATTGTGATATAATTTACTTATATACGTCTCTGTTTGACATGTTTAAACTTTTAGTTCGAGGCGAAACGGTGATGTTCTTCCCTACAATTTCCCCCAGATTGGTATTTTATCTCCGCCTTACACATGCGGTAAGATAAATCTTTGTTAAAAAAAAAGGTGTCAAGTTAACAACTCCAGGTGCGAGAAACAAAAATTACTAACGTAAATCTCAATTATATTTTTTATTTAAAAAATATGTATTCGAACAAGCATACTACTACTCATAATATATAAATAATTGAAGTTGAAGCTTTTTTTCATGGTAACCAGCCTATTTTCAATGCACCTGACACTACCGTACCTGCACACGTTAACATGTTCGCCATGGAAGCAGAGGGCATCTTAGTGGTTTTGAGCGGTCAAGGGTGTTATTTGGTAAAATTGAAGTTTATCGATGACAATGTTCTAAATTTTTCAACTGAATAGAATCTTCTGTACAAATATATTGCCAGTCACACAATAGGGATCACTGCGAGAAGGATTTGAATATAGATCGGAGCTAGTTTCAAGTTAAAAGGATATCAAGATCGGGATAATTTTAGAAGGAACAACAGTGTATAATAACCGAAATTTCAAATATTTGGCCAAGAATAAACATAAATTTGATTTCAAAATCAGTTTATAAATTTTAACTTAGTTGTCGATTAGGGATTGTGGTAGGACTTTATATTTGCACTTTTAAAAAGAGAAATCTTCAAAATGTTGTAAAAAGAAATATAATTTAAATTTCGCTGAAATAAATCAGTAACTCGCATGATCTCAAATTTGTTTTTGTTTTCAATCATTTCAATTTGCAAAAAGAAATAGATCTCACGTCGGAGTCACTTTTTGTTGAGTAAAATAAGAGTCTTTAGAAGGCGTTGAATTAGTACCTTGGTGATTGATATAAAGAAAACGGCATCTTAAAAACAAACTTAAGCTTATCGAAGTGATTTTTCATTTTTAATACACCATTTAAACATTTAAATACTTTCTGCGGTTAAATAATGTTATTCGTTCGAGTTGATACTACGAGATTCGATAAAAAATCCCCAGAATTTTTTAATCTCCCGAGTTTCAATTGCAACAAGTTTCTTCTTGTGTTGGTACTCGTATTCTTACCTAGGTATTATAGGTAACCACATTGGATGCTTAATCTGCTTTTTGCTGTCGAAAATATGGAACAAAGCATTTATATTGAATTTTGCTTTAAAAATTAGCAATGTCCAATGTTGCTTCTGGCGAAAAAAATAAGTGTTTGCAGGTAGTACAAACGTTTTCAGAAGGGTCGTGAAGCCATTAAATATAACAAGCATCTTGGCCGATAACAACAGAGTGGTTGCTGATGTTGTTGGCATATCACTCAACGAACGAAACGTGTGGCAATAAAATTTGTTCCAAAATTGTTAAATTTTGACCAAAGGCGGGAGTTGCCAAACAAAGTCAACGACGAGCTAGAACTGCTTTCTGAAGAACTAAGACCGAAAGAAATACAATAAAGTTCGATCGAATATGAAAGTTCTTCTCACCGATTTCAACGACCTAATTCGCGCCATCGGATTGTAGGTTAATGAGAGACTTTATCTTGAACCGTTTGGCTGAGGCAATGAGAACACCCAAATTTCTGGTGAAACAATTCATTGCAATTGCACTACGATGGTCACACTGCAAACCTTTGAAATTTTCACCGAAAATAATACCACTACGATGTCTCAACCTCCGTATTCACCGGACATGGTCAGCTGTGACTTTCTCCTCTTCGCGAAACGGAAAAAGCTTGAAACGATGACGTTTTGCTAACATTGAAGAGATAAAGAGAGAATTGCTGAAGGAGCTAAATACCATACCGAAAATTGCATTCGAGAAATGCTTCCAAGATTGGAAAATCCGCTAACGCATCTATATTATAGCTGAAATAGAGTACTTGAAGGACACATCTGGATGTTTTTAAGTTAATCTAAATAGTTAATGTTTAACTGCAAAAGCTGCAGATTTTAACCAATTTTGTACACTAGAATTAATGACACAAAACAATGAAATGAACTCATTAAATTAAAATTCTGTTGGGTATACAATGATTTACCTACACTTATTTATATGTTGAACGACGAAGTAAAATTCACTTCATGCTCAAAACGCAAAACACTATTTCTGAAAATCAGGGAGATCAAACTCACCGAACTTTAAAGAAAAACCACACTGAAGAAAATCCTATAAACTTTTAAATTTGGCCGACAAAGATTAAGGATTTTGCTGTTCACATTATAGAGACTCGAACAGTTGTAGAAAAGCCAAACAAGTTAAGTGAATTACGTACATGCATTGTCTTTCCAATATTTCTACTTGACATTACTTCCAAATTGTACCACATTATCTTAAAACAAATAAACGATTTCATTACCGCGGCCTACCTAAATGCATGAACCAAATCCTTCCTTTAGCACCAGACCCAGATAGCACTGGTTAGTCACCAATAGTTGTTGTGAGACACTTCCCTTTCAAATAAAAGATTTGCTTATACACTCAAATCACTTTCATCATTAGTGGCAACGGTGGCGCAATGTCTAGTTCTCCAAGTCACCGATCTCGAATCGAGCCCTGACGTCGCAACTCTCACCAGTAAGATCTCCGGTAGCGTATTTTATTTTTTCCAAATCTGCCGAATACTTGAATGGGTGAACACGTATCTATGTGAGTAGGTGGGTCATATTTAAAAGATTTCCCGGATTTAATATATGGCGCAAAAATAAAATGTTTAGGTTGCGATATATCTCTAATGTTTTGGTCAAAACCACATTGCCAAGACCACGTGGCAAGTGCAAAGCACAATAATAATATGTATTTATTTTTCGTATGTTTATGCATATTGCTTTAATAGCAGAAAACCAAATGTACATTTTATCCTTCGAGATAGAATAAATCTCTCTACTTCTATACTTATATCGGTAACAAGATCGTCTCGCATCCCCACTCCATCGCATAGTCTAATATGCGAAGCATAAATTTGCGCATACATTACGAATCACACACCGGAACCACCACTCCCATACCGACGCCTGTAAAACGCACGAAAAGTGGCGAACTTTAGTAATTGCTACAAATTGCCTGTGTCACGGATCCTATAACTATTTAAAGTGGCCTTTGCTACAGTTGTAGATGTTATTCTAAGATGTTTTTTCTGTGTATTGTTTATATTTTTAGTTAAGTTATAACCTAAATTCCCATACCTATTAGCTGGCATTTTAAAAGACGTATAATCATCGCAAATAGTAATTGACCTAATATTTTTAGTCACGCTTTTACCTTGATATGCTTTGAGACAAAGTTTTCACACGACTTGCGTTATATATTTAAGACTAATACAGGAATCACCAAAGGAGCAAATATGGTAGACATGCCAGACAAGGCAGTTGTTCCTGTAAATCGTATTTTTTGTTAGGTAATAACATTTACCCGATCAATCGATAAGATTCCGGAATGATTAATGAAAAGTAAACAACACCGTCTGCTACGTCAGCAGCATACTTGCGTGTCGTAAGGACCGAGAATCATTAATCATAACCGTTACACCTTTCTACATTTTTGGAACAAACACGTGCAAGACGGAAAAAGTAACATTTTGTAATAGTTATCTCGATAGTATTTTTAGGATACTTAATTTCAAATTATATATATATATATATATATATATACATATGTGTTTCTTTTCTTTTAAATCAAAATAATTAGACGTTTATTTTGAATAATGATAGCAAGGACTGTGGCGTAGTATGGTAAACAACACATAAGTATCGGCACCCTCCGCACCACACAAGTTTAATTTATTATATAGTAATATATAATACCCGGTATAATAATATAATATAATAACCGGTTATATAATATATAACCGGTGACCGAATCCATTCGGTCACCGGTTGATGATGAGGACCATTCGTGTCCTCGAAACGGCCGTCCCGGACTAATTATTATATTACTATATAATAAATTAAACTTGTGTGGTGCGGAGGGTGCCGATACTTATGTGTTGTTTATTTTGAAGCTTAAAAACATTTTAGTAACATAAATATTGGCGTATGAGTACAACGCGATGGGCAAAGAATAGTATAAAAGTCTGCGACATCCAAAATAGAGACTCAAGGAAATAATGATTTAAGACGAAAGCTTAGATAATAGAAAGGGAGGTTGCTTCCAACAAATCCTACAAATACACATCAATAGACCGACAACGATAGAGACAGTTCATGTGTCTTCGTGAACGGAGTAAAACAAAACAAAGAAGCAGAAGTAAAAGCATTTTCTGCGGAGCTCCATGGTGCCACTTAAGGATGGAGAGCACCGCTTTCCAGGCGAAAGTATCAGCGCTGGCTCTAGCAGTGTAATGCTTAACTGACCTTAAGATTGTAGACAGAAGCATCGACCTGTTTGTCAACTGCAAGGAAGTAGTATCAGCACTGAACCGACGAAAAACGTTGACTCTACTGTTGGACTGCTACAGAGCTACATCCTCAATCCCCAAAACCAAATAATATTAGCGTAATATAGAAGAGCCGCAATGGAAATCCTGGCATTGAAGAAGCGGGCACACTGGCCAAGGTGGGTTCATGTTTGGCTTTAGTCAGTCAAAAACTCTCCACTCGGCCGCTTGTGTATAAAAGGATCAGAACTATTACCTATGAAAAATTCTTGAAGGGATAGAATGAAATTAACTCCTGCTGTACCGCTAGAGTCTCCTTGACGAATCCGAATAAGCCAACAGCACTAAGAAACATAAGACTGTCCAGACATTGCCGGCTAAGGGGACACCTCCACAAGGTGGGGTTAGTTGGAGAGCTGACATGTAGCGACTGCCAATGTGAAGACGAAAGACTGCCACACTTCTTCTGCAAGTGCCTGCCGCTGACGTCAATTAGAAAGGCCGTATTGGGCAACGAGCAGTTTCGTCTTCCCGCTATTAGAGTTATTCCTCTGAACAACGTCCTAATCTATACTAGGGCAATGAATCGGTTAATGCCATAAAGAGGATACATAATGGGTCTATTGTGGCCTAATGCTATGGAATATAAATTATCCTCTCATTGTCCATAACCATAGAGAATAGAGAATGCAGAAAAAATGTGCTGGAAACTTGGAACTTTCAATCTTTATTTAATACTATCCCATTTACATAAAATTCTACACTGAATGTTTTTGACTTAATATATTCAGTATCGCAAGCAACATCTTTGGATTGCAGGTGAAGTATAATAATGTGAGAATAAAATTTTCCGAAAAATAAAAGAACAGGATTACAACAGACCTTAATTGTGAAAGACGTGCTAAAAAACATTTATTTAATTAAGTTTGCAAACTTCTGCAAAAGGCTTGGTGTTCGTTTTAGAAAACTTGGTTACTTTTTGAGCAACGCGGTAATCGCGTAATACACATATTTGCGAACAATATTAAAAACGATCTCATCTGAATAACAATAATAACAACATCCAGATACGCAATTGTTCTTTTCCATTATAGAGCGTTTGCAAAGGTATAAGAATACTTTGGTAATCTTCCGGTTTTTGGCGGTTAAATTACTTCTACCTTGAGAAAATTCTGGAAAAAGGGTACGGCAGAATTATTTACTTTTATCTATTTAATTTTCTTTCTAAAATGCCTGAAAATTAAAAAATCATGGTACTTTTCGTGTATTGTAAATGGATACGTCGCACTTTATATCCAATGATAACCAGTAGCCAAATATTTTGATGTTTCTTTATTGTGACTCGAACTTAACGAATCGAATGATATCTATAAATCGCTTTCTTTTTTAATTTGTGGTATGTTGCTTTAATACGTGTTACATAGTTTTAGATCAAGCTTCAATTGTTAATTTTATTAAACAAAGTATCGGATTTTGTTGGTTTCGCAGTCGCGAATTAAGGTCAAAATTCAAATTCAGCATTTTGTTGCCGATATTTAAACTTAGAACATATCTCCTAAAAATATGAATATCAGCATACAGATGTAGTTCAAAATTCAGAATTCAATTAGCTATATATGATGGAAAAACTAAAAAGTTTGCTAAGTCGGTAAAGTTGGAAAGTAATGAGTGAACGCAAAAATATCATGCGTATGATTACTAAACTACAGCGCTCATCACAGAATGACTTGTTCAACTTTTATATTATACGTTTATGTTAACAAAAAGAGTCCTCCTTTTCCCGGCATATTGCACAATAAAATAAATAGCATAAGGTTTATATTCCCATTTCATCAGCGTTCTAATAATGTGGTTATTTTTCGCCGGCCGAAATTACCCACAAAAATGATGATGAATAGGGTGGTTGGCTTTATTAAAAGCCTGGTCTCATTCAATGTCAGAGGAGAACTCGTATTCGCTTCGACTCTAAGGTTATCTCGCCATTGCTGCTGTACTTTCTGTAAAATCTACTCGATTTAACAAGGGCAATTACAAGAGACTGCTGAGTAAGCAGGCGTGTGTTAAGCCGGCGCATACATGTGAAGTCGGGAGTGACTTCATTTCGAATGGGTATGAAAAAGTGACTTGTAATTGACAGGAAGGAGTGGGTCTACGGCATATATTATGTTATTTTCTTTTTCGTTCGGCTCATCTGACACTCCATTATGTTATTATTTAATGTCTTTATTGTCCCCGAGGCGAAAGGCGTGCGGTAAAAAAGGAAACCGTTCCAAGATCGTATCTCGTGTTTCAAAATGTAATTGTTAACAACAATGAACGTTTTGGTCGATGACAAATATTTCAGTTGTTTGTTTTTGAATTGCATGTAAGCTTGTGTTTACATCCACTTCGTTGATTGATTATACCAAAGAAGTTAGGCTAATACAAGCAGCATCGTATGATGGTAGTGTTCAGCATTAATTTGTTACAAATTAATTAAATTACGTAATTAAATACAAAATAATTAATTGTCAAAGTAACATTATAATTCAATTGCTTTGTAATTGAACCTGTTCAATAGTTTGGTAATTAAATTATTTTGTAATTGTAAATGTTCAATTGTAATTTTAATGACATTGTAGTTCAATTATACCTTAATGAATTATTTCGTAACTCAATTATAACGTAACAAATTATTGCAGCACCTTATCCTATTTGTAATACCCATCTATAATTTTCATAATATCTCTAGTCTTATCGCTATGTATGTATGTAGCTCCTACCGACGTTTCGTCTTTACTCAGAGTGAGGATAGAATAAAGTATGCTCTTTGTATTTCGAAGTTTGAGTCACGTTTGGTGTTAAGAAATAGCCGATTTCCAGAGAGAAACACATAAACATAGTGTTTAGGTGGTGGAATATCTCTGAATCAGGTTAGTTTCGTTTTCAATTTCTAATATTAATTTAATTTCACTTTTTGTTCTCTATTTGACTTTAGTGCCAAAAGGTGTGTTTAGAGATTCTCACGAACCCTTATTTTTATTTATGCAAAAATCATGGATTTCTAAATTTTTCGCCCTCGTAAAACATGAAATGAGCAAAATGAACACAAACGTGTTCAATTTGCTTACGTAATAAGGTACCTCTAAATTCATATTCAATATGCGCAAAATAATTAGTAGTTTCGTTTTGCTTGCACTTATAAATCATCAATTACTGCCGATCACTGGATTTAAATGTTATTTTACTACACATGTTGTGACTATGAATAAAATTGTGACAGTGAAATGTTTTAGGAGAACATTTATAATTTGAACGCAGCAGCATAGCGTTAAAAAAAAACAATAAATATAATGCTATAAAAATGGATATCGTTCCAGTTTGTAATGAACAATGTTTGCACTTTTTTTTTAAATAAGGACTCAAGTAGTAAAATCGCCGGTGTGCTTACTGTAGCACGACTGTAAGGAAAGAAGGCAAGGAATTCAGCATGCGAAACTAGGAAAACTAAAAACGGGGAAAATGAGAGCACTATGCAAAATATATCAAATTCGTACTTACAATGTTTACCAAAGTAACGATACGTTATAGGCATTCTAGCGGAAGAACCGAGTATACCGGAGGTCCTAACACCTTCACGCTCAATTTTAAAGCACTTCTGGTCCTGCTAGCTAGAATTTGACCTTTCTGTTTGGAGATGATTATTCCAGCGCTTAGTGTCGGGAAAAAAAAGTATTCAAAACAATTTTATTAACACGCAGAACATCGACAACAAAATCACGGAAACAAACACAGGTAAGTTTTGATGTTGCATCGCACGCATAATCCTGCTAGAACGATCTTGTTATAAGAAGGGCGCATCCTTCCAGAAGAACAGATCGTCTTCCTGGAAGTATCTTCCAAAAGAGCAAGTGTTGTATAATCTAGGAAATTATGTGTGTTTTGCAGTATCACCACAAATAAATCGAATGCAATTTTTTCAGAGTTTCAGTCATTAATCAACACTGCCATGAGAGCTTAAACATCTGGAAGACAGAATCTCTTTAAGAATTGCAATTATCTCAAAAAATGTCAGAAGATATAATGTACCTATGTAGATGTAGAATATTTCATTTGAAATAAATTACGTAACATGCTTGCCCCACACTGTGGATAATCATTCTGTAGGGTTGTTGTTTGAAATTTCCGTAGGTATTTTCGATGTTGATTGATTTAAGCAATTCATATTAAATGGAAAAGGTTCACGTGAATTTAAGCAGGGTAAAATTTTACGTGTGCAAGTAAAATTCATCCATAGTTTTAGAGCACTCCAAAACGATACATGAATTTTCCTAAAAACTTTTTAGAATGTACATTTAAATACAGATTTCCCTGATACAATTAGTTATTCTTGTATAACTGAGTACACTCTAAATTGTGGTAATTTTACTATGGTAACTTAGTAATATTCCCGGTAATAACGTTTTAAATTTACAACGATAAATGATGTAAATTTTAATTGTACTTGTCTTGTAAGGGATTTGTCAGATGCAATAAAAATAGAAAAATTCGCAGTTTTTCTGATAATTTTTAAAGTGGAAAAACACTTGAAAATTGGCAAACACCACAAAAATATCGGCAACCTCCACGCCACACAAGTCTAATTAATCCGGGACGGACGTTTCGAAGATACATGGGATCCCCATTCTCAACCGGTGACCATGTGTTATTGTTCGTCATTATTGATTCACTTAAAGAATTTTCTCGAAAGAGATATCTAATATTCCAGTAAAATTTGTTTACAATTGTTATAGTACTAGTACGTAGGATATATCTCACAGCAAAAGTAAAATTAAACTGTCATTTATATGTAATTTTACCGAAACCGTATTTAGAGTATATGCACGCTACAATATTACCTCTAAACGCAAATACAAATAACTCAATACTCTTCACTACGATATGCCTAAGTGCCATTTACAAGGCAATTTATTACTCCATGTTAAAATACACCTACCACTGGTCCTCAAGCATCATTATCAAAAAGTTAAGGTCAAGTACTTAAAATCCACGAATGCTATTTCTTTCTTCACATGTGGTACTTTATTAGACAGAAACGAAGCCAGCACCAAATACGGAGATAAAAAAATCGTACGATAATTAAAGCGACTTTATCTTTTTGTAGATCGTACCTCAAGACAAAACGTCCAATTATCATTTTTAAACATACAAAATATCATTTGCATATGTGCAATTAGCATATAAACTTATACGCTTAACCGGAGTAGGTGTGCCTAATCCTACACATGCGACAAATTGTAAATTCATGAGTATAAATTTCGTTGAAATACGACGGACAATTTCCGAAAACACAAAACGTTTTATATGTCCCCTTTGAGATATTGGCTACGCCGATTATGACTCGCAATGAGTTTCCAACAAAACATCAAACGTTGTAGGCAGATCACGCGGTCCGCTCAATCCCTTTGATAGCCAACGTCAAGTAAAACTATAGACAACATCATCATCATCGATATTTGGAAATAATATTTGAAAAATACGTTTGTTTTCTCTATAGGGAGACGAAAGGTATCCTTTGTACCGCATAAAAGGAAAATAGGCATCTAGGAAAGTCTAATTCCCGCCCTCTCACTTGGAAACTGTTTCCCTTTTATTTCGCGATGCGTGAAACACCGAGCTTTGGTTTAGGACCGTTTTAGCTCTGGAATGTCTAAGGCAGAGCACTTTGATTCACTGCGCACTATTTTTCCGACCGCTATTATCTGACATAAACAGAAATGCTGAAATGTTCGTCTTCTCTTGTAAGTTTATTTGGTCAATTGCAATTATTTAATCGTTTCGCTATACATCTGCTTATAAATAAAGTGAGACGTGGAGTAGTATATATTGTCTATTTGTATTAACAAATATGGAAAAAAATCATTCTAATTTTTTTTTCCTACAGTATTGTGCTGAATTAGTCTAATTATTCTCATGTGTTAGCTATTAATTCATCAATAAAATGTCTTATTTTTTATCATTCATGGTATTGTTTGGATCATTCCCGACAAAAGCAATGTGAGCAGGGAAAACACCAAGTAACGGGCATGTGCCTATTCGGCATCATCAACGTTGCTCCGAATGCTTCACTACCTCACATCACTATTTAACTTCCGAGCTATTCAGCATTCTTCGAAACGACGAGCAAAATATCTTTTGGCGATATTTACCTATCTAGTGCCTTTTGCATGCACATGAACGCCCATAGTACATGGAGCTCTTGAGAAAAATCAAATGGGGTAAAAACAAAAGCATATTCGTCATCCTAATGATGGACATTTTATTTTTATGTTGGTATTATTTACTTCTGATCCTAATAAGTTGTATAATTTAGATCTTCAATAATCTAACATATTTTGTGCAGTTGTGGGCTTCTATTACGGCGTCCGTAACCCCGTGATTTCAATTGCATGTGTGTTGCCGTATAGTTGGGTTTGTTAATAATATTAGGTTAAGTACATACTGCTTTTTAAAATATGTTGTAGAATACTCCAAGTACTGTAGATGGCACAACAATCAAATCTCCCCCTTTTGCAGAAGAAATGTCTCAAGGAATGATCGCTAAAATAGTATGTCATTGCGCAACAAGGAATGTGTGCAATTCTGGAAGCATCTTTCCCAACGTGAATAAATCTGAAGACAGTTTTATTACGAGAATATGCACGTTGTTAGGTTCACTTTAATGTTGAGCATCCCATTATTCTCATTTATTTAATACTGGGGTTCCTATGAATATATTTTGTACAAAGTAGAAAATTTTGCGTTTGCCTTTGCTTATTTTATATTTGTTGGCCGCAAACCAGTTGGCAGTGTGCATTCATTACTATTGAGCGCATATTTACTAGATTTACAGCTCTAAATACTTCCGTTGAAATCAGTCGTTCTTATTTATGTATTGACTATCAATCCTTTTTTATTTAGAACTATGAGTCTGTTTGCGATTGTATGCTGAAACAAAGCAGGAAAAATGCTGGCAAGGCTACAATCCTTGTACTGGTCTAAATAACCTTGTAGGATATCATCATCAGATCATGAATACTACTAAATGCAGATTTAAAAACTTAATCTTATATCCATATTAACATTGTCTTCCTAAGCTATTTTCTTTGAGAATACAAGTTTAGGATGAAAAGTTTTTAGCCTAACAGGAAAAATTAAGATATGATATAAACTTTCATTATTTTTCTACCTAATCTCCTTCTGAAGATATCACTTGCGTATTCGACACTGGCGCTTGGATCTCTTCTCTGCAGGGTTTTCATTGAAATTTACTTTTTTAATCATTGCTGAGATAACTTCACGATCGGATACGTATCAATTAATGAATTGTGACTATTACCTGGCGTAAGGCTACTTTCTTCTATGCCAAATCTTTAGCGTTAACCCTGCCTTTTTCTAGATCTACCAACAAAATTTCTTGGCGACCCAAAAAACGGTGACTATGACAATGCAGATTAGACGCTTTTTGTTTTTCTTTGTTTCGGTGCTGCAACAAATTGAAGCAAAAGGTTAGTTGTTTTAGACTCATACAGAGCCAAACACTATTCCGATACGGTTATCCATTGAAGCTCTTGCCCCGGCGTTAACCCACCTTTTTGGCAATTAATAAAGGATACGATGCGGCCCTTCTTTCGGTACGTCAGCAATATCAGCTCCGCCAGTTTCAATCTGTGGTCATTCATAATGTTTCAATGTCTTTTTTTTACCTCTCTTTGGTTGTCGCAGACTTTGGTCTTCTAGAACGCTTAACACCTACATATATGGTAATGCTTAAAGTCAGCAACAATGTGTTTACGGCCGCAAATGAAGGAGCAGATCGCCAGTGTAATGTGCACCTCCGCCTTAACCTCTGTAAGAGATAAATCTTAAGAAAAAGATTTTATCACTGCTCGAACTTTGATTTTTTCCATACCTGCGATACAACAACTTGAATAGAAATAGTTCAGCACTGTACTCTGAAATGTTTGGGTATTACTGCAGGAAAAATATATTTTAAAGTGACATCGCCAAAATGGTTTTGGAAGTGCCACTTTTAGGCTGGACTGAAAACTTTTCATCCCGCTCTCGTATTACCTCGTATTATAGACTACATATACAACTCATAATTTGAAACTGATACAGTAGTAACGCGTTCGGCCGGCAAACGGGAATCAAAATAATTTCAACCTTTTGTGCAATACGTAATTGCGAATATACACAACAGCTAATATCTGAAAAGTTAACAACTTATTATGCGTATGTTTTCAAACTGCGTTTTATATGTTTGTTTAAAAATATTTTAATCGTCGGAATTTTATATTATGTTTTAGTTTGGGGCCAACTAACTCTATGTTCAACAAAAATAAAAAGTATGAGGTTAAAGGAATACAAAATTAGCACGGTGGTCAAGATGTTTCTATTCGTTTACAGCAGAAAGGTTAAAACAAGTTTGCGGCAATGTATTCCGAAATACTTCAAAGCGAATGTAAATGCAAATATCTTCTTCGAAACTGGTTTGCTAATGTATGTTTCGAATTAAGCTAGAGAAAAAAACAATATATATTTAAATGCTCCTTTGCAGATATACGGAATTAGATTCTCCTTTTCCGTTGCATTTTAACATAAAAAGCGCAGTACTAGTTACTCGAAAACGTAGCCTCTCTCAATTGTAATTCCATTCGAGTACAGTGTAACCGTATTTCGTCTACGGAACAAAGACTCTTGTATTTTGCACGCGACGAAGTTGTACGGATAAACTCGGAGAATGTTAATGGAAACGCATCGAAGCTCTGGATATTCTAAATCAATTTTAAAAGCGTTATTGTTAGTCCACGCTCAATCAGATTTATTTCTCGTAACATTTATTTTCTATTATTGTATAAAGCGACCTGCTTGCATGTTTGGAATTGCCACGCAGCTTCAGGTGCCGTTACGTAAAAGCGCTTAAGCCTGCAATAAGGGGATATTTTAGATTGGCGCTTTCAGTCCTTTCACAGAACGCATTACGATCAATGAGCGAGTTGCTATTGAAAAGTTGCGCCATCCTCACGAGATCCGTCAAAGAAAGCACTAAAAGTTCCACTTTAAGAACATGTAATTACACTCTTAAGACCAAGTGAAGCTTGTAATACTCTTCAATATTTAACGCTATTTTACTTTACCCTGTATTAGTAATTATTCGATAATTCTGTTACTTTCTGGCTGAAGCCGTCTAAATGCATTGTTATATCTGGTGCTATATGTTGTGTCTTGTGCAACGTTAATGTTAAAGTACATACAAAATGTATGCAAATATTAACATGTTGATGACACCAGTAAAAGGAAGAAATATACAGAATCCATGATTGGTCTAAATTTACAATAACTGTAAATGCATTTTGTACATTCATTATATAAATCATTGTTTAGTAACTAAAAAAATAATGCTAAAAAGAGAGAAAAAATACACTACCCACGGACATGTTTCTGCCCACCGGGCGTCAGTCCGAGAACTGCTTGAGGAATGGCTTGGGGAACAGTACCCAGTTTACGTCGGTGCTTTCTAAACGGCAGCCATGTGTTTCTTGGCATTAGAGGACTCCAAGAAATGTCTAGCGCGTCGTTTCGAAATATTGTGGCATTAACTTTAAATACTTTCAGAACCACGCTGATGATACTGGGTAGGCAGAAACATGTTCGTGTGCTTTTTCTCTCGTTGCATTGCTTTTGCCGTAAATGATTCCATCAATACCATGAGGAAACAAAAAAAAAATCTTTTCGGTTTTTGTTTCTAGGCATGTTCTGCAATATTTAATAAGGTACTTTACCTTTGCTATGTATACGTATATGTCAGCGTGTTTTCTTTCCTGTCTGTTTCAATAAGAGTAAAGCAAATTCTCGAAATCACGGTTTGTTTTAGTGCTATAATATTACTTTATCATACTGATAGAAGAAGACACTGTCGTCTTCAATAATTTGTTTTATATGGTTTTCATAACACTGTATTCCTCGCAAATAATGCCATACCAAAATTCTTTAAAAAAGAATTTTAAAGCGCTATTATTCTAGTAAACCTAAAACACGAACAAAAAGTTTCAATTTGAATTAATATTAGTTTTATGCCTATAAGCGGTTTCAAAAATACGGTCCGTTTTTAAGTACAGCTGATTTTGAGTCTTGAAACGGACAGCAGTATTTTATGTTTTACAGTATATTAATAATAGCTGATCGACACGTTTACGTAACCTCTTTCCCATCTTCGGTTATAGTTCGGCCAACCGAGGGAATGAAAGACATACGATTCTGCCTGATATTCTGATATAAGAAGGGATATTACTAATATATTATCGAGCATTCGGTAATTTGACACGGTAGTGAAGGAACCATACCGGGCACGTGGGCACTGCCAGATGAACTACTCAAGTGTGGTATTACCTACAGAAAAAATAAATTGGCATTAATATTTTTAAACGTACCACATTCGACTATTTGAATACTAGGTGGTTCTATCGTAGTGTCCGGTTTTTAAAACAGAATGTGCTAGGTTGGTCAAACTGCATCTCGAATCCTTTTGTGTATATAACTCTGTAATTTACCAAACCTTTGGGGTTTGAGTTTTCATCTAATTAACTATAACATTGAGGAAATTCATTTAAATTAACGACACTTACCATTGTGGCGTAACTAATAGCATTACGTTTTACTGTGGTAGTTATAATTGAATTAGGTTTTGTTTTTAACCGCCTCTTGAATAACACTTTTTTCTTACTGCACTAAAAATAATGATCCAATTAAGTTGTGTTATCAAAACAAGTATATAACTTGTTATTAAACCTGGGTTGCGCCCATAAATAAACAGCGTTTTCTGTATTGTGTTGTTGTGGTAAGTTGATTTGCTGTATTCGCTAAACTATATAAATGAATACTAAGCACAAGCAAAAAGTTTCTTTTGTGGTAGCTAAACTAATCAATTTCTGTCATCTGTCGGTAAACTCCGTAAAGACGATCTTCCCATTGGCTCATCAGGCATCACGTGACTGGTGTCTTGTTTAATCTGTGATGTCATTCGGCATTGTGACGTCAGTAAATTTTGCACTGCACATCATAGTTCTAGTTGAGTTATCAAAATAATACAAAAGCAATTGGAACAGTGGGCTTAGGAGAATATTGGCTCGTCTTTGAAGGTAAGTAAAATCGCAGCGCGGCCTTGATTTGGTATTTTATTTTTTGTAAAGGTTCTGTGCTGTTAACAGATTCTTTTGTATTATTTTTGTAGCTACAAACAGATGTCAGTGCAAAGCAAGCAACGGAAAATACACAGTTTATAACACACAACCAAAAGTATCACAAACAATTATCAAAGGCAACTCGTATACGGGCATATTTTATTCTAACTGGCAAATTGTATCGGTGGTTGGAATAAGGTGAAATTAGAGTTGAAAGCAGTAAAATATCGCTTTCATCCATGAGAATAAATGTATATCGATATTTTTGTATTTAAATTAACAATTAGTGCACTTAATAATAATTATGTTGCAGATATTTCAACATAAACTCTATTGGTACAGCTAGAACCAGCCGAAAGCATCCTTAGCATTGGAAGAACTACATACGAAAAAATCCGTTCCGGCTCCAATAAAGATATCTTGAATAGGAATATTTTATTATTATTGACAAATTCCACCAGTGACTGCAATAGGCTGATCTAAACCAATAAAATAATGCTCTCAGCTGAATTCGGAGTCAAATGTATTTATTTCTATCCGATGTGTAAACGCATTTTGCTAATGGAGTATTATACATTTAAAGAATGCCCGATTCTTGTAATGTATCCTACATAAATAGTTTCTCGCACATACATAATTGAATCCAGTAGCGGCTGGTGGTGACATAATTGGAAGGTCGAGAACAGGATTTATACTTACTCGTGTATTTCCGTTGCATACATATCGCGTACATTGTAGTTGTTAAAAAGTACACGAAGAAATCGAAGCGCCGTCCTTGCCCACCCATTTACGTCACTATCAGCAACTATCCGAATACGCTATAAGAATTAAAAATTATCCCTTCGCGTGCAACCGACTTCGATTCAATTGAATTCAATATAAAAATAGCATTTGAATCAAATATTTTCTCGTTAAGAACGAAATCGTTATAACATGATTACTTAAAAACTACTGCCTTAAGACAAACGAATAGAACACTTGTAAATTGTACTCGCGTAGTAAAAACCACCTCTAGCATACATGTTACCAACGTACACCTAGTTAAAATCTTACAGTCGAATAAAATTATTTGATTGCTTATTCACTCACCCGTGAATCGTTAGCAGCAAAGGAAAAACGATTCATACAAATGAGATACTTTTTTGTTGTATTTATTGTGTTCGAAAATAAAAAGCCTGCAGTTTTCAGGTTAAAGCCTTGTTGCTCGTTTAATAACTGTTGGAATGATTAAAGGGAAAGTTCACACGCTGGCATAAACGGTACGCCCATTACACTCCGGATCTCGCTGTTTGTAGATATTAAAGTGCACATGTTCTGGAACCTGACAGACATGATACACCACAATACCTAATAATCAAATAATTATATCGTGTTGCTATAAACGCCAGTTTAAAATCAGGTTTACGAGATCTCGCCTGTGGTAGTTGAAATGACCACGCCCCGCGCATTAGGTAATAAATCATCTTCAAATGATTTTTTTCTCGAGCGCATTGACTTGCTTACGTTTACTACTGGCACAAATAAATCTTCTACTAACTGAAAGTAATGTAAGATCTTAACATTGGCTGCCACTAAACAATCAATAACATTATAACAGATAACGAGACTATTAAATATCGATTCATTTGTGGTATTTATTAGCTATTGCCTTATTTGTAAATACGACTTAATTATCTTTGAATTATTACCGTGCATATTATCGTTATTCTATAGCACCAGAGCTTTTATAACGCCGTCGAAGTTCGTGACATTAGACGTATAATTATTACAGCGTATCTTTGCATAATTAAATTAATTTCTTGTAGCATACAAATTCCATTGTTTTACTTACTTTAAGCAAAATAGGATCCGAGAATAGAATCGGTATAGAATAGAACACTGGACTTGAGCTTCGCGTTAAAGCAAGAAATTGTCCAGATGGCCTATTGCGTGCACTTCTGAAAATATACAGAATTTATAAAATATACTCAAAGGAGAATGGGATGCAGGGATTTCTATTTTATTTGCTTTCTTTTGATATGCGAATCCCTTACTCGGTAACTAAACAAAAGAAAAAAACCGAACGTGAGATGATATTGTGATAACGCAAATCTTACAAGGATTTTCCACCAAATCTCGTTATACTTTTTACAAATATACTCTATGTATATAGATTACATTTCGGCTATTACACGGTCCTGACTTGTCATTCTACTTTTTATTTGATAAATTTAATATTTCATTCATCCTACTTGTAAATTCACCATTCCATTTATTTTATTTCTTATTATACATATTCTACTTATACTCATTTAAAACATCCTATGTGTACAACAATATATTTACATTTATCTAATGTACGCCACGTAAATGAATAACATGGACTACTACCATCAAACTACAAAAATGCAAAGATCGCACATAACAAGGGTGCGGTTGTATGATAAAGAAATAATAAACAAAGGGCATCAAACTACAAATAAAGATGTATCTTGGGTCACTCTGTACACTACGTGGTCTTGGTAACTACAACGCCTGAATAAATTCTATCCATGTAGTTCTATACCTTTCATAATCCACTATGTCTCGGTATGCTAATTAAGCGAGAAAAACAAACCCAAATACAATACACAACAGTCTTTATTAATGGCTTAAAAATTAATTAATGTTAAATCTAGAATATGTAGCAATCCTTCAATATCCAAAATAGACACTGATATTCACAATAAATTATTGCTAGAGCACGTTTCATGAAAATAAGTCAACTAAGTTCGTTTAATACACAGCAGTTGCAGGATTTAGCGGCTAAATAGCCGGATTCATTTATTTAAAAGAATTATGAAAAACCGTAAATTGGTTTTTAAATCTTCCTTAAGTTTGAGTCCATCATGAGTAATAGAAGCATAAAGGTGCATCAAATTTAAGAAAAGTTTCAATAAGTTCGGTCAAAAATAGCTTAAGTTAAATTAAACAAATCCTTATCCAGGGAGATAAAGGAAACCTAACTGGCAGATTTAGGTTTCCAGGGTTAGGTAGGCTTTTAAGCTTCTTCGAATGTTAAATGCGTCCTCCAAGGCATTTCAGTTAATGGGAAGTAATTAGCAATGTCAAAAGAAAATCCCGAACCACTAATAAATACAGGAATAGGTTTGGGATAAAGAATTCAAAATGAAAAATCAAATATTCATAAATCAAAGATAAAATCAGAAACTAAAAAGAAATCTAAAAAGAGAACGCAATTAACGAAATGAAGAATATTAAATACCTTTCGTTGTATTGATAATAAATACATAATGAGGTAAGTTACGAAAATATACAAAATATCGTCAACAAACAGAGACCACTTAATCCACTGTAGTGATTGCATTGTTATCTCATACGGATGATAAAAGATTTACCAATAAAATTCAGGGTTTATTTCAATCGTTGGCCGAGCGATGGAATGTCAAAAACAAGAAATTGTCGAAGAAACATGCTCCAAAAATATTTTATAAGAAAACCTATTTAGAAAAAGTTCAAGTTGAATTACATCAAACCGCCACCACAGCACGCAGAAAAAATCAACTAACAAAAACGTATTAAAAAGTAAAAATAATTACTATTTTAAATTTATTATGAGATTCATATAAATTTACTAAATTATATTTATATACAATTCATTCCCTAAAATAATGCATTCTAGGAATATACGTGTTGAGTGAGTAACACGGCCACAGAATACACAACTCAACAAGTCGGTCTAGAACAACAGCAGTGAACTCTATAAATAAACAAACATTGATTGGAAGACTAGAACCTAAATCTTAGTACAACTCAAGCTAAATCAATGAATTAGTTGGTACGTAAACTTCCAGCAGCTATATAACAGTAACCACACTAACAACAATGATACAATCTAAAGCATTGCATGTCTATCAACAGACGGCGTTTAATTAGTAATCGTAGAATTCTAATGGCCATAAAGACAATGAAAATCAAGGATGGTGATTACAATATAGTAAAATATAATAAGACGAGCGAAGCTGGTTGCATATAAATCGGTCAATTGAAAAATAATATATACAAAGTACAAATAAAGTTGTTGAAATAAATATTGTGCATCCTTTATGACTAAATTTATATTTATTTAATAGAACCAAATCTGGAACGTTACAAGATATCTGCCGTTAAGGAAACAATTAAATTTCGCAAAAATATTAGTTATATCAGACTAAGATAATTAGGTATAGATAATATTGAAGAAAGTTGACACAAATTGAAAAGAGGTATCGAAGAAGGATTCTGCAAATGCCTCTAAAAAACAACTTGCATCGTTTGCAGCGAAAGCTGAACATCCCGTATACTTGAATATAATGTTATGTTGTCCAGGACTTCTCTGCAAATATTTTTATTTAAACACTTTTTTATATTGCGCAGAAGAGGTATTTTCTTTTACTCACATACTTGGCGGGCACCTTGTACATCGTTAACTCCACATGAAATAATTAACTGGGTCCCTCATTGTGTATGGTATGGTGAAGTTTTACTTTATTAGCGCTTTTAACCGAGAGTAAACAGTCTGAATTAGTACTCCGCAAAAAGAATTTTATGACAGTACACAAGTGGGCTACTGTGTATCGCGACCCCTAATATAACCTTACATTTATAGACCCAACTTTTAAGATGATATGTAAAAGAGCCGCTGTTTGATATAGTTCGTAAAAGAATGTAGTTTTATATACTATATTGTGCTTCTCAGAGCACAGCGTAACAAATATTATATAGATTGAAGTACATGTTTGCGCGATTTTGCGCAAAATTGTATAGGGTGTATGTAGAATGGAAATGTATCAAAAAATAATCAAAATAGCTCTTCTAATTCAGCTACTCATAGTATTGGTGGAAGCGTCGAAAGCAATGTAAGGGTGCTAACTAACGGCCGTGTTTCTGCCTACCCGGCGTTATCAATGTTATTCTGAGCATATTTTCTACCTTACATCGTCATTTGCCTCTCGGCTTATATATTACTCTCCTTCTAGTGGTAAGAGAAACGCGCGGCTGTCGTCTAGAAAGCAGCGACAAAAACAACAAACAACAAACTCCAGAGCAGTTCTTGGACTGCTGAACTAGAGAGGTAGCTGCACATGTGAATGATTCCTTAGAGACACTATAGCGTATTAAAAACATATTAAATTATGTCTAGGAACAAAAACCAAAATAATTCTGCCAATACAGCTGCGTGAAATCACTCACAGCAGAAACAGTGGGAGGAATGAAAGCGCTAACCAACGGTCATGTTTCTGCCTACCCAGCGTCATCAGTGTTGTTCCGAGCGTATTCTATACTTCACATCGTTATTTCCCTCTCGGCTTATATCATCCTCCTTTGAGAACGACTAGCCAGGTATATCTCCTGGCCACCCAAAGCATTGATGTGCGTATATCATTCAATCAGTACAGTAGCCCAAAAACTGCTCGAGAGTGGGCACAAACATGTCCGCTGGTTAGAGTTTTCTGTCCTCAGCTTGCTTCTGGCGTAATTCCAACAATACTATGACTAGCTGTATTAGCAGCATTATTTTGGTTAGAATGAAAATGTAGTTATTATTCTTAAAAACGTTTTTGTAAAAAAAAAACATTTTAATTTACTTCAAAAATGTTGCTACATTAAACATTAACAGAATTTTCGCATGTTTTTTTTGCTTTCACAGACACTTACATATTTACTAGCTTATGTGGAGTTACATTGAAATTATCGCACTACTAGTTTAAGTTGTCTGTAACGTTATAGCATCTTTCTACAAATTTATTTCTCCCATCCAATAGCTTTTCTACGTATTTGCTTTGGTAGTCTCCTATAAACTATCTTGTACTACATTTTTCATAAACTGTATTATTTAGAAAAGAATATTTATTTTGATAAACCTGTTTGATCACAAAAACTTCTTTATCACTGATATTTATTCCATGATCAAAAAGGTTATTCCATTTCAGAACTTTTTCAAATTTAATATTCCAATTTATTTCATTTCAAGCTCTGGGAACTCATTCACGCTATTAATGCCCGTAATTCACATAACATCGGTATGCATAGTAGTATTCACAAGTATTGAATACGTTTTTTGCTATAATAAATGGGTGGTAAGGAAGATTATTAATCACTTGCTTACATCAAAGATAGGAGCTCGTATTTCTGTTTATGTATAGTTTAATAAAATGTTACCTGGTGGGATTTAAAATATTTACTTTCACGTGCATGAACGCCTGCACAATGACCGACTACCCACACGTCTGAAAGTGCCAATGATATAATTTAATACACTAGTTTATTAATAAAATATCCAGAATCGTAATAGTGAGTTATATTGTCCCAACGTTTCCGTGTGCCACAATAATACGTTCCCACGCTGATATAAAAGAGTGATTTATGGAGATATAATTTTTCTCCAACAAAGATATTTATCTATATACGAGTGATGATTTTTATATACATGATTTATACATTACTTCTATGACGATTTTAATATTTTATCACTTAAAGATTGTGGAAGTTATTGCTTAGTTGCTGAATTCAGAAAATATCACAGGAATCGTAAGACGTAGCAAAAGGAAAAAAATACCGCTAACACATTCGAAACTAGAAAGTAATATAAATAAAAGATAGGTACTATTGCAGTAAAGACACATACTTCATCGGAAAACGCATCCATCGATATATGATATATATTTTAATAATGTGATACTTCCAGTTATACCGGAAGTAGCTGTAAACTTTGTTATTTTAAACGCAGCACCCTATATATAATTAAATTTTTGAATTCCTAATTCAATTTTAAGGTCGGTTTGTTCAAACAACAATGTCGCCATTTGTAATTGTATTCGAAATACTTGGCTTTCTTGAAAATGAAAATTTTTATAACTCTGAAAGTGTTTAACTTGGAAAATTGTAATTTTGCAGAACTGTCGGCCGTATAGAATAGTATTTAAATCCGAATAAAATTTTCGAAAATATTAGACAGCGTGTCCGACGTACAATTACGCTTAAACTTTCAAATGGGAGAAGTGTCAAATTTTTTTTTTTAATACAGCTATTTATTTTTCTCTTTCTTATTAAATTGTTCTTATAAAACAAAAAAAAATGTCATAGGTATAGTAATAATATACTGCATACGAGGGATACCTTTCAAGTTGTTACAAAAATAATGACAACACGTTTTTTTTGCTACAAATCGTTTTATTGCAAACTCGCCATTGACATTTATATACTTCTGCATACGCTTAAAGAAGTTTTCCAGACATTTTTCCCCTCTGAAGGTGGCATCTCCAAAACGTGGTTTTTGAGAGCTTCAATACTTCCCTATGGTCTGTCCCAGCGTTTTTTGTTTGACATTAGGGAACAAGAAGAAGTCATTACGATCAGGCGAATACGAGCAATGGAACTCGATGCTTTTCTATTTCAAATAGTCAGATGTTTGACGTGTTGGCACTGTGACATTGAAAGAAGATGCGACTTTGTCAATTGTTTTCCCGATTTCATTGATGATTTGTGACTGTAACCATTCAGCATTAAGTAACTGTTTTTCGATCCTCCCGAAGCAGTGCTTAAGGGATACTCAAACCGTTGATTGTTGCTTAGTTTCCGGTTCATAGAAATATATCCAAGTTTCGCCACCTGTTACAATGTTGCATACGGATTCTGAAGTTTCTCTGTAGAACTTATTAAGCATTTCCTTGTAGCAATTAACACAAAGCTTTTTTGTTCTTGGGTCAAATTATCCGGAATCCATCGGAAAGAGATCCTTTTAACCTCTAAACATTAACACAAAATCGGATGTACTGCAGTCTACGTATACTTAGCGATGCTTCTATCTCACAGTGCGTCACATGCTGATCCTTTTCTGACCAGCCATGTTGCGCTCCGCATCGATGTTTTTTGAAACATCTTGATCTATCTTCGTGAAGCTGGCTTAAGTCTCGACAGCATGGATACAATATGGCAAACTATAGCAGTTGATTGTCTATGTGTTGTCTCTGATGGGGCAATAAAAACTAATATTTTATTGGTCTCTAATTATAGTTTTAGATACTACTATTTCTCATTTTAAGTCAAACAATTATTTATTATAGTAGAAATGTCTTTCGGGTGATGTCGCGTAGTTAAAATTTTAGCTACGCGACATCACCCGAAAGACATTTCTACTATGGATTACGGTTGTGAAAACCTACACTCAACAATTATTTATTATTATTATTATTTATGTAATTAGATACATTTCAATGCTACATACATATCCACAGAAATGTAGTTGCATTAAATAAAAGCTGCATGATAACAGGAAAATGGTCGGCAACAACATCGAGTTTGTACCCAAATGAGTTAATGTTCACGCAAGTGCACATTACTTACACTACCATTACATAAAACTGAGTGCGCCTATTTAATGGCTGCATACGTATGGTAGTTTACAGTACCTACATAATATGTAATTCTAGCATTGAAATTTAGATCGAGCCAACCGCATATCATAAGTAATTAACTTGGAAACGATGAAATTTGTGGTGCACGAAGAAATGTCTTTTTTTTTCCTTTAATCCGAACACATTGCAATTTCACATGCAATCTCACTATAAGCCACAATAAATATTACGATAATGTAAACCGTGTAAATATAAATTTTATAACTGTATCTGATTGCACATTCAATGTTGTGTGAATGCTTAAAATTTAAAACATAAGAATGACAGTTTTTATTGTCTTGCATGGGGAGAATATTTAACGAGTAAAAGATTAGGATGTAGGTATTTTTAAAACGTTATTTTATTGGAACTACAGTCATTACATATTCAACAGGATATCCTAAAGGTAATAAATCATTATAGCCCGTATTTTTTTATATACACCAGTGTAATAAATACATTCCCAAACAGCATGCGATTTTGTAGGCATGCCAATTTGTTTAAATACATTGTTGCCTAATCGTTAGAAAGATTAATAGATAAAAGAAAGATAACGACAACAGTCATGCATATATTGTTGCTGAGGTACAAAAAAAATATTTAGGGTACAGATATACAAGACAGATTATGTAGGTATATCTTATCCTTTCGAATGAAATTTATTCTATGTTAGTAATAAATATCTAACAGGAAGCTAAAAGGAAACGACTTAACCAGTGGTCCTCTTAGTCTTAACTGTGACGCATAAATCCCTCTGCTTTCACCATCACATCTGCTTTGGCGCCAGTTCTATCTTCCTGAATCCTTCTAATACATTGAGATTTCCCGAGGGATAGTCCAGCCGCGAAAAATAACACTAAGAACAAAAAATCTCGGAGCTTCACAGCTCGTATCCCCACCGTTGAATGTACGCACTATTGAAATGTAATTCTTTTCCCTTAACAAAGGAACTTTTCCCTCGTTTTAGATGTTGGTATAGATACCCGGCTCGAAAATTGCTTTCAAAAATGAAGCGTTCTTTTAAATTCGTGTTTATTTTAATGAACGTTATAATTAACTTTTCGTGTACGGTTGTTTAATGAAGTTAGCGGGATTCTGTCTGTACTTATCTCGTATTTCAATTAGGTCGCGAAAAATGAAGCCTCTAAAGAGTTAATTGCGAGGTATATAAATAATAAAATCTGAAGTAAATTATTTTTTTTTGTTGTATCATTTAAAATCTACAAAATGTGTCTCGGCCGATGTTATTAACAACAGAAGAGTGCCATTTCTAAGTTAAATGTAGTAGTTTATTCTTTCTAAATGACATTAAATTTTATCAGTTTACATCATATTGTACAATTATAATAAGTCTCTTGTTACCTTTCCAAGATAAATTGAAACATGATATAGGTAGAGAAAAATGTGCAATCATTGTGAAAATTAAAATCAAAAGAAACAAAATTTGAGTGCCAAAGGAATTTTTCATTTTAATATTTTAATTTATTACATCTAAGAATCTAACTAAAACCATTTCCACTGTTAAATTTTAAAATTGCTGTATCAAATGTTCTCAACATTTTAAATTTTTGGCTGAGAACATTTACATCATTTAGTCAGTAATTTTTCAATATAAGTTTTCCGAAAGGAATCCTTTCCGAACTCCAATCCTAGAAGTACAGCAACGAGTAGGATTTGTTTAAAATTTGTTTTTGCTTAAAATTACTTTATAATTAAACATGTTCAAGCATAGACACTTGTGTTTTACTAATCTAATACTATTTCAAGTGTGTTTGATTGATTAGTATATTTTATTAATGTTAAATATTTTTGACAACAAGTATATTTTCCAATTCTTTTAGCTTGTTTCTCAAATCCAATATCCACCAATACTATACCAATACTAAATGTATTTAATAAATTTTACTGAAAGCAGGATAATTGTTACACGATAGTAAACTTTTGAATTAGCCGATACCTATTGTTGATTACCTAGATTCTTTTCTTCCTGACACATTCTTGTAAAATTGTATAAGACAACAACACAAAAATAAAGGAAATTTTTTGGGAGGACTATTAGTAATGATTCGCCTTCGCTCTTCTAGAACCCGGCATAAATTTGTTAGCTTCATTATCGCTCGTGTGCTGATAAAGATTCTGTAGCGAAACTCATAGTCCAGATATGTCTTCAATGATGTTAAATTGTAAAAAAATGTAAGTACCTAGCTGCTACTAGCAGATTGTCCTCAGTGGCCACATTCTGGGCTCCTTTACACCGAGTACTCTGTCTAGTCTTGTGGACACCAATCTGCGTCAATAGCGAATTTACTTATTTATTGGACCTGTCCCAAGTTTTTCTTGGTTCTATAAAGCTTCCAATTTCGAGGCCTTCGTGAAACTATCTCACAAACAAATCGCGGAGTTAAGGTAATGAACCCCAACACTTTAATTGATAAAACTTCCAGAAGAAGACGAATCAAAGCAGCAAAGACGCCTTAAGTGAGAATAACCCAGGGATTATATAACAGCAGTATATTGATGAGACTTAGTGAACTTTCTCCGCAATGCAATGCCATCCTCGCACCGCGTATAATGAGATAATTCGGGCTCGGTTTCTTTCGCTGTGTGGATCTAACTGTCACCATTCTATGTCCATCCACCCTGAATCTCTATCTCTGAAGACGCTCGACCAGTGAATCATATACAAATGTACAAATTACTGCAAATATTGCCAGTTCAACTCGAGGACTACGATACATATCCACAGTGTAAATCAAAAATAATTCCGGAACCAACAAAACAACTTGGACAACACGAGGTGACAGAAGTCTCCCTGAAAACAAATCCTGGTCAGATTTGGTTCCTGTTGTAGCTGTAGTAAGTACAAACAAGTAGGCTTCTGCCAAAGTTAAGGACGTCGTGCCATATTAAATCAAAAGCACATGAATTGTCCCAATATTTGTTTGGGTTCAAAAGCGCTTGTAATGTGTTTTATCGGAAAAAATAATTGTGAATGTATAGACAACCCTGTCTGGAATCCAAATTTCTCGTCCGGCGATGAATGAAACGTGTATGGATTATTACCTACACTAACTAATGGGGTGACAGTTTTGTAGAATCGGGTTTGAGGATGGTTACAACCACCGCATATTCGAGACGTTGGAGAAATGCCGAAGTTTAAGCTTGACTAAAGTCAGCAAAGAAGTCCATCGCAACCCGGAAAAACATTCCAGTGGTCGATTTGGTATCAAATCGTATCCAGGTATAGCGTGCTGCGTTAGAGGAACCTAGATTTACGTAACACTTTCCACAAAGAGATTTGCGTTTCAAAATTTCTAGAGCTAAGCAACAGTAAATTTGTTATACGCTAACATCATAGGCGGGCGTGTTACTTCATGACGTTGACGTTAGTGCATTTATAGGTTTATGTTTTAATCATGTATCATTTACGTAATGTGTCTTTCTCCAACAAAATGCACTATACTCTATCGTTTTTAAGATATACAGTATGATTCCGATGTTTCTCCTGGATAGCTTCATCCAAGGATTAAAATTTATTTTAATGTTGTTAAGTGAATTCTACCTCGATTTAGTTCGCATTTCAAATAAATCGCGAACAATGAATCCCAAAAAGAGTCAAATATCTGAACAAATAATGTGTGAAACTTAAAATCAATAAAATGCTTGAATCGATGAGACTAATTATATTGTATATTGGCTGTAGTGCCATTTTTAAATAAATTATAATAGCTTGGCCTTTCTAAATTACTTGCATTATATTTGGTCAGTTTACGTACAACGTAATCTTATACGTCTGAGAAATAACTACTTCAGATGAAGAGTTAGCAATAATTATATATTTAGCAAGTATGTATACATCGTGTTTGAAATTTTTCGCTCACACGTACTAACTTTGTATCTATCCAAGCTAAATAGTTGACTAATATAGTGAAATTGGCAAACCTTTCTTTCTGAATGATCATACTAAATCTGGCCACCTTTAGCATCTACCATAAGAGAGAGAAGAGATTGTGTGCATACAACTCAAAAACTTTGCCAATTGGAATTCTTCGCTAGTATAAAGATTTATATTTAAATATTTTACAATTAACAATATTGATTTTACTTCGATCGACAGGGAACAGCAAAAAAATACGCTTGCAATACTCGTTACCTTACCGAGCGGAGATACCGCGAAGCCATAGAGGAATACGGGGACGATTGGAGTAGTTTTAAATATTCAAGGTTTTAAATGTTCCACTAAATTCTTTATAATTAATAATTTACAGTATCATCGTTTGCGCAGCTTGCTCACAGAAGAGTCGTTCAGTAGATCTTTTCTTAATTAGTCTAAGCGGTTTAGCTGTCCTTTGTGTTCCTTACGGATTTAAGAACTAGGGAAATCTTAATAGATACGAGTGACTGAAATTCACGCTCACCTTAATACTGTGTACTGGATCTAATTGTAAGACATGATGTTATTGTTTATTACATAGAACAATTGGGTAATTTTAATGGCATACCATAAATTTAGTTTTCGCTGGAAAACTTATTAGTATATTAAATAACTTTTACGTAGTATATGCTAAAATTAAAATATGTTTTTCGTTGTTATTATAGCAACTAACGGTCTTGAAAGCACTTTATGTGAAGCTCTTGTGATTTTAGCTTTTATTAAACGAATTTTTATGCCTCATGTATAATATTCCTACGCATGTGAACTTCTGTTGATTACGATACTCGTTCTAGCAACTTTACTCACGGTAAATTGTAAACTTACAATTTGTCGAGCTTGAGCGCATAAAACTCACCTTTCACTTTACTTCCAAACACTATAGTTCCGCATATACAAACGTTCATATCCTTCAATATAGGATGTCGAAAGAATAACTATTTAAAAATTAGCAATTCAATTGAATCCATTTGCAATTAACTTGAGTTGTACTTAGCAACTAAGCGATTATTATCATTTACGTCAAAAGCAATGCAAGGAGAAAAAACACGCTACCCATGAACATGTTTCTGCCTATCCAGCGCCGTCAGTATGATTCCGAGAGTGTTTTTGCTCCTCCTGGTATCGCTGTTTGTTTCACAGTTAATATACGACATAGTCGAAACGACAAACCAGACATCTCTTGGCACACTCTGGTGCCAAGAAACACATGAATGCACTTTAGAAAACAGCGACATAAGCCGGGTACTGTTCCCCAAGCCATCCCTCGACCAATTCTTAGACTGCTTACCACGAGATGGTGTGCGCAGGAGTGCTTTGGAAAACTGCACATCTAGATGATTCCTACATAACAAAATACATCAGAAAATGGCTAGAAACAATAACTTAAAAAAAATGCTAAAATAACTTCCTAGTGGTATTGATGAAATCGTTTACGCTAAAAGTAATGTTAATACAACATTCGAAACGACTTGGGGAACAGAGTTCGGTTTATACCGCTGCTTTCTAAACGTCAGGCATGTGTCTTGGCACCTGGGGGCGCCAACAGACACACCTGAGAGATGTCTGGTTTGTCGTTTCGAATATTGCGGTATTAACTGTGAGGCAAACAGCGATACAAGGTAAAGTAAAAACACTCTCGAGACCACGCTAATGACGCCGGGTAGACAGAAGTATGTCTGTGAGTAGTGTGTTTTTTCCTTCCTTGCATTACTTTTGCAGTAAATGATTCCATCAATACCACGATATAACTATTTGGCTTAGCACTATTCTTTGAACTGACTAACAGATTGAAAATTCAATTGATTCATATCCAACTCTAACTTCATCCAAAAAATTCACCAGCTAATGAACATGTTTCTGTCCACCTAGCTACCCTCACAGCATCCCTAAAAGCAGCAAGAAATATATTTCCTGGCGCCACTCAAAGAAATGTTGATGACGCCGGGTAGGCACTAACATGGTTTGTTGGTGAGTACTTTCTTTCCTCATATTGCTTTCGCCGTGAGTGATTCCATCAAAGCATGAGCATTGTGTTTGGTCACGGTTTCAAGGCACTTTTTTGGTGATCTTCAATATAAGTGTTTTACTGAATTTACTGTACTGCGCAATATCATCGAAACATTATTACATGCAATAAGGCACTAATGTGCGAATATGAAGTTACCGAACTGTTCAGACGTACTTTTTAATATTGCACGACATATTGTTTCAAAATTAATTTACAATTCTCTGTTATAAATCGTAACCATTGCAAAAGCACGTCTAGAGGAGAGTGAAATAACGTTTCCCCCTTTCCTAAAAGTAATAAAAATCCAGTTTCCTTAAATTCAGGGATGATATTTCTCTATTACCTCTTAAAAGTCCTAACAGGAAGAAAGCACTGCGCACCCTAAAACAACGGAGAGAGGTACAGAGACCGGGAGACGAGAGGAAGAGAGCGGATATTCGCGCTGAGAGATTTTGAGTTTCTTTCTTTAAACGCGTTTCATTACCAACACATTCATTCGATATTATAAAAGCCAATGAAGTACAGAAATTCGTGCGCTGAATAATAAAACTGAAAAAGTTTCCGTGTTTTATCGGAACATTGTACATGTGCGTGACAACAGCGATCAACAAACAGAACGCTACGTTTTCATAGTAAACGAAAAATATTGACAATTTTTTTACGTTTTACGTGTGTATGTAACCAGAGGTGCATAAACACGTAAAGATTGCAAAGATAGGAATGGGCATTTTTGAGCACAATCAGTGTACTCCCCCTAGATTTTTATTATTATTATTATTATTGTTATTATTATGATTCTCAGCAGCAACTCAAACATAAACACTGAGACTGTGTTCGAACGCAATTAGACAAGCGAATTGCTAACACGTTCATTAGTTTGCCGTTCATCTAGGTTCATGTTAAGTCAACAATTTCTTTTTATTTAAAATATGTAAATAACATTTTATTTAAAATAGCGAAACCTTCCATGAAAGCGCAAGAAACAAATGCTTCAAGCTTAGAACGAGTATCTATTAAAGTTAAAATTAAAACCACTACATTTTTCACAATCTGTGACCTATACCTCTTCCACTAATAGAACTGCCCGTACTTCAAACTTTGTTAATTAGTTCCGCACTGTTTTAAAAAGTACGCATACTATATTTTAAAGAACAATACTTCTCATTCCTAACGTTCAAGTTTCGGATTATGATCTTTGTTGGCTGCTACTTCAGTGTGCAGTATTATAAATGGATAGAGCGTTAAGCGCACCAAACCTAATCGTTTGCAAATGTAAGTAAAACAAGAAGTTAAAACTTTAATCAAAATAAAAATCCACTTCACTTTTACGTTATATTGCCTCTTTACACATACATACGTGTATAAGAACATATATACTAAAAAGACATGTACTTCTGCATGAAATACGTTTGAAATAAAATTGCTTCTGAAGAGCGTGAATTTACACAAAGATAGAAATTCTAGTCAAAGCTAAAATGAGCTACATAGGAGCTGTTTTTTTTTGTTTCTGTTGTACGTCTGTTGCAGACGTTAACGCTTACTGTATTCACTACTTCTGTTTGTATGCATGTAGTGTAGGTTAGTTATATACATTTAAATTTTAGTTTCAGCGTTTTTCCTGCTTTAAATGTTACATTTCCATTTGAAGAGAATTAAATAGAAAATACTCATCGTTGTTTTATTTCAATTGAAAGCATGTCTCCCCAATTAGTATTCTTTACTCAACCTATTGTTATGCTGCGTCATATTGTACCTAGCATTAAATATTTTTAATAGCTTTTTCTCCGTATTTCCAAAACTGTTGGGTATGATTTGTCGATAGCATCCGAAATCAGCATGAAGATATAATGTAAAACATAAACCATCACTAACATTCACACCGCATAATACATGTTGGTATGTTGCTAAATGAAATATAATCAAAAAGTGTGATGACCTCAAGTGCTTGCTGACCACCAACTCATGCTTGGTATACGAGGTGTGGCTAACCATCGGCTAGCCAAATATTAGGAATTATTAATTGCTGAATGCTGAAAGTTTGTCTTGGAGAATTTTGGATGCTGCTCTTTCAAATAAAAATATTAGCTAGACTGGATTATTTCCAGTTATACTGGAAACGAGTGTCAACTTCCTTATTTTATACAGAATACCCATTTTCTGATAGCACACATTATCCCGTTAAGATTTTCCTATACCTGTCTTTTATTGATTTTGAGAAAAAAGAATTTTAATAAATTTTGACATTTTATTAGCAACAGAATTAAAAATCAAGTTTATGTAATTATACTCATACATTACATTACTTTAATTGGAAGTACAAGTGTTAAACTATCGCCAGTTGTTTTCAAACTTTGGAAGTAACAGTTGTGTGGTAGTTAAAATAAGTGCTACGGAACATCAGTTTCGCTTTTACAGAAAAGCGAAACCAAAAACTAAACCAAAAACCTCTGCTACAGAGCAGAGGTTTTTGGATCAATCTGGGGTTATGACGTCAACATCTAAAAGTATTTATACATTCAAATATATTTTTAACCCAGATTATGATGACAGCATAAGACTGTTTTGCCGCATTTGAATTTTCTAGTTATGTTCACTATAATTTAAAAAAGAACCTGCTTTTCCAATTTGATTTTGTTGTATTTTCCAATCCTTATATTCAGCTTTAGTCTGAACATCACTATGTGCCTAATTTACCGACACAAAAAAAAAAGAATTCCAGAAATTCACGGTTTCCGATTTTATAATAAAAAAACAAGAATCATTACAGTAATACAACCCTGAAGTAAACAGTGCTTCCCCCAGCTAACTCGGAAATGGCTTCATATGTATTTAATTAAATTCGGCATGTGTACATATTAATTAACATACTTGCTGTAATTTAAATTCTCCAAAATTTGTGGTTTCATAATGGCCACTATTTACATTGGAAAAATATGAAAAAAATATTTTTATTCACAGTTATTTGAGCGAAACGTCATTTACAGGGTAGAGAATTAACTTAAAAATACCAGATGTTTCACGCTATTCCCAACTTGGCAGGAAGTTGGTATTTACGTCTACTTAATTTCATTTTAGATGTTGAAGATACTTCCAGCCAAATTGAGTTTTTAACAAGAAGTGTCCAGAAAGAAGTTACGACAACAAAATGGATTTTTTGAATATAGAAATTCATATGCGTATGCGCAACTATACAAATGGTACCCCAAGACTGCTGTAGTCCCTAAAATCCTCATCCATCGAAAGAGAGTAATTTTAGAAGCAGTCTTTCCTATCGGTCATCCCATCGGAAGCTCGGAACAGGCACTTCAGGTAAGACAGGTTAAACTTTTCCAAGAATTTCAACAGGCCGGCGTGTATCATGGATATTATAAATATATTGCTACTTACTTCAGATTATTGTTGATTATCTAACTTAAGACATCCATCCAGAACTTCCAGAAAACGTTTTTCCGAAGATTGTATGATCTCCAGAACATCTACTAGAGTTTAAATAGTTGTCAGAGGAAGGACTTAGCGAATATGATTCCGGTGGATTCATACTGTAATCGTGCATACCCTTTGTTTAATTTGTTGTCAAATATACCATAACATGACGTTACAGTTGTTTCATCTTTTGATCTTATCTCTAAAGTAACTTACTTAGCTTTGCTGAAATACTAATAAACCTAAAAAAAGATGAAACACGAAGATAATATTTATGGCCAGAAATTAGGTGTTAATACCCTACTGTGCATCGATGATAATTTCTGAACTAAACGACGCGATAAGAATAATATCTACTCAAGTTCATGTAGGAGTAGAACTCTCTGCATCCCATATTGTATCATTTTCTAAGGGAAACTGCGTTGACTCTGACCGAATATTTGCCTTGCAGAGATCGTGTTTAAGAAGTATTTTCAACCTGAAAAGAAAAGAAAAGAGTAAAACAAAAGTGTTTTCACACAATTCGGTGTACTTTTAATTACATAGTATACTTAGTTTGCCAGTTACATGACTTCGAGTGTGTACATTTGTTTATTTGCATTATTAAATACTTAAAATAAGAACCTAACAATTAAACAATTGAAATTAAACAAGGAAATCTTGGAAATTATCGTATTTAATTGAATATTTCAAAAAATAAAAATAAGCAAATGAATATTAATTAATTGAAGCTTCTTATTATTTATTTAAAATTAAATGCTTTAGTTTGCAGGGTACCATAGTCTTCGTTCGAATTTGTTGTTATTTGTATGCTTTTTCTTACTTTCTTAAGAAGATTATGGAACGATTTGACATTTGTAGATCTCCGGTAGAAGAGCCTTAATATATAATTTAGGCATTTCTAACGAATATCGTATATATTAGTAAATAGTAATAACAGGGCCGGGCCCAGGTTAGATCCTTGTGGCAAACCAGAGGACGGTTAAAATGACTCAGATCTTACACGTAAGTATTCCACAAAGTGCCTTCTTTCATATAAATATCCTTTAAAAAGGGCAAAAACAGCGACGGCAAGAAACGGTGAAAATCCCGATTCCAGCTCAAATTCTCTTAATGATATTGTTGAATATGGTGTGAACCATTCCAAATGGGTTTAGGTGTTTCTAGTTTTCATGACTGACTTAGCCGTACCAAAACTAGATGACATTTTGAAAAACTACTTAGACTACATTCTCATTTGTCGGTACGTTTTTTATAAGAAAACGGTATTACAAATACCTAACGAAATATCTTGAAAAGAATCAATTTTGCATACGTAATAAATATGAAGTTTTTTGCTTTTTGTGAGAACAAATTGACGAGGAAGAGAAAAATAATTAAGTAATTAGTTAATTAAGTAATTTTCAGACACTCTGTATAGTGCTTTAGAAAGATTAATTCGGTTTCTAGTCCTACGCTATACGGTTAACAGCTCTGCAAAATGTCAATTTTCCAAGTTAAACATTTTCATAGTAATAAAGGTTTACATGCAATTTGTCCATTTGTCAAAAATTAAAAAAAAATGTAAATATTTCAAATATAATAATAATAATATATAGTCTGCTCCATTTAAAATAGCAACGTTTATAGCTACTTCCAGTATAACCGGATATGTTAGATTATTAAAAATATTTTAGGTCAGTAATACATGTGGGTTATACCATATAAACCAGGTTTTCAGTATTTTCCAATGTATACTCTCTTATTCATCCAGGAAAACTTCGCAGACATATATATTCCAAAGCAGGTAATTTTTCACTGGAAATCTCTGTTGGAACCATATTTCTCCATGTTTAATCTCATGGGAGGGAAACATAATTGATAATAGTGTTAGAATTTTACCCGTGAATATCTATAACCGTACATTTCAAATATGGTTAGAAGTAGCAACATATGTTATCAAACAACCCTTAAAATTGAACTAGAAATTCAAACACGTCATAACTAAAGTTTGCCATTTTCCGTGCGCTTCATTAGCAGAGACTACACAGACTCGGGTTTATTCGTCTCATGAGAATGGATTCGTGTTGCCCACTGGTTTCCCCGAGAGTCGACAAAACACGAGGAAAGTGGAGAACTAGTAATAATATATAGAAATTTCATTTAAAATCACCAAGCTAATAGTTACTCTGTATACCCGGAAGCCTTAGATTATTGAACATATTTCAGTTCAACAGTACACGTAGGTCTTAGTATACTGCCAAAACTTCAGAATTTTCCAATGAATATTCTTTCACATATCGCTCGATGCAGTTCCTCGTGACACTTTGTAATGACGCCCACGTCCTACTGACGTTTAGTATGACGTCGCAACTCCTTATACAGCCAAGCCCCTTCAATTTGCTCCCATCTTGCTATGCCGAGAACTTTAATCGGTAGATAGATTTGTTGATCTCAGCGATGACACTTCACGGTGGCGCTAAACGATAAAACTCACAATATTAGTTTGGAAAGAAATTTGCGATTTGAAATCATTTATGTAAATTAAGTTATGTGTAATTTTATGTTAAGGCTAATGAATGTTTTTAAATAGAAAGCAGTTTGGAAGTTATTTCAGCGTTAGCTGGTATCGAAAGCGGACATGCTTAGAAGCGAATTTCATTTAAAGGTGATTTTAACTGTTTATGTGAAATTATTTTTTCATTTGGGGTAGTTTGAAAGCGTTGCTTACACACGCGGCGCCGGCGCGCTTAAAAAGAAAGAATTATAGCTCAAAGTTATTAAAAAGGTTAGTTTTCCTCAATTCTTTCATCATTTCTAACATTCTATTTGCGCTCGTATCTTAATTGACCAAAGAGTATCACATTTATGCGACCAATCTACGTTATAATAGAAAAAAATCACTACTATATATACAACAAATTCAAAATTGCAGCTATCTGTATCGACAGATATCGAACACAGACGCTTATTAAGGCACTAAAAGATCGAACTTCAAGAACCTCGTGAAAACGTATGAAGCATAGTACATTTTACCATTTAGATTATCGATTCAGAAGCGAGCGAAGAATGTGTAACTTTTGCGACAATTTATATACGCGTTATATACGATATAATTTCCTTAAATAAATTGTGCTAGTGAGCAAAGAACATGCATAGTCTGTAATTGGTGTGTTTGTGTGTACATTGTGTTATACATTTCTAATGCATGTAATTTACTTTTGTAAGCTGAATTGCTAATGGAAACATTTTGGGGAGGATCTCCTCGAATTGATTCGGTATGGAGGATTAAACACCAAATACGCCGCGCTATGAATAATTAATCATACCGTCGCACATTTACGATTTACGCACAACTTCATTAATGCACGCATGCGAGCTCAATTCGAAGAGATTTAATTGCCAAGAGATCAATTTAATTGAAACGTTACGTAGAAATCAATTCAAATATACAGAACCGTATTCCGTTCAAGTCTCGGACCATCATAATTATGGTTAGCAAACCCAAATCACTTTATCAATATTAATTTCGGGCAATTAATAATGAAAACAATTTATTCACAAAGTGAATCCTCTATTACACTTCCGAAACGAATTTATTAGGATTTTATTTGCGGAGAATGCACCTGAGCCAGGATTTATGTAAGTGCACTTGTGTTATTGATTGTAGAGGTCGTTAGCGTACTCTTATTTGTGGCTAGGGGCTCGAATAGACAGGGGATGCTTGACGTATTTTATTACATCGGGGCTCTGGCCGCGTACCTACATTACAAATAAGAGTATTTCCAAGAAGCTTTGCAAATTACATCAGAGCTTGTGAAAGGATATGACGGATCCTTAGTTAAAATTGAAGACCGTAGAGGGATCAATTTTTCTTTTATCCAACATTAAATATTTAGTTGCCAACGCTTTGACTTAATTGATGAATAAAAGGAAATATGCACAGGAAACGGAAATTTGTTGAGCTATTAATGGCTTTTTAATTTTAGAAACAAGAAATTGCGTGCAATTTATTTAATACCTTATGTAATAATATAATAAAATTGCATGCTGATGTATCTGGACAGAAGACTAAATAATAAAGCAATAGATCAGCATATCTCATCCAAAGATCAATCGCACTTTGATGTTGTCGTTCAAATCTAAAACACATTTGAAGACAACTAGATTAATTAATTAACAAACTACGTGTCGCTACCGAAAGTCTACATCATCTGTTATCACATGGAAGGATTTGCCATCTAGTCCACGTTTTGTATTCATCAAAACCTCAGATGCTGAATATAATCATTTGTTATGCCCTGCATTGACATACGCTGATGATTTAAAAATCTATTCGAGGATCTCTGGTTTTTTGATGTTTTGCTGCAACATGCTTGGATGTAGTTCCTGAGTGGTGCGGCAACAACGATCTGAAACTTAGTATTGCTAAGTGTTGCCAAGTTACATGTACAACAAAATTATTACCTCCAGCTAATACTTACCTCTTCTGTTGTACACCAATATCCACAAGTGAAACCTTTCATGATCTTTTATGTTCCGCATCTTAATGAGTTGCGTGGGTCAGCGTCGACAATGTAGGGATTTGACGTCGCCACCATTAAGCAGTTATATGCACATTTGTTGTTAGCAAGGTAGTTCACCATATAGAAATAAAACATACAAGGTTGCTATGAAAAGTACCCATGTTTGAGGACAGATGTAGTCTTGTGTCAAAATCTAAATTACCAACTGGAGGTACTAGCTCTAGTTGGCGTCGGAAAAATTCATCTGGTAGTGTTTGAAAGTAAGAAAGTTTATGTATTTGAGAAATCATAGGAAAGCAACAACACCGGTCAGTAATTCAAAAGAGAAGTTGGATGCAACTTAGTAAGACCGTACACTTTCGATGACTACTAACAAGTACTGATTTAATAAATGAAAGCGTGGCCAAACATCCGTCTTTGATGTAGAACGGCCAAGCCGTCTCATTAAGGTGACTATGTAAAATATGATAAATAACGTTGATGATATCGTGTTAGCAATCCAATGAGTGAGGATTAGAGAAATTTTTAATACAGCAAACGACTCAATTGAGGGTGTATAAAAGAACTCTTAAGAAAAGGAGTATGAAAAATCTATCAGCGAGCTGGATGTCACGTCTGCTAACGATTGATCAAAAACGGAATCACGTGATAACTTTAAAGCAACATTTTGACTTGTCTAAGCGCAATACAAGTAAGTTTCTGCGGTGTTATGTAGCATTATATGAGAGATGGATACATCACTATACGCTACAAACCAAAGGTTAATCGGCAAAATGGGTTTTCTCAGCAAACGTGCATCAAACGCAAACGCAAGACCTTGATTGGTTATTTGGTGAAGCGAACAACAGTCACAGAGCAGTATTATACAAATTCAACGATAAACTAAAGACAAAAGAGCCCCACCTAGCAAAGAAGACGGTTCTCTACCACGATATGATGACGCTCCGGTTCACTCATCGTCAGCTGCGACAGTAAAACTATCCACAAAATTCGCCAAATCTAACTTCTTTTACTTCTTTCTTTCTCCGAATTTGAAAAAATGTCTTGGCGAAATGCGGCTCAACTCAAATGAAGAGGATATTGCCGGAACACTTTGTTGTTGCAAATGGTTATTGTAAAAATGGGTGTTTAGTAGTATTATCTAATCATTGTTTTCACGAATACGTTTCCATAAATACCAAAAGCGGATAGAACAGTAGGTTACGCATAAGTACTATTTTACAACGTTATAATGTTCCACAACAAGAAAAATCTGAGCGGTAAACACTATACTCAAAGATCTCGATCAGCTTGATAAAAAAGCTATCCACGATAGACCTTGTGACTACGTATAGGCAATTAGTAACGAAATTTTTAACGGGCGATTTTAATACGTAATAAGACTTTTACTAAACTTTTTATCTTAGCTTGAAGTAAAGAGAACTTCCTCTTATGTAGCTTCTTTCTTTGCCACACAGAAAAATGATTTCACTAATTGATACTTTTTAAAAGTTGTTTTTCTTTTTTTTTAAGTATGGTGACGGCTCAACGGGGTATATAAACTTGTCATAACCTCAGGAGCTTTTTAGTGAGTAAGTTGTATGTGTAAAGTCTTCCATGGCCTTGTTACTATCACACCCTCACCGTAAAGGGTGAAGCGCAGTTAATTGTACCCCAACTGCGAATAGTGACTCGGAAGTATACTGGATCCACTAAGAAAATTTGTTGATCCTAAGGGGACTCGAACACACGGTGCTTAACTCTGCCTAATCAAGCGCAGGCCTTCTTATCACTGGGCCACCGAGCCGTTTAACGCTTTTTATTGTTTTTTCAAAGTGTTGTTCTGGTTTTATTACCATAAACAACTGACATGTTAATTTGCATTACAAGCAGTTTTTCTTGTCTGTTTTATTTTCCCCTTTTAATTCAACGTAAGTTAAAATGAAACAGTAGAGAGATACTACCAATCAAATGAATCATTAACGAACAAATGTATATTCTTTTTTGTGACGCGCAAGGCTGTATTTTCGGATGCAATATGTTAATAATATACAGCAGTTTTATATCTTTTGCAACAAGATACGCAGATTAAAGGTCTTAATAATAAGCCTCGTAAAGCATCACAACGAATACTGAAAGTAGACCATTGTGAACGAAAAACTTGTCTCCGTATTTCGTTTTCTCTCTTAAAAATGACATAAATGAAGAACAAAGCTACCACTGGGACCATCTTTCACATACAAAAATATGTATAGTACACTCTCTTCCCTGTTTCCTCATTTGGAAATGCACATCAGATGAAAGGTGTACCGATAAAAAGTATAAATAATTTCCGTCCGAATATAAATCAAGCACCAGCTTCGTTTAACAATGAGCGTAAACTTGATTACAAAAAAGTCGAACCTACTCTCGGATCCACCCATTCTTGTTACTCTATCTGACATTAAATAAAAAGCAACACCGACCTCGTACTTGCATTAATAACTGTCGTGAGTGAGTCACATGACTCTTTTCAAAATTTATGATGCTAGTTAACAAGCTCATGCTGCTTTTTTAGAGGTTTATAATTTTTTCATATTTGTTTGATGTACGGTTTCCTGCCGCACAGAAATGACGACGCAAGAAAGAAGGGCTGAATTTAATAGACAAAATCAGAATTGCAAATTCGTGTTATTAGTTCTTTCGCTACTTTTTTTTGTAAAATCTGTCACGTTGCCTTAAATTAAAGTTAATGATCTTGAAATGTTTGACTGATGCTCGTTTGTTAAATAGCTAAACGGTTAATCGTCTATTGTAATTAGATAATATTAATTTCCGCTGCTTTTTCTTCGAAGAATATTCATCTATTACATAAGACGTTGATAGAATGTATTCCTGCCTTAATTGTATAATTTAGATTACCACACACGTTAGGTTAATCTCTCGACACGACTAATGATGCTGGAAATTCAACCGTTTACACATTCTCTGATCAATTTTTATGATAAAAACATATGCAGCAAGCAGGAGCACCTTAGTTTAAATTCTTATCTCACATGTCACCTCCCGTTTGTACAAGTAGTAGGTTTGATTAAGTTTTATTACAGACTCTACGGTTCTTAAAGAATCCTTAATAGTTCTGTATACATTTTTTAAAAGATGTATATTTTTTTGGAGACTTAATTCAAAGAAGCATGTCTATGTACTGCCGAAGTGAAACTCGTATCATAATCAAATCTGATTGAAAGATAGTGATGTTGATATAATCCACGTTGTAATATAATAAGAGACCTACTTTTTCTAAGGAATCTATTAACATTATTTCATGCGTAGAAGAACTCTCACTGTACTATAAAAATATTTTTAACCGTCCAGTAGAATCGCCGTAATAAGACTCAAAAAGCATTCGGCAAGCTTTTTGGGGGTCGGTGCATCAAAGTACCCTCATAAATTTGTCTTCAGTTGCTTTTGTACAGGTGTTGATGCTAGGCAATTTTGCATTAATTTATTTTTTCCGAACACCCAGTGATCCGACTTTATTCAGTAAACTAAACGTCGCTTCTGGTAAGTTTTTTATTTTCTATTGCATATTTAATTTAAGAACCTAATATTGCATAATATAATTTAAAGTACAAATAGCATTTAGAGGTTCCGCTAAAGAATAATGAATCAGAGCAAGACTATGAAAACGAAAATGAAAAGTTCCAACCTTTATAGATAAGAACGGAAACATCAGGTGGCGGAAACATTGTAGCAACAGCGATAAGTACAAGGAAGGAAAACATTACTTTACGCTGAAAAGGATTTAAAAAAATACAGAGGAAATGCCATACATACAAGGCTGTGCGTTTTATACAGAATAGTAGCCGCTCATTTAAGATTTACAGGCCTATTTTTGGGTATCGGCCCGTTTATGTTACAATTCTTTTTGTCTTGATAAATTTGAGCATGCCATCGCTTTAAATGTGATTCTTCTCCACTCATATCTGTCCTTACAGGCTTCTTTCCAGTTTTCTATTCACACTTTCATCACTTGATCTTTCCACCTTAGCCGTGGTCTAGCTATTCTTCTCACTCCTTCCAGTTTCTACTTTGTTGACTTCTTCATGTCTCCATTCATATCTGTGTATATGACACAACCTTCTTACCCTTTGAACCTTAATAAATCTCACAATGTTTTTTCTTCTAGATTTCGACCTATTTGATGCTCATTAGACTTCTGATACTTTCCTCTTCTCTTATTGGATCAAACATTCTGCAAATTATCTCTCTTTCAAATATTTTCTATTTCTCCTCTTCGTTGTGTTATACACATGTTCTCTGTGGCGTAAGTCATACTGCTACTTTATAAATTTCTAATTTTTGCTCTATGTGATACTTTTCTGGTTTTGAATAGGTTCTGTGTCCAGCTTGAATCCTTTGATTAATTTCTATGTTTGTCTTGTTTCTTCCTTCTATAATTGTAGCCAGATACTTGAAGCCAGGTAGCTCTTCAAATCTAATTTTTTCAAGTTCTCACTTTTTTGTTTCTTATAAAATATGGTTATCATACCATCACCATCACCACACGTTAACAATTGTAATCATCTTTTGTCATGAACCCTTTCATATCTATTGCTTTAATCATTTGATTTAGCTATATCAAAATAGGTAGTGGATAAGGCATCCCATTATCTTCCATTCATTTGGTATTTCAGCGGAATTCCTATTCGTACACGTTGTTTGAAGATATATTTCTTTCTATGGTGATGGCTTCTCGGAGATACAGTTGGCTGTCGTATTCATGGCATTTCTCGATTATGTCATTATATGAATCACATCGTCGATTTGCCCTGTCGGAAGCCATACTGGCAGGTTTGTATAATTTTTACCGTGCGCTTTCAGCCGGTCATGGATTAGCGACGTCAGGATTTTGTACGCGACGTTGAGTGAAAGAAAAGATACTGGAGAAAAAAAAAGTTAAAACATTTTTATTTTTTATTGTTCTAAACAAAAAACTGCCATAAATATCCGGAATTTTCTGTACCCGTCCTAAACATTTTATCATTGATTTGCCCGATGATCTAGTAACAATTTCCCATCTTGGACAAGAATTCATATTCCTTAAGTTATCTGAAAGTATCTAAGGCTAATGCGACTATCTCAGAATTCGAACCAACAACATTTAGAAAAAATGTAATTGTTAGAAATGATCACTTTGGTATACAAATGTTTATGAGAATGTTATTCCATTCGTAGTTATTTTAAATACTTCTTTGAATATATGAGTATATGCAAAGGGGGCGCACTAAAACGATCAAGATCTGATGGATTGAGTTTAATGCAGCCCTCGCGCCTTCCAAAGAGGCCCGATACCGGAGGCTCTGGTTCGCCGCATACTCATTACGGTCATTACTCTTTCACAATGTAATAACGTTGCATTATATTTCAATCGATCGAGCGACGGTAGTCAATCAACCGACACATGCTGTTAAATGATATTGTACATTGGATTGGCGTTCGTAGCAGGTACCGTATGTGCGCGTTAATTATTTAGGCACTTGTTGCTAAACAATGGGTACCCTAAATTATATTTTATATCTTTACGCAGAAATACTCACAATAGAAATTAGGTATTTTTGCTCTAAAATTTTTAGCAATTGTACTTTACAGATTTACTCTTTTCTCATTTCGATATCATTCAGGGCATCTCAACCTTCTAGAATTGTAAAATTGCACCTACTGCGCAAACAGTAAGAACCTAAAACTTTCTGGTGACAATAGACATAGAAGTACCTATCAAAAACATTTCCGCATATATAAGGTGATCGATAAGTAGCGGACCAGACTGTAACTTTGTTCTAAAAAACAGCGTTATATTATTCCGTATTTGGTTTCTCCATCTGAAAATAAACTTAATAACTTCGAGGCCCACAAACACAGTGTTGCTCACGAGGTGAGATGAGGGGTACCCGAGCGCCGGTGTAAGATACTCGCGCAAGAGTAAGCACCTCAGAATATACCTTGATGTCATCAGCATATCTGAAAACAGGACAGCCCACCTGGAGAAGCAAGTCGTTAATAAAAAGTAGGAACAAAAGTGGACCTAAGTTAGACCCCTGTGGAACTGCAGAACTCCTTACCCATTGTAAATCACGTAGCTTTTAAGCAGATGCAAGTACGGGCGTATCAGGTCAAGAAAGAAAGGAAGCAAGCCAAGGGCTGCCAATTAATGCAACAAGTTTGTATGATCAATTAGAACAAAGGCTCCAGAGAAGTTAATGTAAAAACATCACACATAACCGCGTCTATCCAAAACAACAAAAAACACATGTTGAGTTATTGTGGCTAAATTAGTAACGGTGGAGCGTCCAGAGATGAAACCATGCTGGCTGGCAGAAACCAATGAACGAGTTAGAACTAAACGTGTTCCGGATTCGTACCGTGTCATGATTCCACGAAAACTCAACGTTTCGTCCACCATCATATGGAGTTTCCTCAGAAGAGGGAAAGGTGGAAGGCCATAGTTAACACGGTAACTCAACGTGTAAACTCCGCCCACCGCCGGCATAAAAGGGTGCTGCTCCCTAGGTATCCTTGCAATTGATTTTCACCTCTGGCATGGTTCATACGCTGAGTTACCGTGATCAACTACTTCCCGCTCAGTTAGTTTCGCCTCTGGCGTGGTTCACGAATTGAGTTACCGTGCTAACTGTGGCCTACCACCTCTCTACCTCCTCTTCTGAGGAAGCCCCATATGATTGCGGCGAAACGTCCAGTTTTCGTCTAACTAAGACATGGTTCAAACCCGGAACATGTTTAGTTTTAACTGACTCGGGCCGTGGAAGCCTACGTTATTATTTCAATGACCGAGGACTGGTATAAATGCTTATATATATATTACTTTTTCATAGACTTTTGCAAAGTTTGGTATTACAGATATTGGTCTATAATTGAATAATTTGATGTCGACAAGGATGATATGTAAGGAAGACCAATATTTTAACTGGACTAGAGATATGTGAACGAAGGACATGCAAAAGAAAAAATGTTGACCGATACAAATATCGCAATACAAAATTTATAAAAGGTTTGGCTTAAAAACCAACGGATAAAGGAAGAAAACTTTATCGTACCCCATAGCAGTATGGATATAGTTCATTCCCAGTTGCTGCATTATGTACGCCTCGACACAAATAGATTTAATAGTTATGTCGATGAAATAGCAACGAAGACAGAATAACTTGTCTTAAGGTCACTACCATACCATTGTAAATTAAAACCCATTGAATTAGTATGGGCATAAATAAAGGAGGGAGTAGCTTCCCAAAATACAGATATCAAAGTGGCAATTGTATGTGAACCACTTTTAGAAGTTGTTAATAATGTCTGCAGAAATGTGGGAATTATACGAATTAATGGATGATTTAATTGAAGCTGCAATAATTAATGTTACAGACACAGATAATGATAGTAAAAGTAACTTTATATGAGAGAGAAGAAAATTATATGATTTTCGACTTTTGTCTCTGCAATAGTTACAGCGTTATATATAATGTATAGTACGTTACATTACATGATTAATATTACGATCACACGATTTTCACAATAGTTTTCTATTACGGATTTTTCTTCTAGTTAAAAAATTTCTCAATTAATTTATAGCAACAAATGAAAAAATAAGAAATACAATCTTAAGTAAGTACGTACACTCATCGCAATTAAAAATACACAACCGAAACATTTTTACAAAATAATGCTTATTAATGTCAAAAATGCTTATACTAGCGCTCAGGTGCTAAAGGTAATCCGTGGATTACCTATTCACGGGTTCTAGCACCGTAACACACACGAATTCGAATATTTACGATTAAGTATATGCGCAATTTTCCAGAAAGTAATACTGCCTTCATGTAGCCCAATAATCCCGTCACGTTCAGAAGAGGTTAATTGTTTATAAGGTGCACGTTCTCGTATCTGAGGCATCACTCACGATTGCACGCCGCATTTTTGTACATTTGAATTGCAACTATCGGATTGTAACAGGTGTTCCTATAAAAACATGTGATGAATATCTGGCTCTTGTAAATGCTAGAAAACAAATTAGACCAATGCAATCTGATAAACAATCGTTTAAGTTAACCTTCAGTAATACACTTATAAAATTTTAACGAAATACTTCAACAATTTAGGGGTGGTGCATTTTTAATTGCAGCGAGTGTATTTATAAAAGTAGAACATTCTATTGGGGATAATACTCATCATCGCATAATTTGTTGAAATAATTTCTAAATCTATACACGTAGGTACTTTACCTACATAATATTTAAAGCTTGTTTCTTATTTGCGTTATTAAATTCTACGTGTGTGAACCGTTCTGCTTCCGCTACTCTTCTTTCATTAGGAATAGGCCATAGTGTAGTTAGGATAGTTTACTTTGTATATACATTCATATATCTACATACAATCTTTTACGCTATACAGTCTTGGCAGAAACAATAAATATATTACTTGTTATATTCAATATTCAACTAATCGTTTACTTTTACAATTGTTTCATCTGTTAATTGAGTGTTTTTTCTCAAATTAATTTGCTTCCGTGTGAACCTACGCTCCATAAGGTACCTGCCTATTAACACGTCGCCGGCGACTCTACTTCCTGACCAAAAAAAGAACTGGAAAAGTACGGTCAATAGTCACATGAGACACCATGCGACTGCAGCGGACGATCCGTAATAGGATCGCGTTAGCATCTTGAACCAGAGTGACAGATCAATGTCGTGACGGAGCATTCTGGTTCGGTGTTAAATGATCAACGGAAATGCGGTCTGAATCCCCCTGCTGAACAGGCTAAGTCCGTAATCTATCAAAAGGGTTGAAGCGTTCGATGGATTTTTTGTGTTATTCTAAGAAGACGCGTACGCATTACGTCGAGAAAAGAATCAATGGGACCCGAGTAAAACGCATCTGCTAAATATTGAGTTACAAAACACACTCCCTTGTTTATATCACCAGCCTGGATGCGCTTGTAAACAAATTAAAAATAACCGCGTCTAATATCTAGAACAGTTTACGCCACCATTATAGTGCTTGCGAAATGGTTTTCGTAATTATGTTTGATCTTCGTTCGATAGTGTTGTTTTTCGTAAAAGTATAATAATTGTAGACATAATGCGCGTATCTAATATCATCAGGATGTTAATCGTTTATGGAGTACGTTAAAGGCTGTGAAACTGTTGCCTCATGTAGAAATTCAACGCTACATTTGTTTCAACGGAGAAATAGAAAGTGAAAGGCATTGTTACCAATTGATAAATCAACGTGAAATTGAAAGTAAATAAACATTTTTCTTCTCAAACTATAAACGTAAATAGAAAAAGCATATTTTTATAAATTTTCCTACATAATTCTGTACCCTCACAATTGTTTCATAAACAACAACGATGAGCAGAATAATCAATACAATATAAAAACGAGTAAAATGCGTAGGAAACGTTCGGACACAAGTTTCCTGTTTTGTAGGAATTTCTTTCTTTATACCTCTGCTTCTTTGAGCTACTTTTAAATTATAACGTGCACATTCTTATTTTTATTACAACATTATCAAATTTATGGCCAGGTGAATGTTAAATGAAAATTTGTCGTTTATAATTTCGACAAAAAAGTTGTTTTGATTCTACAAAATACTTGGTGCTCAAAATAATGTAGATGCTACGCTAGAGTTGAATTTGTACAACGAGTGTTAACTAAATCCAAAAGAGTGGCTACTAATGACAGTACCCTAAGTTTAGCAACAATATTCAGTGTCTTTTGCTCTTCTGGATTATTAAAGGTTGTTTGCCTTTGTTCTTCAAATCGATCTAGTGATGTGCTGTATAAAATTTATCTGGAATTTAGAAAGCATATCTCTCTGCATATTGTAGTGTAAGAAATTATAAATGAGACGATTACAGATATGGGGAAGGATACAATCAAATAAAATTAGAAAATTGGATCAAATACGCGATTTGCAAGTTAGCAGGTTCATGCGAGTTTCGTGGATGAAAGGAATTATTTTTTTTCCGCTTTTTGATAATTTCAATAGTTCTATTTTACTTCAGAATGCATACTTTTTTGCTAAGAATATTGAAATTGAATTTATGCTTATCAATAATAAGTAATAAATTGTAACAAAATAAATTTAAGTCTATGATGCGATTTGATGCTGTGAGATTGGATATATTTTGTTTGATATCCTATGTCGTCTCTGCTCTAGATGTAAGATGTAACGGTGAAATTATGAGAAAAAGAAAGTAACCCTAGTTTGATTTGCACGTCTTATCGGAAACAATATATTGTAACCTAACACAATGAACGTTTACAATTTGTACCACAGGTATGATATATACGTTCTTATATACACAACAAAACATAATTTTTTAATAGGAATTACATAAAGGTCTCTTTATTTAGTTTCTACGATATACTAAAAAAAAAGTAAAAATACTATTGCAATAACTTTAGTACAGGTACGGCATTAATGTCTCTAGACATAATCGAAACCGGTAATTATGAATGCATTTATGTGCTCTTTCTTAGCACAGACACATGTCCGAAAAAGAACATCTCGTTAATATATAGCTGGCGTGTTTCCAGTTCGTATTTTTCGCTTATGAGAGGCATAGGATATAATCAAGTTAACAGTAGGTATGTATGTCTTCGTTTTATGTATTTAATGCACACCATTCTCAGTATTTGCATTTAACTGCAAACGCTGGAATTAACGTATCGTAACCATTTATGACTGAATACCCAGGAACAGTCTTGTTTATAAAATCGGAATTTAACTCTTCTTATTAATGATTCATTTATCTTGAGATGACTGAATAACTCGGAAGCCATTTATTTTATCGAAATCATATGAAGCGGAAAGGTATATTGTAAAATCTACGTTTATTTTTAAAAGTGCCATTAATGTCTTTCGAGAGACAAGTTTTTCGAATGGAAACCTATATTTTTAAACAAGTGTCCACGAAAAACCAAATAGCTTTTATTTGAAACTTTTTTTTATTTCACAACTATTTACGGATATATATATATATATATATATATATATATATATATATATATATATTAATAAAGTAATTAAAACAAACAGAAGAAAACAAGTAGACTTCGCCTTAAAATTATTGCAGTAAAGGAACAAATCAAGGAAGCTTTTATTGTTATTGCACACATTTTGTAAGGCTTCTGTGTTTATTAGTTACTCTTAAGCATCGCGCAAACCAACAGTGACGGTGACGGTAGCGTCGTGTTAGCAGTGGCGTGGAGCTGGCAGTGGCGTGGTGGCGTGGTGGCGTAGCGTTAGTAGTGGCGTGACACTAGTCTCTATCGGATTCTATGTTCTAAACGTCAGTGTGTACCTCGGTGAAGTAAAGCGATAAGCTAGCAATCGTGTTACCGGGCACGAGTGTTGTACGCGGTTGTTACGTGTAACAAAGTCTGCGCTTGCTAAGCATATAAACTGGCCACTAAATTCAATTCAACTCCACTAACTTCTTGTCTCGCAACGCTCACTATTGTAGTAGAAATCCATGAATCTATAGAAATCTTCAAATATCCCAACAATCTAAATCGCGACGATAGGTACTCTTTACATCATACCTGGAAGTCTCAACGGATTAAACTTTCTAGCAGCCACCACGGTTCATTGATCCATAGTTTTTCTGCTCCATTGACCTGTAAAAAGTCCTATATATCCTCCTGAAAATTTCGCATAAGAGCGTGGACGAAACGTCGGCAGAAGCTAACACCGCGGTTTCAACCCATCAACCAAGAGTATAGTGCTAAAAGATTAGTTTTCTGTAGCACAAATTACTTATTTGGACCGCCGAGAGAGTACCTACCTGTCAAGTTAACATACCCAAATTCACGACAAATCAGGTCTCATTGTAAGTCACAAAATTACAATGTACTTTCTATGGGCACAAGGAATGTAAGACCAACAAGAGGATATTGTTTTGTAAAACTTGTCCCTTATTAAGCCAATACATCAGGATACTCTTTAACCAAATTTCCATAGTAGTTGTCCGTATTGAACGTTGTATTGTTCATTGTAATGCAGCAAATTTTAATATTTAAAAGTTGCAAACATACCGAGCACGCTCTTCAAATCAATACCTACACATTGAAGGCCTGGAACAAAAAAAAACACATACGAAGTGAAGAACCAATCAATGATTTCTAATAGAAATATAGCCAACAAAATCATTTATTACCTAATCAGAGCATGATCTTCAACGCTCGTCATTGTTAGATACCTCCGTTTGAGTAAAAAGAAGTCGAGACAGGCGCTGTGAATACGCTCCAAAGAGTAAATGAAAATTACATCGATCGCAAGCTCCCTACAGGTTTATTAAAGTAATTTTCAGGAGCTACGCGATGTCAACTGCGTAAACTAATAATATGCACGTACCTAGAGAATCTCCCCTGCAACACTTTTTTATTAAAAGTAAGATATTAAATCAGTTTATCATAATATCCTGAGAGTCGTTCTCGCGAATTCGCGACCGTCGAGGCACATTATTAACTCCACTAAATGCCTTCCATTTGATATCCCCCGATGCCTTGAATTTGTCGAGATAACGCTTAATGAAAGTTTATTAAAGTTCTTTAAGCGAGTAGATGTAGGCAAAGTCTTGCTTATAACACTAGTAATAAAATATTTTACTAAATATACGGTTTAATTACCAATATGTATTTATTTATGTCGCTTCAAAATTTTGTAATAAATAATGCATGTACGTACATAGTGGCTTTAATAAACACGTCCACGACGAAATGTATAGTAAAGCTTTATTTTGTAACTACTACGGTTCATCCTAAAATATTCAATGATTAAAAGAGAATATTTATGATGAATTATAAGTCTAGTGAATGTAAACTGCAGCATTATCAATTATATTTTTTTCATTGCTTGCCTTTAATTGAAGAAGATGAAATTGCTCTCTCATGGCTATGTCATTTTGTACATATTACAACAATAGTACAAATTTTGGCTTATGTGGGAACTACCAATGAAGCCCTTCCTTGCAAATGTATTTTTCAAAATTGTCTTGCTTCAACGTAAAATGAAAATGGCATTTTTTCTAAGCTATGCTGTGGCCATGTTATGAAAAACAAGAGGGTAAAAAATCTCACACCATTTAAACCACAGAGGGTCCATTAAACGTTCCCGCTACTGGGTACCCTAAATAAGCATCGCCTACTGCCGCTATATGTCGTGGTGAAACCAACATAAGACCTCCCCCAACTCAGCAGCATACCGTCTTTGCTATAAAATTACTGGATATTTCATCAACGGCACAGCTTAATAGAGTTAGAAAAAACATATGCAAGACAATAATGTATTGAATGTAGGGACCATACCAATGGTAAACAGTACATGTCACTATCGAAACCTTCCCGAAATATTTTTAAATTCATAGTTATTTTGAAATTTATTTACATGTGTACCTAAGTTAATGTAAGTCGCCAATTTGTTATTTTAATAATAGTAATAGACAAAATCTGATGCTTCTATAAATTCTGGCCTGAAGATGTATATGTTCAAGACGAAGCTGGTCTCCTGAATTTTGTAATAAAGAACTTTGTGAGAAAATAAGGACCTGTTTTGAAGAATTTAGGCTTCCGGGTTGAAACCGTATCGTAATTGCAAGAGTCTGTCGACGTTTCACTCAGTTGCATGGAGCTTCTTCTGGGCTGCTCCATGTACACTGTCCACGGGCACCTGCACCAAAAGCTTGTCCAGTACCATCCCCGTAATAATCAGCGCGCCTTCCACCACTAATGTTGAGTTGCCACACATTGTTAGCTTTCAGTCTAAGGATCGCAGCCATAGCCGCCCTTCATAACAAGCTCCAGCAGAGGGAGACCCACTATAGCCTTCAAGAAAGCGGTTCCTGTACTGCTCATTGCTGCAGTGACTCTCAGCAGTACTTGCCTCTGGAGAGCAGTGAGAGATCGCAATGCCGAGGGCACTTCTCCACCAGACTACGGCTCCGTAGGTAATCGTTGGCCTCATCACCATAGTGTATAGCCAATAGTTTTAGCAACTCTCCTGCAATGCCAGAACAACTGTATAGCCCTGTTTGTTATTTTGGATAAGTGATTATTCTAGTTCAGTTTTGCATCAAAAGTGACACCCAATTACTTCACTTCCTTGGCTAATTGTAACTCCTTTCCAAATAGTCTAACATTGCCTAGGTCGGTGAGTTTCCTTGTGTTGGTGAATGGAACCAACTTTTGTGAATTAACAGAGTCCTTCTTTGAGACACCATTTTTCTTCTTTTCGCAAAGCATTACGCATAATGCTCGCTACTATCCCACGGAATTTTCCTTTGGACACAACAGTATCTCTGGAGTCCATATTCCTTGTTCGTTTAGTGACCTAATGAAGTCATCAACCACTAAGCTCTACAACAGTGGTGATAATAATTCTCTTTGAGGGACTTCTCTGCTAAGCCTCATGCCGATTTCTTTGTCAGACATTTGAGCATGGAGTACTCTGCTTCTTAGCGCGCAATCAATCCATCTGCGCGTGGTATAGTTTGCATTCCGGTGTCTTAAGGACCGGTTGATTGAAGGGATCGATGTTTCGTTACAGGCGCCTCTATCTCTAGGAACGCCGCAAGGACAACTTATTTTTAGTGTAGGTTGTTTTCGTATCCTCCTACCAAACTGTGCAGGACAGCCTCTCCTGATTTCTCCGATTAATATGCCCATTGCAGGGAGTGTAGAGGAGAATCGGTTAGTGCTTCTTCTTTAAAGTATACATGTGATATTTCCCGTAGCCTTCAACATGAAAGATGTAAGACCCACTGGTCTAAATAATTTTTCCTTCCCTCTCTCCATACTTTTGGGATATAAATCTAGATCTAAATATCTCCAGAAGGGATCCCGTAATGTCTCCAATACTCTACTGCAGCAGTTTCAGAAACACTCAATTTAATTGGTTCTAACGAATCCACCGCCCATGGCGATGATGATATCTTGTGCGATGCATTGTACGGAGTGTACCTTTTTCTGGGATAAGCAATTAAGACTGTACGGCTCGGTGCCAATCACAATAAGAATCTAAACTCTAATAGAATCGACTAATGACCACATCAATCGATCTATACTCCGAAGCGTACTCTGTAATTCGATATTTCACCCAACAACATCGCAGCGACAATAACTTTAGCGGTACGGTGGGATTTAGTGTCATCCTCTTTCTTTAAAAAGACTTTACAAAGGATAGCCATGATCCTTTCGTAAGTTCTACATAGAAGCGGCGGGGTAGAGATTTCTAGATTATCAAATCTATGAAGCTAATTGTGAAAGCCACTTTGGGGCAAATACTTAATGTTAAGAATCTGTAATGAATTCAGTAAAGTTTGATTAAATTTATAAGCAAAGAACGCAGTTATGCAACTTATAATTAAGACCTCCTAATAGGTTTCAATGGCGTGTAAGTCCAAAGTAAAACACTTGCGAAAACGTATTAGGAAGGGAACTTGTTGGGAATTATGTGTGTACATACGTATGCGTCTCATGGAGTTATGAGCCATGTGTACGTGTATGAGGAGTCGCCGTACTGATGTGCAACAGATACACATATATACTATTTCCTTTTGACACGATTCTGCTAAATTTTATTTTCGAAAGGTGGTTTATTTTATAATTCTCTCCAATCCTTAAAGCTGTGTCGATAATTTTTTACTGGTTCTATATAGGTACACGTCAAGCTTTTCCCAATTCTGTCTCTCTCATACTTTCAATATCTTATTGAACCAACATATCTTTAATAAACAATTATTAGATCACACATGTACAATATTTTCACTACGTACTTTAAACAATACAACTTCCATCCAATATCATAAATTGACTTAGAGTAAATTTTATGCAATCGTCCCTAAATTTGGTTTAGTAACGTAAACAACACATAACTATCGGCACCCTCCGCACCACACAAGTTTAATTTATTATATAGTAATATAATAATTAGTCCGGGACGGCCGTTTCGAGGACACGAATGTGTGTTGTTTACCATACTACGCCACAGTCCTTGCTATCATTATTGGTTTAGTAACATTTAGCAACATTTGATGCCAATATATTGGTCCAGCAACAATCATAAATAAGATGTCGTATACACAGCAGGCAAAGTATTGTATACATTGTTGCATCGCAATCTTTCGTTTTATTCCTAGCATACTAATAAATAATATAGGCCAACACCATCCAATACAATCAGTAAGGAAAAACATCAGCAATCTAACAACTCTAGCTTACAAACTCCAGCAAAACAATAATTTCCTAATGTCCGAAATATGTGTCAATTATAATTTCTGGAAACCAAATTTCTTCCGCAACAGTGGAGTCACCACGAATTAAATATTGAAGGGCGGTTAAGATTCTAATATTAATTTAAGTTCTTTTTTAATTTAAACCACACATGCGCCGCAACTAAGAAACTAAATCCCTACAGTTGTCACTAGTGATGCGGATGGGCTGGAACACTTCAGACGCGGACTGGGCTGGGATTTTACAGGGAACGGGCAGCCCATCAAGTTCGTTCGGTCCGTCAAGCCTACTCCTCCCGTTACGCCCGTTGTACCTGTTAGGCTCGTTTGACCCGTTAAACCCGTTCGCGTTTTGAACATTTTTATTTGAAATCCAGACTTATTCCTCCTAAATCTTTGCTTTGAGAACATGTGTAGTAAGTATAAATAACTTTAAATTTACATAATTTGGAATTTAATAATGTAAGTATTTTCATCATTTGATATCCAAAATTATTTAAAAGAAAGATATAATTCATACGCTCACTTAGAAGGACATTATTTCACTTTAAGACAGCAGCATATTTCCTATTTTCTCTGTCTTATTATCTTTTTAGGCAACATGTTTCAGCAGAATTAGTAGGTGCATAAAATAATTTTATTAGTACTGATACCAATCGTAAAAATCCACGGAATAATATTGTGTGTGTCTTCAAATGTTGTAGTAAAAACGCTGCTTTGGGGAGCATCATAAATTTATTGTTGATAGCTTCATATGAAAGAATGTAACTTTGTAAAACTAAAACAGAGTTATCATATAGAAGGAAAAATTCTGCATGCTCTAATTAGTACTTGTTCGAATTAAATAAGTAAATCGTCATTCAAATTATTAATTTTTCAATAACCGACGAAATTAACGGGCCAGCGGGCGGGTTGGGTTGGCAAACGTAATGAGCCGGGTCGGGCCGAGCTAACAAATGTGTCGGGCCGGGTCGGACTGCGCTAATAAAATGTCAAACTAGGCTAATAGAGTGAGAGGGGTCACAGATCTTGACCTAAATCGTTAATAGTTTTTATTGACAAAATCATAATTGTAAGTATTAAAGCAATATGGATTATCTTCCACCAGACTCAAATTGAATAAATTATAAAACGATCAGTAACCAATGTTGTCACCAAACAACAGCTTGTACTACAATATCGTCATTATTGCCTAAACAATACAACAGATCAATAGCTGCAACGATACTAAAACAAAAAGTTGATTACAACGTCTGTAGACGAGAGACAATCTATCACAAGTAACTGACAGATAACTTGGTCAAGTCGGCTCTGAAACAATTATACACCACTTCCGTTGCTTTGTAATAATAACGCGTGGATGTGTCGTTCAATTAACGCGGACAAAAGAGAGTCACTGGAAGCGGCAAGCATTTCAGACACAGCTATATATGACAGAGGTGAGGACAATGGTCGTTAAATGATCCATTCATTGTTCTAGTCTGGCCTTTAAATCTCCCTAAATCGGACGAAGAGTGAAAGTGGAAATTTCAGGTGATGGTAGATTAAGTTCTTTAAATTATTGGTAGACACCTTATGATGGTTATTATTTTGTATATATGTGTAATACATATGGTCTTCATTCATCACCCAAAAGTCTCTTATTAACTGGAGTCTGCTAAGTTCTAAATTCAGTTGTTCACTTGTTCAACAGTGTACTTCTTTTAAATATACCTTTCTAGTATATTAGTTTTTACATTTTGAATTTTGGACAGAAGGTCTTTGCTTGATTAGCATGCAGCAAATAACGGAAAAAATGGGCAACAATTAGTTGAGTGTAGGCTTTCACGACCATAGTAGAAATGTCTTTCGGGTGATGTGGTGTAGTTATGCTGTCAGCTTCTTCAGGAGATTTCTAAAGACTGTCTTTAGAATGAAGGTATACATCCATAAAAGATGACCACGTATAAGAATATGAAACAAAAGAGAAAAGAGACAACTATGAATTTAACGTAAAAGCTTAAAGCAACCACTAATTACACAACATTGCACCCAATATTATAATAACAAGATATATAAAAAATTAAGGATTTTGACATATGAGAAACCAATATTAACATACGACTTTCATCTTAGAAATTCTCCCATTTTAAACATGGTTGAAACACGCACGCCTTTAGTCACCTTTTTATAATATTATCCAGCCGAAATAACCAAACATTTCGTATAACATGTTTATGTCGTAATTCTTGACATATAACAAGGAATTACCTTCCACCGCATTAAACGAATGAAACATCGTACTTTATATTTTGTTATCCACAAATAAGAAAATATCCAGATTATTAATTCTATAGCGAAGTATTGTACAACTCATGTACTCAACCATTTTGGTAAAATAGGCTTTTATTCCAATAGCGTTTTTATTATGATATGTTACCATAAAAGTAACACCAATAGGTTTGTTTCTTGTATGGAGACTAGCATACTAAAACTAATTAATAATACTTTATAAACGCTAATAAATGTTCACTTTCCAGTTAGTTGAGATCATGAAAAATATTGCAATGAAACAAAACGCATACGTTTCATATTATTCGCTCTTCCGCACGTTGGAGAAACACGCTCATTCGACTCATTTTGGCATTTAATATTCGCTGTGCATATTTACTTATGCAGAGTATTATCGCACAGTTTGGCCGTTCTCTGTACAAAAAACAAATATTTGCAAGGATGGTAATTTGGCCTTTTACACACGCCCCGAAGGGTGATATCGTCGACGCGCAGTCTGTTTACACATGCTAGCCTTAAATGATTGCACCAGTCAATATCGCATAAATGACGATACCGCGACGTTAATTTATGATGATGAAACAAAACTAAAATATCCGACCTCTCGCAGGATCTAGTAGGTACATGCGAATATCTTCATGTTCTCAATATTTATAATAAAACAAAAATATATTACTGAAAAAAGTAATACCGTGTCGTGCTCACATAGTACTTTCTGCATTTATAGCTTAAGAGGATCGATCAAAAAGTATGAACTCGACAAGAAAAGGTGGTTTAATGTAATATTTGATTTTTCTGGATTTGGATCGATTATAATGCGGTAACTTTTCAAATATAAAATTTTATACTTTGACCGGCCAAGACTATAATAGCAATGTAACTTTAATGACCATGAAGGACAAAATTTATACCTAATTATAGGTAACTACTAAAACACCAAAACACTGACAATAATAATAATAATAACAACAATAACCACTAACACAGGCGTATTCTAACATTATTAAGTAATTATTTCAGTGAGTGTATTATAATTAATATCGCACAACTGACAAATTGCATTAAAATGTCTAGTCATAGCTACGTTAGTAAAATGTTGGAATTGAGCGGGAAGATATCAGTACATTCAACTGTGATAAAAGCAAGAAGATTCAATTTTATTATTTATAAGTAAGCCTGCAGAAACGAGTACACTTTCCGTGTGTTTCACAGAACTAGCAGAGACTAGAGAGACTCGTGTTTTGTCCACTCTCGGGTTTAGTAGTAGGCAACACGAACCCATTCTCATGAGACGAATAAACATGAGTCTGTCTAGTCTCTGTTAATTTCGTGAAGCGCAACTTGTTTCTGCAGGCCTATTTATAACATTAAGTTTCTTCATTTTTACGATACATGTTCTTGAAAAACTTACGTTGAATCCTCTCAAGCAGCATTATAAAAAGGGCATCACACCTCTTCTCGCGGATTAAATAATAGTTTGGCGATGTCAACTTAAAATAAGCATAACGAAACCTCGTATTTCTAAAGGTGACGAGAGTGCATTATGTAAAAGGAAGACAGAGGTCAAGACAATTTCCTAGATCTTTTTTTAAGAAGCAGCGATTCATCAAGCCTTTATCAAGAGTGTAAGCGTAGTGATGGGTTTCTTCCGAGATCACATTTAACTAATATTAAATTCGAAAATTATAAAACACAAACGAAGTGAAATATATCAAACTGACAACAGAGGAAAATAACAACAAGAAAATCGACAATGGTTAAGACATGATAATAAATGGAGTTGTTAAAGAGCTGCGCTAGACAGACACTAATGCAAATGAATCCGCAGTTTTGGTTACAAAAAGAAAATTAATCAAAATAACAGTCGCCTAAGGTTGCAACATAATCACCAGCTGTACTAGGTATGTAGGCGCTAGAGAAGTAAGCGGCAAAACTATTATCTTCAGGAAATTATAAGAAATTCCATGTTTATCACAGACAAAATTCCAAAGCTTCTGAGGGTCGCAAGATATATAGCCTGCAAGATAGATTGTAATAGTATTTCAAGTAACTGATTCATTAAAAGTTCATGTTCTACTCTTTGCCTATATTTGTTATTCTGGGGGTATTATCTGCATTTCTATATGAACATCATTTTTCTTTTGACTTTCCTGTAGCTAAATGTTATTGTTTTTGAGTTATCTTAATTTTTCTGTTTTTCTTTTTAATATCTCAGTCAACAAATGAAAGTTACAAATTTGGCGTATTGTTAAGCCAGGTACCAATCTTTCAAACGGTTTGAGATACATTACTGTCTAGTTACAGAGTGTTCAAAAATAGGAAGCAAAGCGTCGTTTTCAAATGCAATTTTATGAACATATCACTGGTAAATAAATGTCATCATCTATTAATCCATACTAATGTTCGCTATACCTACAGTTAATAGATATTGAGATATTAGCAATTTTCATTAAATACACCCCTGATTAAGTCTAATCCTCTGTAGTGGGTCGTGAATTTGACTAGTGTCAAAATCTTGTTTAGTGGTTATACTTCAGTGCAGGCACAATACTCTTGTGCAGTGAGAAATATGAGCATCAACAGCTATTGCAATGACGGTTTCTTGCAACAAAATTTTAACAAAAAATAAATTTCGAAAAATAAAGAAAACATTTCAGTTTTCGAATTTATTACTACAAAGAAAAATTCAATAATTGCAAAAACACTCTGCTACATTTTAGTACATATTTTCTATATGATCTTCTTTTCCAACCATTTTAAAATCCGCGGTTCTATTTCTGATGTTGCTTTAATCATTTGATAACGTGGATTCTATTTATTTCTATTGTGACCCTATTAAAAAGGTACGTCGCACAGGTGTGGAATAAACAAAAGATTTGTGGTGGCCCCAAACATAAAAATCTAACGCTGTTAAACCACGGGAACGTGCAGGGTCCATTTCTGTTTGTCCAGCTATCCTCGAACATTGTATGTAACTTATTGCGCACGCGAGATGAATAAGCGAATGCACGATCTAATTGATACCATACATCCGTCAAAACGTTTAAAGGAAGTTCATCCCAAGTAATGCAAATTGCTTCTATTAATTATACCTTCCCCTGAGGATTTTGATTCGTCCATCCAAATGATTTTTGGCAAAGGTTCGTCTTGTTAATAAATCATCTGGTTCTGAACATTATCTAATAGTATACGCGGATGGATTTATTGTTATACAGGACGCAATGGATGGATGATCGTGATAAATTTAAAAATTACGCAATACCAAGGGTTATTAAATTATTTAGTCCTACCTAAATCAGAAGAAGCAGCAGATGTTCAACAATTTGGAAATGTACTTTATTTTCCTTTATAAAAACATGAAATTCGGCCGAAAATAAATGAGTTGATTTTTTTTAAGTTGGATCCTTTGCATGTATGTAATCAGTAAGATAATCATTGACACCTTGGTGTTGCACGGCTCACCTCGATTCTCATGCAACAACATTTCTTTCTATGCCGAAGGAATAACTTACGAAATGCTTCCAACGTATTTCCATCTTAGCCTTAAGGAATAACAAGAAATCAAAATGCAAGGCTGGACCGTCACTTGATGGCAACGAAAGTTATTGCCGATAGTCTTTTTTTTCTAATCTTCAAGACGCAAACGTTGTGGAAGTGGTAGTAGAGCTCTGCCAAAACTACACCATTTTCATTCGATATCTAGATTCCGTGGTAGTTGATCACCAACAGGTTGCAGACAGGGAACTGCACTGCTGAGAAGCATCGATATCACATTAATTGTTAATCTGTATTCATATTCAGTGAAGGGAGTTTTGGAGGATATTCCATCTATCACGTAAAATCTATTCATTCTCCTTGCTTCTGTTTATGTATTAATTTTTATTATTAAGAAACGAAAATATTCCACCTCATTATCAAATAAAAATAAGCAATAGTTCTTCCCTTTTTATTTAATGGGAACTTTTATTAGCTAAATAGGAGACATCAGATACCGTTGGCTGCATGCGCATATTTTAATAACAATATTCAGAAGACCTGGAAATTCAAAACCAAAAAAAAGATTACAACACCACAGAATTTAGTATGTCTTCAGTTCTTGTTTATGAATGAACGAAAAGTTGATATTTCCATATCTATCAACCAAGTCCGTTCTTTAGGTATCCCGACTAACAAATTTCCTCAATATCATTATAAATATATTAAGCATTTATTAATGTATTTGTGTTTATGTTTAGATATTATATAATGTGTATTAGAACATCGTTACATTAAAAATATTTCTTTCATATATTTAGCTAAAATATCTGTAGCATCAACTAAGATGCGACATTTCAAAATAAACGAACACATTGAATTCAAGGACCTGTTTTCTAAAAGTGTCGGGAAACATGTTACATGTTGCTACTTTAAATAAGGTGTTATATTACATTTCTCGTAAAAATAGTGCCTCAAAAAACTACCCCTACGTACGCTCAATGTCTAGCTGTCAGTCCAGATGTAACATATTAATGTTAAGCACAGGCGAGCCGCAATATTTTAATCCATTAAAGATAAAGTAAATGCAGCCAGCGCGACAATTCATTCCCTCATTTTATGTTGATTAAAAATGAATTATTTATCAGAAGTGGAACGTGGCGGTCGTTCTTTTGAGCTGTTTCTTTCATTTTGAGTTTCGCAACAAAGAAAGAAGTAGGGTAAAAGGCACGCTTATTTAACGTAGAACGAACCTGTACGCTGTCTCTTTTCAACTTCATCATTAATTTAAAACTTAATTTTATAGATGCGAAAGAATAAATTTAGGCTACCCGAATTAGGTACAAATTAATTGTGTTAATTTAAGTTTGGGGGACCTTCTTGGTTTACTGTAAGTTCATATTACACGCATTACGAGAAATAACAAACATTTAAATACAAAAGCGCAAGTATATAAGACTTTCTCTAGTTGTTTGACACCTTGATGTATGCGTGTCACATATGCATATTAATTTCTTATAGTCAACATTACCTTTATCTAACGTAGGATCACATCTAACTTCCGTTCATTGTCTATGGCTTATTAGGTTCAACACATTTTGTTTCTGCCTTTTTTTTCCTGTTACGTAATTACCTTCTCTTCATTCATCCATTCATATTTATAAAACCTTTACACTATTCGAAACAATTTGAAACTTTTTAGAAATAACACTTCTAGCGGTGTAAAAGCACTCGATTTAACCTATGTATTTCTCCATAAGCCGTATTAAACGAGTACCCAGCTTTTTCCCTGCCGCTTTTTGATTCCTTATCTTTATCGCCAGCATTTTATAGAGTAAACGTCCCCAAACAATGAAAATCCAGAGGAAAGAAGAACACAACTGCTCTTCACCCCATATTCTTATGTTTCTTAATTTGCAAATTCAAAGCAACTGTGTACTGCGAGAGTAGTCTCCAGTTTCTTACAGCTTTCAGCCTAACACAAAAATAAGTATTGTTTTGGTCAAATTCAGTTTTATTTCTCAATACAGTCTCTTTGTAAGTTTATATACTTTTCCCACAGGCGCTCTCATCTCTTTAATCTGTCCAAATAGTAGTTGGCATCTTGCTCTATAAAATAGGCATTTTGTGAATGTGATTGCTCCCCCATTCAATGAAGATCTCTGTCCTCCGAGCAAATTTTTGAGCCTAGGAAACAGAGAAATGTTGCGGGAGGGAAGATCCCATGAATAGGGTGGGTGGTCTATCAATTCGAATCACAATTCGTCTCAATTTTTGTCATGGCAACCATTGATGTGTGAGACAGTGCGTTATTTTGATGGAACAAAGCTGTCTTTCTCTTCAAATGCAGCTCCCTTTCTGCAATTTCTGACTTCAGCTTATCGAGTAATAATCCGTAGTATTCTCCGGTTATTGCTTTTCGGGCTTCGCAATTCAATGATTCGATTGTTCCTTCGCTTCAAGTTGTACCGGTATATCCAACTTTCATCCACAGTTATTAATCGACGCCAGAACTCACACTTATTTCGCTTAAACTGTTTGAACAGAGCTTTGAAAATGTACATTCGAATGGCTTTTTAGTCATGAGTGAGCAATCACGGCAACTAATACACGGTTCATGCCAAAATCTTTAGTCAGCAATACGTTGTTTACTTTTGTTATTAGCTTGATTGTTAGCCTAGTTTGGTTCATTTATACTATTCATTACGTCTCGACGGATTTGGTTAAAAAGAGGAAATTGATGTCAATATTTTCCTTCTCTCAAGAGGATCGTAATCCTTAATATAGAATATGTTCTCCAATCTTTTAGTGGCAAATAATCACGGTGTAATTTCCTCAGCTTAGTAGTAATTATAAAAAGAAAAATTATCATAAAAAAAAGGAATAGAAAAAATCATAAGTATGTCTCTGGGGTTCCTGTGGTATGGTTTCAAAAGAAAACTTTTGCGTGCCTTCCTAGTTCTAGAAATATTACAAAGACTGATGAAATACAATTTCTACTAATGAGGCAACCGCATCAGTGGCATGAAAAACATTGGAGAGAAGAACCAGGAAATGTGCATTCTAGAGCTTTCCTCGTAGAACCCTCAAAAGAAACGTCGGAGGAATAACTAGCTATAACCAAATAGACTGTGAAGCATACGGTACCGGTTCACAATCTATATGCTTACCGATTACTGTTCACTAAGCAAACATCTACAAAAAATGGGATTCGTACCTGAACTAGTATACAAAGGATGTGGTGAGGAAAAGGAAACTAGTCTGCACCATAAGCCACTGCAAGCCATACAACAGTATAAGGCACAGTGGCTTAGAGGCACGAAAAATAGACCCAGGAAAACTTGTAAATATATACCCCAAGGAAATTCTGGACTTTTTAAAAGCCATAGAAGCCCTATGAGATCAAGAAATTATTCAGTGGGCACACTAGGTCACCCGGCGGCAGTGCAGGAAACCGTTAAGGATCACCCCGTTGCAATAATCATAATGAGTCAATAAGCCTATCTAATAATTTACCCATTCCACATCTGGATCTTGTCAGAATGAAATGCAGAAAATTGCATTTGTAAGGGGCTTCTTCAGGAGAACGGAAATACACCTAGTGCAACATTTCAACGTATAAACAGCACTAAATTCCAAACTAGCTGGGTAGAAAACGCATATTAGAGGTGACAGATTAGTTAGTTTTGACTTCTGAGATTATTGTGTTACCCTGACTAAGCACAAACTACATAATTAACTTTGTCTAGACTTTAGGTACACAATTTAAAGACACATTCTTTATTCCATGACATCCTATTAATTCGTCGGTTATCTCTTTCTCTTCAGCCTCAATAAAGCGGCAACAAATGGGTTGAATATCTTCAGCAAATAGAAATCTGTGTAGATCTTCAATGAGAGCCCTACGGGAATTGCACACCAGTACAAGATAGTATATGTTGCTTTCTTCGTTATCACAGCATCACGTAGGAGAATCAATGAGCTTGACTGAAAAATTACCAAAAGTTAATATCTAACTCTGGATGAGTGTAAGCACTTTATGTTGCTTTATCTTTCATATCTGTTTCCATTACTTGTCCATCCTTCTTTACATAGAGTTTGATTGGACGCTATCTAATTTTTTTCTTTCGAAGAAGTATCTTGCAGTTGAAGGTATCGGGTTCGTTCCTTCTGTTTCAAGTTATAACACAGGACAATTGAATAGCCAACATCATCGAGTCTATCCAAATTTGGTTATTTAATAAATAATCCCAGAAAGAATACTTGTATACAATTGTACATTATTTAAGCTAATTCTAACTAGGATTGGCTAAGAGGAAGGTAATAAGTTTTCCTTTAATATACAGACCATCGGTATTTTTTTTTTAAGTTGTGGACGCATCTGCTCGTATATTTATTAATAAAATTATGATTTGTATTGAACATAAACTACTGGCCTATTTCTAGTCGCTAAGATCCTTACATTGTTGAGTTTAATTCTCGATTAAAAAGTAATATCATAGTTCAAATGTTATAAAATAATTTAAAACCTGAACTGAAAGCAATTGATTCATTTGTATCAGTTTTTATTTCAACTATTTCCGAAGCCAATTATAATGTGAAACAACTTGGAAAACAGATGGAATCGATTGCAATAACATGGCCATTACCTCAATAGCCAAAGTATATAAAAAAATGTATTTTGTAAATGAAACAAAACCATGAATAGCCAATTTTTACTTTGAATATTTGGCATACTTAATTTGTTTAAAACGTAATGAATAAGAATGCAATTTTTCCTCTTTAAGTATGACAATAAAGACAAAGGGCTCCTTATTGCAGATAATAACTGTTGTTTTATGTGTGCCTTTCTAAAGTAACGGTAGATTGTAATGTTCAAATAAATTAAAACGTCATGTATAAAAGTAAAGAGCAATTACCTTTGTGATGGCAATAAAAGACGAGCAAAGACGTTAAAAATCTACGATGATATAATCCGTAATTTAATGTAAATACCACTTATTTAAATATTATTTGCATAACAGGTACCTTTTAAGACAACGTAATAAATATTCCCTTTTCTAATAAGCGCGTGAAATATAATCGTCGCCTAGTATAATTAAAGCAGTAGGGCGTTCGAACATACAGAAGCACACTCAACATATCCTACGCCAATATCCCACACATTACATATGAGTATGAGAAATGAATTCCAGTAATCCCCCGACAGATTCTTCTAGGTATAATGCTGTGTACTTTTTCACATAGTATGTTCGCTCCTTGCAATTCACCACGGGAGTCAAGGGTTTCCTTATCTAGCATATGCAAGTTCTCAAGAAATAATGGTACGCACATTGCATAGTGCAGATAACAATGTATAAGGAGTGTGAGTATAATAAGCCTATGAATCAAATTGGACACCCAACGAAGTACAGTCATGAGTGAGCAAATAATGAAAAATAATTCACATTTCCCCGGTGTGCGTAAATTTACATGAATTTGGATCTACAGAAAAATCTATATGCTGTAAAGTAATAAATTTCCTTCTTTTCTTAATTTCGATGAATTTAAGAAGTAATCGGACAAATATTTCTGTGTTCTGGTTTTGTAATACAGGATATTCCAGCTAGAACTGCACCTATCTATTTTATTATACCGATAGTTACAATCTGCATTAGCATGGCCGTTATTTTTCAACTTTCTAAAACTGTAGCGTGAATCAAATAAAAAACGATCTGTGTTCAATCGGACAACCTGCAGGCAACCATCAGCGACTACGAAGTTTTGAAATTTTCGTCTATATAATTTCGTCCTGAGAAAATTAGTCTCACTGTTTTACCTTACCTTTAACTACAACGTATGTGTTTTGTACCATTGTCGTTGGTCAATGCTGTTTTTCTTTTGTGGTGATGACCCAACGAGATGTACAAGCTTTTTTAGAGCTTGCTATAATCTCAGGAGTTTTTGTGTAAATTGTATACAAAGTGTTCCATGGCTTTGTTACTTTCGCCCCCTCACCACAAACGGTAAAGAACAGTTAATTGTTCCCCTACTGCGAATGGACATTCGAGAGTGTACCGGACCGATTAAGGAAACTTGAAGTGTCACTGATGAGTGCAACTTTTTATCCAGGCCTGGCAAACCTAGACGAGACTCAAGAATGTTGACGTAACTGGTAGCAGTGAAGTGCCTGGTAATATCCGCTTTACCATTGGTCCAATTTGCTGCTCATCATTAATCTCAAGAATCGCCTATTATCTGATGAGGTAAATGTATAACCGCTGCATTTGATTGCAAAGTCATTAGTTGGAGAAAAGCAAATTGCTGGTTTTGACCATGTTTAGCTTTAGATTATTTTCTTCAAGCCGTTTCAGTCAGTGCTTCATAATTAATGCCGACTAGGACCTCTATTATTGGCACTTTTAGAACTAGTGGCGAATAGTAATATGTTACAGCCTTGAATTTCAGGAAGGTCATTAATATATATCAAAATAAAACAGGATCCAGAGCAGATACCCTGTTTAATCACATCCCAGGCAAGCGCCATTTTTCAGGATTTACAGTGATTATTATTTTCAACTTTTTAAGCAGAAGACCTCAGAAGACTCCAGAATGACCAACTATCGAAAGCTTTCGATATGTCGACGAACATCTTTTTGCATTATTAAAATTTGCGACTTTATTTTAGCTTGTTTTTATTAAGTTTACAGTTAACATGTATTCATTCATGTATTCCAACCTGATTCACATTTAAGATAATGTTCGTCTTGAATTAATTTCAGATTTAATCCATCCTGTTTCTGTTTTGTTGTTGTTTTTCTCACTCAATCATTGGGTAATTTCAAATACTATTCCTTTTTCCCGCATATAGCCATAATCCCTTCGTCTCTCCGTCCCTAGAGTTTTATTGGGTAAATATATCCAGCCAACGATAATTCCAGATAATCGGTTATACACCTGATCTTCATTGCACATTCTTCGGGTCCTTATTCTTCGAATTTAATGTAACTTCTTCATACATGTAGAAAAAATTTATATCTCTTCTTAATAATTCAACTCCATTAGGGAATGTGTACATTTTGTGGTTTCCAATATTCACTGATGTTCGTCAGACACTGGATCGAGGTCTGGTAGCATATTGCGTCGTACGAAATTACGTACTTGAATTAAGTTGACTTAAATTTAATTGTGTGTTTCGAAAATGAAAATTAAAACGTATCGTAGTTGGCAGGGGCCTTTTTCCTCGAGTCTTGTTTGAGAGAAGACGTATTTCGCGGTGTAGTAAGTGTATTTTCAAAGTGTACTTTTAGTTCGATGATTTGAAAGAATGCATAGGCAACGAAATATGCAGATTTCAAAGATATTTATAATTTTGTCCTCCATCGCCTAAATTTAAATACATCTACGTACTTCCTTCCAAAAATCTCGAATCTTAGCGCACATTTTTACATCAAATTACATACTTGGCTCTATCTAGATATGGCATAGAACGAAATACACAGGCGTTCCAAATCAAACACCAGAAACGTTACTTTTTTAAATAAAACCCTATATTTTCTCTGCATCCACGGTGGGTATAGAAAACTCTAAAATATATATTATATTTTTATGTAATATCTATGCCTAACATATACATCTGACCTTAAAAGTATAAAAGAGTCCTATCTTTGGGTATTGCATTCAAGTGGTTTATGATGTTTGTGTTGTTCCTAACTATTGATTCAAAAATATTAACACTAAATAGCTATATACAAAATGAAGAACATAAAGCGGGTTGATACATTTAGGTATGAAGTTAAGGATAACGCAGTGGAACACTTAGTACGCCAAGAAAAGTGCGGAACAGCTTTTATAAGCGACTGCGCAAATGTATCGAAGCGGGAGAGAGGAATTTCGCGCGTTCGCTGTAGATAGATAATTAACTAGATAACTATTAATTGTCAGATGCACCAACAGACGCCCTACGGTAATTTTTTACTCCATTCTGAATATGGCTGGAATCAGTTCTGTGGTTGTTATAGCAAGTCGTTTGTCGTCTATGAGTAGTCGTAGCTTTCTACGAACTTTGGCAACCTCCATCAGAATTTATCAATACAAAACGTTGCAGTTTGCAGTATTTACATGTAGAAAATACCTGGAAAAAATACGGCGCGCCTACTGTAGGATCTGCGAAATCAGCAAATTAATCTCCTGCTGATCACCAATGACGTGTTCAAAAATGAAAAAGAAGTCTCGAAACGCGTAAGAACCATTGCATAGATCCAATGCAATATTTAAATTTATTTAAAAAAAATAATAATGTCATTTTTTTTATTTTCTTTCCGTTCGTTCATTTTTTATTGTTCCTGTATCTTTTATTTCTTAGTATTCATGGGCTCCCAGCGGTGAATACATTAATTGAGACATCTTGTACATCAACAAGGAAACAATATTAGAAATGACGTTTAAATGAGTACATGCATTTTACCAGCATGTAGTCAGTAATAATTTGTCGGCAAAAGGGCAAATGTAAAGTAATTTCAATAAGAATGCCAACAGAAGAAGCACACCAAATAAAATATTTCGCTATCGATTTTCATCCGTCTAAAACATTATGCTCATTATTAGTACAAGGTACGAGGCCGAATTAATTACAAAAGTTTGTGTTACGTTTTTTTTTGTTCTACTCGCTTGAACAACTCCCGAAATATAACCATCAAATTCGTCACAATTAACAACTTTAATTGGGTATTTCCTTCGTTACGAAGAAAGCATAATTAAATCTGCAACAGATTCGGTAGACATCGCGACGAGCATAAAATAACTAACTTGCTTTATGCAGTGTCACTGATCTACTTGAATAATAAAACAATTCAATCGCAGGGGTGAACAAGCGCAAGCCCCCCTTAATTACGGAAAAACAGACACTATTCCTGACACGGTACATGTTCATGAATTCAATTTACGCTTTAACTAGTTTTAGTCGAATTTTAAACACAATATGTTACCGACGGTGTAGCAAATAAAATATTTTCCCGGCATAACCATAATTTGGAATTCATATTATTCTAATGCAGTTTATTCGTATCAACTCCAAACAACGTTTTTCAATTAACGAATGGCCGCGGATTTGCCGTACTTTTCGTAAATTAAATTAAAGCCCGCTTTATTTTTTATTCGTTTACGAAAGCAAATTTTGATGTTTTTAAATTCATTTCATAAATTCACATATTTTTATATCGCATAAGCCCGTGAATACCTACATAAGCGCAATGCATCATTGAAGACCTGGAATTCATGGATTTTTAAATTGTTTATCACTTTTATGTTTTATATTCACTCAATCAAATATATTTGATTCCAAAATCCAGCAAAATACAAAAGAGGACATAGGATACTGTCAAAATTCTCTCTGGCAGTTCTTAAAAACTACTAGTAAAAGCTAGCTATCAAGAAATTCCTTCACACTGTAAAAGACATGATTAATTAAGAATGACGAAAAATATCACTCATGAGCGAAAAAATAACACGTTTATTTCTAAATTCCATTCCGAAAAGAAAAATAGGTTATAATACTCCCGATATTATTTTGTGAAAAGAATTAAAATAGGTTTTATCACTCATGAATGTTATTGTCAGTTCTCAGGTAAAATATTTTTTGCTCTTGAACGAATAATAAAAAAATTATATATTTTTCGCCGATAAACGATAAATATGAAAACACGGAAAATTCCTGGATGCTTTCCATATTTTATTCTGGCTTTTGAAAATATAAATGTATTTTATTATAAGGGCGAGCTAATTAAAGATGGAAATTATTCACTAATTTAGTTACCGATCTGAACTAAACTAATTAATTAACTTCACAAGGTTTTAAGCTTAATCACCATTCAGGATTAAAAGTTTTGAGTGAAGTTAGTATGTGCCATAAAAGTGTCTAGATCCATTGAACTACAATATAGGCTTTCACGGATGTGGTCGATACCGTTCTATTGGCTTAGTAGTCTTGCTCAGTGCCGTTCGATCGATTTTGGCTATATTTTGATATACAGGCTCTGATTTAAATCCACATTCGTAAATTTTAATATACAAGGTGTGATTTTGATGCTAAATAGTAATTTTAACATACAGGGCGTGATTTAAATCCACAATCGTAAATATCAATACGCAGGGTGTGACCTTAATTCAGAATCGTAAATTGTAATGTGCTGGGTGTGATTCTAATTCGTAATCGTACTGTTTGAACAGCTTCCTGGACAGCTTGAACAGCTCGAACGGCTCCCTGAAAAACTTTTTGAACAGCTTGAATAGATCCCCAAACAGCTCGAACAGATCCTTGAACAACTTGAACATCACCCTGAACAGTTTTCAACAGCTTTTTAACGATTTGAACAGCTCCCTGAACAACTCGAACGGTTCCCTGGACAACTCCTTGAACCGTATGAACTTCTTAGAATGACATTATCTACTTCCAGTTTGTGTGTATGTACCTGCATGTATCTACATGTGCCTCCATGTGAGCCGCACATCTGTGGAACTAATTTTAATTGAAATTAAAGATTAAAAATCAATATTAAAATAATACCTTGTACATCAAGTTTCCCATTTGTAATTTACAATTACGTCAAAACTGTTGTAACACCATATTAATTTAGCATTATGCTTTCTTGCGAACAATAAATATGTAAATATCTTATCAAAGAACTGAAAATAAAATTCATGAATGACAAAAACTATTTCAATTCTTTCCATAAAATTCGCTCTCGACTCTATGCAATATTATTATTTTCCGAATGGAATTTAAAAACAAAGATTATTATTTTCGCAAGTGATATTTTTCGCAGTCTATATTTATCATTCACTAGTGAGCTATATATATTCTGTTCATTATTCGCTCACGAGTGAAAAATATTTTGTCAGAGATTTAAAAATGGAATTCAGGAATGAAAAATAAGATTCTTAAATAAAGATCTATACACTCACGATTGAAAGGTATTTTGAGCACTCTTCTAATCCTGCCTATTAGTAAAGGATTGCGCTCACTCAGTGCCAAGTTGTACGACGGTATCGCAAGGTTATGCCGGCTCAGAGTGAAGTAATTGCTCTTTTTTGGAGTGTGTACAGGCTCTGGACGACCAACAAAGTTTCAACTATATACAAACACGGCAAAATTAATAAACTTAAACGCTTTAAACTAATTTCTACAGGATTCTGACGGTCACACTGGAATCTTTTGAACTTGGAAACGCGTTGCATATTGATTGCAGAAAATCAACCAACACTTGAATCTAAATTCAAAGACAATAATAGGATAACAAAATATTTCTTGGTACCAAGTAACGCAGTCTGAAGATAGCATGGCAAGCTCCCCCTAACTTCTTGCAGAAATTGTTCGTGTTTTTATATCAAGTCAAGCCCATGTTCACATACATAGAATCTTAAGCCACGGTCACGAATTAAAGTTAATGAAAGCATTATTTCCTTTATTTAAGAACAAACGGCTATTGCCAAACCAAAATGAGAACTTGTTCGGCAGCAGTTGCGTGGCTACTCTCGCTATATTGATATTGTTAGCCTCATATACCATAATTGTAACACTAGATAAAATATGCAAGTCATTAGTGAAAATAACAAACAATAGAGGACCCTGAGTAACTCCTACCATTACGAAATACTTTTTATAACGAGCACCATAATAATCTTTCCACGGAAAGTATTAATATCGTTATATTGTTTTAGATTGTATCGGAAGGCAATTTTAACGTACTTTATGGCAGTTGCTGCTGCTGCTGTACATAAATCTCATTAATATTTCAACGTTCATCTCTTACCATTTCTGAGAAAGTGGTACTTTTTACCGGTGTCAATGATATAACTCCTTAACAATGTAGTCACTTACAATCGGTTTGGAGATTATTTAATTTAGCTTATTTGCATTTTGTTATTTGTGGGTAAATTGCGAGGGAAAATTTAATTTATCGAAATTAAAGGTTCTCTTTGCATTTTTCGCTAGTTCAAATTGAAAATAAATAGCAACTATTTGTGTTGCGAGAATTAATTTGAAGATTGAAAAACTAATTACAAATAGAAACATTTTTGCATAAACTCAAAGATTATACGTATTCAAAAATCCCACGTACTTTAAAATTATCAAAACTTAATTTTCACTACGTATTTAACGTAAAATTTAAACACTAGAAACTTAGATTCAGACGACACAGACGTGTATATGCAACGGATATTTGGCCTAAATTGACAAGTTGTAAGCGTCCCTTGACTCCTTTGTTCGCGGCAGCAATTGCTTGATCACGGCCAATTAGGATATAGTTTTGGAATTGCAATTTGATATTAAACATCAATTAAAATTCTCTACTATAAACTAGATTAATGCACACCATGCGAGCGCCCGACAGACTCTTTGACATTACGAGTAACCGCTAAAAATGGAGTATTCTTTACGAAAGATATTTCATCTACGAAATTATGCTAAAGATACAATTGAATTTGCGCTACTGTAGGAAAATATCCCACTAAATTTAGGATATGATGTAAATGGACAGACAACAAGTTATTTATCCGTTCCACCATGATCATCGCTATAGGGAGGTAACTTTTTCTCCTAACACTCTCGTGAGAGAGAGAGCGAAACTTGGGGCTATAAAAGGAACTGGAAACAGAGAAAGAGGTTACTGGCTTAGAGATCAGGATACTACTGCCTTTAACAGGAACCAGACGACCGTCATGGTATGCCGAGACCTGGAGGAGGCATTCGCCAAGATCTGACATAAAGGACAATTCCTGAAGATGAAGATCCATCCCAGGAAGATGCAAACGATTGCATTTGCCTGGAAATACCACGTCCCCTTCCTAAGATCAAAGTCAGAGCGACGGAAATCGACTGGAACAGCAACATCGAGTATCTTGGAATAATCCTTGACAAAAGGCTGAATTTTGCTGAGCACCTCAAAAGAGCTTGAAATAGGGCACTCGGTGCAGCCAGACACCTGTATCCCATCCTCTACGACTACTGCCTCAACCCTCAAACGGGCGTCATGCTATATGAGTCATACATATGCCCGATCCTTACGCCGGTCCCATTTGGGTCACGGTGGCATTACATCGCTTGAGAGTGTACAGAATCGCTGCTTGCGAATAGTAGTACACGTGCCCCACACACTTCGCTGGCTATATTGACGCACCTGAGCGAGCTGCAGGAATTCCTTGCAAGGTTCAACAAAAACTTCTTTGAGAAGACGCAAATCAGCAAGAAAGAGCAAACGAAGCACAAGGCCACCTACGATTACCTTAGTAGGTTGACATAAGTATCACCATTCATAATGAATACAGAATAGTAACGCATATCTTTCTTTTTTAAGAACACAGCAGAGAAAGGAGTCTAGGACGAAGACTCCGAGACCCAGACACAAAGGAGAGAAGACCCCAGGAAGATAACCAAGATGATAGTTCTGGAAGAAGGTGGACCCAGGTCCGGACAACCAACGGCAAGAAAGAGGTTAGAGAGATTTTGACGTTGAACGAGTGGACATACTGAAGTGATTGTACATGGCGCTAATTTCTGTTGTAAATTGTAACATTACAATAAATTTTCGCATGAGAATAAGTTGCTGGGCGTTAGATCTAAAGTTGTAAATATTTTGAATGGTAAGAATTGATCCTGATATATCTGATATATCATGGATACTCTGTAAATTTCGTCAATTTATTTAATAACTACTTAAGCCACGAAAACTGAGTACCTGTTTACGAGTGTACTAATGCAGTCAGAGTTACTGTGTTACTATACCTATTAACATTTTTCTTAACATTAACATTAACATTTTCTTTTAGTTCAGAATGAAAACAACATTTGGATTGACCAAGAAGTAATTTCTGCTAAAAATCAATTACAACTATTGAAAGAAATTGGCGTTAAATGGCCCACTTTTAAAGAAGCCTATGTCAAATTTGAAATGTTTATAAGGAACCTGCGATATTATTTATTATACAAATAAATTATATTAACAAATCGGTCTAGTACTTAATAAACAACAAACCTAATACATCTTCCAAGGAAGACCGACTAACTTTGATTTATTTAATCACGGCATATCCGGTATTTTCAACAATTGGTTTACTAGCCCTATTTCAATCAACCATTCAACATAAACAATATTGATTATTATTGAACAAAGAACAGTTGCTTTTTCTTTTCCAATATTATTGAAGCAGATATTATGTTGACTGTTTTTAAATAGCTCTTTTTGATGTTCGCTTTTCCAACATTTTGCAGCCACTACTTCGTATAAGTGAAGTTTTTGTGGTTTTGTTAAATAAAACCTGTCTTGCAAAATAGCGTTTATTCTATAATGACTAGTCCTTATGCTTATCGACATTTGTATACCTTATAAATAAGAAATCTAGATTTTATGGTTTACAGACATCACATGCGAAATGCAAATGATGTGTTTACTAACCGAAAAGTAAATTCTTTGCTTACGAGTTTTAAAGTAACTGACATTCACATTTTTGTAATTTATATGTGGAGGAAATCGTGCATCATTAATCAGATGCTTCCACGTATGAGCTTTATTACTACTTAATATTTACTAATGCATAATTCACTACAGTTGATAAACATTTCATGAACATTTATGTAACTTGCACGAAAATTAATATCCATTTTAATAAGGTATATACGTAGTACTTGCGAAGCAAAAACTCAATAATAATCTAGTAATAAGTTTATGATAACGGGCATATGTACAATTAGGTGTTTTTACTACAATATAATTTTTACCACCAACGTGTTCCACCTATGAAATTAAAAATTCTCAGTCTGAAGAGAATAACTGGTAGAACTCACACTGACTTTAAGCATTTACATAAACATGTAAATGTACACACATGCATGCATCCAGTGGTATTTTTTCTTACGCACGCTAGCAGGAAATGCAGATTTATTCGCCGTAAAAAGAAAAGTTTAATATTTAAATTTGAAACACGTAGTGTATACACAAGACATTCCAGACTCTGATGAAGCGATAATGGCTAGCAATAGAGTTATATGATTAAATTTATTAATGAAAATGGCATGCGTGTTCCGCTGAATAATAACGAGGGTTGCATGCATGAACGATAGCGAGTACATTTTTCCATACACAAACACCTTCATGCTTAACGCCACCGCAACAACAATAAAATATAACAAATTCATCGCACGACTTCGTATCGTGTATTAATTGCAACATTAATCAAAAGTCCGCAGGTTAACGTGTCAAACAGACTGAACTACGTATATCCCTAGGTGATTAAACAACATCAAATTAAAATCCAACATCACCTCGACAGACGTTGATCAAAATAATATTGAGTGAAGTAACATTTTCTTACCAGAATTATTACAATAACCTATTTTTTATTTATATTTAGTATAAAATTTCTATAACAGAAAAGATATTTTATGTTCGCTATACTATTGGTTTCCAGGTAAGAACCTCGTCATCATCGTGACTTCTGCCGCCGTTTCGTCCTCACTCTTTCGAGATGTCTTTGGGGCTATTACTACACACTGACTAGTAACTACTTGTGTGGGAGGAGTTTATGTTCGGCTTGTTGCGAGTCAATGGAATGGAACAGTTACGGATCCATGAAGCGTAGCGGTTGCTAGAAAGTTTAACCAGGTATTATCGGTATAATTGTGTTCCTTTTACGTTATCTGCTGTTTCTGTATCTGATCTCATTCTTTTGCTCATAATTTCAACGCTGGTGACGACTTAATTCCCAATTGTTGTCCCAATGTTGTACGTAGTGCTTGCCCACATTCTTGCCGAACCACTGTCAATTAAAATTAACTGCTCCATTTAGACCTGCACCTTTCCCCTCTTTTGGTAAGCGGGCCAGAGTGATTCCAGTTTTTAAAAAGGGAGAGAAAAACCTAGTAGATAACTGTAGACCTATCTCGATTTTGTCTAAGCTTGCTAAGGTCTACGAAACTGTCTTATTCTCCTCCATATATTATCACACAAAACTCTATATTTCACCACACAAACATAGTTTCGTACGTAGAAGGTCGGTAGTTACTAATCTCGTGTCGATTACCTAATTTATCAGTCAGCAACTTGACGCGCAAGGACAAGTGGACGTGATATACACAGACCTCAGTAAAGCATTCGACACATTAGACAAAAATGTTTTACTTCAGAAATGTTCTGCGTTTGGCTTCAGTCCATCACTTGTTCGATTTCTAAAGTCCTATTTGACCAACAGAAGCAATTACGTTTTTTTATAATGGATTTAAATCTTTCGAGTTTAGTCCATCAACAGGTACTCCACGGGATTCGAATTTGAGTCCATTATTATTCAACCTCTACGTTACTGATTTACTTGCCCTATTCTAGCCTATGCAGATGATTCAAAAATATTTATGCCTATTAAGAACCGGAATTACGTTACTGAGCTACAGCGTAATCTTAATACGATACCGATTGGTTTGCCTCTTTCAAGTTGCTGGTCAATGTGAACAAGTGCTGCTACATGTCATTCGCAAGGAAATTAAAACCAATTCCTTCCACTTACTCCATTAACAACGAAGCACTTCTCACAGTTAATGAATCTTGTGATCTTGGAATCATTTTTGATAATGATTTAGGTTTTGGGTTGCATATTAACCACCTTTTTATTTCCGCATCGAATGTTTTAGGCTTCGTAATGCGCACCTGCAGATACTTTGAGAATATATCCCTTTTTAAAACTTTATTTTATACCTTTGTTGTAAGCAAACTCGAATATGCTTCACCTGTTTGGTCGTCGCACTACATCTATTCACAACTCCAGATTGAGAAGATTCAACGGAGATTTCTCAAATTCTTATCCTAGAAGATGGAATTTATCCAGTGCGGAATATCGATTATGGTGCTCTTCTCGATCGATATGGGATGCATACCGCGACTTCTCGTCGGGAGCGACAAGGTGCACGTTTTACCTGAAAATTTTGGAAAGTATCTGATTTATTTTTCTGTTCACGTCTTCGATAAGCCTTTTGGATTACCCATTTTTTAGGTTAGCAGATCTACAGATAATTAATGTTTTACTGTAGAAACACGTTTGCAACGTATTCAAGGACACATTAATTTATTTAACATTTCAAGGTTTGCTTATATTCAAGTATCTTTAAATTGGGGATACTTACTGTAACAAAAAATGTCAGTACAAAATCGACTCATTGAATAAAATCGAATAGATATTAATATGTTTGTATTTATTATGAAAACGTAAAGATTTTTATAATGCACAGCTCTATATTCGACTTAAAAGTTGGCTAAAATTGTATCATTATTTGACTAGACTTAACAGCGATTGCACTGCGTTTATTTATTGTTGAAACGCTTATTTAGTGTATTTTAAGGTGCAAAATTTAATTTTTAAATTTAACGAAAAATAAGAAAAATAAGAGGGGATTTGATTTGTTCTTTTTGTTCAATGCTTTCATCATCTTTCGGTATTTATTTCAACAGACAACTGCTTCCCGATGGGAGTTCTTGGAAGTGTTAACGCGACTGCCTTTCCAATGGCTACATTGTTGTTTCTTAACGCTATTAATGCTCGTTTCATTCTATCTTCAGACAAGATGACCGATTTGATTTCCGGATATAGGTTCAAAACAGAAAATAACATAAAATAATATCGATTGTACATGAGTACTATTCAGTAGGATCAAAGTTTCCCCGCGGGGAAAATAGAGTTATACAGGGCAATAGAACAAAAAATATACCTTATCAATAATAATTGTTCCGTTGGAGGTCAAATGGGTGTAGGGGTAAGTACAGCAAAAGCTTGATATAATAATAATAATATAATTTATTGTCTCGTTAAACCTAATTAATCTAAAACATCTGACAAAGAAAACATTACAAAAAAAAATTTGTCACAACTATTTACTTAAACTAATTGAAACTACACTGATCAAATAAATGACAACTAAAAAGACCAATAACAAACAGATGAAAGAAATGTAGCTAGGAATTTTTCTAGTGAATAGAAAACTTTACCTATAAAGTATCTATTGCTAGAAATGTTTCTAATGTATTAAGATAATACATATTTGGTTCCGGTGTATTGCGGTGATATTTCATGTGCGCTTCATGTAACAGAGTGGAAAACAAATTCTCGTACCTGGTTTCATAATCAAGAAACGAGCTGTTAGTTCTATATCTCGTTTACCTGTAGATTTTTGTTGTATTCGGAATGAAGGTGCAGTCTGAAGAAAAGTATTTCTGTATTATTATAAAGAACATGGCAATTGATACATTTAAAAAGAATAACATTTACTTAATTAATTCTAGAAAACAGTCTAATGCAGAGGAAAGAAAGTATTACATAATGCAAATTGTTAATCTTATTAATTGTTATTGTTGTTGATGTAATGTATGTTTTAAAAAGGCAATCTCGAGAAATAATATATTCCACATTGAAATTTATGACCGAGGAGAGCAACAACGACATCCTTCCTTTACCTTTAAAAAAAGTGCTTAGGTACTAAAATTCTTCAACCTCTATACATTATATACTTTAACCATTAAGAATTGGCATGTTTATATGAATTATTTTATTCACAATAGTCCATACCTCCTATAATATTTACTATTCTAAAACAAGCTTAATCAATATATACACACCAAACATTTTTTGGATGATACCCTTGGTAAATTGCACTGTAAACGTGCTAACAAAATCAGACAATCCACTTTTAATTTTTTAATTAATTTGAATATAAAACAGGCACTTGCATTAACTCTACGCGCACCCAAAGCTTCCATCTTACGACGCTCCAACAACGGAGTCTAGTCTGAATGCTTTCAATCAGCCGACAATGCACTTCGTTATACAGGAACCAAGGAAACCAAGTGACTTGGAAGTAGATATACATAGACAAATCGCGATTATGTTGGGCAAAACTCAATTGGTGCGGTCACGAGCGATAGAAATCTCACCGATACGGAATACCGAAACGGAATAAATTGGTTTAAGTTTTTTAATAAAGGAGATGATACTACGCTTTCCAATATTCACATTCTCGGAGACATTATTCACTGTGCAACAGATTTTCACGTCGTCGGCGTATGCTAAAGAGTACCATAAAAGAAAAACCAGTAGTTCATTAATAAACATGTATTGTTAACACACAATGATAAACACATGCAAAAAATAGCCTGTTGCCAATTTGTTAGCTCACTATTTTAAATCACCACCATTACTTTAATCTTCAAAAAATATGTTGATTAGGATATCCGCATAACTTGCGATATTATAAAACCGTGATTATTGATTTATATATTAGATCTGAAATATAACGTACCGTATTAATGTTACTATAAACAGGCCTAAAACTCAGGCAATAGTTTACAGGGTATATCTAATTATCTCGATAAATAGCTTTATCTGCATATGAAAGAGCATTCTTCACTAGCGGTTAATTGCGGCACCATATGCTTCCATTTACAGGAACATCTGTAAAACCGCAAACCTAATTATTTTGTAATACGTTTGCCTCTGTGGATTTCAGGTTTCCTCTATGTGTAAGTAGTGGTCCTTTGGTCAGTATTACATTCCCGTATGAGTGCTAATGGAAATGGCGGTAAGATCGGAAACTGTTCCCTGCTGGTCTATTTTCGGCTCACTATACTCACTAATGGAGCTTTTAGTATTATACCAGTTTAATATTTGATTTTCTTTTAATAACGGTGTCGTACGGTAAACAAATTAACGTAACGCGTATTAGATGTTCTGTATAGGTAATTATGAACCTCAAATCAATCGAAATATACATATTCGTCAACAAAGTTAAAATTCTTTCTGTTTTCTGTGTTGTTTGAATTTTGTTCTAAAACTGACTGCGTCTCATAGTAAACTGCATTGTTATTCACCAACGAAGCAAAATTGTTGTATTGCAAGCACATTTCATGTTTCTTTCCAACTTTTGAAATTGCAACAACGTGTATTTATGAAAGTAAACGTAACAAACTTTTATTGTGCTATGTTAGGCCCTGCTACGCTAACACATCTTTGTATGAAGTTTTATTAAACTTTTTATGTCTTCGTCAAATATTCTGGTCGCTGGGAAAACTTAAAATTTTAAAACTAAAGTTCCAAGTGCCAATAAACAAACGTCTGTTACAGAACACATAGTCGTAAAATTTCAAGTAACACGCTTTTATTATCAATAACTTTGCAGTTCCAGTTTGAGTGAGAATAACTACTTACACTTGAATGACTTTAAATGAAGGTACTTAATTTCGCAGATACGTGTATCTAAGTATACAGAAGCCAACGCTAATTTCAAAACAAACACGCTATACATATATAATATTTAATTCTGGTAAAACATATGTTGTATGTATGTATTTCAAACAAATAATTGAGTAAACACGAGCCAATAATAAACTTTCGTATCCACTCAGTGGCTGCTTTGTACATATGTATTTTGGTTATTATGTACTTATATATAATTAAAGAAGGAAAAATGCATTTAAACAAAATAATATATAACAATCCACATGAAGTATACCGCACATTGTTTGTTTATGCAAGAAGAAACATTCTTTTAAGAGCAATGATGATGTTGATCAAATTATGTAAAAACCTGAATACAAAATGAGACAAACCTAGAAACATTAAAATACTTTTTGAGGGACGACAAAATGTGACCACGAAAAGGTTGAAACAATACGCGCACCAACAAGAGATGTCAGTGTACTAAGAAAGTTACATAATTTTAATGGAACGATACAAACTTCATTAGTTGGTATTAACCAAAATATTGTGACGCATGATTTTTAATAAAATGGCAAAAGCTAATTAAAATACAATAAACAATATTTCCCATGATAGTTTAGATTACAGGTACCAGCGTACTAAAGAAATGCAAATAGAGAGTAATTAGCGCTATGGTTAGGCGCTCCAAAAATGAATTGCTAGATAATAAACATGGTAAGCAAGCGGTAATCCTCAATGAAAACGGGTATACGGAGTAATTCACAACGATGACCTACTAAACTAGAGAAGAGGAAAGAATGACGTTGAAATTAAAGTATTTAGCTGTCGACATTTTCAAAAATTCCTTAATTTCTCAAAGTTGCTACATGATTGACATTTAATCCAATTTGAGGAGCTGTGCATTGTGTTCTTTAAGAACCCCCACAAAAGAATCCATGGGTGATAGGTCACAGATTTCAATTAAAACTTCTGCGGTGTGTAATCGTCCTGTTGAAAGAATCCTCTCCTTCAGATCTAAATTGTCTAAAAGTTCTTTTAGCACACAACGTAAGATTGGAACCGTTCTTCTGTAAGAGTGCCTTCACAAAAATATGGACCACAATTCAATTTTTGTAGATGCCGCAGCAAATATTCAAACTTAATCGATACTGTGGGTTTGTAGTTGTGGAATAAGGGGGTTTATAATGCATGGTTCTCAAATTATGCATATCAGAGTGTGAAAAGTTCGCTTCATCACTCCATACTCGTAATTACTGTTGTTTATAAAATGTTCTAAAGACTCACCGAAGGTCGTACCGTTCCAAATCCGTTGATGAGAGCATTTGCACTGGCCTGCGTTGAAAAGGGAATTGCGTAAACAGTCCTATACTAATATTCAATCCCTGCATCAATTCACGAATGGAATCAGTGGGAAAAATTTTAAGTGGTGAAACCTACACTTTCCTGTTTTTTAAGGTTCTGTACAAGTGTTGCCATAACAACATGTTTTGCTACCAGCAATACTCGGCGTTTCTTTATATTTGAATAGTGGAGTCTACTTGTTTCTTTGCAAGTTAAAAAACGATTAAGAGATAAATTAAACAAATTATGTGTGCAAGATATCATTTTATTTTAGATGTTTTTGAATTATATATATATGCAGTTTTGGAATTATATTCTATAAATTTATAAAATTTCTTTCAAATTAAATAAATGCAAAAACCTATCTTAATCCCTAACCGATAGCCAATTTTTTAATCCAATATTAAATTCGAAAATCGATTTTTTTAAAGAAATTTGAATTTACGTTTCATTTTGGCCAATTTATTTAATTTTTGGTACCTGTGATGCCGTAGTCTTCAAATCCAAATCCAGGAAACCTCCCCAATCTTGAAATCCATCCAAACCCAGGTCCGAGTGATCCCAAATCCGTAGGTGGCGAAATTGTATTTAGTGCAAGGCCCAAAGAGCCGAGTGTAGACTTGAATTGTTTAGAAATATTTAATTTTTAACTTTTTCTCGAGGAATTTTGAAAAAGATGTTGTTATGGAAAAAGAATTGTTTATGTCTCAATTATTTTTCCAAATTCAACAACCATTTTTATTGACTTGCAATTCCATGGGAACGATGTGGATATAACTTGGTACAGTCTTGTCACGTATATTGAAATTATATTAGTTACAACAATAGTGACACTAATTTTCATTATTACATACGAACAACAGTATCCTTATTTGAATTTGGATTGATTAAGAAATTTCGATATTAAGAAATATTCGCGTCACAAGTTGGTTAATGGACTCTTGTTTTTTCTTTTCTTTTAGCGAAAACCTATCTTACTCAATGTGTAAGAGAAGGATGAAAACCTAATTTGGGGAAAATTGGAGGGAAGTAACAAACACACTCTGCCTCGCACTTAAAAAGTACTAACAAGACAAATCTGTCAACTTGGAATACTTCCCAACCTAAATAAACTATATCAGAAAATAAAAGCTGCTTCCTTTCCGAGGCTATTTAGATTCACTTCTCCCGGTGAATCACTTCACATACTCGATTGTGTGGCTTTCTTTGTTATTTTGCGTTCTTGATTAATTTTTCCCACTCATCCCTGTTTTGTATAATTTTCCCCTAGTTACCAATCCCGAGTCTTCTTATATTCTTGGGTTTCGCATACCGTTTTAAATTTTCCTCTTGGTCTGTGCTCCAACAATCCAAGTTGTAATATATTTATTTTAATTTACTATAAGCTACGAAATAGTAAGCATACTTTCTTCCAATCCTTACGATTATAAATAATTAATTGCATAATTACAAGATTAAGTTAGGAACTTAGAGAGAAGCCTATTTAACAATCAACCTTTTCCGATGTAAATTAATAAAACGAGAAAAAAACATCCAGAGAGCCATATTGTAAGTGTTCAATCAATAAACAGGAAGAGCGTAATTCGAAAGATGATGAAGGTACAAAATTACATCCTAAGCTTAATTCGGAAACCGAGTTTTATTAGCCGAAGTCTTCAATTTCGACGTGGGTGTAGTCTGTTCCATAATCAAAGGCGGCAATTGTTATTTTGAAGATGAAAAATAAAATTTCGAGATTTCTCAGGACGACAAGGGGACATATGGCAGGCGGGTGTCAGTCATAAATTGGATACGCCGAGATGAAAAGAATTTGGAAGCAAAAAAATTTCTACCTGCGTTTTACTAGAGGCCAATTCGATCCACTTTATCAAATCGCGAACCAGCGTATTTTTTCTCGGACGTGTAAGTTCTGCTGTAAAGTATCTGTTTTTTTACGATTTCACCGCTAAGGTTTCATCGAAACCCAACACCGAGTACGGGTAAGATAATCTGCAAGAACGTTGCTCCCTCTAATTATACAAATCCACCGCCATTTGTTTTAAATAGGGTAGAAAGAATGTCTATGTAACGCCTCTTATGTTAAATAGATGGGAATTTCTGCTTCCTAGTGCCAAATAATGATTGATGTTTAGGAGTATTAGAAGGTTTGACTGTGTGTAAATAAATTTGCAGTAACTGTAAGATACATGTCTTTATTTAAAATTAAATATCGATACAACGTGTTCTTCGCAAGCTACAAATCCTTTTTTTTTCTTTAGAAAAAGACATTTGCTGTTTTCGTTTCGTAATTATATATACAACCTGTTCCAAACTTTGGAAATTGTAAAAAATTGTTTCTGTTGCTAAACAATACGAAGCTAAAAAACATAATAGACATCATAGAGTATCTTTCAAAAATATTTCCGTATAAACAGGGTGATCGATAAGTAGAGTACTAGGCATCTACTTCTTATTTTAAGCTTTTACGAGATTAAATTACATACTTGGCTTTATCTAGGCATGGTATTAAAACGACTTCGAAACGTACAAAGTTCACTATTCAACACCAAACTTAAGCACCAGAAACGTATTTTTTGTAATTAGCGCCATATGTTTCTTCTGCACCTACCGTACAGCAAATGTATATTTCTAACGTTTTTGTGTAGCGATGTCTCTGTTAAATATTGAAAGTAAAAAGAAATACTTAGAATTAAACGCGAATCCTACAATTGCAGCAGTACTGGTTGGTTACCATGGCAATAATAAGCAATAAGTACTAACACTGCCGTTTTTTGAATTATTGATTCAAAATGTTGAACCCAAGTAGTTACTTGTAGTCAAATTGGAAATTGGATCCAACTTGCTCCTGGTGTTGATATACCTACAGACAGAGTAAACAAAACTTACTAACATTGACGGTCTTAGACTGTTAGTTTCGAATCTAGATGAAAAAGAGTTATTATAATAGGTATATTTCATATATTAGGAAAAAATGAGAGAAATTGTGTATGTTAGGTAGTAGAGTATACAAGCTACGGTATCCTGAAGACTCATAACCAAAAACGTTTACCAATCTAAAGATTAGATGCTACTAGAATAGTTCATTCTATTGATACAGAAATAAAAAGCGAACGACCACAATACTAATGCATCTTCTTAGCAAGAAAAAATAAGGGAAACCCTTTAACTGCAGCAGGGGCTAGTAAGTGACTTAACCAATCTATGGCAAGATTTTAATGCATATTGTGGGGCAGTACTCGTACATTGTCACCATCTTTATGAGAAAATAAGCAAGACGTCTCCCTCATAATAAATGAATTGCTTAAAAATAATATGGAAATTTAAATCATTCTGCGCATTGTTTCCAACACCGTATATTGACTAACCTCCTGAAAATGTACTTAAACGTACACACTTTCCATACAATTCCAGAAAATATAACCTCAGAGTTCCAGAAATCCGCTCATATTTTTCGCTGTCATTTGCTTTACAAATTATTAGCTCTCTCTGTGGTCACGGAAATTCGCTGATGCATAGCGCGCGATTAATCTAAAAGTACGCAGGAGGCATGCGAATACAACTTTTGATTCACGCTCGAATTCAGAAATGAGCAATTAGGAATGCATTATAACATATTTCCACTAATGCCGAGTGTTATGCATTGAAATTAATTCGAGATAAACTCGTTTAGCTGCCAGTTGCAGCGCCCTCCATATTTAAAACTGTAATTAACTCGCGAGCGGCGCTTGTTTACTCGGTAATCCTCTCCATGGGCCGCCAGCATCCGGTCAAGTGTCTCTTGTATGATTAGGCAGAGAAATATGTAGCGCGGCAGTACATCATCTAAATACGAGGAATCTCGCTCATATGATTTACGTGCTATTTTCGCAAAATTCAGTTTTAAGTGGGGTAAAAGTTTCCTACTCTACACATAATTACGAACAATTCAAATAGCTTTTAGCAATACGTATCGTTAAATTCAAAACATTAGTTTTGCAACATTTACCTATGTGCAATTTTACTTTGCAGGTAGTTTTGTTTGGAGCCCTTATGTCTCGTTCTTGCAAAATTTGTTTACATTCCAGTCGATTCATCCTTATTAGAAGTATCCGTTCTTGAAAGGCTCTTTTTGGAACAAATGTGCGTAGACAAATTTGATAAATTATCTAATGGTGTTTGGGAAAATCATGGTTACTTGATTATTGTTTTCTGTTAACAGAACAGAAAACAATAATCTAAAGAAAACTATTTTCTGTTAACAGAACAGAAAACAATAATGGGCACATCACATATACATAGGTATATGAAGATAGTGGAAGATTTAAGGGTAAATCAATCCCCGATTGTCAATCCGGGATTGATTTAAAAAATATACGTTGCAATACTGTTTAGATGCTTAGCGCCCGAGACAAGTGCAATCTTTCACAAATAAATTTGAACTAGAACTGTTATCAATACCAATTCTTTAAAGACTAACTATGTTTTTCGCGTGTATCTCTATTAATTGGTCAATTCTGTATCGTTTACAATCTCCAGAATGTGGTTTCTATCAATATCTTAGAAGCCTCCCAATCGACTTACAATCAAAGAAAAATTGCTAAACACGTTCAGGTCAAGTGTTTTTCCAAGCGGCATTCATAGTGTAATACCATGATGCTTCCTGATGCTGAGCCTTTAGCATAGCATTTTTTCCTGACAAAATAAAAATTCTCTTCAAACAATTTTGGAAACTTCTCGTCCCGCATATTGTTGGAAACACTCCTTTTAAGGAAAATTCGTTTGTCAAGATCAAAATTCTAGTGTTTCTATTACATTTAGAAATAACTGAAATGCAGTCATTTCATCATGCAGAGACAAGGATCTGATCTTCGGTTGGTTGGCTATAGAGATCAGAATAAATGTAGATAAGAGTAAATGTAGCTCTTCGATTCACACATCCTTCACCTGCAAGTCTGGTCATCAACAGCATCAGGATTCCATGGAAATCTTCGGTCAAATATCTGGGACCCACTATTGACTAGTGTTGAAGCTGGAGTCTACGTCAAAGAAAAATACTTACAGAAACAAGTCCTTGAATATCAACATCAAGTCGTTACTATATATTTCCTCCTGAGGCCTTGCTTATGGCTTCTATCTATGGCATATCTAAAAACTCGAGCTTTTGCAGGATAAAATGCTCAAATGAACTCGCCTTCTATTGTTTGATTGACCATCTCCGCGACTTCTCGATAAGAACGTTGGACAGGGCAACAAATTTTGCAAATTCGCTGTGGTGAAGACTCCCAGGACTGTCTAATAGAGTTCTCCCTCTCGGTTGATATTAATAGCCTCCTAACTGGTTAGATTGTAATTTTATATTTCTTTAGCCATATACCGAGGACCGCAACAACCAATTCTCGGCAAAGCATTTTTCTACCAACACATAATTAAAGAGCTTACAGGCTCTCGCCTAGCTTAACCCGAAAGAAGTTGATCGTCGACTATTGACAGAATGATTTTTTTATACACACGTAAATAATTTTCATTTTCCGTAAGTTACACAGTACAGAAGCATAGACTTTTGCCTCCACATAGAATGAACTACATTTAAAAAGAACCACTTTGGTTTTGATGCAACGCAAAATACACTTCAAAAAATATTTCTGCTGGAACACTTTCGTTCAATAATATTATTTTGCACAAGATTTGTAACTCTATCAAAATAATACAAATAATCATTAACAAATAAACATACATCATTAACTCATTATAAGCCATTTTCTAAGAATGGCAGTGCCTCCTATAAAGCGAATAGAATTTTCAAAAGCAGCATTCCCGTTAAAAAGCAAATTGCTTTCTATAAATGCTATTAAATAACTCAGTTACATTCCATGTAAGAATAGCTATTGAAATTGTCTTCACGTATTAGCTTGTGCTAATCTATGGGTAAAATGACTTACTCACACTTTACATTGTATGAACTTTTAATTAGCAATTAATTGAAGGGTTGTCAAATTCCGTCGTCAACAATCATAATTTACTTACACCTGTTTTATTTACATCTTGCCCAGTAATGAATAAATTAAACACATTCAGAAGCGCAAGCAGCAGTATCAGGTGTTGCTTTTAAGCAGAAATTTAATGAATATTCGTCGAGAATGGAATTGGTGACACAGCGGTTTGCGAACGGCGTGAATAATACATGATAATTTATAGCAAATTTTAACCAATGGAATAGAGGTAAGAGTACGATAATTGAAGCGCTTTGTTATTTTTCGTTCTGAAAAAATTACTTTCCTTATTGTTAGAGCTTTCTCGTAATTTATGGTTCACTCTAGAACTTGAACGTAGAAGTCGTGAAGGTAAGTGCCACATTATTCCTTTGAATAGTTAATAACTTAGTAACTGTGATCCTTAGAATTATTCAATCTTATGTTCACTTGGGTAACTATTTTAGTCCAGTGGAGTATTTTACACCTTGCTGTAATTCTTGAACACTTGATATGTGTTTCCCACTACACACATCGAAACCACCGCTTCAGTACTATTTCGCTATTATATAAATTTGTAATTAAATATTCCATATTTTGGTAAAAAAAATTAATGCACTATCAAGCATGTGTTGGCAATGGCAAATATTATTAATACTGACAAAACAGTTTCATAACACCAAACTAAATTAATTTAATGTATTAGTTGTTATTTTTTAGGCTTGCTTCAACTATATTTCAACGTGTGTTCCACACGGAAAAAAATAGCTAGTAAAGAATATAAAATACTCTAAATTTTAGTAGTTATACCCGTTAACGTAACATAACGTAAATAATTGGAGGTGTTCTACATAATTTCAGTTTTGATGAATTTATTCATATTATATGTATCATTTATAAATCAACTGCACAGAATAACAGTGTTCTAACTCTACAGCTGCTGAAATGGAGTTAGGACAACGTTATCCTCAACAGACGATTATGACAAACATGACAACAAATACAATATAACATTTACAAACCATCTACAGTGGAAAGAAACAATTTTATTGAGATAAGGGCGAACACCTACACATCGAAAAAGTGCGTAGAGGTAATAACCAAAAATAACGCAAATATAGCACATGGTATTGACGGAATCATTCCCAGCAAAAGTAACGTGAGGAAAGAAAAGTACTAGCCAACGGACATGTTTTTGACTAGTGCTTTTCCCTCTTCACATTGCTTTCGCCGTGAGTGATTCGATCAACACCAAAGCTATATTAGCATCATTTTTGGTGGATATCAACGGTTTGGACTCAAAACTTACCAATTAAACATTTAGTTTAAGAGTACAGAGTGTAAAATTTATTACTTCATTCTATTTGTTTGTTAAATCAAAGCTTTATGAAATTTGGAACTTCCAACGATACCCAGATCAATAATAATATTCTATACCGTATGCTAATTACTTAGAAGAAATCTTTTTAGGACCTAGAGCGGGAGATGCGTTGGCTGAATATGAGGAAGGAATTGGGCTGTAAAGTGCGTCTTTGTCTTGGTCGCTAGTTTTGGCTCCTGCTCACACCGGTATTCGATCGTGTCAGGTACACTATGCTTAAGCACCTTCCAATGTCTACAATGTTCGGATTTTGTGAACATCATCAACACCGTATTGGGTGTTTCATACTTTCCTGTTCAATAAAAATGTGCTGATGTGGTGATGTTTCTTAATCCTAAAAAATACGCCAGATATCCAAATAACTACAGACCGATTAGTCTGCTAATCTTTCCAAGATGGCAGAAGCCTGAGTCTCTGAGTCGCCTTTCTGATGAGTTTATTAAAACCGACCAGATGAGTAGGCCGGATTTACAGTTATTCGGGCTCACGGAGGCTATCAAAAATAAGTTATAAGATCACTCACTGTTCAGGCGATCTTAATGGGTTTGACCAGAGGTCACTCGACCACAGTGCAGGAACCCGCTAAGGACCACCTCGTTGTAATAATAATGAAGTTGACGCAAGCCTTTGATACAATGTGGGACCAGGGTCTGATCCACAAGACGATTCGTCGATATCATACGTCCGATAAGCAGTATCAGCGAGATGACTGAGATTGGATATGAACGCTAGTCCACCAGGTCGCTATCCTCAGAAGTTTTACCGAGATCGTTGCTGGCCCTGAAAACTTACTTGCTTTACACGCATGATATCCCAAAACACCCAGCAACGGAGCTGATGATGGCGTTATTTACACGATCGGTAAGAACGTGGATTAGAGCCTGGAAATCAAATTTGAATCCTGTAAAGTGTGAAGCAACGAGGTTTAGTTACCGAACCAGAACTGATTCAAATACTGTTTCTATCAATGGCATACACCTTCAATTAAAGAGAAGTTTAATATTGGTTTGGCAGTGGTACAGAAGGCCCAAATGGACGGGAGACCCTAAGGAGGCTCTAAGGAGATCACCATAGCTAGAAGTGCGTTGTTCCTTCTACTGTGTCCGCGCGTTGGGTCTTGTAAACAAGATCGTTGGCAAATCTCGTTGGCGAAATGGATGCGCAGTAAAATCATATTCTTAAATCGATGGTGACAGCATTTAGTTTATTAGAAATCAACACCCATGCGGAGATCTACTAAGTCCATCGCTGGATGAGCACCTCGCACGGAATACGTTTCAGCGCGTGAGAGTTCAGTCACCTATTGGTGAAGGAAACCATCGAAGCGCACAACAGGCTTCACGCTCAAATTGAAAGGAACGCACACGCAATTAACACTGGTTTGAATGGAGCCCACCAGATAGGAAGATAACAGGGATTATAGACCAACGTTTGCCGTAGCAGGAAAATCCTCGGTCGATAATGTGACAGGGAACATAGCAGAAATAGCTGTTGGTTTAGATTTTTTTTGTTTGTAAGTAATTACTAATAAATGTGAGAAGCACTAGTATGGTAGTGTTTCATTTTCAGGAATGGTCAGTTCATTTTACGCATTACAACTATTTGTTATACGTGCCACCGATGGATACTTAGAAACTATCAAGTTGCAACATTGGTCCTTCGAGCCGAATATCAGCATCATATCAAAAACAAGACACCATTGGCCCACATAAGGCTAGTCAATCAAAACATCTACCATATTGATCCATTTATATGCAAATTGATGTGTAATAAAACTCTACTAATATCATCCTATTTTATATCTGCACTAAGAAGAATGTTTCGTAATCAGAATCAAGTACATAACAACTGAAAACGAAAATTATTATAAGACATGCGACAAGTGGATATTACTAACGGCACGATAAACAAACTAGTCAACCAGAAGCAAATAAATTACTTCTTACATGAAAAAATGGGTATCGGAATATGAAAAACACTAAAGATTTTAAGAGAAGCAGGACAGAAAAATGGTAAAACTTTTATTACCATACTATATAATACAGATGTTACTTACTTCAGAAAATACCCATGCAGACAATTTATTATTTTCGTAGGATATTGCGCTCAATTTCATAAATTAGAACCTGAGTTATGAAGTCGTGTAACTACGGTTTCGTTACACGTAGACTCCTTTTTCTCTTTCAAGTTAAGTAATATCATAAAACAAGTTTATGTTATTAAGCTATCGACAAATCTGGAGTATTCTCCCAGTATGCTCCATATAGCAATTGCAGAAAATTATTACTTACCAGAACAATAGCCATTTTCTAGAGAACATAGGGTCGATCGATTTGCCATCCATTGTTTGTTTCCAAACAGTGAAATGAATCGAAGTATGAAAACTGGAATACCTTGGTATACATTGTAACCTAAGATAGCGTCCATAGAATGGTAAAATCGTCACAAAATTTTTATTTACGTACAATTCATTTTTTTTTATTTTGGCTGTTTTGCTGTACTATCTGAGATTGTATATACGCGACTTTCAATGAATACGCCAATAAAAGCGTAATGGTGGGATATTAGATGAAGGACGTTTGTTTTTACGGTTATTGAGATTACCGCTATAAATGCTACCAAGTACAACTAACGTAAAATAGAACTTTGTTGTTGAATTTTGCGAAATAGCACGTGGAGTAATCTAAAATTATAGTATGGTACAATCAAAATAGTAACTATTTCATATAACATCAAAGAAATTGTGGACAAAAAACACTTCGTATACAAAACAATTTCCATAACTCAATAACTTTCCGTTCTAAACAACTTTTCTTAGTAACACATTGGCGTACTGTTAACGGAAAAAATGCTTTACTTGATACGAAACTGATAAATAATTAATTTTATCAAAATAGTATCACACACAACATTCTGAACAACTTTTCTTAGCACACTGTGAACGGAGAAGGTGCTTTACCTGAAACGAAAATAGTTTTTAGTCATAGTAGAGTCCTACTTGATTTTATAAAATCGAAAGTAAGCTAAAAATAAGTTTCGCATCAAGCAAGATTTAATTCCGAAATATTAAATTCTAATTTACCAATTTTTTATTTATCATACTCAGTATCAACTCTATCTGTACACACTGTATATTCAAAGCTCTTAATATGAAGGTTTACCCAATACTACATCAACAGTATGTAGTCAATATACATGAACTCTTTCTCTTTCCACGTATACAAAAAGAAACGATTATTGTCTGGATTCTAGTAAATGTTTAGCTGAAAATTAAATCACGTTTACGTTTACAATAAATATTCTGATCAATAAATAATTCTTTTTAATTATAATTGTTGGTATACATACCGGAGGTTGGAACACCTCTGGATTTGGCAAAGTTATAGTAAGCTCGTTTGATGATCATGGTAATCGCTCCTAAAGGTACGAAGTGTCTTCCGTAACCCAACATTTCACCCAACAACATACACCAGATATGTGAGGCGCAAGTTATGCTATGGAATTGTATGTATCCTGGACTGCGTCTGCTATAGGACCGGCGGAATTTTCAACCTATGTCTACGACTGCGTGTGCTTTGCTAAGAAATACTGCATTAAATTATTGAAGCAGTGTGAGAGCAGTCACCAACACTATACACAAGAAGATAAAAACAGCTTAACCCTTCACTGTACAGTTCTTTTTTTGTTTTTTCAAAAAAGGTCAGAGTTGACTGCGATAAAAGTTGAAAGAAAAAAAAAATTACATTCAAATTCTTTAAAGATATTTTGAAAAACATATGTGTTGCATTTTTACTAAAGTGTTTCATGTTATACCAATATCCGCTGATCTGGTAAATTCAAACGTTGCAAACCCAAGCGGCCACTTTTCTATAGACTAGCCATGCATTAACTATAGTAACACCTAACAAGTAATAGAAAATTCTCACTAATTCTGATTTTCTGCCTTCCTATTAAACTATCGGTTAAATCGACGGCCAAGGGCAAAGAGTTGATGTGAGTCCCCTTCCTGTTTCCAATTTCTGGAGTTTATTCAAAAGATGCAGCCCCTGGCTTTTCCTTTTTACTCGTCTTCAGATGGGTGTGAATAGTTTGAAATTCTGTTTCTTCCAATAGTGTCTAAACGATAAGTGCTAGTTCTTTAAGAAAGTTGCTATTGATAGTGACGTACAATAGTTGTCGAAATACACTCTGTGGTTGACGATTCTGTAAACATTTTGCAATAAACTACATTTGTGTTGGCGCAGAAGTCTGGTTCGTTTTCCGGTCTTTGGCTATCATCATTTTCTTTGCAGGTATATATTTCAAAACAAACACCACCGAGAACAATCCCCATTTGTGAAGATTGCTTTAACTTTGTAGCGCAGAATTGTTCGCCTATTGGCATGCTTTTTCAAATGGAGACTTTGCTAAACTATCTCTTGAGAACGTCTATGATAGGGCGAATTTTATGCATTCTATCATGATACTTTTGATCGCTCTGATCTGATATTAGGCATAAGTTCTATAAACAACAGAAAATATACCTGAATGCTTATGTCTTATGCCTTATGTCTTGACATTCCCCTGTATAACTTCGTTAGAGGAAAGAAAATTTAAATAGTCGTATGGATTTGAAAGCTCCTTAATTTCTTTGAGTGAAAAGGCTTCTGAGTTCCATGTGTGGTTTATGCCAGGAAACAGTATTCCGCTCAATTATTTTCTTAGTGCTCGATTTAGCTTTTTTCACATTCTATTCCAGAGACTTTTTAATGCAGGCAAACTTATTTCTAAAACTTGAACCCTCTAATAGAACGTAGGCTGACGAGTTAGCGTCTTGTAGAGTAGCTTAGTTCCAATAGGAACTATTACAACGTTTCCTTCAAACATAATGGGCACATTTACAATGAAAATGTTTTCACCCTTTACGGAGTATTCTGCATAATTTATTTCAGCGATTTCGTCTGGTAGTAAACTGAGACAGTTTTTGTGCGTTATCCACAACAAATTGGGGAATATAGTTAGGATCATCGAGATCATCTGCCAATAATTCTTCATTAAGGTAATCCCCATCTTCACTAATTTCAGATGATTAACAAAATATTCAAGTTTTTCAGGAGAAAGCAAAGAAACTAAGTAACTTATATCAGCAAATAAGCATTTTCAATATGTATGTGTGCCAATAGAATTATATTACAATTCACCCACACTACTTACTTCTCCTGTAAGATTTACAAAGGAGACTTTCTTAATAAATAATATAGCCCACGTCGCATGTCCGTCTTTCTCAACTGTGTGTATATATATATTTCAAAGGTTTATTGCTTCACTAACAGATTATAGATAATACTTTAACAAACTTTTCAACTGTAAATAAGTAATAACAACACTTGCTATATTATAAATAACATGCTTATCTATTGTATCAATCGTTATACATTAATCTTCGTAACAGGTACTACATGAATCGTATTAATCGATCGTGTATGACGAGTTGAACGTGAACCCGGACTGACACGAGAAGGGCAGGAGTAAATTAAGTAAGAATTTTGCAATCATTCGGTCACGACATTCTATCAATACTAAGAATTCACGGATCAGTAATAAAAGGATGTGATCGATCCTCTCTTCGCAATAAATATCCATGCATCATACAGCAATGTAAGAAGTGTGTTTAAAAATACCATGCCTGAGTTTTATTGCCTCGGGATTCAATTCTGCTGATAATAACCTAACGGTACATAATTCCTGTAATATGCCACGGAACTTCACTTAATCTAAATTACTAACAATATGTAATTATATAGTTTGTTGGAGTCTTTAAGAGATTATATTTTTATATAAAAAGAAATTTAGTGTAAAATGTATACGAGGCCACACGGGTAAAATTTCTCGAAATCGTGGTTAAAATCTCAAAGAATGCGTTATTAGCTCATTTTAAAAGTAGAAAACGCACACCTAATGATAAGTTGCACCGACACGGACAAATTAAAATCCAGTCCTGACTTAATAACAGACAATTAATCATAGAGAAATATTGTCACATTCTAACTACCGTTTTAACTTAACACAAGATTAAATTTTAATTCATAACAATGCAATTGAAATAAGTGTTCCTTGTCTCTACCGACTCACATTCAAAATATATATCATTACGCCGCAATGAACTAATTGCATAAGAAGACCATTGGATGATTTCAAATATGGGTGTAGTTTCTTATACAAAGAAGTAAAAAAGGCGTACGTTATCAGCAGAGATGAAACAAACCTCGACGCATTTTACGTTACAGTATAAAGGCAAATGGCCTAATGCATTTTGAAATAAGCAAAGTTTTTGCATTAAAAAACATTCGTGACCTGGGAACATAGAGTTTTCTCGTGAAACGTCTTTATCGATATTTGTAAAAATGAAATTTCAATACAATATATTAGAGATGCAACGATGAAAGCTCCGGTATGAGCGAATACAAACGGAGGTATTTCTGGAGCCAACATTTCTTGACTTCTGTCGTTCCTCTGTAGTTAATATGGGTGATCCCAATTCTACAAAAGAAATTGTTTCGTAGCAGAACCCTTATCCATAATGAAGTTAATATACTTCCGGCATCTTTGTTATATATCTTATATTTTTGCGAAATGCCGATGTTTCAGATGTTATTCAAACGAGTATTTCTTAGAGTATTCAACAGTATATCGAAAATTCTTTTATCAACTGGATTCTACAGGATAGCCATCTAAATCGTTGCCTAGTTTCGTTCATGCTGCCTCAATGGAACGTTTTCCTCGAATTTGACAAAGAAGCTTTTCCAGAAGCCTCTTTCTATATCGAAAATATGTCCTTCCTTAGTAAATTAAGTAAAAAACTATATTCACAAACTTTTCGTTTAAACACACAGAGTTTCGATATTCTCAAAAGTGACCACAATCTTCTAGCACACATCGTATATAAGCAATTAGATTTGAGCTTAAAACGAATAGGTCTAAGTATCGGACACGAAGATCTTTCAGCAATGAAACGATAAATACTGAAAGCTATTTACAAAAAAAAATTACACAATTTATCTAAACATAAATATTTATAATTTTCTAGATAAATTTCTTAAAGCAACACTTTGTCCCAAAAAAATCATGATCGCTTCAAGTAGATCGTACCATGCATTATTTTAAATTATGTCTGATAATGTTCGTAAAAAGATTTCGCCTGTGATCTTGTAAAATTTAACTGATATAAAAAAATTTTCGACATACTACCAAGATGTACTCAATGAAATAAAAATTGCATCGTCATGTATAATAACGTGCATAAAGACGTCGGCATTTCAAGAAAGTTTCCTCAATTATCTCAAAAACCAATCTAGATAGATATAGATTGTTCGAGAAAGTTGACATCAATCGAAAGGATCAATTTAAATGAGCTGTGTTCGGCAAAACTGCTTTATTATTCACTTTTGCTTGAAAAGGTTTCCTTCATATTATTCAGGGAATCTTTCATCCATGCACTAGGTGGACACACTGTATATGTTCTTAGCAGCAAAACCCTAAAAGAGACGACATTATAACTAAGATATGTCTTCTCAAATTAAAATAACTTACTTCACTTGTAAACCAAAGGCATTTTAAAATCACGATTCTGAAAAGGTGTGAAGTGGCGCCTCGACTGAACACGCCTAAATTATGCTTATCAATACAACTCCGATTTTATTTTATTTTTAGCCATGTTTACCACTTGGTGCTTCCAAATATTTATGTAAGAAAACAAATCAATCGAACAAATAAACATGTTATTCACTTCATGATAATGAAATAAATATAGATAGCAAGCACGTTTCTATACAAATAAATAAGTATATCTTCGTTTGTGTATATGTGTGTGTAGAGGGCATGGAACTTAAAGTAAACGTACTTCTAAAGATCAACGCATACATAACCTTTATCATAGCACGCTGCTTCTTTGTCATTATCGGTGTTTCTGCGTCTTTATGGGTCCATACACGACTCTCTTGACGGGTCGGCACTAGAGATGGGTAAAGATTTTTGTAGGTGACGCTCAGCCCGGCCCGACCCAACACGTTTGTCAGCTCGGCCTGGCCCGGCCTGTCAGCTTCCTCAATTATCGAAGCATCATGTCTGTTTGACTCAACAACTCCGTATTGTCTGGCGAACCGTTCGATCTCATTTTAAAGAATACGAAAAATATATATATTTTAATACTACTTTTAATATTAAAAAATCTTGAATAATTTAAATGACGGCAGAATACAGTAAGCATTAACTTTCCAACCGACGGAACTGCACGCGCTTTAAGTGACGGCCCTTCTTCGGGTTTTGACCTCAGAGAGTACGGTATCCGTGTTTTATCAGCAGTTATCATTTGTGGCCAAAATTGACCCACCACCGGTCCAATTTAAAAAAAATCCAGCTTTGCCCGCATCTGGAATATTCCAGCCCAGCCCAGCCCATTTGCACCTGTGTATGTCGAAATATACATTTTGTCGCCTGTCACCATTTTAGAAAAAAATTGGTGTGCGCCATTTTTCAAGAGTTCAAAAGTTTCATGGTAAATTCTCCACACATTGTGCGTTTTCAAAGTCAGTAATCTGATGCCGTACAAAACGACTTTTTAAACACAGGCGCTTATATATCATTGTCCTAACAACTAAGAGTTCAATTTTGAGTCGATGCAGCATTCGTGGTTCTGTTGTTCTCTTCAACTACATTCTTAACAGCAGCAATATTTATATATATGCATGGATGACGGCCGAGCGAAAGTCCTACTCTTTTCTGATGCTCAGATGAGAAACTTACCAGAATAATAAAATTACCAGGTGAAACGCTGAGAGGAAGGCCTAGGAAAACATGGAATAAAATGGGAATTAATAAAGGAAGCCACAAAGAACAGAAGGGTGTGGAGAGAGACATGACAGGGAAGAAAAGAATGAACTCAACTCAAACCGCCGTACACCTTACGATAGAAAAGCGTGGGATGAAGAAGAAGAAGAAATACTAGCCAATGAAAATGCATTTTAATTAAAGATTACATCTGAATTTGCTTTGCAATCATAAGTAGCAATCATAAGTGTTATCCATCATTAATCCTTTATGTACTATAATAAAGCATGGTTCAAACATCCTATCCAGTTCATCAATTTTTTCACTTAAATTAACAGTTAAAACAAATTAAAAATGTCGGCTCTAGCTAACGTAAATACAACTAAACCTCAGCTGATAGATAGAGAGTTGAGTGTATATTTTATTTATCGGGACCTATCAATACAATATCAACAACAGATATTGTTTCTTTACTACCTCTTATAACACAGTTTGAGCGTTATTTCCATTTCACTCAAATCATAATTATGTAACAACTTTCTGTTCATTTTAGGGTATTTGGTGTATATCAAACAAATATCTTCTCGTTCGCATCATGTTTTGCAACTCTAACCATTGATAAATTGGTAAATTTTATATACACGTTTATTGTTCGTTTTTAAAAACTTGCAAATATAAGAACCCTATTTCATACCTACGTGTTTCGAGATATTTTATTGCTTGGCCTTTAACGAATGTATCCTTTTAAGCAAAATATTCGTTTTACGAGCCTAACGCACCTGAAAATTTTATTACATCCCCTTCAAATTCGACAATAACCTTGCGGCATTTATTGTTTTCTTATTTTAATATTTATACCGGACATATATTTATTGTCTATTGTTTCGAGGTGATACCTCAACTGCATTGATCGATGTACAACATAATAATCGTTTCAATAAGTAAAAGGATTTACAAGAACGATAAGAAATTGATTTCAAAATGGTACAACAATGGACGTTACCTTTATTTTAAAATGGGTGTGTTTACATGTGCTTCGCTGTTAGAAGCATGTCAAGAACAAAAGTACATATTGATTGTTTCAAAATATACAATGTGGAACTTGATAACCATTTCAATCGTGTTTCTCCGCAAGAAAACTTGTACGGATCACGTTCACGTGAAACGTATTAATCAAACCGTTATACCAGACGATGTTGAAATATCCATTATAAAACAAAAATTATCGGAGGTCGAGATCCAATTAAAATTTTCACGTCTCATCTATACGGCTCTGAAATTTGGTCTCTTTTTAGTTCCATTATATACGAGGAGAATTCACAAATTGTTGTAAAGAAACATGTGGGAGCATGAAACTATTACATTTTTTCATAATTTAAAAAATTGGGGAAAAAATTGTGCTTTGTAAACTATTCAATAGGAAATGGTATTTTTCCCATAGTAACCTTTGTAGCCAATTTAAAGTAACTTTTAAGACATATACAAGAACTTCGTTGTAAAATAATCACGAGTATAGAAAATAATAGCTTTATTCTCAAAATTATAGGTACAATCCCAATTTTTTTATATTATTTATTATTCCATAAATCTCTAAGCGTATGCGACAATTTGACGTACTGTGTCTCGGTATTCGTCAACCACCACAGCCGATTGTTACACGTTGGGGAACTTGGTTGAAGGCAGTTCCTTATTATTCAAAATATTATCAAGAAATCAAATCTGTGATTCTTGAGCTTAATACTAATGAAGCAGCAGCTATTAAGGAAAGTCAGAAACAATTCCATGATACTTCCATAGAAGCTAATGTAAAAGCTATTCATGACAATTATGCTGGTTTACACGACGCAATAGAACAATTACAAAATACTTCGTTGTCATTAGGGGAGCGCAAATAGTGAACGATGTGCACTCATTGCTGTGAGATATAAGTGTCATAAAAAATAAGAGTGTAGTAGAAAAATTCGAGAGTGTTATAAACAAAGATTTTGTTTTTACTAGATTTAAGACAAATTTGTGATGGTGTATCTGTAGATCCCTTGTCTATTTATAAAGATTATTTCAATTATGTGTGTTTGACATCGGTGGATGTCTAACGGTATTTCTAAAGACATAACAACATTTTAACATCACGGCCAACATCATTTAGTGAGAGGACTGTACCAGCGTACCTGATGCTGCGAAGGTTTTATACAAGTTATCCAGTTTGTCATAATGTCGCTTCTACCTCATCTAATGCTCGATAATAACCAGCTAACGCCGATTAAGATGATAAATGTTTTTTTACAATTATGAGCGATTATTTATTCTATTATTTATTTTCTCCTATTGTAATTGCAAATACCGCGTAAACACATTACGACGTCACGGGCATAACCGACAAACCTATTCGATTCTCTATGTCCGGCGACGCTGGTATAAGTAGAGTAATACCAGCTCTACTAATTGAATGTATTGCAGCAATTTAAATGTTGAAATTACTAATTGACTGTACTAGAATTTTACATTCCAGACTAATTCCCAGACTTTCAATCTAACAATTATTTGCAACTTAATAAAGACAAAAGTTATGCTCGGAACGTCGCATGTTGAACTAAATAAACATTTAGACCGAAACTGCTTAAAGATGGGCTCTTTTATTTTTTTTTTAATTTAATTATTTTATTTTTGAAGAACGTGGATATTTCTACATTTTTCCGATTGGAGATATAATTATCAACATCCCAAAGTCTATTAGAAATAGACGTATGAATCCCATGTTACATTAGTTTATGAAGAAACTAAAAACATAATATCGGGTAATGTATTTAAAAAAAAACAAAAGGCCTCGTTACTGATAGATCAGTGTATAGAGTGGATGCATAACGGAAATATCGTCGTCTAAATGCTATAAGATTTAGCGCCTTCTCGTTATTGACAACCACGCATGCCCTTATGGTATTGTGCAAATCACGGCGAAAATTCGATAATAAAGTGTTTAATTTGGACTAAGAAACAAGAAATCATTTTCGCGAATATGTTGCGAATGCTGATAATTTTATAACTAATGTACGTAGACACAAAAACGCACTCTGTATATCTACACCAATGGCGCCACAACTAAAACCATTCCACGAAATCACTTCACAATGGTTGCATAGAATGTGAATGCCTTATTGTTTCGACATCAGATTAAACTCTGAATGTTATTAAATAATTTACATTTCGATGACAACTTTGATTCAGATAAGTATACTAATACGTTCAATAATGTTATCCGTCTTGTAGGACTTCATTAACTTACAACCTCCGTGTTTGATAACGACCAATAGCTTGGAGCCGAAACTATAATTCTGTCTTATTAATCAATCGTTACTTAAATCCAAGAAGACATTACACCGAATGAAATTACAAAGCTATTAATTTTTCACAACAGAAGCGATCGTAAAATCGAAAATCTAATTAAGCGCACCCGATTTCCTCGTAGATCTTTGCCACAGTTTACATTCACTTTTTCTTCGTAGATTCAATTACATTAATAGCGAAACAGTGGAAGTGTGTAGGTTTGTGCGGTTGATCCAACATGTATAGTGACCTACAAGAAATAGTCGCAATTTTCATTAGCGAAACGGTCTAATTTGTCCTAGTCAACGGAAGCCGATTTCGTACGATGTACTGTAATGAGATTCACATTAGCGAAATTGTGTTGTTTTTCTAATAACTAATTGACAGGTTGCTACGTCATTATTCATAAAATAATTAATTGAACTGCTTTGAGAATAAATATAGATAACTACTTTGAACATTTAGAAAACATATAGAAAACATATCGCGAAAATCATAAAATAATGAGAAGAAAATATATACCATAAACGATCTGAAGATCTGTTTCACACAATTTTATTGGTCTTGATAGCTCTGTAATTCTATAAATTATACCATACCAAAATAATTCTATACAACATTTCCATCTAGTGCGGGTGCAGAAGATACTTCTTTTCTTGGCCAATTTAGAGAAGAGGATTTCAAAACAAAAAGTAATCGGTCACGAGTTACGCATAACATAAAATTATTACTCCTATTGCATATGTCTTCAATGGCCATCTATATCGTTGCCAAGTTTTACTCATGTTATATATTTTTTAGTAAACAGCCTGTATATTTTCCTATACCTAAAATACATCCTCCTTTAATAAATTAGGTATGAAGCTATATGGATAAGTTTCTAATTTTTCAAGAATATTACCGTAGTAAACCGGGTTACTCTAAACGGAACATGCTTTACATTATTGCCTATTTGGTCTCTTTATCTAGAAACAAACCAACATAATATGGATTTCAGATGTCTTTTTTAGCGTAAATTTTTGCAAAATTAAATTATATACTTGCCTCTATCTAGATATTGGAAAGCCTTTCAAATATGCAGGTGTTCAGTACTCTACTCCACACCTTACCAAATTCAAACACTAGCGACGTTGTTTTTTAAAAGCGCCATATACTTTTTCTGTATCCACCGTAGGGAGAACTTGTACCTCTAACAACAGCGTACATCTAACATTGAAAATACAGTTAACCGCAAGATCTTTCTTCGAATATTGCATCCAAGTGATTTCTGGTGTTAGTATTGTTTGGCTACCATGACACAGTAAACGAAACATTACAACGAGAAAATAAAAACTGACATTCCTATTTTAATTACTGATTCAAAATTTTAAGCTGAAGTAGCTACTTCAGGTAGCTACCTGCGGGATCAACAAAGAAGAATTAAGGGCGTTTATAAGTGAGTAGCTAGCTATGAATTTTGCTATTAAGTTTATGCATAACGTATTTCATCGATGAAGTACATTTAGTTAACAATTGTGTAAGTTACCGTTGCTATTCGACTTCTTGTGCTTCTTTGAGCGTTCTTACTTCGAATAATTGTAGTTTGTTGCTCCTTTCCAATTATTCCATTCATTTTCGTTAGCAAGTGGTTTTTAAAATTGTAAACTTTATTCTCGCCAAAGTTTGTTAATGGATCGTCTTGTCAACATCTACCGAAAGATTACTTTGTATGCACTTAGTTCTCAAATAATCAAAGATATGGCAGAAGAACTAGATGTTTATTCCAATACAGATATTTTAAGTTTATTTTATATTCATGGAGCATGTTAGCAGATATTAGAAGCAACATATCGTCTTTTCAGCGAAAGATATCCACATTTGCCGCCAATGAATAGATCTAAATTGAGATGTATAGAATCAAATTTCATTCGCTTTGTAATTAATTGTAAGAAGACTGTGTTAAAACCTGTATATGAGAAAAAGGTAATGAAATAAATACTTTGGGCTATTTTCATGCGTATCCTAACAGTTTAATGCCGGCTGCGTCTTCGCAATTAGGATTTACACATAAATCAGTTCACAGAATTCTAAAGAAGTAAAAATGCACTGATATTCTTTTCAAAAACTCCAAGCCTTTTATCCAAGCGATCGTGCTAGAAGAGTTAAATTTAGCGAACTCATTGTAGTTAAAGTTGAAGAGAATCCTAATTTGCTATGGACAGATGAGTCAACATTCAGTCGCGAAAATAAATACAAAAAATTCTCATTATTGGACAGAACAATATTCACATGTTCTACGAGAAAGAAATTTTCACATTTAGTTTCAATCAATTGATCTTGGTACGAATTCTAGAATGAAAACCTAACAAGCGCAAAAGACTTACAAATATTAAACCAAGTGGTTTCCATATTTGTTACATAGTATGTCAGTGTTAGTTTCAAATGGATGGGGGTCTTGCACATTCGTCACGTGGCGCATATCGGGAAATTACAAATATCTTTAAAGGGCCGCAATGGACCTTGGCTTTGGCCACCTAGATTCCCCGACTTAAGTCTTTTTGATTTATATTTATGGGGTCATATGAAGGATCAAGCTTTAAAAATTTAAACCACCATGAAGCTCGAATAGTTACAGAAGGAGACATGCAAAAGAGAATTTTGCAGTCTCGAACAGAATCGGAGATCTATATATACAGTTTTCTGTCTTATGTTGTTTACTTCATGCATATCATATCATACTTCATATGCATATCACATAAAATTTATTCAAAATATTTCAGTTTCGCTCTTTTGAAGATTTTTTTATAAAGGTTTGCTCATTTAAATACATTACTCATATACAGTCCGTTCCACTAAGAAAAATCGATTTCCTTGAGTTAAATTGGGTCACAAATTTGATCTTAAATTCTGAACGCCCTGTATGTGATAAAGTCAATTTTACATTGTTATTGGAAAGTATTAAGTTTTCATTGTCTCTGGTATAGGTATGACATAAAGTCAGTCAACTGTATCTTTGATATGTAATTTTAAAAAGTACATTGTAAAAAAGAAACATCAAAATAACTCAACTTTTCCCTAGGAGGAACTTTAATTCAAATCACTGCGTAACAATCCATGGAATCTTTAAAGACAATAAAAAATCATTTCATTAAAAATATCAAACTTTCGGAATAAATGGAAATAACACGAGCATAAAAATTATTTATTATAACAGAGGGAACGCGCTTGTTAACTTTTACACATTTTCAAAACTAGGCTAAGATGCTAACTGTGAGAACTGTTAATGAACGGATTGCATGGAAGACCCTGTATGCAAAATGCATTTCAACGTGTAAATAAATATTCTTTGCTTAGAAATGTTTGAATGTGTTTTGCAGCTCTGCAGCCACAATGCACCAGCCGCCTCTGTTTTTATAAAGGGTGCAGAAATAAAGTTATCTCCCTATAATCTTATTTTAATCCTACAGTGAATACGTTAATAAATGTTATTAACAACTTGATACGTATATTGCCCTATTAGGCATATTCACTTTAGGGCTGTAGATGATGTTACTATTTGAATGATTAGATGTCTTATTCAAACTTGCAAACAACTCCGCATATAATTTTATCTTTTATTATAAAATACCTATTATTTATTTATGGGCTTATATGTAACCTACCTACTCCGTATTAGAAATTTATATTGCCAATATCAAACGTCTTTTCTTGTACGATACATGTGTGTTCCGGAAAAGCTAATAATTTTCAATATACTTCCGAACGAGTTATTACACTTTTACCTTATAAAAATTCAGGGTGTAAACTTCAAATTGACCATATATGAAATATCTATAACTACAGTAGTGGGGTGCATTCAGTAACAGAAGGGGGGAAACACCGACGAGCAAGCGCGAACTTCGCAGTTCGAACTGGTTGGTAAGAAGGGACGGTTTATGCTCGTTTTTCGACGGACAACACACGCGTGTTAATATATAATATGCTGCCAATCGAACTTAATGAATAAAAACTGGTCGTTTGTCAAGATTTATTGCGAAATTTGGCCATAACAAGGGTGTTTGTGATAAAAGACTATCGTATTAAAGTGTCATTATTAAAATCGGTTGTTTAATTATCTGGAAATTCTATATGGATTTGTGGATACGCAAGTTGTGTGTTGTGTAAATACATTATTGGGTTTTGTGGATTATTCTGATGCATTAAGGTAGGATTAGCTTCAAAATTTGCCCTTTACAGTTAACCGAAATAAATCCAAATTTAATAAATTAACTCCTGGCCGAAAATATTCCCAAAATTGTTTTTGTTAATTTTAAAAGATAGCTAGAAGCTAACAAATCGCACGCGATGTTATAGCTGGTAATACATTTGCAAAATCGTTCAATTTCGAATTTGTTTTAAATGGCTGCGAAATATGAAGATATTACCAACTTTAAGCACATACGCCCCTATATGTGTCAGATATATACGCAGGTGCGATAATAGCCCTAGGCGTCGTTTTAAACATTTAAAAGACATGCAAAATAAATCCATAAATATGCCTAGATTTTTTGGTTTTACATAATTATAATGTCGCTGTTGTACTCTTAGCCTCAGTTAATTTTTTATGTACATATAACATGATGGTATGGAAGCAACAAGCATCATTTTTAGCCCTATTTTCCAATCACTATCCAAATCAAAAGGGTCAACACAGTAGTGTGACCCTTGACATATTCTTTACTAGTAAATGGTTTCCAAGAACAGTACACTAGTTTTTGTTCTCCTCTGGTCCTTGCTTTAAAATGTACAAGAATATTGCGGGTACAAAACAAAAAAAAAATTCAAACAAGCTGAATGTCCCAAGAGCCTACAGAGGTATGGGTATAATGTTAAGAATACATCCAATATATTTAATATTTCTGGCCCCACGCCGGTGTCTCCCTTTTTGATTATTCTTTTTTAATGTGTTTAATAAAATAATATTTTGTTCAAATTATATGCGATTTACAACTATCATCTGATGTATTATACTCAGAGCGTTTCTTTTATTTATTTTTTTGCTGTCCATATTTAATTTATTAACCATATTATGTATATGTAGGGAGAGGCAGAATACAGGGGACATGTCAGGCAATATATGTTGTATTTATGTCGGCTAAATGAAAATCTTCTGCACCAAAATATACCCAGATTAGATATTAATTAGATACTCACAAAAAAGTTAGTTTCAGATTTGTGTAATTTTCAAAGGGTACCAACATGTCACTGAACTGTGCTTTATTGATCGGGGCATCAAGATTCCCTGATTTTGTATTTAAGAAAAGAAAATGTAATATCAAATTTAAGTAAACCAAAATCTTTTTCTTGTTGCAGTAATCTAAAAAATAAAATCATCCTTATTACTTTGCAATCCAGAGAACTTGTCACGGGACCACTCACTGACCTGCATCCAGTCTCCTGGTTATGATTTACAAGATATGTTGAGCAATCCTAAATCTATACTGCCTTGAGGGTCTAAAATGGAGTTTTACGTTTAGTCTAAATTTAAATTAATATGAATAAGGTTGGTTAAAAGTGTTTCCTGATGTGTAGAAACCTATCCATAAATGAAAGATACATACATGGCTGTTTGCTCTTGAGCACCTATACTACAAAGATGAGAAGAAAGTATAGCGAAGGACTGTTGAATCATTGAATAAAGTTCCCTGAATTCATTGTAATGGCCACATCACTATTATTAATTTAATTTTCGATTGGCACGTTTTATCGTGAAACATGAATATAATATATATAGATGTATGAATACAGTTTCTAACCAACAAAGAGACTAAGATTGTAGTTAGGTACTTAATAATGTATTGACAAGGTGACACTCCTAGTTAAACACAAAGTTGTTGCGAAACTTCTTAAAGTTAATGGAATGGATTGACTTAATTAATTGTGCTGTTAGAACCAGACGAAGTTTATGCTAAGTAACTAAATAATACTATGTTAAATCAATGCAAGTTTCCAGAATTTTATTGAGTTTTTAAGACCTGGTGTAGTTAGTGTTTTTAATAAAATACTAAATAAAAGCTATTACGCTGTAATTAAAGATTTTTAACCATGGGTTATTGGTTACAATTTGTTTTAAGAAAGGCTAGGTAAAATTACAGAAATTATTTGATATGAATTTTATAGATAGACACATGATCTGCAAAAATGATGCAGATTATGTGTTGACTCCCTTGCGAATTGCTTAAATATGAAAAGCCTGCTGCTGTATTTTCCTTTAAACAAACAAAGACGAAATAAGTTTTAATTCTGTAAAACCAACAGGTACCTGTGCATACTAATGATCTGCGTAAAGGCTCTTGCAACGATTGTAACCATAACACATAATTTCCATAACGGAAAATAATTTTCTTGTCATAATTTTGCGCAGAATACCGTAAAAGTGTTAATTAAATCTACTGAAATCCTAACCACTTAAGCAATAAAGAAAGCTCTCCAATATAACTGCATCATTAGTTTTTAAAATATTACATTCTATTTTAAATATCATAGTCGGTTACCACATGGTTATCATAAACATTGCATCTTAGTGAGAGGTAATTAAGCCGATGAGGGAATCTCGTAAAACGCTTAAGATAACTAAATTTCTTGAACTACCGCTAAACAAGCGCATAATTTATCATAATTATTAATGTTACGTTCGTCTTCTCTCTTACATAACAGTAGTGGTATCACAGTTCGACTACTTAATTCTTACGCTAAACTATCCCACTGTAAACACACTAAAAGCACGTATTGTTATTACATGTTTTCCTAATAGGCCTAATATAATTAATTACGGCGACGATTTTTCACGGTTCAAGGCGTTGACCTTTCGTCGTAGGTCCAAGAATGAATTCTCCGCTTAACTTCTCCACGACGTGATGCTTATATCACATGCATTTGAAGACAGTGATGCTTGTAAACGTCTTCGGATCGCAATAGAGACGCCGTGTCTCGCAGATCGATGATTTTCACTACTCGAGGTGACGTACACGAAAGTGTCTTTGGCTTAGGTGTTAATTTGAAGTATTTGTTTTGTCTTTAATGACATGATGACTGGCGTATATACGCGTATCTAACTTTAGAAGTGGCTTTAAGATGTGTTTAGTAATTGACAAAGAATTGCCGAAGACACCATACTGGAAACCTTGCTGAGTAATTATGTACTGTGGCATTTTGTTTTTCAAACCATTTTTGTATTCTGTATGTGTTCTTTTAAACTTTCTGAATTTTCTGCAAACACAACGCCAATGATTTAGCACATAAAAACATTTCAGTGTCTTTATTGTTGTTGTTGCTACAATGGAATTCCAATTGATTGAATATCGATTGTATGGTATTTGATTATCAGTTTGAAGTGCCAAAAAAAATATTAACAACAAAAACCACTTTGTTTGTTTTATCGTAATAAATCAACGATGTAAACCCATTGAAACAGAGTATAATTTTAGCCATTACATTAGCAACATTTAGAGGAAAGTTACACAAAATGTTTGTTAAAGATATATGCAGGTATAATTTGATTATTTCCTTTTTTGTGTTGTAATAACCATCGATTGTGAAAAAGATGTATACGTACACATATGCACATACTCCAAATGGAAATTAATATAATCCATGTACAGATAGAAATACGTAGATGTACATTTGAGAAGATTGTACCAAGTTTAAAAATGCTGGAAATGAAGTTGAAGATATTGTGTTATTTTAGATGAACTCGCCTATTAATTTATTAATGCAAGTTAACTTATAAAATTGATTCAAAAATATTTTCTCCATTATACTTGACAGTACCTAGAAACAATCTTCTCACAAGTCAATAGTTTTTTTAGTGTCTGCCATTAATATCGGAATTAACGTCTCTATTAATACGCATAACTGGATTTCCATCATGTTAACAAGAACTACTTTAGTATTATTTTGATGGAATTAATATACCTTCCACAAATCAAAGCAAAATAGATAAAGTTCGTAAACCATATACTACTCAGGAAACTTCTGCAAATAATAACATAAATGTAGATTAAGCCTAATTTTAATAATATATTTATTGTTCCTAATCCACTGCATTGAAGGAATTGAAGAAATAAAAAGAAGTTAGAAGTAAACCCTGACTGAAATAAAACTTTCTTGTATAGCTAGAAATCTTCCAGTAGCTAGTTGCACCGTTTCTCGTGTGTATTCCAACGTTTCGACATTTTCCACCACCATATTTACTTACTTACTTACTATTTAATATACCGGAAGAACTATTTAATTTTTTGGCTACTTACTTAACTTGTGTGTTAAAAACTGAACTAACGGTACATCTAGAAAATGATCAACTTCAGAAAGAATCGTATGTACGACGTTGACGTTTGTCAACACTGCATGTACCTAATGCGAATAAAGATAAAGATGTCTCAGCTAATGACAATCACCCCTACAACAATTAGTAGGTTGCAATGGCAGTAAAAGTAACATTGTTCTAAAGGTTTCCGTTTTTTTAAGAAGTGGAGTTTGTCTTGTCTTTGTCGCTAATATTCACTCAAAACACCGTACATTATCGATTATGCAAAGAAGAAAAAAGACGACTTTTGATTCCAGAAACAAAATGTAGAGAAGAAAGGAAGTGAAACACTTCACTATACCCTCTACCACAAACATTTCACTGACACTGAACGACATTTCGATAGCTAAGCTATCATCTTCAGCAGCAATACTGAACTACTTCAGTATTGCTGCTTTTAGTTAAATGTGGTAGAGGGTATAGTGAAGTGTTTCAGCGTTCCAGTGCCACAGTATTTGAGTACGTGATTTAAGAAAGGAAGTATTCGAAAAGTCATTCTTTGTAGACACCATGTATAATTATCGGTATTACCTTTATATACACCTTTTGATAGTAAAAACAGCCAGTTTAACCGTTTTCTGAAATTGTAACAAGTAAACACAACGTATACGGGGCAACTTTGCCGTGCTAATATCAGATAGAATGCAAAATGTCTTAATGTAGTAAATAACTGGTGTAAACAAGAGACTTATAATCAAAAAGCTCAAATCATTGTATTCACACAGAAACGCATAATTCAAGGCTTAAAACCAATTTGTGAAAGAAATGAAAGTATGGTTCGATCGAAGATCTAAAGTTCCCACATCAATAAAGCCATCAACAAACTACTATTGCTCTAGGCAAACGTACAAGGTTATGTGGAAAAACGTGGGGATTCAGCCCAAGATTATGCTGTGGTAATACATGAGAGTAATCACACCAGTAATAACATATATCTCGGTGGTATGGTGAACGACGATATTACAGGTAGAGGCAATAAAGCGGCTAAGTACTGAGTAAAGGAACTCAAAACAGCCGATAACTAGCAGGTCCAGAGACGCCACCAGTTCCAAATACAGCTTCGACAAGAGTTATATAACGGTAATACCAGATAGTGAAGAATGAAAGAAAGACCCGCCTATTAAAACTAAATATATCTGGTACGCAGACGGCTCAAAGACAGAGCGCCGCAGTATCTCAAACCGAAATAGTAGCAATGCCGGTGTGTATTGACGAACTAAACCGTCAAGTAGGTAAATATTGGTCTATTGCTATCTATTCAGACAGTCAAGAAGTGATGAAAGCACTAGACTCCACACTAGCGGAGTCGAAACTGGTATGGGACTGCATGAATGTGCTCAGTAGGCTGAGAAGCGGAACGAAGGTGGGCTCAGAATACCGAAACCTACGCAGAGGGATCACTTACAAGGCTGCTAAATCTTGTAGAGAAAACAAAGCTAATGTAGTTGACCTAATCAGAAAGGAACCACAATAGATCTGAATAGGTGGCACTGGGACATGTCAAAAACCACCTCGTATACTAATCTAATCTAATCCGTCATTATTGTAACACCTTGTATATGTATACTTACCGCAAGAGAGCCGCCATTCGTATTTTTTTTCTTTTTTTCTTTAAGCATTCAAAACTTATTCTGGAAGAACGAAATTTGGGGGGAGTTTTAAAGGCAAATTGTAAATTGCTCTGCAGCAACGAAAAGTACCGTTGAGTAATATTCGATGGGATTTATAAACCGACAAAGTTTCATAAAAATCGGCAATTAACACTTCAGGCAGTTTCCCTGTAAGACAACTCCCTAAAAATTAATGTTGCCGAAAGTTATTTAGCTCGTATTGGTCACTTACGTGAAGGTCTGTCATTTATTACAAATAAATATTATTAATTTCATTTTCATCATTTATATATTTCAGCGCTTAGTACGTTTATTTCTTGAGAGAAAAGTCATATTACTTTATGCAGTTTGTCTAGAGGAAAGTAACCATTAATTGTACAACTTTCGCATTCGATCAATTAAATATAGTCAAAGGGAGATAATTTATTCTAGACAGCAGATATATTTCCGCTTCCTGAGTGTGTCGTCTGTATGTTGTACTTCACGAAGAACATTAATTGGCAGTTAGTAGTAATGGTTTCTACTCTACCTGGAACACAGGTGAAGACAAAGACTGCAGTTTCTGTGTGTTATAGAGGTAAATACTGTACGGTCATACATGTATACTGTATGCATCAGATTGTCACATTTGCTAAAAATCAGTAGTGTTAATGCAAATCAAAACGACTGCAAATGTCATATATCACGGTTTGGAAAATTTTACGCCAATCCCTCAGAATGTATCTTTATAAACTGCAACTTTTGATTTAAGGGAGGCAGGTTTGACAGAAATATATATCGCCAGCCACCTAAGAGGACTATGTTGCCGCATACAGCATGCTCCTATCGCCTAATAGAGAGGAACGCATGAGTCCCATTCCTCAGTGGAAGCAGACCGGTTGATCTCCGGTGGGCACTCTTCCTTTCCCCGTGCTTACGATGTAAAGAAGTTCCCTTCTTAACCTTTGATCGGGAACGATCGGTACTGATCCCTTGGAACCTCATATCGCCCCCGCCAGGGTTAGAGGCCGCGCGTGGCGACAACTAGCGGTCCGCCGGAGCCTAGGCCACTCAAGTGGGACAACTATCGACTCCTCGGGGCCTATGCTGCCGAGCACTGGTAACTATCGACCAGCGACGGAAACGGAACCGTGTAAAGAACTGCTGGCATTAGGATGGATCCGAAAGATTTCCCAATCAGCCGGGACGCGGCTGGTGCAAGTTAAGCTGCCTCGTCCCCTATATATAGATGCCCCTGCCACGCCCGTTACTCTGAAACCAGAAATTGGGTAGTACTGCAGGGCTCTATAGGTAGCGCAATAGGGTAAACGCCTACCCAGAGGCGTATTTGACAATCGGATAGGATTTTTCTTTGCGAATAGTGCCTCAAATAGAAATTAAACCCAAATGGTTATCCCGTAGTTTATAGATAAATGTGCCCCGTTTCTCTGTTAATACCGGAGCCAATACTCAAAACTGTCGAATATGGTCAGCAAAATATTCATAGACAATCATTTAGGAAGGTGTTCATGACAAGAAAGCCATTGTTTGGTATAGTTTCACAACTAATTTCATCCATTCGTCCGTATTTTTTCGTTAAGATACAGAATGACGAGGTCATAACTGCAACTGTTACTATACTGGAGAATGATACTTGCAACTATTAAAAGATTATCACAATTACAATTTCTCAGTTGTAAAGCGAGGACGCAATTTTAAACGTGATTCAATTTACTTACATTTACCGACCAGTTAAAGACTTGTTAACTGTGAAATTGATGAAATTACTGAAATTATTGTGTAGGATGAATTGATACAAAATGTATTTTCAATGATAAGTGGTTTATTTTATAGATGTCTATCGATTTAGACTTTCTCAAATTCTTTAATCTCATTTTGCAAATACCATTTACCAATGATTTATTGCTGAAAATGATAATTTTTGATTTCTTTTTTTTGTAACATATGCGCACGAGGAATATCTAAGAGATATTCTCTTTGCACGCTTTGACGCTATAGTTGCTGCAAACGCTTCTGCAGAACTGAACGCATTACATTGTCCAAATTCTGACGCGATATTAGTCTCGACTATTAGCGCAAACTGATATGGTAATTTTCTTAGTACTCATCCAACTCTTCCACTCATTTTACTCTTTTCTCCTCATTTATACAAAGACATCAATCTTAGGTAGGTATTTTCATAATTTCACGTTCGCAATAAATTCTGCGCTTGTCCAATCAGAAAGTTTAGTAATGTTTTAAAAAGGATCCCCTTCATACGTACACCACATTCATTATCCAATTATATCTGCATGTTTCACGCACCACTGCTTTTAAGGGTTTGATATTCGCTATGGAAGACGTTGAAATCAAGTGACGGAAGCAAATTAGGTAGGCTTTCCAACCTTAGGGGAACTACAAACAAATGTAATATGCGTATATACATACATAGATATATGTAGATAGGGATAAGTATATATTGAAAAGTAAAATCTTCCTCGGCAATACGTGTTAATTAATTCTGCACAATATTTGGGAGCAACGAAATCCCTAACGCTTAGCATTAGCACCATTTTGATTAAATCAGTAATGCCCCTGTCCTGGTGGTGTCTCTTTATGTTATTAAATTTTATGCAATTAATTTGTTTAAGAAACGCAATGCAGTCCATCTTAAAAAAGAGTTATATATACGCAAGCTGTCCTGGAATCGTAAAACTAGATCAATTCTCTAAACAGCAGAGAAAGCTAATGCTATGCTTATGATATAATTAAGTATCTTTCAAAAGTATATTCGCATCTACAAGATCATCGTTAACTAGCGAACCAAACACCTATTTTGATAATTTAAGTGAAACGTTATGTATATTATTACCTTGAAAACATCCGAAAGCCTAAATTTTTACGAGTTTAAATTACATATCTACCGCTTTCAAAACGTACAGTGTGCCCAAAATTGAACACAAAATTTTGGCAAATCCAAACAGAACTATAATCTAATTCTTTAGATAACACCATATGTAATACTTTACCTGTATCCGCCATATAGGAAGTTAATATCTCTAACGATGCCGAGAGGCTTCTAGCGTTACTATTATTTGGTTACCATGGCAACAATGAACAAAACATTGACATTTCTAAACTATTGATTTACAATTTTGAACTCAAGTGGCCACTTACAATTGGGATCTTACGTTAAGCCATTGTTTTAGGATTTATTAGCTAACAAAAGCATTTACAATAGTCAAAACATTTGTAAAAGCAGTTCTGCGCCTTTCTTGGCGCACTAAGTATTTCGGATTTTTTGTAGAAAACAGATATATGTAAAGTTAGGAGATTGCGGGCAAAATTATAAATATTTCGAAATCTGTTAGAAATAAGTGTATAAAACCTGTATTGTATTAGTTTATTTCTAGATAGAGAAACCAAAGACGCGGTAATATACAGGACGTTCGATTTAAAACAAGCGAGTAGATGTCTCGTTTACTAATTATCGATCACCCTGTGCATATACGAAGAGACTTTTGAAAGGTGCTCTATGCAAATATCCCACTTTTACCTCCCTGTCGCCGTAAAGGACGAAGCACAGGAACTTCCCAATACACGAACGGTGACTCCACGGATTATGCTTTACAGTTCTCGAATCCACAACTTTTAACTTGCTACAGTCAGGAGTAAGACACTGAACCATTGACGTTTTTTTTACAGGTTTGCCTTCGAGAAAAATCGATTTTCAAATGTTGATACCAGAAGAAATCTCAAGTTTTTAAATCTGACAAACATGTTGTATATCTTTATCTGTTATATAAGCTTGCGCGGTCGCCAATAACACTGTACCCTTTCCGGGTTGGAACCGCATTGTTGTCGCGGCTTCTGCCGACGCTTCGTCCTCACTCTTATGGGACACCTTCGGGGAAGCTCCTGCAGACTGACTAGTCCCCGGTCAGTTCGTTCTGGGGGTGTTTATACAGGGCTTCTTATCTACAGAGATCAAGTAGAAAAATCCGTAAATCTATAGAGAATTATAGAGAAAACATCCCAACAATTTAAATCGCGACGATGGCTTAAATTAAAGCTCCTAGCGAATGGCATGATTCATTGATCCGCAACTTTCTCGCTGTATGTAACTGTAACAAGTCCTATATGACCCTCCCCTTCTTATTTTTCTGAAAACTGGCATATTACAAATCATATAGGAAGAAGGAACAAGATGAATGTCACAAAGGTGTAAAATGTCATACCCCATGTCCGTTTTTCATGCCACCGGCAGTAAATTACAAAAAAAAGAACAGCAATACTTGAAATTAACAGTTAATTTACAAAATAAAATAAAGATTAAATAACTGAAAATATTGATATATGTTGCACTCCTCCTTATAACAAGTACACAGGATCTACAAAGAAACTGATATGTAGCAAAGGTTTTTGAGAGGTGCAGATACATAGGGGCAATTATGTAATACGAGAGCCTAACATTTTATTATGCACATCAGATCTAGATCGTAATTGAAATTACCAGTAAGGTTATCTTTTAGTAGTAATTAATTTATGGTAAATGTGATACATATGTATAGACTACGCCGGTTAAACATGTTTAATCACTTTAATTCGTTATCAACTTCATAAATATTTTCTCCGATAACAAGAAACCTATCTGTTAGTTGGAAATTTTTTTGGTATTCACCGGTTGATTAACTAGAATTTTAGGAAAATATAGGGACAAATTTTATCTAGTGTTTATAAAAACAACACTCCTTATATGAGAGCTGCTTGTGCGATAAATATATTGAAAGCAATTAGTTATTTGAATTGAGATATTCTTCTGAGTCACTGTTTTTCACATTCAATTCGTGAGCACAAAATCTTTTCGTAATGTATCATCTATATCTCAATTTATCTTAATAGGTACATGTTTCTAGCAAGTATCACCATCACCGCAAAATATTTGTATTTAGTAAATATACGGCAGATAAGCGTCTACATTTATTCTTTCCAAACTCCAGTGTTTTATTAAAATATTTATGTTGCATTTCGAATATAATAAACATTTACGACTTCCTAACTATTTTTCCCACACTTTAGTAGTAAGTGGTATTTACTATAATAACCGAATGTGAAACGTAAGGCAGCCCCAGATATAAGAACAATGAGTTCGCTTACATATATTTTAATGTCGGTCAGTGGCTTCTAGAAGTATCCGGTTTCTCAGAAGTTTCCAAGGGCAAGTCGGTCAGCCCTAAATCCATGTTTACACAGAACTACGTTCAAATCAATGTACAGGCTACTGAATCTAGGAATGTATATGAAAGATACATTTCCACCACCCTATTGCGCCGCTATGGTTAATAATATGATCTATGGAAAGCAATGAAACTTTTCTAGCGCAGATGTAACGCGAACTGGATGTCGTCTGTTGTAAATTTTTAGATTTAAGTAATTTGAAGTGTTAGACCATCAATTAATTTTTCATTTGAAGGTTTACAGTATGTATTTTGCTTGGTTGAAAGTTAGTGCGCCCATATATATATATGTACATATATTTCTAGCAGACTTCGAGATATTTATAATTTTGTCCTGTGTCATTGAAATGCGAAAATAACTATTACCTTCAAAAAATCTGGAGTAAAAATATTGTCCGTCTAGAAAGTATCCGGAATGTATTATTTTTATTAATTTTAATATATTTCTTTTTTGTTACATCCTAAGACAAAAGTAATGCAACAAGTAGGTTGTGCCAACTGTAGGCCATGGCAAAAATCATATAACAACACCAGCTGTCAAATATTGTTGATTATCAACAGGCTTAATATTTGTGAAAAAATGTCGCAAGTAGAAAGGAGAAAGTTGGCGGAATATTTGTATAGAAAAGGTGCTCAAAACGTTAAAAAATTAGTGCAATTGACTGAACTCGGAAAAAGTACAATATATGAAACAATAAAGAGGATAAAAAATAGGAGAGATATGAGCCATGGACCAGTTTCTAGAAGACCGCGTAAGATTAGCGGAAACAATCTAAACGCTTTAGCGACTTTAGGACGACAAAACCCGCGCCTAGGGTTTCGAAAACTGCCCAACAGATTTGGAAATCACCGTTAAATAAGAGTGTGTCCAGAAATTGTCCGCATATCGCTGAGAACAGAAGGTTACTTATCAAGAAAATAAAAAAAAATCCCTGCAATTACACTTTTACAAAAGCAACGAGGAATAGATTTTTGCCAACGATTTCGAGACGATAATTTTAGTGATATTTTTATATCTAACGAAAGTTGTTTTCAGCTCGGTGCAACTCATTTAAAAATCTTATCAAGAAAAAATGTTACTGTTCAAATTTTCAAATTTCCCACTCTCAGCGTGGTGCTACACCTCTCTGCATAATTGATGGCACCGTTAATAGTGCAAAGTATTGTGAAATTCTCAATGGCTTTCTTCTTAAAACGGCTCGTGCTTTATATCCCGAAGGGTGGCGTTTTCAACAGGATAATGCAAGATGCCATACTTCTACCTGCACTAAAGCTTGGATGCTAGAACAAAACTTGGCAACAATTCCATGTTCAGCAGCTTCCCCAGATCTTAGTCTCATCGAAAACATCTGGGGACTAATGAAAATTGATGTAGAACGAGCAGCACCACGAAATAAAGAAGATTTGATTCGGTCAGTTTTACAAGCCTGGACCACTATGACCGAAAAGTATAGCGTTGACCTCCATTCGGGATTACCTGAACGTTTAGTTAAGTGTTTACAGTTAAATGGAGATTGTATTAGTAAATGGGACGAATTATTTGTTGTGATTTTATTATTCAAGTAATTAAAATATATACCGTCAAATTATAGCTGTGCTTTTTGTTTTCCGGATACTTTCTAGATGGACTATACATATTGGCGTAATTTTGACGGGGTGTAGTTGTATATGCTTGACTCTGTCTACACATGGTACCAGAACACCTTCGGAATATGCAGGACATTAAACACTAAATTAAACCTCAAATACTATTAAATACAAACGTATGAGACCCACGTTACTTGGGATTATTAAAAAAAGAAATCTATTATGTTATCACAAAATGTTGATCTCCGCGATTCCACAATTCTGGGTCGCCTGTGTATACGGTCATAAATTAAACTATGTATGTATCTAGATTAAAATTTATTCCTTCAAGTTTTTAACAACAAAATGCAACAAGTAAATTTAATAAATCGCCGAAATGCTTTGCATAGGTACAACATTTTATCCTTGCACACCACTGAGACTATACTCGTATAAGTGAGCAGTCCAGTTCAGTCGGTGCTTTCTTTGCTCTCCATTACACCTTTACGCGTTTTACTCTCAGATGTAGCAATATATTGCTAAATAAATAATGACACTTCTTTCGATATAAATTCCGCTATAATCAGACAGCCGTCCGCTCTCGAAAATAAATAATGCAAGGAAAATTGCTAAATAGACGAATTTATTATCTTAAGTGAAAGATATGGTAGCTACCACGAGTAAGTAAGTAGCCGGTTGACAGGTATATGAACCGGATACATGTATACGCTGAAAGTAATTTCATGTATAATACGTACAGGTTGCGTTTGGCAGTTTTATAATTAGAAATATTCACTTACTGGCAGCGTGTTGCTTTTCGTTTTTGATTTTGCATATTGCTTTTGCATGAGTGTATGTTCAAACGTATGAATGAATCACGTTCGGTAAGCTGTTAGAATTGAACATTTTAAAACCGAACGACACATGTTTTCGCCCGAGGTTGAGATTTATAACATGTATATTAAAGAGAGCATGAAGTATCCATGAATATAAATTACATGGTATAATATACATACCTGTCGCACGGATTTTGTTTATTTTTAATAGTTGGTAATTAAATTTGTTATATATTTTTATAATTAATACTGTGATTCAGTATGTTTTTAAAATATTTATAGCAACATGCTTGTAATTATTAAATAAACTTGAGATAAGAGAAATTTATAGCTCCCACTATCCGAGAATATACATATGTATAAACTAAAACATCAACAACAAAAACAATTTCGAGATAAAAGCATTCTTATTTGCATCTTTCGCAGTTTTACATGCATACTATCTTCACACTTCTTGCCCGATTTTTTATTCTATTGTATATATCTGCAATATAATAAAAAATAATGCATTTTCTTTCATTAATAAAATTAGCACCCTCGAACAATTTTTATTTTATTATTGATATCTGCCACATACAGGATGTCCCAACGTTATGGTATTTTAAAATGGCGCCTGTTGTGTAAGGAATAAGAAGGCTAAAATTTTCTGATAACATCCTGCACATAGTTGAGTCCGAGCAAAGGTATCGCGACCTCTTTCCAAGTCCCGACGTCGGAATACACTACCGGTCTCCTGATACTGGTTCCAAAAGTTTTGAACCTTTGTGAAAGTCCCAACTGGAAAGCCACAGACCGTTGCGATTAACCAGCCTCAATCATTGTTACGGTTCTAAAAGCAAATGCGTCATCCAGTATTTTTCAAAGGTGTCTTCGTATATACACGGATCGAAAAATAGCGAACCAGGCAGTTACTCTGTTATTTTAAACTGTCTCTTTCCACATCTGAAATACATCATATAGTCTTTATTGTAATTGTTATTGCTGTAACTAATGGCCATCTACTATATCTAACGCTTGAATTTTTTTTCCACTTCGACAAATTTGCGCACTTGTTTGTAAAAACTATTCTGTATTTTTACTAGAACAATAAGTGCGTTTTGGTCATTTGAGAATGTTAACCTTCTACTATTTACACAGTAGATACAGTTCTACAATTGTAAAAAATTGAAGCAGACAGTTGTATTGTTATGTTGTCTCATATACAACCAAATTATTTGAAAATGGATACTTGTACACGAAACAAGTTTCTAAATAGCTTTTAGTTACAATATTAATAATTGCAAACAAGGGTACTTTACCTCTACAAACATTTTAAAATGTCTCATATTCCTGCTAACCTGGTGGGATGATTTTACATATTTTATTTTCTGATATATTAACGCCAAAAAAGTTTTCCATTTGATGCGTATATTTTGCTCCACACGGTACCTACAACCTACCACTGCCTATTTAGAAATCAACAAGTTGGAAAACTATAAAATATCTTAATATTTCCCCCAAAGATGTTCTAGATCCAAGTTAAATTGAGTCATCCTTTAATTTAAAACCTTTCAATTGGATTGGTTCAAAAATACATGTCTCAAGCGGACAATGTAGCCCTAAAATACATTTACAAATAAGTTATGCTACTGTTGGTGCGTGGATGGGGTCCCAAACCACCACGGGACTAAAGAAAATAGAAACCCAGATAAGCTGGCAAGAGAAGCAGCGAACATGCCTTTCATTGGTCCTAATCCTGTTTGTGGTCTCCAAAGAAGCCACTTAAAAGAAACAATAAAGGCATGACAATCTAAAGGCCTTGTAATGCGAAAATATCCCAGAACAGAAACAGGCGGACCTTAGATTACTAGCAGAACCTTTGGCAGGTCGATGTAGACTAAAATACTATTTTAAATTAGGAAAAGCTGAAAATCAAGTCTGTCGTCTTTGCCAAAAAGATCTGGAGACGGTAAAACGCAATCTATGGAAATATACTACCTTCAGTCGCACAAGATACCAACATTTCTATAGACTATTTCTTGCATCTACTAAACTGAAGGAAGAAAGTTCTAGAGTAACATAAAAATTTATTAAAAGCTTCTAACCATTCAACATACCACGGGCATTTTGTTACGGTATATCTATTAAAGTAGAAGTCTACAGTACAGGGCGTGAACAACGATTCGATTTCGTCGTGTATTTCCGTTCCATAATGTAATGGACACAAATTGCAAGAAAAACACACGAATCACTATCTGCACGCTCGCGTTTGCGTCATCGCCCATCGCTAATTGCTGCGGATACTCATCGCTTTTCAATCGCCCAATTTTACTTTTGTCACGTCGTGAATGTTCCAATATGTAGGTAATACAAAGGAACTTGTATATTCCAATAAATTTAAGCAACGCACCAGTTAAATTAACGCTGCCTTGAAGCCGTACGGTCGCAAACACCGAACACCTACTTGTGCAAAAGTACTGGATGCAACCTCTCCGCACAGTTGCAAGAGAGAAGTAATTAGTAGCACTATTCTGCACACAATGCACGAAATTAATATAATCCGCCAAAACAAATTTCAAATACATTCGTATGTAAAGCAGTAACGGTAAACATTTAATAGCTATAGTTTTAAACTTTGCATTCGTGCGCCGTTATGAATATTTGCTTACATAAAGCAAAAAGCTCACCGGTAAAAATCTAGGTACGTATTCGAAATTAACCAATAAAGTTTATATTTCAATTAAAACTTTTAGTAACTCTATAAAGTTAGTTCGAATGGTACTGCTTGTGCGAATAGAAGTCGAGAATTTTGTTAGTAAAAACGCTGTATCACTTTAAATAGTAAGGCTGGAATTTTTATAGCAGACTTTTAAATTACCTCGTTTATGGATATTGCAATTTTTTTTGTGCTTATAAACCTTGTTGACTAGTTTTTATTGCTTTCCTCAATTGATTTGTTCGAATAAGGTATATACTCTTATAGCCTATCTGTTGGCGTAAAAGAAAAGTAATTGTCCGGTATTATCAGTTGAGTTTGTTAATTCATACTTAATGCCTTAAATATTTTATAATTACTTAAAAAGAGCCGTTGAGATCTAAAGATAATCTATTTTTAAAGGTATTTACCATTAGAAAGTGAACTTGCTAATTTGTCTATGAAACATTGCGTTTAGGTAATCGGTACCTAATACAATAAATGCCTAGATCCCATGTTATATCAAAAATTTGTTTTTCAAAATTGAGATATTTGTAAGCTGGGCTATTCTCTATTAACGTTAAATGATATTTACAACGATAATTAATATCTTACTTATGTGTCCAGCCTTGTTGACTGACAAAATTTATCCTAGTAGTAGGTGTCATTCATCTCCATTTCTGTCTTATTTTTTATTTCGCAAAACCAACCTGTATACTTCAAGTGTGTATAACCTCTTCGCATGTAGAGCTTCCAATAAAAACTCCATAGTTGAAATTACTATGCCATAAATAATAAAAGAACCATAATTAACCTTAGAATTAAGTTATATCAACTAATTATTTTTCGACCAATTTTGGCAGACTAGAATATAATACTCAAGATTGAAAGCTAAAATGTAAAACTTTTGGACAAAAAGTAGCAGAATTTAGTAATTACGTATCTAAATACTTAACTATTCACTGTATTATTTCGACCATAAAATCATATTATTCTCCAATATCACAAATTAGCATGTATGACCGTGATACTGATTACACAAGGGGATTCAAACACGTACTGGGAATATTCTTAAAAATAAATTGAAAATGTGTCTTAAATATGCAATTAAAAAGGCAATAAAAAGATTTGAAAAAGCTTACTGGAAAAAACATTAATGTGGTTTTTTCTTGATATTTTTATACGTACAAAAGCATGCAGTATCCACGAGCATGTAGTTAATTAAACCGGAATTTCAAGTAAAAGGTTTCATTTACTACAAAGAAAATTGGAACGTATAACCTTTGGGACAGGTTACGAAGATTTCTCGGAGTAGAAAGACAAGGAATTGCAAGAAATGACCCTGAGTAGAGGAAGTTATTTTGTTCCAGTCGTATTTTAAAATTTTCAAAATTACCCCTCATGCACTCCACATTTACAACAATCAATCTGGGTAAAGTATTCGTAATAAATATAACTAATAAAACATGGGAATTAGCGACACCTCTTAGGTATCAGGTGTTTTGTGTTGTTATGTTACGTGAAAAATTCACGTATTTTTAATGCACTTTGTTTATCCGCTCTGTGAATTAAAACACGAATGAAACTATTCTACAAATTACATTTTAAGCTAAGTAATATTTCAATTTTTTTTTGCTTAAAGAATTCAGGTATTTGGTGGTATTCAAACCTATGAGGGAATAAGTGGTAGTTTTGTGGAGAAAATGGTTTACATTTCAACATTGACAAGAAAAAATAAACAAAACTTGTAACAATTTTTATTCTCGTAGGAAGTATGTTTGGAAGTTGAAGTTCTCGTAAAAGAAAGATGGATCAATTATTTTATTATTGAAAATACCACACCAGACATTAATTTTAAATAAGTATCGATACTTACATTCCATAATGAAAATTGGATTTTCTTAGACCCAACACCTATAGTTCTGGGAAAAGACGATGCCGTTTGACTTCTCCTGACCATAAAATTTGATTCAGAAACATTCTATTATCTTATCGTACACCTTCAAACCTTGTACAAAAATCAAATCGGAAAATAAAACTCCTCTCCCCCTGAGTGCTTATAAATCTATCGTGAGATTTTTTCGAATCCAGTTTAAACAAAACATGTGTCTTTAAACCTTCACAAAATGCTTATGCGATCGAATGGCTGATTGGAACGTAATAAACGAAATAGCTATCTGTTATTTGCAAACAATTAAATCCTTTAACGAAAAAATGTTGTAATTTAAAATATTACTTAATGTAACTCCTAGAATAGTTTCCATTTATGTTTTAATTCACCGAGCACATAAACAAAATACAACAAAAATACCTGAATTTTTCATACAAATTTCAATACTTTTTGATCACAACTTTAAACACTTAAGGGTTGCCACTAATTCCCATTTTTTATTAGTTATATCAATTACGAAAACTTTAAACAGATTAGATGTTGTAAGTGTGGAGTGCATAAAAGATGACCCAGAATGGAGGCATGTTCATTTATTTGTAAGATGGGAGGGAGGCTGTAATTTGATATTTGAGTATAGCTGCTAATTCTGAACAACTTTTAAACTTAAAAACAATTTCCTCTGTGAAAAATGGGCTACTTTACTCTTGATCCTCTTTCAATTTAAAGTGTCCATACTGTATACGATAAAAAATAAATTACGTTTAATGGGGATCAAATCGATTTTAAAAGGTGCTCATCAGGTCCATAAGAAAAGAGATCCCATATGATGCGTACCTTTTGACCCACGTTGTATATTTGCTTCACAATATTTTGAAGAACTAGTAACTATACAAATAATCACTTCTTTAATGACTACATCAGTACTATACAGTCGAATTGGTGCTTCTCCTTTTTACAAGTTTCCGAATCATCTTCGCTGGAAGATGGAGCTACTGTGTAGCCGCTACTTTTCAACAGTGTTACAACACTAGTTTTACTTCTTTTCTTTCCCTGACAAAGATCGATTGTTTATTTTATTTAGGCATTACAATATATCCATGCTGCGCTCTTTTGATTGTTCGATAAGATAGATAACTCTAAATTTCTAGTTTACATTCATCAAGAGCAATAGAGTAAAATTGTATCCGCAAAATGTACGCCATACCTGAAAATATTAGTATAGGCAGTATCTATTGGCAATCAAGATAAACGGTTAGCCAAGCCATTATACTTGTTAATGTTCATCACACCTTCTAAACCAATAACCCAACGCCGCCGTTAATCTTTCGTAGACTTTCATCAGAGGACTACGCCGTCTACCATGCTATTCCCTACATTCTTTATACAGTATCGGGCGAACGCTGTATAAGTTTCATGGTTTGATCTTCACACAAACTTCGCTTCAATCAGATAGCTTTAAATTTATAGACCGGGAACGTATAATAGAATATCGAAATAAATATGTACGATTTCTATTTACTCCGCGATAGATATTCTGCCGTAAGCTGAAGTAGGTATTGAAATATCTCAAACGCAAAGTTACTCTTATAACAACTTTGTATTATCGATATACAAATATAGCTGTTGTGTACCGGTATAGAGCAAATTCCAAACTCCAGGCTCTAGGTCTAAGTCTGCGCAATCTACGAATAGAATGAGCTACCAGGCTTCAAATTTATGTCCAGCTCTAGATTATATATAATGATGATTTGTTGTTAATGATTCATTTTAAAACTATTCATAGATAATGAAAAAAAAATCCAAATTCGCTCAAAGTTTTCTTATGAGATTTATTTGGCATATAGTAATAATAATAATAATAACGAATTTTATTTCTCAATTAATAACATAAGAAATACAAAAATAAATAGATAATGCTAATAGTTAAATTAATTAAGGAAACTCAGAATATTTGCCTAAAAAGTAACCTAAGCTAAATTCTACAAATGATTACTTAATACTTTTAAAAAAGATCTTTAATTTAATTAACTAATTGTGTACTTGTATGAGCATTAAACGTTGAATATGATGGTGTAATAGAATATGATAGGCAGAGCAGCAAATAACAATGTTCAGCATCTCTATAGATATTGGCAATCAGTTGCTGCAAGTGAACCCTGCAATTTCTACTAAAAGCTGGCTCGGATAGACGGATAGACGACACTCAGATGGTAAAGAGTTAATAATTTTATGAATTTGGTATGAACACTTACGTTTGAATTGCCCCATCCGTTGAACCAATGGTGTTAACCTACACCTACAAAACGTAAATTTAAGTCATGTATGTCTCTGTGAAATGTAATGCGATTGTACAAGTAAGCAGGCTATTTTTGTGTACGAATTTTATAGTCATCCAAAGGTACCTTTGTAATTAGCCAACCCACTTCTCTCAATTTGTGGGAAATACGGTTATATTTTCGTATTCCAAAAATAAGATGTAAGCATGAATTCGGTATTGATGTATTGATCAATATTTGATATTGCGTGTGCTCTTAAACAAATTCTTATAAATAATTATATAGACCAATTATGATGTGTCATATTGGAGGATTTTTGATTATGTTTGCTATCATATCAGTTTTGTTTCAACTTATGGGAGAGTTAATAAGTGACGCAAATTAATGTAGTACATCTGTCTCGACTAAGCTACCTTTGACTTTTTTCGTGTAGCATTGAAATCTCCAAGGATGATCATATCAAAAACAACAAACTGTATAAACATGGAATTGTAAAAATGACATTATATTATTGGTGCTCTACTGCAGTAGGACACATTAAGGATTGTACGCCTAAGTGAACCAGCTAGAAATTTTACAGCTTCTTATTGCAAATGAAAGGCGTGCGCGTCAGGAGGTAATAAAATGCTTCAATAGAAAATTAATTTTATTACTCTGCGTTTGTAAGTAGTAACGAACTACACAATGGGTACATTGGTGAAGTAGTAATTCCCGAACCTCGCCTTGTAATTTCTAATACGAATATTTTTAGTGTTCTACTGACATTGTAATTACTTTTATTTCACTGCAACGTTGTTTCAAAAGTAAAGACTTGAATTTTTCCTAAACAAGCATCTCTTAGGTTAATATAGTAAGAAGTAGCTGCCATTCCTGTATGAATGAGTCTATTGGAGAGCAATTTACCGTATTTTTGCCACATAGGTATTTACTTTCTAAGAGGATAAATAACCCAGCAGACGAGAAACTTACGTAATATATCATAAATTTCGTATACACTCTACATCATGGCAAGTTTCATGCGCGAGTTTATATATAGATATTTTGTATGTCGCACGTGTGAGGGCCAATATTAAATTTGACGGACGTGAGAGAAGAAGAAGAGGAAACGGCGAGAAGAGAGACCTTATTCTCGAGTTCTGAATTGACAAAGAGCTCTACGAGCCTTCCTTTGTTGCACAATAAACTGTTCAAGTAATGTGAAAGCGTTATCACTCTCTTGAATTCTTTTACACCGCTGCTTCGTGGATATAGGAGTGCTTTAAAAGAGAAGACAATTTAAAGAAAATTTACATTTGCCATCGGCGAATAGACGGTTGCCTATAACGGCAATTCAATATACATTAAATTTGCTTTTTTTTAATGGAAAAATCGTATACAAATCTTTGGGGGCGAGATGTGGCAGTTTTGAACATATTCAAAGCCAAAAGGCAAAGAAAATAATCCCCAATATTTGAAATAAAATATTTTTTTTTTATTGGCGCACATCCAATTTTTATGCGATCGATGTTTAAAAAACGAACAACTCGTATTATTTCTAGACAAAAGTTAAAGTGAAAGGCAAGAAACATTTTATAAAAAGCAACACGAAACATTAAAATTTGATCGCCGTACAACCCAACGTCACGTAATGAAACTGGAGAATTGGCACTTATCGGAAGAAATATGAAATATTGTGAGAACTATAGACGTTTTAACTCTTGCCGTCATAACAGTATTAAATAAGGAAACTCTAGCTGTGTACAGGAACACGTTTTTCTACTGGTTTCCGGTAGAAATGTAAAGGATGTTCCGTAAAATATTTAATTTATTTTTTATGCAGCTTAAGGAAAAATTACTATTTTAAAAAATGTAGCAAAATGGCCTAGAAAGTCAATAGCAAAAATTTCGTTTTGCATGTTGTGAATGTTCTTTTGCATTTGTTTACCGTTAATATTTTGGCCAGTTTTCAACAAATAGGCTTTACGCAGTTCTTTTAAGGTCGCTCCTTTTCTTCCTTTAATGTTGGGCACTTGGGGTTTGTTTAAAGGTAACTTAAATTCTTTTAAAATGCTGACTAACTTTACGTTGGTTGACTCTTTTGGGAATGCCTACACATCACTTTCAACTGAAGACTCAGAACTCATTTTTATAAGTTTTCTTCACTTCACTGCTTGAATATAACAACTATTCAAAGCTTAAACTACCTAGCAAAATCTCAAGTTAAACTAAACACTAATAGAAAACACAAACAAAAGCTATTTGTTATAGGCTTCAGAAAAATACGTTTTTGGTGATAAGTATTTTTGTTGCATAGATGTTCAAGATGGTGATATTATCGGTTCAGCTTAACAAATCGGTTCGTATGTTTAGACCACAGTATAGATACAGAAAGCATAGGTGTTCAAAAATATTTTACTTTTATATCAATTTAAATTAGAAATAACAAAGGAAAGTAATCGGGCGAAAACTAAATCCACTCATTCCCATAAATTACTCACCAAATACCTATTTCGTATCTTAAAGAAAGCCTTACTTTTTGTAAAACGGAAAGTAACAACTATTATTATAAAAGAAAAGATGATATAATGAGCAGATATATAAGTACGAAGTATGGTTCACGTATTCTAAGCTTTAGATGTCTACTAAGAAGGTAATTAAGAACAATTGCTGTCGTTTGTCCGATCTTGTTTGTCAGATTAACACTCAAACGGCAGTAATAAAATGTCTCACCTTGAAAAGAAGGGCACTACCAGAAATCAAAGAGTGAGCGATTTATAAAGTCTCTGCACTATAATATGCCACGGTTAAACGTTAATCAAAACTATTTCATTGCGGAAGAGAATGTCTTGAAAATGGTGGAAACGTGAAGGAGGGTCTGCTACTGTAATGACACCAGAAAATATCGAGTTGGTCGAGGAAGTTGTATCGAGTGATCAGCAGCTGAAGGCTGGGGAAATAGAAGAACAAACAGGAGTTTCCAAAAGTTGTGTTTTAAAGATTCTGCACGAGCATACGGGTATGATATAAATTAGTACAAACTGGGTCCCAAACATGTCCAGTATAGTCGAAAGTTTTTTAGCCTCTTCGTGAGTAAGTTAAGCTGACAAAAACACATCAAAAAGTACAATTTTTTGGAATACCGAGGGCATCTTGTTAATCGATATTGAAGAACGTAAACAGAATATATTATGCCGACTTGCTATGCCAGTTAAGACAAGCCACCATTGAGAAACGCCCAGAAAAGCTGAAGCGAGGTATCTGCCTCTTATACGACAATGCTTCTGTCCACACAACTGCAATTTCGAAGGCTAGCGCTCGTCTATACGGATTCAAAGAACTCGATCACTCACCGTACAGCTCGAACTTGCCCCAAGTGACTATTTTTCATTTTCAAAATTAAAATCGGAGCTGACAGGGAGAAAATTTAATACCGAGGGTCCATGAGATGGTTTTAGAGCATTTTAAAGACAAACAGCCATTATATTTGTATAGTAGTACTGGAGCGTTAGATAAACGATCTAAAAGTGTATTTAATAGCAGGAGTTTCTATTGAATAATAACACAAAAATTTTTCTTCTACATGTCCTCTTTCTATGTTAGACCTAGAATACGTAGACTACACCTCACACCGACTGGGAATTATCCTATTTATTACGTAGTTGTATTAATGAATTAAGTTTCTCTCGTTAAAGCCTTGTACATACACAATTATGTTTTTAGGAATATTTTAATAAAGCCTTTATAGTTGCTGACTATAAAATTTATTTCCATAAATACGTTCGACAGCAATCAGAGGTTTGCACGCTTACTTACCGTCACGTATGTACACATGTATGTATGTCTTATTTGCTTACGTTCTTCGGGCGAATGCATTATTTAAAGAAACGATCTTGAAAAGCTTAACTGGCGTAGAAAACAACAACTGTGGAAGTTAATTGAGTTTTCAATCAGCAAGTCGACGAGTCAGATTAACGATGTTGCTAAACGTGTCTCTTTATTACGTACATCTGGCAACTTGCACTTCATTGCGCTTCACTGTCCATACTTTTACACATGAACGTGAACGTGCAATTCATAAATTCTGATTGATTTTAAAAGTAATATATCTTGTTTATTTCTTTAGAAGAAGGTAAACTATAATCTATATAAATAACAACTCCAGATTTTCCTAAAACATGCAGTTAGAGTAACTATTTGGCATTTTCTATTTTCTTTTCGTTTGAAAAACGAAACGTTAGAAACATTATTCTATAGATTAGTTCAGATTCAGTCGAAAACGAACAGGTATATTTAAATTTAAATACCCGCCTGGTTAGGCCGACTTCATTGTCAAATGCATTATTTACCACTACACATATGTAAACCAGCAACCAGACTATATTCTTTTTGTAAAACCTATTATTAGTATTACAGGTTACCAATAAATTTTAACGCTTTATATTGCTGCGATTGCATTTTAATTTGCATCTGATAGCATATTGGACTTTGTACTATCTACAGGAAACGACAGTAACGGATATAGTTCATTAATATTCTAACTAATCCTTATTATTATCTAAACATCGTTTACGGAACCGTTGGCCGTACGCTGTGTATGTAGATAAAAATACTCTACGTTTGAAAGGCGTGACAATTTGATTTAATTTATTGTAGTATCGCATGTCACAGGCTTTGATATTGGCATTGTATTTTACGTTATTCTTAGACATGTGTAATGTATCGCACGGGTTAACGACATCACCTCTCTGACTTCATGATTATGAGTTCAACCCTCCGTAGGTTTTAATAAATTACAGCAGGCCATTTCGATATCATTGCCTGTATCTCGTACGTGTTATTGTGTTTGTCTCATTTTAATATTGCAACATTGGTGAAATAAATGAGTTTTTGATTGCCCCTAAGAAGGACCGTCTGCTACGAACTCATAAGATATGCAATCACGTCCCTATTGCCCGTTTTCTTGTTTCTCCACTTAGTGATAAAAAATGACGAAAATAAACTGTAATATTTTATTTCTGTAACATTATCTAAAATAAAAATGTAATTTGCTTATTCTAAATTATCGTGTGTGCATCTATTTGATTTTTATTCAATTCCGAATGATGTTTGAAAAACCAATGCAATCTTATATAGTCTTACAACAAATTTCAAGAACCAGCATATTGTTTATAAAATTACGTTACAAATTGTGGTTAATTGTCGTTGGGTGTTCAATTAATTCTAGGAGATTTCCAATATTTAATTGTAAGAAGTGAAATGTAGTTTCTAGGTAGTAGGGTAGCCTTTCCTTACAGAATTTCTGCAAAAGTTCCGTGATAAGTGATAATGTTAGGTAGTAAAGTTACACAAGAAGTGATTTTTATGCAATCCACCTCGTACCATGAAAATAATGATGAATAGCGATGACTTTTTACACGTTTAGTAACGTGAAGTTTTTTTAAGTGTTGTGACAAGGAACTTGCCAAGATTGTAGTTTTCTGTAGTTTTAGTAACAGTTTGAATAATGGAAAATTAATGATTTAATTTGAACATAGAAGCGCTATAAAATTTTTGGTTAAAGAGGAAAATGACCCAAATACTACACATAATCGAGTGATTGCTATATATCGTGAGCTCCATTATATTATCTAATAAAATTTTAATTTCGTTCAAGTCAGGAATTCAATGAAGTAGATTCCAAATTTTAATTGACCTCTTGAAGCAAGAACACAGTAACCACGAAAGAGAATTGAAGATAAACTGTCAACAGATCCAAGAATGAATGTTTCGGCTATTGCGAAGGAATTTTACATATCAGAGACAATTATTGAAGCCTCAGATAACGATTTAATGACGAACAAAATGTTCGCGAGGTGAATTACTAGGTTCCTCGCGCCAGTACAAGCTTTTTAGAGGAGAAATTAGTTAGCAAAATGTGGACGCATTAAAACTAAGCTGCGATATCTTTCGAAAATTATCGCTGGTAATGAAACGCGAGAAAGTCTAATACCTTCCAACAAAATAATTTCAGTCGATCAATTATCATCAAACGGCTTGGTAACTATTTCTTAGTATCACAAGTTTGTTGCAAAACCTGTAAGCCCATAATGAAAAACATTCTCGACTGCTTAAGGAATTAACATTATCTGCATTATGGGCTTAGGCAGATAATGTTTATTCCTTAACCAGTCGAGAATGTTTATCATACGTTTCAGGACATTTACTTGAAAGCAGAACAGAAACAAAAAGGGCAGTATCATCCCTTCATCTGAGAAGCTTCTTAGATTAGCGTGTATGGTGTACAGTAGTTGCTACTGGTTAGCGCAATTTATAAATGTGCCGTCCATAATGAAATAGGTGTTTGATTTTAAAATTGATTTTCGGAGGGAACATTCCATCAAGAGAAATCCCATCACGCAAATATTCTTTCAACAATAATTAAATTGTAAGCGTATGCAAATGAGACATTTTGTTGAACAAATTGCTTCCCGCTCAGCTAGTTTCACTCCTGGTTTAGTCCTGGTGGGGTTGGGTCGCCGTGTCAACTGTGGCCTACCACATTAAGAAGCTCCATATGGTTTTGGGCGAAACGTCGAATTTTCCATGACACGGTGCAAACCCATTTAGTTTTAACATTAATATGTTTGAAATTTTTAATGAAAATGCATTCCACTCTTACAAAAAGTAAAACTACAATAATTCTAATACCTCGAATTAATAAATATAGTCCTTTTTATTGAAAGAGCGGGGTTGTAACATGTCATGTTATTGGTGTTAACGCAACTTCTTATCATCAATTGCTTTCCGAGTATGTCATGTGGGAATTTTAGTATCAGAATCTCTAATAAGTTCAGATTATAACGTAGCACAAAATAATAAAATAAGAGGTCTACTTGGAAATATTATTCAAGATGTCGCCTGAAATTTACGTTAAGGTGTTTTATTATTAATGTTACAGAAATAACGTTGCAGATATTTGTGTCCACCAAGAAGTAGACGTAAAGGTCCTTAATATGCTTTACTTATATTTAGGTGCGTGGCATGATTAATAGCTGCATTTAGACGACCATATTAAACGACTAGTAACATTAATCAATTTAATACGTTAACCTAATGCTGCTTAAAGTAGTTAACCGTAGTTTATGTGCGATATGTATGTTATACGTATAAATATAGCAGTAACTAATGATATATTAAATGTGATCTTCTATCATATTGAAAACTATAAACAAACAAATTAAGAACGCGCATTACGATGCTTCGTTTATGCAGCAGACCGCATAGCTTTTTTATAGCCTTTGATTGTATTATCGTGTACTAATTGGATTCATTGCTACCATCAATAGTATCCACAGACAGCGACAAATCCCTTCACGAATAACTCCTATTCAAATCAGATCCATTATTTTCTAATAATAATTCAATTCTAATTTATTAAGTGCCTACGTAAACCAATTTCACGTAAAGCGTACAAGCCTACGAGTGCGAAATCACAATCGTTCACGACAAAACCCACCGTATAAATTTCATTTATCGTTGCCGATGTTCTCAATAAGAAGCTCACGAATATATTTCCGCTGTAAATTCGAACGTGTTTTCACGTCCCAAGAAAACCAACCTGAATTTGCTTCCGCATAACGAATTAATTTGAAAACATAGTTGGAACGCCACGGCGATTGACGTCTTATGAATGTATGATGTTAAAAATACAACGTCGAAGGCCGCTGTCGTTAGCGCCATGTGGAGTAACTTTCACCCAAATGCGCCCATGCAACCTATGTTAGAGCGATACATTTTCTGACTCATTTCCAATTCTACAGCTCCTTATATAACCATAGAACTTTCCTCTCTCCGGGTGCGAGGTTTTATTAGCTAAAATTTATCTATGTTTTAATTTCTTCATACAAAAGAATTCAAAATAAACTCGTTTGCTTCTTTAGAATTGTTTCACCACTCGGTAAGAAGTCGTCTCGTCCAGATCGCTCTTATGACCCTTATAACATATTACAGGCTGTCATAATTTGTGGATCGTAGAAACCACATTATTCCATAGCGGGTCCCAATACGGCACAACACTGAGAGAAATGGAAAGCTCAATATACCGGCCCAAAAGGACCATCTAAAATAGGAAATTATAAAACAGGAAAAAGTCCAGGGCCTCGTACTGGCAAAGCGCTAAGACAAAGTCATTCGAAAACAAAGGTTCACCAAAGAAGACAAAAACAATACTATCTTCCCGCAAAGGGGATTTCAAAATACTGACCGGTTTATTGATAAGCTATGAATATATATCATATAGAATCTAGAAAGAACTGGAAATGAACTCTAATATCAAGGAGATCTGAGGACTAGAACAAATTTTATGCAAATGGATTGTCATCGTTTATAAACAATACTAATATCTCGATAGGAAAATTTTTGCGCTACAAAGCTGAAAAAAACTCCTCAATTAGTGCTGAACAGAAGCAACAGACGTCAGTGTCCTGGCTTCAATAACAACAATAATAGACCCTATTACTTGCAGTAGCAACGAAAATCATATCTGCGAATTTTCTTAGAAAAATGCATCATTTTTGGATGTTAACTACACGCATTGTGAGAGTAGCCAAATTACTTTGTTAAAAAAATTTAACAGAATGCTATAGATGGCCATTGTGAAAATTTCGTAAACGTTTCAAGAACGTAATAACATACATCTGAAAGACCTTCGCATTTCTTTAATAGTATAACTTTAGTGAACTACAGAAATCTACAAGAATTTTCTAGTATTTGTACTAATTCTCAGCTTTGAAATAAGCTAGCACATACATTACAATTCAGAGAAAAAGGAGCAACATAAAAATTCAATTAAAGGTTCACGTCACTATTTGCACTCATTCGGGAATTAAAGTGCATATGGTCACCTAAGTTATAAAAAGCTTACAAGAATAGCCAGCAGCAGAATAACAACGATTAATTACGTTTGCCGCTCACAACTACATTCCTATTGAAATAACTTCACCTCTAGGAAGGAGTAGTAATATACATATGGGGGCACTAGTAGTTGGAATTTTCGTAATAAAATCATCATCATTATTCAAACTAAATACTCTGCCATAGAGAAATGCTTTCGCGTATTAAAACATTTCCTAGTGTCAGCGTTTTTGGAATTCTTAATTCCTCAAATAATTAAAGCGCATACTTTTGGCCTTGTATTATTTTGACGAGGTCAACATACACTAATTGCAACAAAAATATATGGATTCTAATAGTAGATAGCAGGAATGAGAACACTTAATTGATAAGGACGTAGATGGTTATAAAATAGACTTACTACTGAACATATCGATCTTATCGATCTGTAACATTAGATAATTGCAAGTAAAATTTTTCATTTGTTCGATTGTTTTGTTGATTGTGCATCGTATTACCTTCCACTTTGTGTTAATAACAATTCTCTATAACACAAGACGCCTTAGTTAATTCGCCATTCACGACACAATTGCAGCAAGGTTAAATTAAAACTCCATCTCGTAATTAATTTTAATTTTTAGGATTAATTTCTTGAAAACTACATATTACTACAAAAAAAGGTCGAGATAAATAATTAAAAGCAATGAGAAATATAAGTATTTACAATTACTCACTGGTCTAGTTTATTTTAGTACGGAACAAAGATAACGGAATTGCCTTTTAGAACCCTATTTTACCATTGAGGAAACAATCATCACTGATTATCAATATTAATGATTACCATTTATTATACCTCTTTCTACCTCAAAGAATTTTTTCAACGAAGCTGAGATTTCGAAGTCTTCCTTCCTTATTTGTAAAGTAAAAAGTGGACAGTACCAGTAAACTGATTTATAACTGCCAAACAACACTAAACTATCGGCACCCTCCACACCACACAAGTTTAATAAAGTCCGGAACAGTTGTTTCGAAGAATACAACTTATATGGTGCAGAGTGTGCCGACACTTTAATATTTGCCATACTACTTTGTACAAGCGGTAAAAAAATATATATACGCAATATACAAAAATATAAAATGAGAAATAAGAATAAATATATCTACATATATCATTTAGTGAATAAAATATTCTTTGACATAAATATTTTTTCAAATAAGTTCTAAACTTTCTGATATTTCCGTATTCCTTAATCGAAGCAAGCAAAGCATTAAATAATTTTAGAGTTATACACTCAGGTGACTTGGATACATTAAATCTAACAAAAGGAATGCGTTCAATCTTGTGTAATAACGATCAACATCACAGTTCCTGATAAATCTGTCCTTATTTTTAAAAGCATAAACAGGTACATATTTCGAAGACATACAAACTCCTTGTTAATACTTTGTATTCTTTTAATATACTTCTACACGCTCACTTCCGCCAATATTTGCCACCAATGAAGAGTAACCCCCAGAAACACATTCCATAACGCATTCTAATAATTATGAAAAATCATAAATTCCTTTTTACCTTTATTGGGTAGATTGCACAATAACATTTCTAATTGATACAATAGAGCGTTCTAGCACATCTCTGTCTTTATTAGATAAAATAACGGAGATGTCATCTGCGTAAAAACTGAAATTTGTCTCCACATCCACAATAATATTCTCCACATCATTTATACAAGGCGAAAAGAAAACCGATCCAAGTACCGACCCTTGTGGTGCACCTAGTCAATTTTCTGAACGTCGATTATTCTATTACGCTCAATTCCATAACGTTGTGCATTTAAACATCTTCAAGGAATTTAAGGTCAAGTGGTAATAACCACTGAAATGAAGTATAATATATAATGGCTCGTATTGAAGTTAATCGTGTAATCTAAATCCAAATACCCAATCCAATACCTAGATTAACTTCTTTACAAAAAAGAAACTGCGGGCTCGCCGGAAAACTCAAAACACAGCGCTAGGAATGTAATTATTATATTTGCTTCATAGGATGTGCATAATTAAATTTATTACACATTAATCCCACGTAGGGTCAGCGTGGCCCATGAATCAACAGACACTATTTCAATGTGAAAAAAAGGTTTGTGACGTTCCGATTTTAAACACTCGCATAATTACATTCTGTAATTCCACCAGTGAGTGATTAAGTTGTCTAGCCTAACAAAGGCATGATTAACGATTCCAAGCGAGCAGTATTGATCGACTTTTGGTGGTGGAAACAACAATTCTCTCAAGAATTTTTGGGTAACGATAGCTTAAATAAATTTCATATAAATGTAAACAACAATTTACTGCGTCCTCTTCACATGCGATACCATATTATTCAATTTGCTTTTTGAATTTTGAAGTATAAGTTAAAATACGTCAAAACAATTCGCGATTTCTGTGTAAAATGTTCGACTTTCGCATGCATTTTGAAATTAATTTAGCGTAACGTCTTATGGGGATATCTTGTACAATTAATAAAATTATAATTTGAAAAATCTCACATCAGAACCAATACTACAGATTTCCAAAACCGCATTAAAATATATAGGATCCTTTATGAGAAAGAGACCTATTTCATCTAGATTAAACAAGTCAATTTTTTTACATAACTTTAAGTAACCCAACAATATACGCATATAGATGTCGGAGACCTTTTATTTTAAATAACCAAGTTGATGTCGATTTAATATAATTTAAATCGAAGGACATGTCTAAATATCTTGGATTAGTTGACCTGGTAGCTTAACAAATTCTAAGATTTCAACAATTAAAACAATATCGGTAGTAGTTTACACACGGACCTTTAAGAGCTATTAAGCTCGTCATTCAATTCTTAAGTATTACTGTTGACAGGAGTACAATAAATATAATAAAATCACCTGAGTAACTCAGATTTTTATTTACAAAACATTTACTCAAAGAAATATATAATACTAGATATGATATAGTACCTTTTAATATAATTTATTATATCTTTCATTATCTAGGGCCAGTCAGATTCCTCAATTAGAGATATAACAATGCTGTTATGTTGTTAATATTAACAACATAAAAAAACATACGCCCGATATTAAAACATGACAAAATGTTCATACTTTCACATAATGCCGACATCGCTACCAACTCCGAGCCAAGCGATCAGTAATCGGGAGCCAACGTTTCGGCAACCGACAACAAATACAAGTATTCTTTTTTGAAGCATAAATACTCTATCGTGATCTTCCATTCGCCCCCAAAATGATAATATTATATGTTAAATGGGGATACGCCAGCGCGTATTAAACTTGAAGAAGTTGCATTCTATCCAGGCTTGATTTTAACTTTAATATTCCAAAGAATGGAGAATTCAGTGTTTGACAAACAGATTCTACCTGAGCGCGCCGTGACAGTTTACCATCTAAGGAAAGGCGCGTAAGTACTAATTGTTTCGCCAGCAATAACACTAGGAGATTTAGTTATATAGAATCTAAGTTTTACCGTTTTGTTCTCATTGAGTATAAGTTTGTTTCTCAAGCACCAGTCGCGCATTTCTTTTTCACATCGATGAATCTTGTCGTCCAATTCCTCCTCGATGTTGGCATGCAGAACAATGTATGTGTCCGCGCCGAAGCTGACACTGCTATCAGCGGACACGTAATCAGGGAAGTACACGCAAAATAAGAGGAAAATGAACAGGCCTAGAACAGATCCTTGGGCAACACCAAGATTTATTTCATACGCTGGAGATCTGACACCGTAGCACCTAACCAATTAAAAATCGAACCGCGTATGCCAAGAGCATGCAATTTCCGACGCACAATCACGACCGGCACGGTATCGAACGCGCGCGAAAACACTGAAAAAATTGAAGTGTAGCTGTTTCTGTGCATCGGCCCGCCCGTTCAACATTTTCTCAAATTGAGATAGTTACACTTAATTTTCAAAGATTTCTCAAGGTGGCCGCCATGAAATGTTTTTGTTCTTATCGCTCAGTATAAAGTCACTAGGCGGCAAAAGTGATTGTATTGTGATGAGGCACTACTGATAATGACTATGGAATACTATCGATAGTTTTGACTATCGATAGTTCATAGTGATAGTCCTTTACTATCGATTGTGCTAGCGATAAGACAGTAAGATGGAAATACAAGGAATAGTAGAATCCTTGCGTTGATTGTTACATTTGTAATGAAACGATTATGTGATGTTACACTGATTACCAAATTGGACTAAATCACGTACTCGAACACTGCGGCACTTCAACAGCAATACTGAACTAACTGAAATTAGTACAGTATTGCTGCTGAAGATGATAGCTTAGTTATCGAAACGTGCGTCCAGTTTTAGTGAAATGTTGTGGGAAGGGGTAATAGTGAAGTGTTTCAGTGTACCAAATTGGACACTATTTTTCACATAAAAGTTAAACTTATACAGAATTTGTTTATTTACTTATAATTTGAACTAGTTGTTTTCTTTTTCCCTGAGATGTAGTTTTAGGTACTGTGTTGCCTAATAAACTGAAAAAAAATATTTTTTTAATCAACGTATATTCATCAGTAAAAATTTGATATTACAAATTGAAAAAATTGCAGAATACAGATATGTCAATGCACAGGAACAGCTAACAGGTATTTTATTCTAATTGTAAATAGTGTAAAACGTATTACATATATAATACCTGTCTTTCGGGAAACCCAAGTAATGTACGTATGTTGCAGGTTCAGCATATGTAACGCTCATACGAGACAAACATGGGCAATAAACGCCATATACTTATAGAAAGTCAAATAATTATGGATAATGCGACTATCGAATCATTTGCTAAAATAATAAAATAGTGAAAATCTCTATCTCATTTAGTGTACATTTACTATTGGGTACAAGGGTTTATAATATTTCATCGCAACATTCTATGTTTTTAGACCTGCATACTTCATATTTAGAGTGCTAACAAAGGCTCTACAACTTCTTTATCAGAAAACTCGAAGAATTAATCTATCGGATAAAATTTGAATCACGACTCAGGAGCGTAAGGCATTAAAAACCAGGGTTAACGAACTCAGGACGTCAAATGCATTAGCGCAAATGTACACATATGCATTTTTATTAATTATGGCCACTTTCAGCGTTGCCATCAATTATGTTAGATAATGTTGTTTGAACAAATGGCACTCATAACCCGCGTATGTAGACCATCAGTACAACATTCACTCTCCCTCTTGCACAACCCTTCTTCTGAATAATATGCGCGATCACGCACATATTAATATATATACCTAGTGTAGGACTTACATGGAGATTTTGTGTGGCCCAACTTTTAAACAGTACGTGACAGTTTTATAGACGCCCTATTTCTCTCTCCTTCCTTACCATCATCTTCCATAACGCACCTGAAAATATTAATAAATATTAATGAGGGTTAAAATTGTAATAATAGGAGATAATAGGTAGCCGAGATGTAGCGTGTACAGTATTACAATGAACACATGTACGTTTTTCATTGAATATGCTAAGTAAAATGTATTCCCTATCTGTACGTGATGAATATGATAATATATTCGACGTGGGTTACCTCTTCTTCCTGTCAATTACCAGTTACTCATCTTGATACTCACATCATTTCCATCCATTCTTCAAGTACCATACACTCATTCCCTCCTTAGCAACGGACAAAAGTGCAATTTTACTATGAATTAGAGAGGATTTCTTTATTCCGAGTAATTGCTTTTGGAGTGCGTGAGGCAGTCAACCGCATAAAGGTGGATGCAGATGCGGCGATTTATATTAATATATAGTCCTTATTTTTTTATGTCTTGGACAGTGCGATAAAGAAACGCAAAAAACAATTCTACATATATGAATTTTTGTATATTTACTTCTACTTACATTACCATTATACTACCGGCTTATGTTCCAAGTTAAAGGCAGATAAGCGATATACCTTATGATGAATATCATAAAATAACTTCTTGTAACAAAGAATGGATTTCGTATAAAAAAAATACAGCAATTTTACTAGGAATTGGACTTTTCCATTACAAGTTTGTTGCTATTTATTTACTAACAGGACATGAGAATATTTAAAAATTTGTGATTGCTCGTATATACTTGCTATCCGCTTTTCTTTGGACTCTCAAGTATTCGAATGGCTCCATTGCCTGTTGTTCTCTGTGTCCGGCTTCTTTCCCACTAAATTTAATTTCCGCGCTATAATTTTAATTGTGCGCATGTCCCCTTTTATGCATTTCCTAATATTGATGCAATTTCTTTATTCTCATCTAAGTACGCCTATTGATTTCTGTGGTACTTTTGTCGTATTGTACAATTGTTCCTCTCTGACGAAGAATTGAATTCAATTCGAAAGCCTAAAGCACTCTAAAACAGATCTTTATTTAGTCCTTCCAATTCAGTTTTGACTGCAATCCCCAATATTCCTTCGATCCTAAGCGTTGTACAGACAGTACTCATTCTCATTTTCTCAGTGTAATACACATCACCAGAATAGATAGTTATCTATTATTCAAATAACGAAAGGCATAAATAGGTACTAAAAGTTTTTGAAGGCATAATCAATAAGCGCCATCTTACGTTTTAGCAGCATCAGGAAATAAGAAAACAAAACAAAATCCATTTGTAAATTTAAAATTAGACTCACTTATTATTCTTTAGTGATGCCAGGTAGTGACTCATAGGAAACCATTTTATTCTTTTTGTTAAGTGGGTCGACGGAAGTTTAAGTCAATCGAATTGCTGGTAGCCTACCAGCACAAATTTTGTAGACATAAAGCACTACGTAGCTTTGACGTTTACCCTTGCTTCTCGCAAGAGGGATGTTAATATTAATTCCTGACTCCCTAACCAAAAAGAGTATCGGAAAACGTACCGAATATATTTCGGTGAAATTTAAAAAGCCCTGCCGGTTATAAACTTAATGACTAATTTTTGAGTGTAGCATTTTTTGCTATGCAAGAATGCAACCTTAATTAGTGTGAAGAATCAAGTCCTGCGTTAGCAATAAATTTTATATAATAATTAAATAATTCTTTGATTAAACAACCGTTTAAAATGATACGTTACGTAAAAAAGGATTCAAGTTATAAATTTCGAAGAAGCCTATGTGAGTATGCTGTTAATGTCCAAATCTTTATAATTCAATTTAAAGCTGACAGAAAATAAATAACGTTATATTTCGAAAAAAAAGGTAATTGAGATACTCTTTTATTGGTTGTTTCCGTGAAAGCAAAAAATAGAAGAACGGTGAATATTGTTCTGTTATTCGGCCATTCAAAATTCAACATATAGAGCATAAGCATTTATATCCAGTTTTTGTAACAACTTAACTTTCTTCTACTTACATACTTTTTAGATATCAATGATGCAACCAATGTTGGCAACACTTAGCAATCTGATTCACCAAAGAGCCTTCGTTTGAAATATCAAGTCGTTACTTTATTCATTGATCTTGCAACTGTTTGCTCATCAAAGCACCAAGAAAACCCTATGGTTGTTAGATGTAAAAGTAATGAAGGAAAGTACGTATTACTTGAACCGGGAATTATACAAAGGAAGTAGGGACCCGAACACACAGCGCCTAACTCTGCCCACTCAAGCGCAGACCCTCTTACCATTGGGCCACCAAGCCGTTAAAATTAAAATGGACAATGAAGGTGACAACATAGTGCTGTTAAATATTGTAATGTTATAGTTCGCAACATCGACACCACAGATACATCACGCATAGAGAATCCAGTATGTCCACTCACATCGCTTTGGAGATTGCGAGTTCGTTTCCAAAGGCTTCAACTCTTTTGATCTCACATTATCTAGGCAGCGAGTGAAGTAGGAGAATATTATAAGTCCAGCCAATGGCGGCAATGGTCCAATTTAATGTAAAATCTTCATACAACAATCTTCAGAATAATCTTAGGCATATCTCAGTGTCAGTTTTTCATATGAACTTAAATTGGGGTTCTTGTGACACTCCTGAAATCCGCGGACCCTAAATTTATGTTGGTACTTGGCCTTGTATTGCTTGTAATTTTTATACACTTAATCCAACTTGTTCTCCGAGGAAGCAATGCTTTGTCACGAAAGCTTAGAAATAGTCAATCAAAAATCATCTATTTCTAAATTTTCCCGTCTTAAATAGTTATGCTTCATAGCATATGCAACAATCCAGTACAAATATTTTAAAATGAAAGTACACGCTTATATTGTGCTTTCATTGAACAATAATAACAATAATAGTTGGAAAAGAAGTGCCATGACCGTACAATGTTAAGAAACGGATGATTAATTAAACAAGGAATTGGTCTGTGGTGGTTTGGAAAAAAGGAGTTCTCTTTATTCACTAACTCAATATTTCGGTCTTTATTTAGATCTTCATCAACAGTATAAATTACTACTGTGAAAAAATAGTTACAATAATAAAAACTAACTTTGATTGTTTACTTTACTGTAGCCACTTTTTTCTTCAAATCACCACAGACCAACTACCTGTTTAATTAATCATGTGCTTCCTAACAATAATAACCTTACTGAACGGTGGTCAACGATCTTAAAGAGCAATAACATTTACCAGCCGTCCCACCGTTACGTTTCAGTGTATCAACTAATACAATAAAAATAAAATATGTTACGCCCATCTAATAAAATAAATTAAGCCACTGTCATCATTACCAAGAAAAACTCGACATTAAAATGCATAAACATCGTTAAAGAGACTACCAATTAGTAAGTTGTTACTGCGTGGGTTCTTCTCTTTTAACGGCATTTCTAATTTTCAGGTTAAACGCGACATCCATGTACTTATATAAATAAAATTTATTTTGCCCTAATGATGATGCCCAATATGTAGCGAAGGTATGTATATTATACGTCTGCCCACGGCATTTGCATTTTTAATTACCCCGCTCGTTATAATTCCAAACTCGGACCAGCATAACATCGGCGACAAGTTGGTACGAAAGAGAAAAGGAAAAAGGACACAATAAATATCAGTATCGTATGTGGTGTTGATGAGGCTATGCGTTATTCACACGGACCTGGGTGGCCCACTAGTGGCACACCCACACGGGTTGCACTTCTCGCAACCTCCCGTCGGACTATTTACAAACTAGTTGCTACGATGGCGCATGAAGACTGACAACTTGCTGAATGCCGGGTAGGCGCTTCACTGTTAGACAAACACTACACTGTCTAATCTGATCTCTTAGTTTAACTCTGATGAGGAGGCTTTCTGTATAAGCGTATGTTTACATCAAAAAGAGACTTCGTAAGGTCTTATCATCCGTTGCACTACACATGCAATTAGTTGGTTCCTTGAAAATGTGCGCTACGCTTTATTTAACTACCCGAACAATGGCTATCCATTGTTCACGTCGTTCTAAGCGTTCAAGTGCTTCTGCATATGTTTATACTACACCGTGTTCGTAGTCAACTTAACTCATCGAAGTCATCACTGTTTAAAATTAGAAACTCTCTACGCAATTAAAGATCATTAGTTCAAGTGCTTATTCTTGGTTATTGTGGGTTAAAAATGACAAACTTAACAAACGTGAAATCTTAATTTATGACATACGCATGTTTCAGTACTCTCCGTAAGTCCTAAAATACCACAACCCCCATTCAAATGTACCTATTTCAAAGTTTAATTCATCAGTACAGTGTTATACACTGGCTACAATTAAAAGTGCACCACCCTAAATTATTGTGAGTGATGCCTCGCAAACGAGAACTTACACTTTACAAACAATTAAGCCCCTTCGAACCTGGCCGGATTATTGGGATACATGAAGGCGGTGTTAGATTCCAGAAAATTGCGCATGGCCTCTATTGCGGTGTTGGAACCTGCGGATTGCAAATCAAGGGAAAGCGCGTAGAGCAGATTCAGGCGCCCCTAAAGGGCCACCCCCCGAGCAGATTTTCTTTTGAAGCTCTTAGTTGAACAATCCCGATTTCAGTCAGTAACATTTCTAGCGCCACAGTGACGGAACGTTGTCGGTCGTAAAACAACACTTTACAAACAAATAGCGCGTATGGGGCTCCGTAGCTACCGGTCTTTATTGTAATTGCCTTTAGCACCTGAACATAGACGCACCAGGTGAACCTTATACCTTTTCTTTTATTGAATTGTCTTTCATTTACATGTTTATAGGTAGCATAAACATTTTTGATAGTAACAAACATTATTTTTAGTGATGCATTTCAATTGCGGCCAGTGTATTTTAGGTATAAAGATATAGGGAAACTTTAAAAGAGCCAAGCTAAAAATAATGTTCAAATATGGCTACAATCAAAGTACTTAATGAATGAATACTTTGAGTAGCAGCACTAACGTATTGGTTTAGATTGTACATGTTCTTTTGCGTTTACATCTCAGGATTTCTATTTTATATATTGCTTATGAGACATGACGAGCATATTGGTGTCACATATCGAAGCACAAGAAGTATGTTAGTGTAGCAGGAGAATGTAATACGTTCTCAATGCATAAAACCACTCACTCGGGCAGATATTTCCATATATATTTCGTAATACATCAATATTTCGTCTGTATGTTGCCTTATACATTCCATATTCAGTTCCATCTCTTTCAATCATTGTCATTACTATTTTGTATCAAAACTAATTTATACTACTTGTCGCCTTCACCAATTATACTTTGTCAATTAAAATTAGTAATTTATAAATGAATATTCAAAATATTCTTTCTGCAATCTCACACAAAAACAGAAAAGCAGGAGGTAGGTAATTTGTAACGAAAGAATTCGCATATGTGGTTATTAAACGTTCTTTCTTCCATTCAAATTTAAATTATACAACGAACATTACCTTAAAGTGTGTAATAAATAAATGAATTATATTGATTCTATACTTCTTAAAGAAAAGAAAGAAAAAAACAAGCAATCTAACCCTATATACTACATGACATGGAAATTGCAACATCAAGAAGGGATGCGAATTTTTTTACAAAACTTGGCAGTAACGTATTCAAACGAAACAATTGCTAGAATTTTATTTCGTTGAAGCAAATGGTCATGACATGCAGTCTTTTGCGACATTAATATCAGGTGTATTTTTTGCGAGTTTTGATTCAATTTTCATCATTTCCTCTTGTCATACTTTTGTATAACGTATTTTAAAGATTTGATTATACCTAAAGTGCGGCGACGTGAAAATTACCACCAGTTAGGCGAATTCGACTGAAATCCAATTGTTACCGTTCACGAAGATGATTTTCGTTCAGAGGAATTACAAACCGCCTTAACCGGAACCAGTTCACCATCATGCGCTGTTATCAGTCATGAACTAGGGAGAGCCAATAAAGTCGCCGAAGAGGAACTGGTGGCAGAAGAAGAAGTAATAAGACCGTCACCTTCTATTAATAGCACTAAGAGACCAATTCTCCAGTACCAGGTTTATTGCTGATCTATAAAGATCGTCCTGAGACCCTTCAAACCATTTATCACTGAATCAGAGCTTGCAATCCTATCTACCGCATCTCTTGTTACCACTTACGGTGCTACAGCACTTACGTTTGGACTGGTGTAGGTTGCGAATGCACGGGAACGTATTCGATGCTCCGTAGTGAACCTTGATTTTGTATGGGAAAGCATACGGGGGAAACGTATCCATATTTAGTTTTCTGGCTAAAAGAGTGTGCACCGAGGTGTGGGAGTTATGGTATGAGGTACTATAGCGTATGAGAGTAAGTCTCACTTAATGTTTATCTGAAGCACCATAAACATCCAGCGTTACATTAATGAGATATTGGAACTCCACATTCTTCCACATCTGTAGCAGCTCAAAGATCCACTTTTCCAGCAGCGCCCCCACGTAGCAAGAACTTTTCTAAACCAATTCGAAGACGCCCGTTTCAATATCTTGACATTGCCACCCAGATTTCCCGGCCTCTCTCGCCAATCGAATGCATGTGAGACATTAAGGGAAGAAAACTGAGAAACTTAGCGACTACTCTCCAAACACTGGAAGCTCTCTAGCAAAAACTACAGGTTTTTTGGGGCACCACATTCCAAGGGGACATCGACCGCCTACTGAAATCAGTGCCACGAAGAATGAGAAAGTGTGAAATTAACAGGAGATCCCAAAGCATTATTAAAAAATAAAATTATTCGTTCTTTTTCTTTGAATAATTATACGTTTCTGCCAATTTTGCTAAGAGAATTCGCATCCCCTCTTTGTGTTGCAATTTCCACGACATGTAACACATTTAAATTCAAATCTGAGAAATGAACAAATATGGCTCGCTGTTTACAGTGAACTTCTGTCGAAAAGTGTTTGTATTTCTCGCATGTTATATTTATTTTGATCCCCTTTTTCCTAGCTATAAGCTATTACAATGTTTTGTATTTTGAAGGCGAAATACTAAAGTATTCGTATTCAAATGCGCCCTTTAAATCCATCGCTAAAGGAACATATTTTACTATACCTATTTGTACAAGCAGAAAAAGGCGGTAATACAACACGTCACAATATCGTTTTCGCTACGGTATAATCTTGGTAAATACACAGTGGAAGTTGCAATTGGCAAATACGATGGGTGTATGAAATCCAATATTATATACTATCTTTAGGCGATTATTGGGTATATCCAGTTTTACTTTTTATCAAGTTTATACTTCCTCGGGGCGCATTACAGAACGGGAAGTAATCAACTTGATATTTAAATTTTTTAGTGTCTACCTTTCTGCAAGTATGCAGCTCTCTACAAATGTATATATTGAACCATTGGCATGTAGATCGAAGAATTAAATCACTCGGACGCAAGTACTAACGAGTATATAATTGCAGTGACTTGTGAACAATAATAACAACTTATCCAAGGTATTCAATGTTACCTTCAATGGCTACAATTTCGTCCCAAATTTAAAAACTATAGCTGTCTGCAATATTTCATCACTAAGATTTATTGCCCTTTTGAAGTGGATAATATAACAAAACGTAGTCGTAACAAATCAAAGTGTTAGATCGGATTGAAACTGTAGATGTATCCGATCCAACGAAATGTAAGTCAAATTTAAATGATTGATTTTAATCGAAAATTTGCAACCGCACAAATTATTTGGCCAGTTACATTATTGCGACCCTCTCAACGGATTCAATATGCGTCCAGCTCCAAAAATTATTTTATACCGAATTCAGTTCTTTTAAATACTAGTGATCCGATTAAAATATTTTTGTTATTGTGCAAAGTAGCTAACTTTTAACAAATGTATCGTTTATATATTTACACAATGCTTACGATTTACCATTGAAAACATTTTATGTTGTGAGGTAATATGGTAACAAAAATGGTAGTGCGGCATATTACCCCGTGGATATTATTACGATAAAAAAGGTCCCAAATGTGACTAACTTCAATGCGTAAGATGAAATGGGTCCATGAAATCTGTACGCCATCTGAAAGGTTTTACGAAAAGTGGGGCCCATTATCTGGAATAGCTACCAAAACTAAATAGTATCTACATTGCAGGATAGATACCTATATTATATTAGCAGTTCCATATTTAGAAATTTAGAACTTTTTTTATATTTTTGCATTCTTGGTTGAAAATAAAATTTGACCTCTGCAAATTTCTGTCTTTTTTTAGTAAAACTCTAATTTCCAATCTTTAAATTATAAACGAACAGTTACCGGTACGTGCGAGTAATATACGAATAATGTATCATTGGACTTTTTTTGCTTGTAACAGCTTTGTCAATGCGAATATGGCAAGGGGAATTTCTCGTCACATATCTATATATGTAAGCTCTAAACTGCAATCTTCGCATTGCGCCTTAATTCGTTGATTGTTAAAATATGAGCCCTTGAAACTTATGTACCTTCCTTTGTTTTACTTTAACGAATGAAAGAATTGCCAAACAAAAACACTTTCAGAAAAATTATTTGCATTATTTTTCTAATATGGCACCTCATAGAAACTATTTTTTGAGAACTGCAGGGATATTTGCAACAAACGCCCAGTAAGCCCATAAACAGAAGCGAACCTCGAACAGGGAAGGTAAGTCAGCCAAGCAATATTACAGAAACTTAATGAAATGATCATCAAGTAAATTCTAGGGTATCTTCATGCGAATTTATATATACTTATTTATACCATCAAAGACCATTATTTTCGGTAGCAAAATATATACATAATAAGAACATAGAAGAAAATTGTTTAAAGTTTTTTCCATCTTGAGTTGTATACCTACACAAAGAAACAGGCATTTCACAAGTTACTTAAATTATATCAATTACCCCGAAAAGAATATTGATGGAAGATGAAGTGAAGTAAAGAAAGGCATTTAAGAACATAAAAACTTACAGGGTGTTCCATCTAAAAAATTTGCACCGTTGTAGAAGCTGCACACAATGTACACTTGAATATATTTGTTTTATACAGCACTTGTCTGCGAATATTTTTTATTTGAAAGTTTTTACTTTAAATTAGTTAGGGAAGGAACTATCTGCCCCCCACACATTGGGTGGACACGCTGTATAAATTAAATTAAATGTATCATAAAACTGAAGAAAGTTTAGCTGTTGTGCAATAAATTCTATTAGACATCTCAGCAATAGGAAAATATAAGCATTTAGAACGAAATATGGGAGTGCATGTAATATTCGTCTTACTTCCCACCCAAACAATAAATAATTAAATTTCATGTTAAGCATAAAGCACTCACACATATTTTATTTGCGATTGCTTTTGGTCGCCGCAGAAGAATTTCATATTGCATTAAAAAGCGAAAGAAATAAAATATTCCGGTTATAAAGCAATCTCTCTTGAAATTCAATTATCATTGAGCATTTGCCTTTAAAAATTAAATAAAGGTATGGATCTGAATACGCGAATAAATGTACTGTTAATATTCTTCTAATACCTCAGACGGAAAACGTAAAATTAAATTATACGTCTCTTGGTCTTTTGTTAAAACTCTTGCCTCATAGAATTTAATTAGAAGTATCTTTTATGGTTGGAAGCTTTACTAAGATCGAAATTTAGCGTAAATCCGGAGACGAAAAGTTTCACAGCGGAATAAAGCAGAAGTAAGTCGCTTAATAGACGCCTTCTACCCGATATTATCTATATTTTATGTGGCGCCGAATTTTTCTTTTGGATCTTACCGATTTTAGCGAAATCTGTCAATCAGGCGCGCAGCTTGCCGTTCGCATTATTCCACACGAAGCTTTAGTGAAAGCGTACAACATTAAGCAACCCCAACTACAATAAACCCTATCTAAACGCTAAAAACTATGCCATCTGACTAGTAAATCACTACATAGTAGCTCAACTGAGATTGTTCGGTCTTGAAAACGCTGACGAGTATTTTTGCGATAAAGGAACTTCCTACAAAATAATACTGATTCATCGGAGCTGGTATTCTAGTCGGATAAATAAAAATTTATGTTAGGTTGCGGCTCCAGCGCAGCACAGTATTGATTACTAATTATAGAGCTTAATGGAATTAGTTGGTGCTACGTCTATTGAATTATAGATGTGATGGTTAAACCCGAATCACTCTGTAAATAAACACTAAGGTTTGCGGATAAAATATTTAATCCAAATGAAAAAACTGTAAATTATTCAGTTTTGGACGGAATATATCTATCGACCAGAATAAGTGAACGTCAACTTGCGTAAACGTTGGATATATAGCGCATAAAAACTTAACGGAATGTACATTAGAAAAACCCACGTGAGCAAATAATCAACAATATTGAAAGTTAAAATAACATTGAATAGTAACAACCTACAAACCTACATGACAACATCACAAAGCATAAAATTGATAATAACCTAGTGGAGAAACAAGATCCAAAACGACAATAAATAAAACTGTATTATTTAGTCGAATATCCACGCCTACATTTCACGTCTGGATTTACACATACACATACGTACATAGCTATGTAATAATACATTAAAGAATATACGTCAAAGAAACCCTTACATGTATACATTAAATTTTGATTTATGACTTTATAAAAGTCATAATTGACCAAGGGTGGTAGGTCGACAGTTGCTTGTAACGTCAGCCCTAGTCGGTATAACGCTCGAACCGGATATTAACCAATTCCCTTACTCATTAGCCGCAGATACGAATTATCAAGACAAGGCCGTCGCGCTTAATGCCAGAACTACTTTGAAGATAATGCTTAATTGTGTGTTTTGGTAGTACGGTGGATGTACATTAGAAAGTCAAGATAGATGTCTGCGCACTACAAACATTAAACAGTATTAAGCGACCCTGAGTTCATGCAGGGTATAACTTGCCCAGTAAATATATAAAAAGGAGACCATATACAATTATTATTCTCTTCGCACTACATAATGGTTCACTAATTCGAAAATTACCTTTAATTGTTTCATAAACGTATAAGAACGCTCAAAGAAAACACATTTGCAATTTTTTGCCATGATAACTTAATATGGAATATCAAAAAAATCTCTAAATTTACAAAGGACAATGCATTATGCCCTTTTCCGTAATTTCTTGTAATAAAGCACAAGGTTCGTTCTGTGGTGTTATAGTCAAGTACTATCTAAAAAAAATAGAATGGTATTGATGGAGTCAACTGCAAAGACAACGCAAGGAGAGAAAAGCATTACCCACAGACAAGTTTCGTAGCTCTGAGCGTGTTTTTTACTCTACCTTGTGTGGCTGTTTGTCTCACAGTTGATACCACAACATTCCAAACGACTAGCCAGACATTTCTTGGCATCCTCTAATGCCAAAAAACACATGCCCTTGAGAAAACAGCCACAGAAACCGGGTACCATTCTCCACTCCCAGAAGCGTGTCCGTGGGTAGTGTGTTTTTTGTCTCCTTGCATTGTTTTTGTCGTAAATAATTCCATCAATACCGTGCGGAAGCTATTATTAGCATTATTATTTTTTATTATTGTTTCTTGGCATTTTCTGATATGTCCTGTTAATACATCATGGTAAGCCTGTGAGAATCGTTTACATGTGCAATTTCCCAAAGCGCTTGTGCGCATGCCATCTAGTGTTCATCTAGCAGTCCAACAACTGCTCAAGGGATGGCTTAAGCAACACTACCCACGTCGCTACTTTCTAAACGGCAAACATGTAGTTCCTGGCACTAGAGGGCACCGAGAAATGTGTAGCTAGTAGTTTCGAATATTTGGTATTCACTATGAGAAAAACAGCGAATAAAGTGGAGAAATAAACTCTCACAATCAGAGCCACGCTGATGACACTGGCTAGGTAGAAAAATGTCTGTGGGTAGTGCTTTTTCTCTCTTTGCATTGCTTTTGCCGTAAATGATTCCATCAATACCATGAGAAAGCTATCTTGGCATTATTTTTTTTTTGTTTTTCTGATATGTTTTATTATTTGTACCTTATAATTTTCCCGCAGCAAAATGTGCGACTGTGTGGTATATTTATACGATTTTATAGTACGTTCTAGATTGAATGTACTTACATGTTTTATTAAAGTCTTTTTTCAGACATTCTTACAATTACGGTAAAAATACTGATGTGCAATAATTACATATACTATAATTCAAATTATATTTAAATAGATCGTTATCAAATCTCAAGGAGATTACAAAACAATAGCTTAGGAAATCGTTTTGCTTCACATGAAGGGTAAGGATATATACACGATGTCCACAGTATGTATAACCAAATACTGGGAATTATTATTTGTGGAATGCTAAAAATTTATCTTCAAATATTTTTGATACTGACCATTCAAAAAAAGGTATTGACAACCCTAAATTACTTCCACTTACACCGAAAATTAATGTCACTTTACTTATTTTAAATACAACACCCTGCATATTTTGTATTTCCTGATAGCGCACATTATTCTACATGTGTTCTAAAAAAAAAACGGATTTTAATCTTCTTGATAAGGGTATGGAAAGTCAATAATTGAGAATGTGTTAAAGCTACGAAGTTGACATTTTCTGGTTATGAAGTTCGTATGTTATGGTATTATTCAAGGTAAAAAAATTCTCAAATTAATAAACGAAATGTTAGTAAAGTATATTAACTAATAAGACGCACTAACTTTTTAATAATATTTTATGGAACTTTGTGTGTATTATCTTTCTCTGATGATTCTATACAAGTTAATCAATACTCCCTATATGTATGGCTACTAGTTTATAAGCTGTTTGATGGAAACAGATTTGAATAGAATATTAAGCAACAGGATACGTTGAACATGTAAGTAATGAGTAAATAAATTGGAAATAGACAAACCTTGATCAAATGTTTTCAACGTTTTCGCTACTCGCTTCCAAGTTATAAATTCTTTTTAAAATACACAAATTATCCATTATCACACTCTTCTATTTGACAACGCTTCTGTCGAGATTAACAGATCAGAAAAAGAAAAAATATACATATATTTTATTTAAAGGAAGACACTCGTTTCCAGTATAACCGGAAATAATTCAGAGTTACCAATATTTTTTATTTAAAAGATCAGTATCAAGAATCCTCGAAATCAAATTTTCAGCAATCACCTAGTAATAATTCCCAGTATCCCAGGTTTAAACGCCACCTGTATAATCTCAATGTAAGTGGATAATTTTATAGAGCGATATGTTACTTTAGAAGATCTGTAATTCTAAATTGTAAAAGCCAATACAATAATTTATTATGCGATTTGCATGCAATCATTTTGGAAAAATACCGATGCTTTTCTCTCTATTTATGTAAAATTGCACCCCAAAATGAAACAAACATTAAATATAAATAATGAATAATATTCTATTTAATCTTCATTGTTCAAGGATTACAACACTGTGTTTACAGTTTAATAAAATCATTCTTTGCAATATTTTATTTTCGAATACAATATACAATATTTAAACTAATTTTGACTTTTTCCCAAACATTTTAAAAGTAGAAGCATCTTGCCTCTCATAAATCTATGGAAGTAAATTACACATGCAATCAAGTTTCAAGCAATGGTCACCTCCCACAGCTTTATTCCTCTGGAACATCCTTGCCTTAATTTATGCGTTCGCAGTTAATGTGATTTTCCTAGACCGAGAAAAGAATTAATACCGAAGTGATCTTTAAAAAAATATTCGTATGTCCTAAATATCCTTAGAGGAACGTAATAGTAAGGTCCTCTACAATTTTGAATGAAGTCTTTGCAGCTACTCTATCTCTTCTCTCCATAATCCCAGGATATTATTTCTTTTAAATATCATTCTCTTGGTGCAAACCATTTTGATAACTATCACTTTATTTTAGTTATTTTTGTATCCTTGCCTTTTAATGAAAATTGTAACGGTGCATTATTATTAGTCATTACTAGAGATGGCAAAGGCAGGTGTATTATTAATTTTTCGCACACTAGACAAACTCGTGTTTTGTCGACTCCCGGGGAAACCAGTAGACAACACGAATCCCCTCTCATGGGACGAATAAACACGAGTCTGTCTAGTCGCTGCAAAAAAGTAATAATTGCACCTGCCTTGGTCATCTCTAGTCGTTACATAACGTTTTCATTCTTCCATCCTCATTTTGTTTATAATAATGGAAAATAGAACGAACACATTCCTTGTGCCTTGCCTTCTTGTTAGATAGGTATTCCATAAAGCACTGGAATGTTACAACTAACGTCTAAGAAGTTATCTGTCAACAGCGCCACCCACACATCTCGTCTAGGGACTTCAGTTTGTCCACCTATCAAAAATAAAGGTATATCTAGTAGTAGAAAGCTCAATTTCTGAAAGTAAGTTCCTTCTTTTTTTGGCCTATTATCTTTGAAATGTGGGTCGTAGAAGGATATTATAAGTCTAGCCAAGAGCGGTGTGGTTCTTCTTTTGTATTTCATTTTCTCTTTTCCACACTCTTATCCACTTCTAAATTAATGTAAAGTCTAAGCACAATAAGACTCAGTGTAAATTTTGGCGCATCAAAAATAATTAATAATCGTTTGGTTAATCAAAATACTTAGTACAGCTTTACATTATAGTGTTGTATATGGTATAAAGTGTCATCAAAGAGCATATAATCTCAACTTCAGTTGCATCCGTACATCATGCTCCATAAAAAATAAATAGTTTCCGCATATATTTGATCAATGTATTTTTAAATAGTGAAAATCACATCATTCAGGTAACTTGTATCTGAGTAAATCACTAATAAAAAGGTGTATCAAATTAACACCTCTTTTCTAATTCTAATTGAAATTTAAGAATGAGTCGAAATAATTATTCAAAAGTCAAGGAAATTTCTTTATACAAGGCTATTTAAATTTCTGTATCTCATTCAAAATTTTATTTATCGATCGAAAGTTTGTTTTGGAGACTCTCGAATTTCGGGACCCTCAATTTCATCCAGATAACTTCCGAAAAGCATTAATTTCGAAATTTTCTCAATTTTTTCCCCGCATAAAACATTGCAGTACTTATGTTTGTCTAATATCTACAATATGTAGGTGCAACTGAAGAAAGTATAAGCTACCACTTTCTAGAAAGATATAAATTTATTTAATTGCAGTGTATATTTCAATGTATTAAGAACATTCCCGTTTGATATCATATTTTGATGACAGTAAAATGATGCTCCCAGCTATAGACGCGTTTGGAATTTCTCTTTCATTAGAACTTTTGTATATGCCCGGTCCTTTGTTTATTTACGACATCAAGCGGAAAAGGTTATCCTCTTAAAGACACCTCAAGCAGCTCACCGAAATTCATTACGTGATGTTTCTCGGAAAGTAAGGTAAGTAATTTATGGATTAAATTTGAACAATGGCGTAGCAAAAAAGAAAAACAGACACAAAAAGATCTGTTAAATTAAATGAAACAATTTAGGAAAGAGCTTGAGTTAATATTAGCGGTGCTTATAATGTCGGCATTTATTTGCATTCGTGTAAAATAATCCTCGGTAAATCCTAAACACACACAATCACATAGCGATTATACTGGGGCCAGGTATGTGTACATATGCATGTATGTAGATACAAATTTCACAAAACAAAAGATTATGTTAAGTGTTTCTGTCTCAACAATTGGCATATAATGTGTGTAGATACACCGCGGTGCTGAAAGCATAAAACATTCTCCTCTTATGGTTACTGAATATACATTGTTATCATTTATGGGGTGCTTAAGTGTTTAGCATGCATGGAGTGGTCTATTCCAAACGACCCGGTCGATTTTAGAGATGGCTACCGGAAGTGTAAACAGATCCTCGCAGCTCTTCCGGAGCAACTTTAGAAGATAAGCTCCGAGAAGGGTTTCAGTATTTATGATATATGAGTTGAAAATACCCCGTAAAGATTGTTATCACCGCTAGTTAGATATCTTCTGTGCGGAGAGGGTTTGTTGATAGAAGTGGAGCAGTTATGTTGGTTAAAATAACATGAGAAATTGATGTTACGTATGAATATTAATGTGTCAATGACTGTGTAGAAACTAAAATAAACCATGCGTAGCAGTGGCAGACGTAAATATTTAGCTCACGTTATGGGGTCTTTATTTACTACCAGAAAATATTTTTTACTCGAAGCATATGGTAGCGATTTGTTATTATACAACCGCTTACATAACAAACGTTGTTGAATATGTTTAAAGCAGAATTTTCTTCAATATTTAACATCTGGTCAGGTTCAAAGTTGTAATAACAAGTTATTCCAGATCTAGGAGTCGTCATGTTAATTGTGTATAATCTGATTTACGTTTATTGATTTAATATGCGTACATACGTAAGTTGGAAATATTCACTTGGAAAAAAGTAATTTTCCAGAACTGGCCAATTGAAACTATTTGTAGCCTAAATATATTTGGATAGCAAAATTTTACAGCTTAAAACTGGATGTAAACCTTAAATGTCTCATTAGCGACGGTATGCACAATATTCCGGCACAAATGATACAAAGTTATAACGATAGGCAATGATTTTCCGCAACTTTTAGAGAAATACAAAAAACGATTGTGTGATTTGATACCTCTACAACTATCGCAGATTTAATGGTCTTTTAACGTTGTTTTATAATAAAATCATTTGTTGAGATAATATTTAGTATTCAAGTGAAATGGGTCTATTGCAACCTAAAATCTCATTTGATCACTATTTGAAGCTTTAATAAAAATGTTGAAACCTGCTAAACGTACAAGGTGCCTTGGTGGAACAGAAAACTTAATCTAAGGCTAGAAGACTGTTCAATAGTCTAATGGGGACTGTGTAAACACGTTCTAACTTTATACGCTAAGAGAGGAACCTGACGGAGTTTCTGCGAAGGCAAAGATAACACACCAACAATAGCCCGTCTACAAAATGTCCTCACCAGAGAACATGTAAATGAACTCGTGCATCTTCAGGAAATTGATGGCAGCTTTATAGAAAATTCTAGAGAGGCATTGGAGGTAATGTCAAAGACTCGTTTTCCATTCTCTATTGCATCTACCAGCAAAGACTATTACCTCAAAATGGACTCAAGAGATCCATCAAAAGAGGCAAGAAATTTACCAAGTAAAACCTTTACAGTAATGGGAATAATGATCCATGAAAGACATGAGAATATCATGCCGCAACAAAGCAATGAGCTCTTGACGACACACATAACTGGTGTCAAAATCATCTCCAACGCAAAAACCCATCAAAGATTACAACTTTTACAAGGAGACGAAAAGTCTGTTTAAAAACATCGTCCATCGAAGGGAAAACGATTAGCTTCAGCAATGAAAATTCGGAGCCACGTTCGACAAAAAACCAACATGGAACTTCCACATGTCCAACTTACAGAAAAAAGCTGCTACGTCGTCACTAGTACGCCATAGCCTGCTCGATAAGAACATGGGTCGACCTTCTGGTTATTGAAATAATACAGGAATAATCGGACCCACGATTACCCACGCTTCCTTTGTTTGGTGGCCAAAAATAATTCAGAACACTGCAACAGCGATTTCAACAAATTCAGAGACTTACTTATCTCAACATTACGGATGTGATACGTACCTGTCCTACAGCAGCGCTGAAGGTCCTGCTGGAATTAAGAACGCTCCACATTCACATTCAGAAGTAAGCTGTATGGAGTGCCCTTACTTTTTGTAGATTAGGGGGACTACAGCCTGAGGATCTTAGGGCATCTCAAAATCGTTGAAGATCCCAACATAAATCATGTGGTGTGCATTGCAAAGGACACGATCCCGTATGGAAACAATGTTGATCAGTCTTATAAGCTGCTTTGAACTTGTGCGTCATAAAGAATCTCGGGGCAGGAATACGAGGCGTAACTACAAACATATTCAGCGACATCTAGAGATTAATAAGGTATACGAATTTAGTCTGGTACAACTTGAGGCAATTGGAACGGAACAACCACGTGCGGTTAAATCCAAGCCATCAAGGGATCGAAGGAAACGAAAAGTAGATAAGTTGGCCAAAGAAGCAGCTAACGTGCCTTTTACTGGTCCTAACACATTTTGTGATCTTCAAAACAGCCACATAAAACAACCAAACATGGGAGGACAGTCAAAGGACCTTGTACTAGGAAAGTGTTCCAGGACAAAAATAAGCGTCAGGCTCGCCAAAGACACCAAAAGTAGCGCTATCGTTCAGTAAAGGGGACCTGAGACTACTGGATTACTGACAGGTCATGTAGCCCCAAAATATCAATTATTTAAACTAGGAAAAACTAAGGATCAAATCTATCGTTTATGCCAAGAACATCTGGAGGCGGCGGAACACATTCTATGCAAATCAGTCGCATACGACACCATTATTTCAGCAGGCCACCTAACGCATCTACTAAACTGAAGGAAGAGGATACTAAGGTTTATTAAAAGCCTCCACCTATTCTAACACACGTGAGGGCATGCTATTACAATAGATCTATTTAGGTCGCAGTGACCAATGGCATTTGTGCCATCTGAGGCCCGACTATAATAAATATAATAATAATAAAAGTACGAAACATACAATAAACTAAATATGACAGCATGTCAATTTAAGCAGTTGGAAGTTAGGAAGCTTTTAACTAAATTAGTTTACATCATTTGCTTGACATTAAAACTTTCAAAGAGCATCCCAAGTGAGTTAAACCGTAAACTAGCTTGTAATTTATCCCATTCAAATAATTATCAACTAGCTAAAATTTATCTTACCTTTTTTACAGGTGACCACTCAGCATCAGGAACAAAAGTAATATGAGAAATAGCGGCAATTTTGAAAAATATTTGCTACCAATAAGTAGATTTATCAAGTATTTTTGTATCTAACATTTAGACCCATAAAAACAGTACTTATATAAATCTGGTGCTTTTATACAGCTCCATACAGACGTGAGAGGTTATCAGTGGAAACAACCATGCACTACAGAGGTTGATCCAAATAGATCCAAATCGGCCCTATAAAATCGATTAAGTTGAACAAAATTGTGTTTAGCTCTATTTATAGTTTAAAAGAAACCACACATCTCCATGCAATGCAACATAAATTACTTCAATAGTAACATTTTTCGCTAATTACGAAGACTCCGTTCATAATCTTTACGTAGTAATAACACCCACGTATGTATGTTGTTAAAGAGACTTTATTAACCGAAAATTAACGATAATACCTCCAGTAAACGTGAACAGCGCAGAAACGTTAAGATTAACCTTTCAGATACTTTTCGCCCATTAAAGTATCTAGCATTAAATTAATCTACCAAAACCTTTTAGTACTTCGACATCGGGTAAAAGAGCAGAAGAGATAAAATTGTGTAAAAGCCATCTATAACCGATCCTTATAAATTTAAAGCAATAAACCGTGTGAGATCGGACTCGGGAAGATAGATTGTTAGCGATCAAACTTCTGTCGATTATCACTGTGTAAAATCAGCGTCCATTATTTAAGAATGGTCAAGACATAAACTAGAGAGTTTAGATGGGAGAACCGTTCGCGGCACTGCCACCGATAATAGGCCGATCGTTTACTACCATTCGATATGGATCAATAATGCGGTTATAAATCGAAAGAAGATTTTAAATGGAATAGGATGGCAACAGCGTTGTGTTTATATTTATGATCGCAGAATGTACGACAATGGTGGCTCCTGCATGTTTTCACACAATTTTGCTGCACCCTAACACCTAACATACCTTTTAATTGGATATATGTATTTGTAATTTTGGAACTTTAGTAGTGGTCGCATAAATATATTTTTTTAAATTATAATGTAAATTCGGGCGTATTAACTTGATACTCCTTCAGCAGTTTAATGAACAAAAATTACAAGCTGTGAATAAATTAAAGAAACCTAACTCTTTAATTTTAATTAAAAAATTGGAATTTTAATTCACATATTTTTCGCAATAAAAATTGCACACAATAACAATAAAATCCTTGATTACTTTAATAGCATCCCTTGTTATCGATACAATTTACTAATTTTCGATCAACAATAACACCGCTTATATTTAAAAATAATCCAGGCTCACTCGGTGTGAAATACTCGCAATAAACGTGGAAAAGCACTTTTATTTCAACCGTCGTTAAAATTGCATAGTTTGCTTTGCATAAATGGTTTCAAATTCAAAATTGTAATATTACCACTAAGTGTCATCGTTGCATATCTGCAACCTTGAAATATGTATGCACGTTCTTGTAGCGGACTTGATAACTCGTTTATTATTCGTGTCTAACTTAATTGAGTAAACAGAATTATTCCCTATATGTTTAGCGAATGAGTTGCTTTAAATTTGGATATTAGGGACCGAAGGGCTAATGAAGACTTATGTTAATATTTCCCCGGGGGTCACCGTTGGTTGGATATACATTTACTGATTAAAAGTCCACGGGATAGGGAGAGCAACGTTATAATTGTGGAATCATGGAAAAGGAACAATACCGGTCAGAAATTCGATTTTTTTCATTCAATTTGATTGCGATCATTACCACAGCATCACAAAACCACCACCATCACCGCCACCATAAAAAGTTCAAGTAGAATCATATTAGAATATAGCCAAACCTATTACAGAAGCTGTCGAAATACCTTCGTGTAGCCTCATCGTGTGTGCAACGATGTTCAGTTCACATTGACACTAAGTAAATTCTCGTGTTGCAATTAACTCTAATGCAAATTTTTTTTATAATTTTCTTGAACACTGTATTCCCCTATAAAAAGACAAACAATTTTTGATGTTACGATCCAGTGAAATTCTGCATTGAAGGTGTTAACCAAAATACTGTAATTTTAACTTGGGTCGGGTTTTTGTTCGATATGCACTGTTAGTACACACATAAAACTAAATATATTCTTCATTTCATATATGTAATTATATCGCTTTGGGGTTGCTGCAATTGTGACCCCTAAGAATGCAAAATATTTAATCTGAATGTGTACAAATTTTATATCTACGTGTGTACACAAGATACACCTGTACAATGAGAGATGAAACACGTGTCCAAATTATTCAGATTTCTTATCAATATTCATGTTCGGCACGACAACTGAAAGTTTTCTGCAAAAATTCCAGTCAACATATTTACTTAATAACGTTCCTGTGCTAGTGAGACAAAGGAACGAAGAGAATATTACAGCTATACGTCAGAGTGTTGGTAAAGATCCATAGGAGTTAACTCCTCGGCGGTCTCAGGAATTGGGCGTTGCCAGCACCTCTTTTTGGTGACTTTTAGCCTACGTGCTTATGCTACATGTTTGTTCAAACTCAAGAACTTAGACCAAGCGATCACTTCCTGCGTCGCAAGCCCAGTAGTTGTACTTCAAATAAGCTTGAAAATGATCCAAAACTGCCGCATCTGTTCTGACAATCAGCCAGATTCAATGTATGAAAAAGCATTACGTTCTCTTTAGCTGACTATCTGGTACGCATTTTATGCTGCAGAAGTCATTGGTCCTTACTTCTTTATTGACGATGCGAAACTTAGTGAGAATAGAAATCGTTATCGCCTAATGTTGATTGAATCTCTTGGCTCGAATTGGAAGCTCTGGTTTGGACAACATATGGATTAAAAAGACGGTGCTTGACGGGACTTGTCACACTGCCTATAAAACAATTCACTGATTGCAACAGGAGTTCGGTGAACGGACGATTTTCTAAAAATGGAGCAGCCAGTTATCCTCCACGTTCATCCCCTATATTAGGTCATTAGTTTACCCAAACAAGCCAGTAACATTACATAACTTGCAAGCCAACATTGACCGTGTCATTGCTAACATTCCGTCCGATTTATGTGGAAATTCCATGGAAAATCGAATTCAAGGCTCCAGGAGGACATGTTCCGTAAATAATAATATTAAATGTATTTTACAGCGAATTCAAAATAATCTTACATTTCTTATGAAACCTGTGGTTTATTTTACAAACAAAATGCGTTGTTCTTAATGCAAAATTCTTTATATATGTGCATATGATATTCCTCTTCTACTGCTTACGTTAACTTTATTTCTTTTTTTCACATTTTGTTTTATAGTCTAGGGTAGGTGCATGAACCATCTACAACTTCTCTTAAATCTTTAATCTATGTATATTTCGGTTTTTCCAATTTCTGGAAAGTCTATGGTAGAAAATTTCAATTTAACATAAATTTCTATTTACTTCAAATGTCAGTTGAATAAGGTAGGCGTAAGCGCGGCCATATTATAATCCGGAGCAAACGAGTGAGTACTCTGCATTGGAAGTATTTGGAAAAGTTTCCAACTAGGAAGAGGTTGTTGAAAACTTTTAGCCCGTACCATAACGCATGAGGGAATTTATCTGAAAGCACAGCCGCAAAACAATGGTTTCTGCATCGGTTTTATAAAACCAGATATTACGAAAGAAAAAAGGGAACGAATGTTTAAGTTAGTTCTTTTTATATTTCCAGGTGGGTTTACGAAACGTAAAAATAGCATTTAAGGGATTAAATTGAATTATTAAGTAGTGCGCGTTTCAGAACGTACAGGGAACTTGATGAACAGAAAGAAGTAGAGGAATGCATGTAAAAGCTTACGAGAAACATATTGTCAAGGGAAAAATGGTGTCGTAAATCATTTAGAAATGAGCCATTTTTATACGTATACGAATAAAAATAAAATATATTCCGATGTATTAAAAATTTTATAACCGCGTTTCGGTGGCGTACAGCTGAGAGACCTATCTTTTTTTGTACGACACAACAAAATACCCTATTCCTTTCACGCTCTTATACCTTCTTTGACTTGACGTCTCCTTTAATCAATGCAAATCCGATAAGTTTTGAGTGGGCTTTTAAAAAGTACTCATTGTGTTTTGACAGAAATGTTCGGCTTGCTGTGGAGCGGCCGTTATAAAAATGCTTGAAATATAGGACAGATTCCTTTATAAATATTTGTAAAAGAGGATTAGTCAGAACTCGTTACAATATGTTAATTACATTACGCGATAAAATTGTTTCGGAATACGCTAGGTGGAAAGTGAAATTCTAATTTAAGATGATAAGTTTGTATTACGGTGAAAGTCAGATGAAGATGTCATAGAGTTTTAAAAAAAGATGTATTTTATAATGTTACACCCTACAAAGAAAATGGGTGAAAATTACCCAGAAAAACATACCACAATTTTACCCTTGTGTATGGATTTTACCGTTATGGATAAAATAATAATACTAGTATATAGTTAAGTACTTATTTTTATTTTTATCTGCACTGATTGAATAAGGTACGCAAATACGATAAAAAATACGTTAATGTAACAAAATTTCTCTTAACGAATGAGTTTACCATTTTAATAAATAGCAGATTACGATATCTCCATGAACACGTACTTTCGTATATACACTGCATTACACTAAACGGATTTATTGATACATAGAATGCATTTATTAATGTATAATGAAAAATTCCTAAAGTTTGTTTCGCATCTCACAAAGTAAGTTAATAAACAGGTATTTATTATATTCATAAACAAGTTTCAATTTGACAGACGTAGATTCATTGTTGTAAAAAATGTATTAGTTAACATAATTCGCTTTAACAAAACAAAGTCAACGAACACGATTTATTTAATTCATTTTTTCAGTATACCCATAATACTAAAATGTTTCAGAAATGTCAAAACTTTCAGGTTTAACTTAGCCAGTTTTTTGGTTTTCCGATACCTTCTCAAAGTATGTTTTCCAAAACTGTTGCTGTAAAATGTCTATGAAAGTTTCACTACCAAGCGGCTTTGAATGCACCGAGTTCAGATTGCATATAAAGCAAACATTTACTCATTAATTGCCTGGACAGAAGAAAACGGATGTAATTCTTAGTTTTCAACATGTTTGCAATGCATTTTGGTTTTGTCTAGAAGGATTGTCCAATACAGAAAGAGTTAGCATTTTAAGTATTCTTATATTTTGTAAAAAATACACCGTCGCTGAAGTGAACAATTTCAAAGTTTTCATATTGAACTTATCCTACAAACAAATTTGGTTAATTGGAATACTGGAAAATTAAAATATAATTCGAGACGTATAGAGTATTTGTTACGAAGATTATACTGCAGATTATTGTAGCAGCAAAGTTCCATACATTTTCTTTTATGCATGATCCGACCATGGACCATGTTATGGTGTACATGGTATACACCATGCGCATGTGTAGAACGTACACAAAACTGTTGTACGTCCACGCATAGGATAAATTTGACTCTTTCCGTTTTCATTCACAAGAAGAGAAATTTCTCCCGAATTTAGCCGACTTTTACTCCTACAATTAGAGCCAAATTCATCCAATTTTTAAAGGCGCATATATCTCTGACTAGAGGTAACAGAAGACAATACCTCTCTACATTAATCACATTATTTTTAAATTATTCCATATCATTGTATAAATAAATATGAAAGTGAAATTTACGAAATCTTCAGTATTTGTTTGATGATTTAATTTATTATTATTTTTTTAAATTTATAAATGATTTAATTCAGAATTGGCAAAAAAAAAAACAAGGAGTGGCATCGCATAGTATGCAGAAAATGAAAAAGAAAATATAAACTAAATGAATGTAAGGTGTGATACTACAAGATTACAGCGATAAATTTTATTTCAACGATAAGTTTCCATAACCAAATATAGGCTTGACAATAATCTAAAAGTGTCGCGTGGATTGGCAAGAATATCGCGATAAGTAAAGAGTATGTGAAAAAATATATTACGAAAACGCTGTACTGTTATATGTAGGTATGTTGTACATAGTAGTAATTAAACAAATTCAGATATTTATATCCTGAAAACAAGAAAACAGAATGCAATCTTTTTTTTTATGAAAGTTTTCGCTTCTACTACCAAATAACACTAGAGTTTTGGAATAAATTTCTTGGTACTGCATCAAACTCCTGCTTTCCTCATTTTTGAAGAAACATTTTAAATCTCGTTGATATCTATAATCGCATTGACCATACAGTGTTTGTGATATTGAGTAGATGAACTACTATCAAAAAATATGTTATTATCTAACTACAAAACTGTTACTTTGGAATTATAAAGTAAGTAAAGATAGTGTTTTGTCAACGTACACAATAAGTTTCTAAAGTATCCCCTCCCGCCAAATTAACTTTTGAACGACAAAGGCTACCATTTTTAGTGCAAATAGGTCGATTTCTGTTGTTCGTTAACTAACTTTCAACGCTATCGATAGTTCAATTACATTTCAGGCATCATCGGAAGTAAGGTCAAGTTTCTTATCTTACTTGCTGCATTTTTACTCTGTACTCTTACAAAAACGGATGGTCTTGACAGTTTCGATGACTCGCCATTTTCAGCTTAGCTTCTACTATCCTTGAAAGTTTTTATTAAAACCAAGGTGAATTCGTAAACACATGCTGCTACAATTCCATTCCGACAGTATGTCTTCAGTGTAGTTAGTGTAATAAATCAAATTCTGTTTAAGTTGACTAAATATGCTGGTGTAGGATAAAAAAATATTTTATGAATGCCAAATAACTTCTTTAAGCAACCACTGTGGAGTGGATATGCTAAACAACTTTTCGGAAGTTCGTGCATTCCTATTGTCATTCTATGACGCGGTTGACAATAGGAATCCATGAATCCTTGAAATAATAGTTTGGAATTAGTTAAAGAGTTTGTGTGGTTCGGAGAATGCCAAATCCAACGAACTACGTTTTTCTTTGAGTTTGTTGTTCCTTGTTGAGCTACCGAGCAAATTCATGGAAAACACTTTATCTTTTTCTAAATCCAAGAATTTTAGGAGACTTATATTCTTTAACGATATAACTAAACATTCCCGTAGGACAATGGTAAGACAAAAGACATTGTTCATGTAACTCTTAAGGTTTACATATAACATATAATCAATTAATGGTAGTGGGAAGATTTGTATTTTTTATACCATCATACTCTATTATAACGCTAAAAGAACATTTTTAAGCATCAATAATGGAAGTGTATTCAGAACTTGGAAAGGATGTTATTTTATACTAAAGAGACAAACATTAGTTTTTGATCATATCCTTCATATTTATTCCTGAAGCTTTTAAATCACAATAATTAAACCAATTCGTCATGGTGACCATGTAGGAGCAAATCTTAAGTTAGATTCTTTAGGTCATAGTTGACGTAGGACGGACCCGTTATTTCACGCTATTACATATTTCCTAGTTTGCTGACAGAAATACGTTAATAGACCAACAAAACAATCCTTTGCAGTTTCGCAACATTTGGCTTCAAGAACTCGTATTTTCTTTATGGCCCTTTTACAGCTTAATATTATAAGGAACGGCAGGGTGAAGATTATTAGCAAAGAAATATTATAGCTCGCGTCGAGTTCGCGCTGGCTGCATAGTTTTATTGTCGCGAACGTATTTTCCCCCGACGACAGTATTTTTGTTATTATGTCGAAATAATTATGGACCGTAATTCTATCTCGTAAAGTTAGGCAAGATTGTAAGGGCATTTAGCAATTCCAAACTCGTACCAATTCACCCTATAAGAAAACGCGACACTGTCGCTGACATCTGTTGCTGCCAGCCTATTTGCATAATCACGCCTACAATAACAGTGTTATAAAACGACACTGTGGGTTCTCAGTAGTCAAAATATATAAACTAGTCTTCCGCCATTGTATTATACTTTTCTCTATAGCAGATGTAGATTTTGTATATTGAAATATAAGCTACTATTATGTCTTAAAAGAGGGAAAAAATAAAAAAAAAATTGATTTTTCGTAGTTAATTAATTAATTGTAAGGTCTGTAGGACCAGGAGTGTTCCTAGACACTCTTTCGCCAATTTAAATTAAAATAAATATCAATTAATTCATTAATAATCAATTAATAAAAAGTTTAACAAGTATTAATTTTTTAATGAGAAAACCTGGAAATTCAATGTAAACTTATGTTGTTTATATGCTGCGTATTTTTAAACCACCACTTCTTTTACTTTATGATAGGCTTTAAACAGTGAACATTTAGAAAATGAGAAAACAACGAAGCACGTGTTACTTGGATGAATATCTTGACCAGAAGTTAGAAATTAATTAGCGTCCCTGTATTTCATCTTTCCCTTGCGATAATAATTCTTTAATCACGGCTGATTTGTATATCTATACCTTTCCAACTATTTATAATACTAAACTACGATCTAACTTCCTTTATTCCGAAAATAGCTCAGTGCATGCCATACAAACACCGAACTATAACATTCTATAAGTTTTGATGTTGCAGACAACTACACTCATCACCTGAATCGTGGACCATAACAGAAATTATAAAATAATGTAACAACCTTTCTATTTCCAATATCCTCCGAAATATCTTGCAATAATGCATAATGCTGCATGTCGAAAGTGGGATAAGTTACAATCCTTATCTTATTCACCATAGTACTTTAAATACTATGTGAATACTAATACGTTCACTGATAGGCAATACAGTTAATTAATTTTAGATTTTAAAGATATAATTAAAGTTTCCGATATCTTGTTTGGCGTACTACATCTTTACTAGACTCTTTTCTTTAACCCTACAGTGAATATGTTAGACCTAATAGGCCCATGTCCGCTGCCGTTCAGTGAAGTTCGGTCATACAATAAAAATCTATTCTATCACACTGTATACAATTATTAATACATAAAATTAGAAAAATATTAAGCATACACTCTTTTCTAAGGGATTAAAGCCATAAATTATTACGACAACCACAATAAAGTCTCTTTTATTATCATTCCAAGAATTTTTTCGGAAGTACCGATCTTTTGAAACGGGTCGTTTGGGGATTATTAACGAACAATACATTTAGGAAATATACCGTAGTATCACTCTTGTTTATTTATCATGGGCGTAAAGATATAAATTTGCTCATTTTACTGTTGAACGTATGTTGGTGTGCATTTGTCGTTTTTGCGCGAAAGTTTTAAGAAAATTTACTTCAAAATGGCACGTGGCAAGCCTACCAGTATAGAAAAACGTTCACGCATTATTACGCTGTTTGAAGAAGGATATTCGAGGCGACAAATTGCTGAAAAAATAAATATGAGAAGTAAACAGTAAATGACATTATAAAGCAATATCGTACAACTGGAACTATAGAAAATTGTGTGCGTCCCGGAGCATCTAGGAAAACAACAAAAGCTGAAGATTTGAGAATTGTATTATTAAGCAAACGCAATAGAAAATTAACAGCGCCACAAATAGCAGCCGAAGTCAATCGCGGCCGTGAAGAACAAGTTTCGGCGAGTACGATAAAACGTCGACTTCAACAAGCAGACCTTCATGGGCGCATTGCCATTCGAAAACCCTTATTACTTCGGGGCAACAGAGCAAAACGGCCGCAGTGGGCCCGTTCTCATTTAGATTGGTCGTTAGATGATTGAAAACACGTGCTTTGGACTGACAAGTCAAAGTTTGAGGTTTTTGGGCAAAATCGACGAGTTCATGTCCGAAGATCTAAAAAAAATGATTCCGGACTGTGTTGTGCCAACAGTGAAGCAACGGCGTAGTTCTGTGTTAGTGTGGGGATGTTTCTCCTTTGCTGGGGCGGGAGATTTATGCAGAGTGCAGGCTGTAATGAGGAAGGAAATTTATTTTGCAATACTCCAGAATCATGCAGTGCCGTCAGGATTGCATATAATAGGCCGTAACTTTACATTCATGCATGACAACGATCCGAAATACACTGCGTTAGTGTGTAAGAACTATCTAAAGGAGTAAGAAGAACAGCACACCGTGAAAGTAATGACATGGCCCCCACAAAGCCCAGATTTGAACCCTACAGAGTTGTTGTGGGATGAACTGGACAGGAGGATCCGAAAAATATTCCCAACTTCACAAGAACATTTATGGAATATTCTGCAACATGGATGGATTAATATTCCACAATTCGTTTTAACAAAACTTATCGAAAGAATGCCTAGAATAGTTCGAGCGGTGATTAACAGAAAAGGAGGTTTTTTCGATGAAAAAAAAATATAATGTTCAGTATGTTATATTATGCCAGAATAACTTTTTATTTATTTATTTTTGTCTTTTTTACCTGTACATAATAAAATTGCATTTTGTTTTTAGTTTCGTTTGTTTCTGTAACCTTTTCATGTTTTTTACTAACCGACCGAACTTCTCTGAACGGCAGTGTACGTATTAAGTTGTTTATAGCATTAATTGTCATATTCACTGTAGGGTTGAAGAGCAAAAATGAATTTTATCCTCATATGTAAGGCGAGGAGAAAAATTCATTTGCAACTAAAAATGTGAACAACCTCACTTTCAAAAGTAAGTAAATACACATTCGAATAATTATCCCAACAATATGGATGTTCGTAGAATAAATACCGCCATATCTTCAATCTTTTTGCATTTGAAGGTAATGAGTTTAGATATTTTCAGTTGATACTCCTATCCAGATAGCTTTAGCTCTTAGTGCAATAACTTTCATGATTGAAATTCTTTTTTACCATTACCAGCAATCAACCTATCAGAATATACTGTAACAGCTTATTTGAGTTAATTACATTAGTACGCTGTGTATTGATGCTTAGGATTATTAGAGTTTATCTAAATATCTATTGCCCTTCCTAAAGGTATTTAAAATCAACATTAGAAAAACAAACAATGATGTATTTGCTGCTGCTCTATTTGTATATACATAAACATATATTTACTTTATGACGCCTGGTAAACAAAAAGATAAAACCTACCTGATGCTACCCGACTATTCCCTCATTAGTTTCTCTCGTACGTCGTCTCCTCCCAATTCATTGAGAACAGTATGGACACTAATACTCGAAATAATATAGGCGCCACCTGATTTATAACCACGAAAAGAATAACCAAAATCAGGAATTATTATCAAGCAAGCAGCGTGGATATGACATACAAACAGCACACAAGAAAAACAAATTGGCAAAGTATATGAAGTCTGCTGAAATTGATGTAATTGACAAATTGCGCAACACTTGATACAATAAGTAACGTTTAACAGAGTAATTAAAATCTACCAAAATATATATAAAATGTAACAAAGTGGGTAAAAATTTACAAAAATATGCAAGATCTGAAAGAATTATACAAAAGTTACCAAAAGATTTAAAATGATTAGAAAACCACTTAACCACTAGTTACTACATTTAGAGATACCAAAATCTAAGTACCCAACAAACATATTTAACATTAACACTTTAACATTATTCAAAATGCTCTAAAACTAAAATTATAGATCTTATCTAGGTATTCAGACAAGACAAGATCTATGGGGGAAATCTCAGATAATATTGCTTCACAGTGGCTCGCATGGAGAAACCGAGTCACAAAGTAATTATTCAAATTCAAAAAATGATTTCTGGCAACGTCCTATCGGACTGGCGTAGTTGGCTTCCTCTTAAAACTCCCAAGGGTGCTAGGTACCTAAGGTGCTTGATGTGCACCCAAACAGTGTTGTACTGCTGGAAGTATAGAGGTATGCTACAAAAGGACCGAATCAAAAAAAGAAAGAGAGAGTATTAAATAAATCAAAACAATGAGAAATGAAAAGAAAAAGAGAAGAAGAAGCTAGCATACCACGTCTTAAATTCGCTAACTAGTTAAGAAATACACTTCTGCCCTCTTGAAAACAGAACTTACAATTAGCAATAAATGCAATCCATCAAAAGCAGCAACAATAGCTATAATAAAATCTAATTATTGCTAAAATAGACACGCGGCTCTGAAATGTGACGTTGATCAAACAAACGTCCAATAAGTACCAGTAACCAAAGTAACACCATGCGATTAAGAAGAAGCACGCTACCAATGCTATAAAAGAAAGAAAACCAGAAAGTAAGTTAGATGGGCATTGTTCGTCTTCCTGGAAAGACCTATCTGAATCTGAATGAATGATATAAGATATACGACAAAATAAAACAAAATTAAAGGAAATTAACTAGGAAAAATGTTTATATATATAGCAGCAATGGGATAGCAACCAATAGAAAATACGACTTCTATCTCGTTGGAAAAAGAACTAGTATTTGTATAAAACTAATTTCACACCAGTTAATTATTAAAATTACGGAGAATATTACGCGTTTGCGACTGACTTTCTGTACAGCCAAATTATAAACAGACTACGATCCAGGTTAGAGGGTCCTAAAAGAATATAAAGCACTAACTATGATGACGGTTAGCGACTAATACATGGTTGGATGTCGGGATAGTGACCAAAATTTAAAGAAGTAAATCTTTTATATTTCAATATATAAAATTAAATTTCAAAATATAAAAAGAAATAATTTTTTTAATTTGGAGATTGGATAGCACTTTAACCTCAAACCCCACGCAGAGAAATCTGCTCAAACCACATATGTAGGTCTACTTAAAGAAGAAATACAGTAGAATACCAAATTTATTCATCCCTTAGATATAACTCAGAATGTGGTGATATTTACTTTAAATGCACTCTGTACAGTGGAAAATCCTGTATGGTTTTCAACAAAATTGAGAGGCAAGCAATTTTCAATTGAAATATTTTTCATGTTGCTACGGACTTAAAAATGGAACTTATTAGTTGAGTCGACTAGAACATCACTTTATCGTCTCTATCGTAGATAAAAAGCATTTTGTTACTTACAATAAACGTGCATTATTGGCTCTGGATTTATAATCCTCCTGTATAACTATAAAACAATTGGTTGATTTTAATTAAAATTATAACTCACTCAAATATTTGATCTCTTTATACTATTTGAAAATCGAATGAATCTTCGAATGAAATTTGTTAAGTTGTTTGAAAATTATTTAAATATATTCTAATGAGACTCTTAAGATAAAATAATTAAATTAAATTGTCAGGATTTCTTTGTGATATCTGCATGTTTTTTTGCGAATTGGAAAATGATTGATTAGGAGATAAATTCAACAAATTACAAAAAAGAAAATTCTTTTTCTGTTATAATCCCTAACCAGTAGCTAATTTTTGAATCGAATATTAAATTTCTATATTTTAAATTGTTCCTTTTTAGAAAAAAATGAGTTTATGCTTTATTTTGGCCAAATTATTTAATTTTCGATACCTGTGATGTCGTACTCTTCAAATCGAAATGCAGAAATCCTTCCCAATCGTGAAATCCTTGCTGACCCAGGTCCGAGTTATCCAAATCCTTCCCGCCGTAACCCAAATCCGGTGGTGAAATGTTATTTAATAGAAGGTCCAAATGGTATTACTGAATGTTAATTTGAACTCATTATAAAGAAGGTGCCATTTAATTTTTTTTAATGTAATAACAACCACTTGAAGAGCCTTGCCATGGGAACGGTGTACATATCTTCGTATGGTCTTGTCAGATACATCGAAATTATGTTGATTAATATGAGAATGATACTAATTTTGATTGTTACATATGAAAAAGAGTACGCTTGCCTGAATTTGAAATGACAGAGAATCTTTCACATAAAGAAATATAATTTTGATTTCGTAGCACAAGCTGTTTAATGGACTTTTTTTTACGAGACCTCTCTTACTTGATGTGTAAGACGAGGTTGAAAACCCAATGTGAGGGAGATTATATAAAGAAGTCAGCAGCACCGCTCCACCTCGCAATCAAAATGAACCAAGATACTAAAAAGATACGCCAACTTGGAACATTTACCAACCTAGATAGACAGTATCACAACAATATATTATGAATACAATAATAGAGTCTATAAACAAACGCTCTTGTAGTTGCGTTCAATATTCAGCGGAAATGCTTATTTATAAAAACTAGAACCCGTAATAATCTACATAATTAAGCTCTCGTAATATATTGATTTCTCTAGTTGCACGAAAGTGCTTTTGATTGTTCCCGTTTCAGAAACTGTCGGACTAAATAATGTCCATAGATTCAACTGTCTTGTGTTAATCGTTAAGTCATGAATTATAGATACGAATACCTGCACATATCGTGACTATAACGATATTTAAAACACATATGCATTGTTCATTTCATAAATTGCAAATATTTTATTGTAGAAAAAAAAAACATATGTTCCGGCGCATCCGCCAAAAAGAAATAATATTTAGATTTCCGCAAATGTTTGTAAAATTAATGTTACTAAAATCACGCCAAGGAATATAGAGGCAAAGTGGAGATCAGATCAGTTCAAGGACCGTTCCTAAGAACATTACTCCAAAAGAGAAAACATCTACGCCATTTTAACTCATCTACTAAAATTAATCAAAATATATAATTTCACTCTGAACAATTACTATAATGACCGTATAACAATAAATTCTATAGCGAAGGGGAGCTTTCAAAGCATAAAAGAAAATATTAAAGTTCGGAGAAATATCTCAGCGAGCAGGTCCAAAAGTGGTTAAGGAAAAGTATTAAAATCCATTTAATTTCCCTCCCGACCCTGACAAAAAATTAATTGTGCTTCTATAGAGGACGCACAAACAAAAACGTAATTCATTGCGTTACGCCGAAAACATTCGCCGTGCTTTACTCGTTATTTGGAAAACAGACGTTCAAGTTGAGGAAATATACAGTAAACTGCTAAATGATGTCATTATAAAATGAGTTTGTGCCGTTACGTAAATCTGGTTTAACAGCAACAAAAAGTGGTTTTCCAACAAACCGATTTTTGGGTTCATTTACTGGATAGCACATAAAAGCTTCAAAAAGTTTTTGTTAGTGCTTAAGTAGGAACTTCTATCACTGCAGTACGTGTGCAATATGTTTGTCAATGGTTTTTCTTCTTGCATTTGCCGTGAGCGATTTCATTAAAAAAAAAAATTAGATTACTGTTGATATTTTGTTGTTGATATTGTTGTTTTTTTTTTGATTTTAAACTGTTGATATACTGTATATATATATATGTATATATAACACATGAATAAATAACAAGAGTACACCCTGAGGTGTCTCTCAACATTCAGATTGAAATTTGGCAGATTTGTAGGACCGACAGAATGTTATAATCACTATATCGCTTTCGACAACGACAGAGGATTGCATGTGCAATGTATATATTCATATTTATTCCAACTAGTGGTAATGAAAATCATCAAAGAAATGTTGAAAACAGAAATAGTCATTACAGTGCGCACATTTTATAAAAGCAGGGTTGCCGCAGATTGAACATAGAGGTAACGTCTCATAATGTGAGAAATCATGTTTTACTGGATGGATGAAAAGATCCAGTTTAGTGTTTTTGTAACCGCTTTAACCGCACGAAAGACGTATACATCCAACGGCTGCACAACACTAGTTGTTTTCTTGGGAACAAGTTATCGGTAGGCTTGTACTCCTGCAATTTGGCCGGACAGTGGTCACTCCACTCCCGTTCGGTGCAAAAACATATCCGTCAAAAATTTCCTAGATATTTCGCATGTTAATTTGCCCGGGAACCCTAGCCTAACATTATGGTTTGAAAATGTGAGAAATATTAGTACAAGTTTTCGCAAAATCGTGAGCCTTTAGGTCTTTTGACTCCGGTCTCCTTGAATACTATTTGCAAAGATGATACAAGTTTTCCTGCAGCCAATATTTTAGGAAATACAGTATAACTATGAGTTGTAGATTTTACAGAATGTACAGCATATTCAACTGTTTTATAGGTTAGAGCGCAACCAGCTTGTTGTTCCAAATTAAACCTGCTCTGATATGTATTATAAACATTATATTTCCATGTGCGGCTTGACGTATACTACGAAACCTTTGGCAACGGTTTCTAACTCCGCGCTGTCGTGCCTATACGATTGAAGATTTCTTCCCTTTTTAAATTTGTCTCATTTGTTTACCTGATCTTCAAAATTCAGTTGCCTTTCTCTTATAATCAGAATCTATATTACTCACATGTTTCTTTATATTCTTCCTCAAAATTCTCTTAATCAGAGTATGAAGATGGTTCACATTCATTTGCAATCTGTACTGTGTTTGGGCGAAACATATCTTCAAATTCTAATCGATTGTCGGTCTCAAATATAGAGAAAGTTTCCCGAACGCTTGTATCAATTATATCATTTATTGCATCATGTAACTCTATTTCACGTAGATCACTTCAATTATTTTTTTGATGTTATATGTAACTATTAGCAAACGGATAACATTATTTGGATCAACGTGTACCTTGTTGCCGGTTTGTACTACAAACTATTACGAACACATACACTTCATACACATCCGTACTTATATAGTGGCCTTGCCAGAAATAATTGCTTTTTGAAATAGACAACTGTTCGCGATAAATACATATCGTCGCTTTAAATTAGCATAGTCTTACCACGAAATGTATTCTTCATTCATATTAGACACTAGAAGCGACAAATAAGTTCAGTTCAGAACGTATACATACTATGTACACTGCCGTTCAGAGAAGTTCGGTCGGTTGGTAAAAAACATGAAAAGGTTACAGAAACAAACGAAACTAAAAACAAAATGCAATTTGTATGTACAGGTAAAAAAGAAAAAAAAAAATAAATAAAAAGTTGTTCTGGCCTAATATAACATACTGAACATTATATTTTTTTTCATCGAAAAAACCTCCTTTGCTGTTAATCACCGCTCGAACTATTCTAGGCATTCTTTCGATAAGTTTTGTTAAAATGGATTGTGGAATATTAATCCATTCATGTTGCAGAATATACTGTAAATGTTCTTGTGAAGTTGGGCATATTTTTCGGATCCTCCTGTCCAGTTCATCCCACAACTCTATAGGGTTCAAATCTGGGCTTTGTGGGGGCCATGTCATTACTTTCAGGGTGTACTGTTCTTCTTGCCCCTTTAAATAGTTCTTACACACTAACGCAGTGTGTTTTGGGTCGTTGTCATGCAGGAATGTAAAGTTACGGCCTATTGTACGCAATCCTGATGGCACCGCATGATTCTGGAGTATTGTAAAATAATTTTCCTTCCTCATTACACCCTGCACTCTGCATAAATCTCCCGTCGCAGCAAAGGAGAAACATTCCCACACTAACACAGAACTACGCCCTTGCTTCACTGTAGGCACAATGCAGTTCGGGATCACTTTTCGGTTTTAGATCTTCGGATACAAACTCGTCGATTTTGTCCAAAAACCTCAAACTTTGACTCGTCACTTCAAAGCACGTGTTTCCAATCATCTAACGACCAATCTAGATGAGAACGGGCCCACTGTAGCCGTTTTGCTCCGACATAATAAGGGTTTTCGAATGGCAATGCGTCCATGAAGGTCCGCTTGTTGAAGTCGACGTTTTACCGTACTCGCCGAAACTTGTTCTTCACGGCCGCGATTGACTTCGGCTGCTATTTGTGGCGCTGTTAATTTTCTATTGCGTTTGCTTAATAATACAATTCCCAAAACTTCAGCTTTTGTTGTTTTCCTAGATGCTCCAAGACGAACACGATTTTCTATAGTTCCAGTTGTCTGATATCGCTTTATGATGTCATTTACTGTTGAACTTCTCATATTTATTTTTTCAACAATTTGTCGCCCCGAATATCCTTCTTCAAACAACGTAATAGTGCGTGAACGTTTTTCTACACTGATAGGCTTGCCACGTGCCATTTTGAAGTCAATTTTGATGCACACCAACACACGTTTAACAGTAAAATGAAGCAAATTTATATCTTTACGCCCGTGATAAATAAACAAGAATGATACTGCGGTATATTTCCTAAATGTATTGTTCGTTAATTATCCCCAAACGACCCGTTTCAAAAGATCGGTACTTCCGAGAAATTCTTGGAATGATAATAAAAGGGGCTTTATTGTTGTTGTCGCAATATTTCTACTTTACATAATAATTTATGGCTTTAATCCCTTAGAAAAGAGTGTATGCTTAATATTTTTCTAATTTTATGTATTAATAATTGTATACAGTGTGATAGAATAGATTTTTATTGTATGACCAAACTTCACTGAACGGCAGTGTACGTTTCTAATATCAAATCCATAGTATACGAGGTCATTAGAATTGTTGAATTTATTGTATGCTATACGAGTCTCAACATTTCCCCTCGTATTTCTTTATTCATAAATTACAAGAATCCGAAAATAGTCGAAATTTCAGCGGTAGCTTTCACCCCCTATAAATCTACCAAGTTTTAATCCGATCGGTGAGTGACACATCGGGTGTTCCATTGTAAGTTAGTGGCTAGTTACTAGTTATAAATATGTCGTTATTTTTTGCCTTTGATTTATCTTAAAAGAGGTGTAAGGAACAACATACAATAAAGGCTAATAATAAAGGTCCACTATGCTTTTTACCATAGACACCAACTTATTATAACTATGCATCTACCGTATATAATTCACTCTTCTCTGAAATTCTTTAATATGTAATTAAATAACTATAAACTTGCACTGTAATCTTTCTCCTTGCATACCGATTATTACGTATGATCATACATACGTCCGCATATATATTATTTACTATTCGTCTCGTGCTTACAAACTGCTAGTTGATGTTCGACTTCGCTTATGTCATTGTTCGAACAATTATAGCCCTGCAATATTGCTTTATCTATTATGCATAAATACACGTACTGCTTCGTATTTTAGTATCGAATATATTATAAAACTGGTATAACAAGGTAGTTGGTTTCGCCCAATTAGCGTGGCAAGATGCGTGTCCAACAGCGACTCAAATTACTTCAATAGGGTTGGGGCTGAGACGCTGATGCTTTACGACGTCTGCCGGCAACGTTTATAGCGCATCATGTGGGACTCGCACCACCGGCAGTTAGACTTGTAACTCGCACGGCTCCCTTCTCCATTATGTAATAGACTCGGCAGCGGAGAATAATGTCCGCTGTAAACTAAACGACGAAAAGACGATTTTATGTTATACTACGGCCTAATATATTTCTAATTAACAATCTAATATGCGCTGATGTAATCACATATACGCACGTTCAGAGATTATCTATGTAATTGACGATCACACACCATCGCACATGTATGATTACTAGTTGCAAGAACGTTGAACGCATTGCTTGAATGATTATTTAACATAAAGCAAAACTTATGAATCTCTCTCATTGCAAAGACGCGTAGAAATCACATTTTATGGATAAGACTTATATCACCTTTAATAGTGACATTTTAAGTGATATTTTTTCGTATATTTTTGCATGTCTAGTCTTTGAAACGTGGATTAAGAATTGAATGTGGAGCAAATAGATGATCGCAACATTTCAGTCTCTAATTTGTGAGAATCGTGAGATTAGTTTGATAACCAGAATTACACCCGCGTTTTTATTTTATTCTCATTGAGACATTGAGCAAAAGTAGAAGAAATGTTACAAAACTTTTTCCAAACGATTGGTGTCGAATTGGTATTTATTTTTTCGAAGGCTCTTGGATTTTTACGTTTACTTGCTGGTGACTAACCGCTTTTTTCAATTAGCTAAAAATTCCCTCAAGAACAAATAAAAATGTTTGCCAATAGCGACGTCATATACAGTATAACGCCCAATTTGAGCATTATTTTGATAAATAATTATGTTTTCATATAATAAAATTGGTTTCATTTAATTTCCGGGATGCGTTTATTTTACTTATTTTACTTTCAATTTCAGCCCTTTATGTTGATATGTATCTTTTTACATATTTGTAAGTAAAAATTAGACAAATGTAATGACTTTTTTCCTTGTGATATTTTGTGTGCTTTTGTGATTTATGGGAAGGAAAACAGCGCGAAAGAGATTAAGACGTCACCGCGAGCATTGCGAAGTAAAAGAAAGTCTTCTCTCGGTATGACCAGCGTCTAAGTATATGCAGTTAACTGTATAAAACTCAAACTGCCCAAAAAGTAGAGTAAAGTGTAAAAATATGCTTTATCTTTATACTTATCTTTATACTTGGCGTTCGGTCGTGACCAGAAGAGCCACGTATTGCACCATTGTTATAACGCACAAAGGTGCGGTGAGTGCCCCACGAAGCGTTAACCGCAGCCAAAGTAATGACTTAAGTGAGTTATATAAAGTGCTTAAAGTAAGGCTGGTCATCATCGTCAAGAAAGCTATGAACTAGGGCCACCATTACCACCAGAAAGGCGAGAAGACGTTGACCGTTTTTTCGCCAATGAGACGCTGCCGGTTCTCCCCAACGGACCACACCGAAAGCCGACCGAAAACAATGTTAATCGGACGCCGGCTCCTATGAAATCCGCTTGCTGCTACAAACCTAGACGAATTATAACACCAAGTCCATATAGCTTCACAGGAAATATCGCAAGAAACAATATCTACCTTAATTAATGCAGTGCCTAACCGAGTTACTGAATGTATTAAAAAAAGAGGTGGTTCTACCCATTATTAAATATTAAGTTTTTATTTATTATTTACTTTCCCGTTGAATTATGTTTCACTTAGATGTTTATAAGTAGTATAAGCACTTTTGGTACTAATAAACATTATTTTACAAAAAATTTTTGGTGGTGCATTTTTAATTGCGGCCCCTGTATATTCATATAATTTTAGTAAAGTTATACAATTAATATTAATTTTATCCTATTTTCGGGGCCCCATTTTCAGTAATAAATCATATTTTGTGTATTTTATAGTTGCTCTCACACTGTCACACCATTTACATCTTCCTCTTATTTATAATAAAATATTATTTTTTGAAATTAATTCTTTTATACGTAACTGCAATTTGATGATAGTTCTTTTTACGGATAATCTCGGCTTCATTTATTTGGTGGATCACGCTTAATGTGGATTCACCCAAAAATATAATGTAATGTACTGTAATCATATATTTCTCTAAAACTAATTGTAACTACTGTAGCACGCATTATTGCTTGTACTCCTGCAACTACTCATTGGGGTAAATAAATTGACATCGTGTGGAATAATTGCAATTCCCGTTTGCTCCATTTAATATGACTAACATTTAAAGTCGAAATAAAAGAGTTCAGATAAAACTAATGGTCTAAAAATTCTAGAAGAATATTTGTTGGTTGAATATAAGTTTATTCAAGAGGATGAGCAGAGCAGAATATCAGAAACTTTGCAGACAGACAAATGTGTAACCGTAGAATATATTTTGAAGAGACCATTACAATATTACATGTTTGAAAAAATATCGTCATATCATAATAAGGTTCTTTGAATTATTTTGTTTGTTTCAAGAAAACTTGTTTGTGTGAAAACATGTTGGTTGTAATAGAAAAATAAGTGTTGTTTAAAAATTGTCTGTTTCGTTACATTAGGCACTGACTGACCGATAACAATTTATTACATTTACTCGTAAAAGCGAGGCATAAATATTTCCCTTACCTTGAAGTTGAAAATAAAATTTTAGGTATAGCGCTTGCATTCGCCCCATTTGATCCATTTGTCGAATTTGCTTGAAATATTTGTTTAATTCCAGAAAATTAGTTCTAACACAATGAGTTAAGCGTCATTCGATTTCAAGTCAAAATCTTAACGCTACTATCGCAACTATCTAGAACCGATTTTCTTAGTTTTATAAAAAAAAAAAAACGATTCTTAAACACCATTCTTATTTAATTGTAAGAGATTATAAAAAAATGTAAACCATAAAAATGTTCTAAGGTAGTGACTTCTCTTATCTTACATGTTACTGCAACAAAACATGAATGGCTCTCATTACTCCTTGCTTTTCGGGTATATTTTACAGCTGCAATTGGAAAAAATTGATAGTTCTTGTAAACAACGCATAAGTATCGGCAACCTCCGCACCACACAGGTTTAATTAATTATATAATAATTGGTCCGGGACGGCCATTTCGAGGAGACGAATGGTCCTCATCATCAACCGGTGGCCGAATTATTATATAATTAATTAAACCTGTGTGGTACGGAGGTTGCCGATACTTATGTGTTGTTTACCATACTACGCCACAGTCTTTGTTATCATTATTGATAGTTCTTGTGTGTTACTATCCAAGTGCAGTAAATAAACAACACCAGTTTAATTAACACTAAGTCTCAGGACCTGACCGCTACAGCTAAATGTTGTACCGCAAAACCTTCTTTTATCTAAACGTGAGTGTCATCAAAAAGAATGATTGAATTATTTATTATTATTCTTGATTTTTATATTTATAAAGTTATTTATTTCGAATACATAGGACTACCAATTTATTTAAACAGATTAAATAGAAAGACAAATGCTCATATATAAATATTGTTCCTTGTTATCGTCTCTCTTTGCTTTTGAACATGATCCCAGCAATAATAACTCCACCATTTTCCAATTTAATTACTATAGAAAGTTGAATTTTCTTTTTCATAAATTCTTGAATATAAAATGAAAGTACTCATCTGCTTAATATCTCAAGGAACTATTTTAGACAGAGCCAACAAATCGTGTTTATTTATTGAAGGATCTGAAAGGGGCCAACCTATAATTAATAAAAAAAAGAAATAATGCGAAGGGAAGATTTTCACATATGTGGCCACCTTCATCCGTACCTGCAAGATTATATATATGCATATATATGAAACGGTAAGGTGATGCACATTACAGTTCGTGATAAATAATGACTTTTTTTTAATGAATTCAAATTATCTGTCGTCACTTCCCGCACCCACCAGCAGGAAAGGAGACGTCGAATAACGCCATAAATTATATTCTTTTATTTGTTCGACTAGCCTTCATGGAAGTATAATTAATTTTTTGTGTGAAGGAAAATGGATTATATTTCATCCCGAATCTTGACCGAAGTACTCTTTTTTTAAGATTTATGGCCGGTTCTTGAGTTTCCTGTTGTTTCAAATTAATCTCACTCTTTCCTTGTTATCGCAGCTAAGACAACTTATACGTTAGTGTTTCTTTGTTTCTTTCTTTTTTTACGCACAAATCTTTGCAAAAAATATTTTCGTGTCTGTATACATGAAGATATTTACGTCAAAAATATCTGGAACGTATCTTCTATATCTTTTGTACCAAATTTATTCTTTTCGGTGAAGGTTGGTACCTAGAGATTAAACAATGTATACTTTTAAAATCACACAATGAATTTACTGTATTACACAGAGCTACTTTTGGAAATATAAAGACACAATTGATTCAACCTCTTTAAAAATACATGCGATAATGTATTTTAACAATTTATACTTAAAATGTCTACATTTCCCTAATTTCCCAAAATAAATTTCCTTCCGCATTTTTAAATTGTATATTGTTGCTACACATTTTTAATGTGACCAAAGATTTTATTCGCATTAAAAGTTGACTCATTGGCAATCGCATAAGTGCCACCATCACTTTAGTGTATTGACAGTTATCCAGAGGCGTTTGCGATAGTGGGTCATTGTTTATCATCCCTGGGTTCATGTAGCAATAATTGGCCCACACTTCAAATATCTAGCCAATTAGGTACTTTTTGGGTAGAAAATTCAAACTTTCTTTACAAAAAAAAGTCCGTTACAATAAAGCCGCCCCTTAGGGGGCTCTTCAATTCCCTTTTTTACAGTGCATTAATTGTTTTCTTCTACAGACTGATATAGACTTTAATTTGCCAATGACTTTTCTCCATTCTTCTCTATTCTTAATTAGTGAATCTGTGTTTCTTATTCCCATTATTTTTTACGTCCTCTTTTACTTGGTCTTCCCATCATGGTTTCGGCCTACCTCATGATCTATCCCAGGTTGATTTCCAGTTCTTTATTCTTTTGATTGCCGTTTCCTCTCTCTTCCTTTCTATATGCCCTAACCACCTAAGTGTTTTAATTTTCTGTACTATATCATCTTCTTGAGCTCTTTTAATTCTTCCTCGTTAACTCTTTTGGGGCCTAAAATTCTTGACATAAGCTTCCTTTTGGATCTGAGATCTTCTTCATCTTTTAGGGTCAGACATATGGTCTCAGCAGCGTACGTTACAATCTGTCTAGCTATCGTTTTGTGTATTCATAGGTTAGTTGTTTTGCTAATCCTTTTATCTTTACCTAATCTGTGATAGCTCCAGAATGCTCGATTTCCAAATTGAAGCTTTCCACTTTTCCAAAAGTGCATCTCCATATCCTTATTTCACTTTCTGTTGTTTGTTTTCATGTATTTTGTTTTATTTTGGTTTATTTCTAACCCTCTGCTTTTTGCTTCCTCTAGTAGTTGTGTGAGCGCTTCTTCCAGACTCTTCTGGATTCTTGTGACTAGAACTATATCATCTGCGTACGCTATCAGCTGGATGCTCCTGCAAGTTATGGTTTTAGATAGACCGGGCGCGTTGATGGCTCATTCCGGATGTTGATAATGCATCTCCTTGTCTTACTCCTGTTTCCATTGCAATATCTTCCGTTATGCCATCTCCCGTAATTTTTTTAGCCTATGATCCCATCATTGTCGTTCTTGTTAGGCGTATAAGTTTGGCGGGTATTTTAATTTTTCTCATTATCAACCGGTGCCTCTTTATTCCGGCAAAGGCATGCATAAAATCTATAAAAAGCGTTTGGAGTTCGATGTTGTGCTCGTTGCTTTTTTTATTATTGGTGTACACACATATATCGCATTTATTGTTGATCTCTCTGAAACCGTGTAACTTAACCTCTGTTTGATGGTCGTGTTCAGCAGGATAATACCTTTGTACTTGCCACATTCATTAGGGTCTCTTTTTTTTTAATATTGTCCTAATAAATCCCGTTCTCCATTCCTTGGGCTTTTTTGTCCAAATTTCTATGATCTTTTTATATTTTCTGTCTCAGATTATTACCTCCATTTTGGATGAGTTCGTTACTTATTACATCTACTTATTTCATCGGGTCCAGGCACCTTATTGTTCTTAAATAATTTGACGCATTCTGAAAATTCTTCATAACTAGGTTCTTCTTGTTCTTCGTCTCCATTGTTGATTGTATGAATCTTCCTCCCGTGTTGTTTCATTTTCCTGATAATGTTTTTGGAAACATTCCTTCCAATCACTTTGGCATATCTGGGTTCGTGTTGGTCGTTTTGCTTGTACTAATTTGAAAAATGTCTTTTATAAATTATAGAACGCAATCCATTAACAACACTACAGTCTACGACAAAGTTACAACACAATTTTTGTTAGAGCAACTACAAATTTTTTGGGTTAAATAAACGTGTTGTTCTTATTATAAATTGTTGCTATTAAAGGATTTGTAAAGATGCATCTAATTATCACAGACCTCTAAAATTGGCCAATTCGTAACAATATAATTTTCAGTTTTCTTGTATTTGGCTACTACAATTTATTTTAAATTAAGAATTTTTGAAGGTACAAATATCACAAGATGTGAGAATGAAAGACCCAAAATTCGGTAATTACAAAGGAATTTTCCAATATTAAAATACCACAAACTGTTAATTATTCACGATATGCTGTTCAAAGTACAGTTCGAAGAAAGTGTACATATACTGTTGGACTCACATAATACGTCAAAATTCGGTTAAGGCAATCAAAATGAGAAATTTAAACATTTTTTCTTTATGAATATGCACTTACAATCAATCCACACTCTACAATCTCACAAGTCATCAACCGCATGACCGAATGAAGTGAGAAAAAAACTCTAATTCTAATTCTAACATCCGTACCCTCATATATTTCTTTGTTTTTCTTCTTTGGTATCTTGGGTCAGCATAGTAATTTTTCTTCGTTTCCTCTCTCTATATCGGTGGCTTTAGCATGCGTACATATGCAGAATTCTTCACAGAATTTTAGGATATACTATGTAGACAAAAGCGGTTAACATAATCATTATGTAAGTGGGTCTCACTAGGATTGTGCTGTTTTTCTTTTTCTTTATCTGAATCAGTTAATCGAATAATTTTGAACCACACAATAAAGGCATTTTTATTATTATATACCACAGTCAATATTACGCCAAATTAATCAACTTCGTAATTGCATTAAAGAAAAAAAGAAGAAGGAAATCGTTGCCTGGTACTTCTGTTTCATCAGGAGAATGTTCTAATGTTTCCTTAAGCGCAATCTACAATGTAGGTTTCGAATTGATGGAGCATCCACCATACTTACCTAATTATGCTCCTAGTGATTTTTATTAATTCATTAATTTTTAGAAAAAGGCGTGAATCTGTTACAACATATATACATATTGAAATAAGTATCTTCAAGCGAACAGTGATTCTCCCGAAAAATAATGTTTAATATGTTACTGTATATCTTCAATGGTATTTAAAGAGTGCAAAGACCAAGTAACCGCTGTACATATGTGATAATTTTTGCAGTATAAGATATTTAGCTTTCTGATACACACGAAAAGAGTGCCTAGAAACAATAACCAAAATAATGCTAATATAGTTAATATGGTATTGATGGCAAAAACATTGTTTTTGTCGTGGTTTTGTCATCAATACCATGAGCTCTATTAGCATTATTTTGGTTATTTCGCTTTTCGCTATTTTTGTCTAAAGTGCTATAGCTTTGATTTTCTCTTTTATTTTGTTCTGTTGAAATGCCTAAGAAAAACGAAACCGCAATTTCGTCTTATATATTTCAAGCAATATTTGATTTAATTCATAAATAGAAATTGAAATAGTAAGTTGTAGGCGGCAATAGCCATAATGATAGCAAGGACTGTGGCGTAGTATGGTAAACAACACATAAGTATCGGCACACACAAGTTTAATTTATTATATAGTAATATAATAAATTAAACTTGTGTGGTGCGGAGGGTGCCAATACTTATGTGTTGTTTGGCAATAGCCATTATTGTGTTAAAGTAACTCATTTGATTACTGCCATTCACAACTAATGAACGTAAAATTTTTTTGTATTTAGCATCTATCATCATCTGTTACATCATTCACCTATATCGGCAGGTCTCTGTAATATCTGGTTTTTCTATCAACGTAAAAATGTTATTTTGTAGAAATAAAAACACAAAATCGAATCTACCAGAAAGATCTTAATATTTTAATATTCGCAAAAACATAAACCCTAAAATACCTTGGCGTATTAATGTTATAAGAAAGAATTCTTCATTTATCACCGTATTAAATCTAAAGCACGTCATTGCCGAGTATCCGGTGCCGTAAATTTCGCAGCATGTGCCGTTTATCATAGTAATTAGTTCGCTAAAATTAAATCGGCCATTCAGAAATTAAAATATCCTCCTTTTGCGGAAATTCGCAAAATTTTCTCGGGCAACCAGATTTGAATATAACCTTTTTTCGCAATTTAAACCGCAATTATTTTTATCATCATTTTCAAGATATAGTCCTAATTTTCTTTCTCGCTTTTGCTTCCGTTTTTTGCGTTTATTCATCTAATAGCCCTCGCTGTATTTTACGTGAAAGCGCAGCCAGTATTAATTTTTACTTTCTTTACCCCCTCGTCTGTATCTCTAGGCTATTTACTGCGACCCTTCTTTTTTAACAATCGTCTGAGTGTTGCTCGACTACATTCGATTTTGCTGATAGCTCGCTATTCCCCCTACTATTCAACTTTATCTGAGCCTATCAAGTCGGTTCATTAGTGCTGAACTGCTCGAATATTTTTGGGCATTAGAAACCAATTATCGTTTGCATTTTGAAATCTTCTACTTGACGCACTACGTGTGTATACATTTCTCTTATAATACGTGTTTTTCTTATATTCATTACGTAGTTCGTTATAATAATCGCAGCTAATGCTTAAAACAACCTCCCACCGGTATTTCAACACGTCCTCTTCAGTCAAAAATATGGTTGTGTTTACATTAATGAAAGTTTCCAATTAGTCTCGTTTTATTTATTGAAGAGAGATTAAACTACCGAGTCGATTACACTAGCGAATTAGTGGGATTTTTTTATAATATTTAACATTGTATTAACAGAAAAATAATTGTGCATGTTATATATTTTTTAAAAGAGGATTTAATCGAAAACAATCACTCCTTAGTACATTGTCAACCTAGTATGAGAAATAAAGGTATGGCATAGCACCAACGCCAACAACAATAACAATAACACAAATGGTGCGACAAAACATCGATTCTACAACAAATTAAATTTACCCTAACAAATATACCTCTTGCTCAGTGTAGGATTAAGCTTGCAACGGAGCACTTTTACGTTTTCTAAACACAAAACATACATAATTTTGCCGATGTCACATTTTCACTCACAAGACAAAAATAATTTTAGCAACACACAAATTTTTCCGAAACTTCTTTTATTTATTTATTATCTGAATTTAAAATGTGAAAGCTGAACTTCCTAAGAAGCTCATGTGACAAAATGAAGCATTAGAAACCGTTTTTTTTAGGTTTTTCGGGAAATATATTGAAGCCTATCTGAAACTTTTGAAAAATGTTGCCCCTATATTTTAATATATAACTCAATTTTGTTACGCAAGTAACTTAACATGTTCTTATCACAACTTATCACAACGGTTTACTCGTTTCATTTAGTCCGCAATTGTAATGTAAGTAAATGTTTACAATATTGCCAAGATGTTTTAAATCACCAAATAAAATATCCAATCATACCATGTTTTTACCGAAACTAAATTGGTTATTCTAGTCAAGAACAAGTCGTCGAAAGAATAACTCGATATTTGCAAAGCAAACCATTCAAAAACCTTTTTGTCTGTAGGATAAATAGTCGAAAGGGGTTAACCTATTATATTAACCTTGCCACAACCGCGTATATACTGAAACAAAACCTTGATATTGTGGCTTGTAAACTATCGTTGAGTAACTTAATTACAAATAGAATAGCTGCAGTTTTAAAAACAAATATTCCAGGAAATAAGGGCAAAATAAAAAAATCTAACAATAAATTTTGACAAAGTGGCGTAAAATACATTCACACATATGTCGCTACAAAACTGAAAAAAGAATGAAAAGTATTTTTAAAAAATATATTAAACTACCTACTACAATAGTTTACACCGTATTTAACAATATTTAATGATTTCATCCTGACCAACTCGCCGGTTAAGTGGATAACAATCTTTAAATGTGAGGTAAGAACAAAAAATTATATAGATAAAAGTTGTCCCATAAATCTTCAACATTAGTGAGTAGAGATTAAAAAGTTTTGCGATTAGTTATAAAAGCTTACGTGTTAGAAGTTTGATGTGAGAGCATGTCGAGTTCTTTGAAGAAGTTCGTCACCTCAAGTTACAAACTTCCGCGAACACTTAACTTGATAACTGCTTATTGAAAACAGAATTTAATAAAAGTTCCCTTGCCTTTGCTTCTTAGTTTAGTACCAACCCATTGTTTACCGGCAAACAAAGAAAACTACGACCTTAGCCTATAGCTATTGAGCCTTTACTTTGACTGCATCCAACTTTTAAGAGCAAAGGAATTATTATTATTAAGGATATAAATCCAATGTTTGGAAATAACAGTATAAAAGTGACATATTTTGCATTAAATTGAGGTCCAGATATATTTAATTTTCAAGTACAGATTGAATATTTTTCAATATTTCCGGCGTAATTAAACGTTTGAAAAAATATTCCCGATAAGGAATCGAAACTATACCACACGATGGCCTATAGTAGGAACGAGTCATTTTTTGTAAATATATCACATACGACAGACATAATAGCATGTCCACCTAGTACGTGGACAGACGATAATTCCCGTCAGAGAAAAATTTTCCAAATAAAAAAATATTAAGAAACAAATGCCGCGTAACATAAAATTACATCTAAGTATATAGAGTGTTTAATTTTCGCGGCGCACCAGTTTTGTTTTTAAGATAGAACTTCCTGTATATTATTGCGATTCTAGATAATCTTCTTGAGTCCATGTCCTTCATCAATATGCCGCTGTTTCTTTAACAGCTAATAATATCTTAATCCCCGTTTGAGTATTTCTTGGAGTTTCAGGCAATACATCGAAAAGTTTTTTATATCAATCTTAGTCTACAAGATAGCCATCGAAATCATTGCCATGTTTGATTAATGCCATTTCAATTGTATTAAATGGAACGCCCTGTTCTGATAGAGAAACTGTAATAGAATTTTCTTTATAAACGTTCGCCCGTTCTTTCGTGTTTTAATTTTAGTTAACCTCTTTATACCCACTTGTTAATACAAGTCATACAGAAAAATAAATGCTACTTAAGATTATATATTCATTTGATTCAAGAATATCAAAAGCTTCTTTTAAGAACATCATAATCTCATAACGAAATGCAGCAATGTTTGTTTTAAATTTTCTATATGCTTGCTTCGAAGTTATCGTCAGAATAAATCTTGTATATATTTGATTTTAAGAGAATAACTTCTGTTTAATATTATAGTTTTACTTGATCCAAGAATACCGTAAGCTTATTTTGAAACTTTTATATTTAAGAATACGCTATGCTTCTGCTAACAATATCTAATACATAAATTGTAAGGATAGCGTATTCTTGGGATAATCTTATGATATCCTTGCTCATATATGAAGTAATTATTTTTTTGTCTGAAGATATTCATTAAAAATAAACTGAGCAGTTTGCCTCACAGAAACTAATTCTATGTGTTTATTCAACATTTACAAAACTAAACTTGTATCGTGCGCCGCGGAAACTGAACACTTTGTATAGTTACATATAATTTTATGTTGTGCAGCATTTGTCTCCTAATATTTTTTACCTGAAAATCTTTTCTTTAAATTACTCAGAAAGCAAATTATCTTGCGTACAAGCGCTTGGTGGACCCTCTGTATATACCGGATGACAACAAATTTTGATAGACTTGTACTAGATCACATTATGGGTTTTTTGGATAATTTAGAATATCCAAGTTACTTCCGGCTTGGTCGGAAGTGTCTCTAATTTGTATTTTTAAATGAGCTCCCTATACTTACATTTTTCGAATCAGCAATTTATTATCATCTCTAAAAGTTCTTTTGCGAACAAGTACTTTTCAAAACTAGGTATCTGTGACTCTCACAAATCGCATTTGCTTTGAACTCTAATTGTGCGAAATAATCCAAACCTAATGTTTCATAGTTAGTTTTGCTTAAAATTTATTTTTTTTTCTTAAAAGCTAACTTTTTTCAAATGCAACCAGGGTGGGTCTTATCGATTCATTGCATAGGGGTTTTCTTAAATTTTTTGTACCAATATTTTTAAAATCCGTTGAAAAATAAAGGCACCACGCTAAGAAATTTTATTTTAAATTCGAAAAATTTACACTGATTTTTAATGAAAAATTGTTTTTGACCTAAGTAACTTTTACCGAGTTGACGGTTATAATAAGTAACGACGTTGTTGTTTCCTTGTATTAGTCCAAATGCCACAAAAATAAAAGTATGAGTGATCATGAATAACAATATCGCTTCGGAGAAAAGAAAAATGCAGAGAAAGCAGTAGTGAGACCCGTAACTCATATGCCACGCCGCTACCCTGAACCTCGCATTCTCTGGTGTAGTTATTTTGGAAAATTGAGCAGCAAATGTGCAAAAATCCAGTTTATAATCAAAAAAATAGCCTAGTATGAAGGAAATTGCGGAAATTTATATAACTGGATATGTTCATTTACATCCTATAGCGTTAATAAAAGCAATTTCTCTGCTTTTCAAGATTTAGAATTAGGAAAAATTTAAGTATCGTTATTATAAGCATAGTTTGCACCAATATTTGTATGATGAGGATGCAACTATAAGATCGATGGTTGGTAAATAAATAAAACGCAAACAACAGTTTTATAAATAACAGACGAATGTCGTTTTTGTAACAAGGCTATTTTCAACTGTCTAAATGTATATTACTGGTGGCAAATGAAACAAATGTTTAGAAAGCGTTCTAGAAAATCGAACCATTGGGTCTATCATGTGTCAAGGCATGCTTACTAGGGCAAACCATTTCGAATTTTTCATCAAATCCAAGACTTCGTTGCCCCTCTTTTTACTCAGCAAGAGTTACAGCAGTATTTTACAGGTGTTTGGAATGATAACTCCGGAGATATTGAAAAGAGTAGCAGAAACGAATCTTATGAACAATGGCAGTCATTTTATTGCGCGTCCGGTGTTAGTTACCTTAAAGATTATGCAAATGTCAAATAAAGTTTTAAGGCTGTAGAAGAATTCAAAAAATTGTGGTACCAAAAATTTAAGAAGGATATTCCTTAAAAGGAAATAAATCGGTAAGATCCACCGTTCCACACCGTTCTGTTAAACATTCCCTTTTCCTCTTGAACCGACAATTACCCTCGTATAAAACATTGTATTAGATTGTATAGATTCAGTTGAATCGATAAAAAAAGCCCAAGAGTTCATTCAAAAAATGGGAAATTATGGAGAAATTAACGTATATTGAAGCTCATTGTAGTTTCTCAAATTGTTTAATTAAATAATTAGGGACTATTATAGAACACTGCAAATTTATTAAAACTACTGCCAGGTAAAGTTAGTAAAATTTTCAACATATTTATGCGTAGATTCTTTGTGCATAAGAACAACTAAATTAATCAATTTTACTAGAATTTATTTGTACAAAGTACGAACAAGAATAAATGAGCAGTTAAGCATATTTGAAGTAAATATGCACGCATCGCAAAAAACATAAAATATACTTACTTGATTCTAATCTGTATTTATTATTTCAGGGCTATTGGAACAATTATCTCCTCTCACCAAAATACATTTTACAGGTTAGTACAGACGATATAGTTATAATTAACTCATTAGTATAACGAAATTAAATTCAATTAAGTGGAAAACCGTAACAGAATAATTATGGTCGCATAATAATTACAAAGTGCTAGCTAGTACATGATAAATGTTTATAATTTCCTCCATGCGGAACGGTCAATGTTTCGGCTAATAATTACTGTAATTTGTACACATTGTTAATCCAGCCGTTCAAATAGTTTTGTTATCAATATACTTAATGAAACGGATTATTAACTTGACGTTGTAATTATCACATATCAATTCAGTGGCCGGATCAATTGTTAGGCGATTGCCGCATATTACTATAGAGCGATGTATCTTTCTCTGACGTAATACACCGATAAATACGTTGACCAAAGGCTAATGCTAAGAAGGAATGTGAGCATAATTTCCTTCATATCATGGATCAAATAAATTATTCAATATTGCGATAATTAATCCCCATATTCCGATAAGAAATGAATAATCCTATAGTGAAACTGTACTACTGGACATCGTGAAGTCAACTGCTGATATTACCAGATTCTAGGCATATTAAGAATCGTTTTGGTGAGAAGCTATTGCTATACAGAATAAGAATAGTAATTAATACGACTCATGTACTAAATTGGTTTAAAAAGTAAGCAGTTCACTAGCATTTCAGTGTAGCTGTTTGCTGAACTAAAATAACGATTCAACCTAGGGAGATACGAGAACACAGAGCCATTACCTCGCTTCTATTTCGATTTTTGTTGTAATGAGGAATATTTATTTATCTAATATAAAACAACAAAAAATTAGGATAAACTAATCTTCTTTGAATTGGGGTTGCAATGTAGCCAAAACTTTTGAAAAATATTTAATATTAAATTACATCAAAAAATACATGTTAAAAGAATTAATACTATGTTTCCGTACTTCTACGATTTGATTCTGGGGGATAAAAGAAATAAAAAATGAACACTGGAAAATGTTTCGTTTACCTTTTGTTATCGAATTATCAATAAAACACAAAAATTTTAAATATAAACTTTAAATGTTATTAAAAATTAATAATATTTGAAAACAAAATTTTCTGCATCTGTTTTTACAAAATGTTTTCAAAGCGCACGAAAAATAGAGAACTTTAGTCATCACTAAGCCTGCAGAAACGAGTGCTCTCCGTGCGCTCCATGAAACTAGCAGATACTAGACAGACTCATGTTTTGTCGACTCTCGGGGAAACGAGTAGGCAACACGAACCCATCCTCCTGAGACGAATAAATGCGAATCCGTCTAGTCTCTGCTAATTTCCTAAAGCGCAACTCGTTTCTGCAGACTTAGTCATCACCCACCGCCGCTGATAAAAATAACGTTTGCTTCAATGCAAAAAGAGATGTTAGAAGAAAAAAATATAATATATTTAAAAAAAAATAAATGTGTTAACTTAAACGAGTAAGAATCCATCAACTTGCTACTGGAAAGCTGTTCGTGCTAAGGGAAAAATCACAAAAAATATTAAAGTATTGACGTAAACTATGGGTGCTCTTTTTTCCTGAAAGTCTAAGTAAATATATGAAAGAATAGGACGTAGTATCAACAAAATATTAATGCCAAGTTTCGGGTATCATTCTATACGGCTTTGCTTTGTTGTGATAAAAATTTTCCTTCTTTACTTTACAGGTTGTTAACAGTTAATGAGTTACAATACACAAATTTTGAAAAATATGCAATAGGAGAGGTAGAGAAATGACAAATGATTATTTATAAGTTCATAGTTAAATCTATAAGTTTATAACTTGTTTATGGAAATTTGCTATTACTAATATACGTTGGTGTATAACAAAAGATGTTTATTATTATTATATCAGTATACCCAGTACAAGATTATGGATGCATACGCCATAATATCAACTAGCGCAAAAAGCCTTTTTGCTAAGGTTTGCAAAGTGGCGAAGTTATTTCAGTTATTTAGTTACTTTGCTTCACTACCCTCAAAACACGGTTACTGAAGTTGGTAGCGTTTAAACTATCACACCTCTTCGATTAAAGACACCTAACCCTCCCATGGCATATGTACAGGGAACGTCAGAGGGCACTTTAAACGAATACAGTAGAAGAATCTAACTTGTCCGGGGGCTTAGGTACTACAGTTGCAATTAAAACCCGGATTCTCGTTATAATTTCGTCCTTTCGAGGTGACTCTGAACATTAATTGTCAACAAGTCACTGCATAGATGAGCAGCGACCATTAATCTCCAAGACAGAAAGCCTCTTTCATGCGTTAATTTCCATGTTGTGAACAATCTGCACGCGGAATGCGAGATATTCTCGGTGTAATTACTAGAGTACGGGTCTTCGGTGCGCCATCATATCAAAACTCAGCCATCCGAGGCCTGTTGATTCGAACACGTGCCAGTCGGAGTGTTCAAAAAGCGTACAGAAATTTTAATCCACTGCGTACCAGAAGTAGTTATACCTACCTGCACCCTAATTTGACGTAATTTGACAATTTCTAGCTGACTTGAGACACACGCCTGCTAATTCAATTAAGTCTGGGTGTGATGGATACAGTATTCATAGGTGTCGCGGATGTATGATTTTTGTACCTTTAAGTGACGCCGCCTGTTAATTATCTTTAATCTTTAGTGTGCCTAAATCACCGTATTACAAGCTTAATTCAGATTGTGGCGCCTGTCAGGATTACAGAATAATTACCAGATGATTGACACGATAATGAAGTGGACGAAGTTTGCGGGTTAAACAACTTCTCAACGAATTATTTAAATTACGATATTACGTTTGTTATTCCTACAATTGTTGTAGGAACACTTCTGGTTGTAATCTATAGAAATAGGTAGTTGCCCGAACGCTAACGTTAGATGTTTGATTTGTAACATACCAATAAACCTCTTTAAGTAAATAATTTCCACAAAACGGAAAATGTTCGATAGATCGTATACAAACTAACAAATGCATGTATTCACTGGCCGATTTTATCCTCTTAAGTTCTACAAAATTTACAAACGCGACAGGTTACATCAGAATATAGATTTTCCAATTTCAATAATCCGCAAAGGAAAAACTCCAAAGGTTAAAACATAAATTAGTTTTTAATTGCAGATTTTGTCCGCTTGCGCATCTGCTACACAACAACTTTACGGCAATGCAAGCTGTAACTGCAATTTCATAATTGCTCGGTGTACCGCTAACGATTTATATCTACCGCTACCGTATTTGCCACCGCTCTTATTTATTCATGTGTTAACTGAGAACATTTGACGACTAAAAATGCTTGTTTATTCACACTGTACGTAAGATAAGTTTCAAGATGGTATCTTTTTTTTGTCTATTCTAGTTAACACTACGCATACAAAGATGTTTTAAGTTGTTGCTCAACGATATACGTGGTGATTCAAATTAAGGGCGCACCAATGCTCTCTGTGTTATTATCGATTTTGGAAAATGGTTAAAGTAGCAAAGTAATAGTGTTTTTAACGCTGATTAATATGCAGTATACGAAAAAACAATTGCATGATGCATTTCCGAGAAATGTTGAAATTTATATTTTGTATGTATATAAAAAAAGATGTTTTAAGTTATGCTATAATAGTTTCAAACACTATTGTCTTCAAACGAATAATGGTAGATTTTAGTTGATGACAAAGATGCACTTTCATTCTATAACATTTATAGTAAGCTTTTTTCACTTTAAACTAAAGCCTTTTGAAATTGTCAAAAACGCACTGATTTTAAATCTTTTGCGCATTTAATTATTACAAATAGTTGATTATTTGATTTTGTGTTGTGTTCCTTAGTTCTCTATTTTTATTATTACTATTAGTTTCTTGAACATTTTTGGTTATCTTTCGTTATTCGGTGTCAGATAATATTTCACTAGGTACTTCTTCATTTGGAGAAATGTTCTACGTTGGAAGCATACGTTGTATGCGGCAAAAATTCAAGAAAGACGCGCGAATATTATGTGAAACATTATCTTTTACGATAGCAGCCAGATCGACGTTACTATCGAAAACCTTACAAACAGTTTAGACAACATGATTGCTTATTTAAAGAGAAAAGAACAAAGAAAAAAATATCGTAGAAATTACAGTGATAGCATATTTTGAAGCCCATCGCGAATTTTCTATTAGAAATGCTACTAACGAATCGGGTATAAATTATGCATCAGTTCAGAAAATTTTAAAAAGCATAAGTATATTCCATTTAAGTTCCGAATCTCACAAACATTACAACCAAGTGATTCAGACAGAAGGTTGGCTTTCTGTCAATGGTTCGTTAATTTTTGTGATGAACACTTGAACGGAGCGCAGTGTATTTTCTGGAGTGATGAAACAAATTTCTGCAATAGAAGTACGTTTAATAAGAAGAATGATCGCTACTGGTCGCAAGAAAATTTATTATACTGCACAAGTTCGGTTTGCTTTTAATGTTTGGTGGTTCCACAGTCGTTGGTCCGGTGTTCTACAATAGTACATTGACAGGAGACAGATATCTGGAATTTATTCGTAACGTTCTAGAGGTTTCCTTGATAACGCCAATTATCTGATCCGCCAAAATTTATACTTTCAGCAGAACGGTGCTCCTGCACACAACGGCCGCATAGTACATAACTATCTGGACACCATCTTTGCCGATAACTGGATTGGCACAAATGGGCCAATTCGATGGTTAGTACGCTCTCTTGGCTTTTCACCTTTAGACTTTTTCTTTGGGAACAGTTACAAAATCAGGTATACAAAACGCGACAGAACAACGTGAACAAATTGGAAAATAAAGTTAGGGAAGTTTTCCGCGAATAGGGATCGAAGGACAGCCTTAAGAGCTACCTAGAGTCTACTCGAGCAAGCACAAAAATGTATTTGGAAGTAAGATGATACTTTTATAAATTATACATTTACTTTCTTCTTTTCAATTTAATTTCGACGACATTATTTTAAGATGTAATTATATTAAAATAAACATTAAACACATTGTTTTATCAAAAGTTGGTGGAGCAATGTTAGCTTGAAACTGCTATAACTTCTTTATTATTCGTTTTAAGGCAATAATGTATGGAAACTTTTACATCATGACTTAATATATCTTTCAAAATTTTTAAAAATATACAGGATATTCCATTGAAAAAAATTATAAATTTCAAAATTTCTCAGAATGCGTAATGCAATTGTTTTTTCATATACTGCATATTAATCAGCGTTAAAAACACTTACTTCGCTAATTTAACCTACTTTCTAGAATTAATAATAACAAAGATAGCAATGGTGCACACTTAATTTGAATCACCCTATATATTACAAAAGAAAGAAATGTTTTTCCTTAAAAAAATTTCTTCGATTCTAATAGAGAAATTTTTCTAGGTTTTGCATTGAAACCTTTAAAAATGCGGTAATATGTACATACATATTACCGCATTTTTAGAACGGCCTAAGTACATACTTAGGCCGTTCTATTTAAAAAATTAAACTTGTGTCATGTGCAGTAGAAAACAAATACTCTACTTGCTTGAATACAATTTTTGGATGCATAGAATCATTTTTATTTCAAGATGTTTTTTTAATTGGTCAGAGAATTATATTCCACCGACGTTGTACGATTCGTTCTTGAAGAATTTCAAAATGCAGTACCCCTTTCTCATCATATACTTCCCTACAGCAATAATAAAGCCCCAATAAACCACAGCTAAAATATGTTTATCTCGCAAAAATGTCACTAGTGCTAAATTCCAATTAAACTTTAATACTTACTTTTCCGTTTAACTTGACTTTATCGCCACGTACTAGTAAAAATCAACTATATCCTTACGACAAAATTAATGTTAAACGTCTTACAACTATTGATACGTCCAAGGTGATTAATGGTAGTTAATAACTACAATTCATATAATTGGCCCTAAAGTCATTTAACGTTAATGTAGCTATAACAGTAGAACCTGAACAACAGAAATAAACAGAAATTTCAAAACGGAAAAAAAATAACTAACCTATGAAATACACCGGGTGTTGACGGTCAAGTGTGTGAAAATGGGGATTTAACATGTAATTTGGTTTTATGCTATTTTTCGCTCTTGTAATTATTTTCGGCAAAAACTGTAGGTATAAGGATGTGTAGAATTAAATGTTGCATACGAAACTGGTTCACACACTGGTTATGGCGTCTTCTGTTATTATTATTACTGCCACGATCTTCGTTCACAGCTACACTAGCTGTATTCTCCAACTTATCAAAAAGTTTCGAAATTATTGATATTCTAGGAATTGCTTTATTTTCAAATTTAATGGAAAATCAATCTCTTACTCTTCTGTAACTATTTCCAGCATAATCATTTTTAATAATGAAGACACGTTCTTTGTTCATGTAAACATCCACTATTTTTATATTGACTTCCTAATGTAAATATTTAACAAAATGAGCAAACTATTTTTGTTTTTATTTCCTTAAAAGGTCCTGGCTATTACTGTCAACCAAAAAAAAAAAAACTTCTTTTTAAAATTGTGAAGAAAACCATAAACTTAATAAAAATGTAGAAATAGTTTTATATGCAACATTTAATTCTGAATAACTTTACACTCTGCAGTGTTTGTCATAGAATGAACAGCAGTACAAGAAATTGCATAAAACTAAATTATATGTTACATCCCTATGTTCGGATCTGATTGTAAACACCCGGTATAAGATGTATTATATTGTTTCACTGTGTATACTAGAGGCAATATGCAGGAAAAACTATTCAATATTGTCCTAAGAACAAATTTAATAACTATAAAACAAAGAACAACGATCACATTAAGCATGTAGTAGAGCATGCGTTCGCAGGACGAATAAATGGCAGGGAACGCAGTTATAAAAGGCAATTTCATCCAAGAGTCAATAACGGTCAGTTTACACGTCTCAATATAAGGACCCACTAGAGTCCAAAGAACTAATGAATAGTATCGATCGTCATACAATCCAGATACGTCTTGGGACGAAGATTGGAAAGAGTAAGAGTAGTAAAAATAAATTAGCGTTTTCCAAAATGATCTTCATATACGAAATTGTCGCAGAAACTGATGCGTAATTTTGCCTTATTCGTTGGTATTAATGAACATGTACACAGAAAAACATACTATTGAGATAAATGCAATAACTTGTAGATATGATTTTGTATTAAATACTCACAAAATTATAGAAAGCTGGGCTATCGTTAAAGAGTACTTTTATTTTAGTAAAATATGGTTTAACACTAAACAAATTCACAAAAAGTAGGAGCAAAAATATGTTGCTTTGGTATTTAATAATCATTAAATACATTTATCCGGTAAAAATTAAGAACTTTGCACTAGATTCAGTACCGATTCAAACGATCAAGCCTTTCAAATACTTCTGCTTTAAATTTGATAAAAATGTGGGAAATAGTGAGAAAAACCCGGGAATAGAATTGCGTCGTTGTATCATGTGCTTGTATAATTGCATATTGGACAAGCCCTTACAGCTTATTAGAGCTTTTACAGTATGGGATATTACGCCGTGTTGTGCTGGTTGTATTGTTCTTCGACTTATTTCCCTTTTTTTAAATAAATAACAGAAATGAGCGAATTTGTAGTAAATCATCATTTGTTTTTTACTTTTTTTTTAATGCTAAGAGCATTGAACATCTTAGTAGACGTAATATTCTCATGGGCGTCCACCGATGCTCGTAGTAAATGGCGGAAGCTGTTGATGCAAAAATATGGATTAATTATTAGTATTTCATTTACTCATTCTTTCAGCTATTATTTAATGTAACCGTAACAACACTGCATAAAGTGATGGTTATTAATACAGGATGTTTTAATTATTCAAATAATTGTTGCAACTTTCTTTCCAACTACATATGTGGTTTTACAGAACTACAAAAAGTAATTCCAAGGTTTTTTGTACAATTTTGCAAATAATTTTATCAAAAAGTGATAACTTCCAGTTAAGAATACCACTCTGAAAAGATAAGTATTCAGAATAAATAAGAAATATGTAATTGTCAAAAATAACAAGGTCTGTTTTGATTAAGATAAAGAGAGTTAGTTAGAAGGTGATCTTGCATCGAACGGCAATGAGTTGTCACCACTGCAAATGTATTATGCGTACGCCTGCTTTAATTTATTCTTCGTGTTCTGTTCCTCAATGAAATCAAATCGATTTTTATGTCATTATGGCTTAGAATTTCATGAATTCAAAAGTTCGTTTATCAATTTAGGTTACAGGCGTTTATTTAATTTCTCTTAATCCTTTACAAATATCTATATAATTTCAATATTTTTATCGGCCCCTTCTGCTTTTTAATTTTTGAATTTTAATGTTATTTACAAGGTATACATAAATCAGATAGAATTTAGATTGTTTAGTTGAGCAATACGGTTTCATTAGAGTTACTTCAGATTATAATCAAATCCATAAAACATCGTAGTGTTCGCAGATGTCAACATCTGCAATGACTGAAGCAACAACTCCCCTCTCTGAATAAAATAAGAAGCTGGGTTCTGGATTATACAAACTGTTTCACTTCTCGAATATATTTATTGTAATGTGTGTAACCAAATAGTCCACTGCGACATGACTTCGCATGTGACACAGCATGTTCAAACAGAAAAACACCAATCTAAATTAATTCCAGAAGATTCTTATAATTTCAATACCCGACTTTGTGAAGCATTTATTGCTGCAAACATACCTTTAGTAAACATAGAGAAGCCAGTACTAAAAAGTTTTGTAGTCACGTAAACTGGTCATTCCATTCCAAATGAGATAACACGAACATGTCACGAAAACGTACGATAAAGTAACGGTTTGTGTAAAAAACAAAGTTGACAATAAACATATTTGGGTGAGCACTGACGAAATAAAGGAGAAGTATGGTAAATGTCATGACTAGTGTACAGAAGCCTTGTACAGTAAGTTTTAAAATTTACAAGTGTAAACGCAGAGACTATCGCGAAAGTTGTAGACAATATTCGCTATAGACATTACTCTCAAAGATCGTAATTTGCTCTCTGTTACCGACGCAGCCGCGTATATGATCAAAGCTGACAGATGTGCATGTTGCATATGTTGCAATAAAAGCTATGTAGTCTTCACCGCAATTGTGAATACATTAAATACGAATTTGAAATCGTTGGTAGATTAATAAGTCTAATCAATAAAATTTTTCTACAAGCACTATGGCGAATAGCAGTATTTAAAGAAAAATGTTCAAAGTTTCCCTTGTCGCCTGCATCTACGATTACTAGATGGGAAACATGGCTATAAACTGCTTTATTTTATGCAAAACATGTGAAGCGTGTTAAAATTGTATTGTAATTATTATTCAATACAAACAACAGTAAACAAATTAAAATATATAAGAAGTAATTTTAGCGACTTAAACAGAGCCAATTAAATATTTTGAGGCTCGAAATTAGAATTTAGAGGTATCTATAATAAACACTCCATAATATTTCGAACAAACTAAAAACAGTTTCCGAGGAATTCCCCATTAGATTGACGACGAAAATCGTCTCTGTGCAAAGAATAATAAATAATAACATTCAAGCTACCTGCATCCTTTTATATCTATTTCATCATTAGAACTCGAATCGCTAGTACGGTGAGTCGTGAATCGTCATAAACCGGTCTGAGTCTATTGTTTCAATCATATGAATCTTTCATTTTAATAGTTATTAGGATTCAAATCGCCCGTCATTTGTACAAAGAGTCATGAATCATCACGAATCAGTACGAATTCTTTACGATCTTTCGGTATGAATCGTATTGCACGATTCTTTAATTTTAGGAATCGTTAGAATTCGCCCCTCGTATAGACGTGTATGTATCTGTGTCATTCACTTGGGTTATTATATGTTATATCTCCCTAAGTTTGACCGATATGTCATTTTTGATTTCCTTAACTTAGGCTGATGTAAACTGATTTGGAAGGGCACGTTCCAAATCAGTTTACATCAGCCTCCTCTCAGTAGTGATTAATAATTTAGGAAGTTATAAAACTTCCTAAATTATTTTGTAAATTCCTATACAGTAGTATACAAAATAATAAACAACTTCGATTTCCTGAAAACCGGAAAGAATTGATCTTTCAGATGTAACATCCTCTGCACGTCTGATTCAGCCATTAACAAGCAAAAATATAAGCGTTTTGACTACATCTTTTATAGAATCGCATAGAATCAAAGGGACAATAAAAATAATAAAAATAAACCGTCTTCTTTATAATTAATGAATGAGACAGAAGCCGTCTATTTTGAGAAGATATTCCGTATTTAAAACATTTCTAGTTCATTGGCTCGGAACATTTTATCGAAGTAACCGGTCGATTTACTCATTTCTACGTTTATCAGGAAATAAACAAATGTGTCGCCATAAGTTGGTACTGTTGATAATAGACATGTATATTTGTTTAACATAATAGAATCGTAGAGATATATTTGTTGTTTGTTGGCCAGCCTATTTAAAATAATAAACATTTCCATTAAATGTGAAATATGACATTTGAGAAAGATCATTCATTGTTCACTTGACACTCTCGAATTATTTGAATGTACAAACCTCACATTCTCGTATTACTGTAGCCCGATCCTATCGATAATTCTTCTAGTTTATAATTTGGCGTTTTAGTAGCAGGGCATTTGAACTTCTCTGGATCGCGAACAAACAAAAATCTCGCGATCTTAATTTCGCTGTTATATAAAATAAATCGCCTGTACATTTTTTGCCCCACGTAGTTAGTACTTCATCAGCTCTAAATAGCTAGTACCATCCTGTTGAAACCATATATCCATCTAAATCTATGCTGATTACAAAAAATCGAGTTCTTGCGATAGCGTGCCCGTTTGTACTACCTAGTAAATACGTGGATGATGTGATAGATACCTGTGTTTAGGAAGACAACGCAATTGTTTTACATTTAGTAAATTTATTTCTCAATATAATCTCCTTGTAGCTCTGTACGCTTACTTCAGCAATATTGTAACTTTTTTAAGCCATCCAAATCATCAGCAGACGTAACATCCATTTCACCGATAGCTTTCTCATACTCAATTTTTCCTCAAGGATATTTCAAACCGGTTCAATTGAGATGTTTACCATATTAGCAATTTCTCCAATCTTCACCAGTGAGTCTGCTAACATGGTACCATGAACTTTATCGATCATATCATCTATAGTCATCAAAAACGGATATTCGGCAACACCTAAGTTAACGTTAAACGAGTATCTGATGGTAGTCATCCAAGGAGTATGGTCCTTATAAGCCAATTTCTCGTTGATTTCCCTATCACTTTTCCCATTAAAATCGAAAATCAAATCACTGACCGATATTGTTCTTATTCCATGATTCCACAAGTGCATTAGATTACTCACTTTCAACAGTTATCAATACAACACCACTCGATAAACCTCTCCGGCATTTTGACAGACTTCGACTAGAGAATAGTAGTCACAGTCGGCAATGTAGATTTTGACACAAAGCACCATCTATCTCCAAACACACTTCTAATGCCATCCTCGTACATCGTGCGCATTTCCCGCTCCCGTTCCCACCATGCCGTGTTGGTTTGAGAGTGCCTTAAGAAAATGAATATGCAGGTATAGGTTGCAAGTTACCGCTTTGCTACTATTAGATATAGTCAGGCATTAGAAAACCATATCAATTTGCCGTGAAACTCTCATTTAACTAAAGAGCTCTTTTTCGACTTACTACCAATATTTTAAAATAATATTCCGAGAGTCAATATTGGCAATCAAGAAAAATGTTTCTGGGTGGCTACTTTCTGATGTAATTAAAACAATTAATCATTGCTATTTCGTTTGATATTATACACAGTCCTTTAGATTAGAAATTTTTACTATCTTGAAATAGAACGATGAAGAACTAAATTACGTTCGTACTTCGATGTAATAATATTTCAGCAATCTACTTTGATGATTATCATTCTATGACATCGAATTATGGAGCTTCAAGCATATATAGTATGTCCTCATGCGCTTTAGAACGTTCTCTAAGCTTTATAGGCATATTGCTATTATCTACGAATTGAAACCTATGAACTATCGTAGCCATAAATTGACAACAGTCTCATTGAATACGTTACCCTAGTTATATATTTCGCATCTGTCTACTACGTTCGCGTAATACAATAATATTATTGAAGCCACTAAATTGCCTCGCTCGTATTGGCGAACAACTGCGTCGTGAATTTTATGTTCGTCGATTCCCAAATACAGTTAAGATGACATAACAATCGAAACTGCATCCTGTGGCAAAATTTACTGGTATTTTTGAAAAGTAATGCTTCTTTTAGAAGGTATAAACCAGAAAAACAAGTTTAAACAAAGCGGACTACTGTTTGTAAACGAAGGTTAAAATTACAAAATGTGTAAACATTTTAAAAAATATATGCCACTTTACGCAGCTTCCGTATAGGAGATATAAACTAAAGAAATAGACTTAACCAAAACAAGCAATTTTGACCGACTGTAGAGACAGCAAAATATTGAGTACACATTAAACAATCTATAATAATAATTAATAACTTTATTGTGCATATTTAGCCCTGAAAATTACAAAGATGGAACACGATATGAGATTAACAACAATATGCACGATCTCAGGACGAGTTCTAGTAACAGAAAAGCTATGTTGCTGCTTTGCCCAATCCTGTATTGTTAGCATGACACATAATACAATCTTATTAATGCTTTAAATTATTAATTGTTAGATAATTATTTGGTGATTCTAATCATTGAACTTGGATCTATAGGTACTTAAAATTCAGTTTGGTGTACTAGTAGTTAAGTTATTGAACCATTGGGCAGGCAATGTGCTTTTTGTGCACATTATTTATAATTGCTCAGCTCCATCATTACATGTTCTATTAATTGTAAAATAAGCATAAACTTTAAGAATATTAAAAAGTTACCAGCTGAAGGTATTACAAATAAATTCTTGAAAATTTAACAGGCGTGGCATGTTACTGTGGCGGGGCTGACACTAGACAATAGAATTAATTAGTTAGTACTAAAGATCAAAATAAGGTTTGAGTGTAGGCTTTCACGACCGTAATCCATTGTAGAAATGTCTTTCGGGTGATGTCGTGTAGTTGATTTTTAACTTGACGTTTCGCTGACTATCCTGTCAGCTTCTTCAGAAGATTTCTAAAGACTGCTGTTGTTGTCTTTTGCTGCTCGTTATATATCCTATTTTTGTTCCGCTTTGCTGATCCATAACCGTTCTGCTTTGCTGATCCATAACCGTTCCGTTCCGCTGAATCGCGTCGTTCGTTATATGACGACTTCGTAGTGCTAACCTCCACGTGTTGCTGATCCTGTATCCATCTTCGCGATTGAAGTTGTTGGTGTTCTTCATTATTTCTATGGATTCGCGTATTATCCTCGGGTAGTAGTGGCTGGTCCTGGCTAATACCTTGACGTCGCTGTAGCTTATGCGGTGGTCTCCTTGTTGGTGCAGATGTTCTGCTACTGCAGATTTTTCAGTATGCCTAAGGCGTGCGTCTCTCTCGTCCACATTGGCATTTCAGTTCGTATATGCCTTTTGCTCTTAGTTTTGGTAACACGTCCTTATTTGGAGGGAGTAGCTGGTCGATTTTGGTCACCGTGTTGAAACGTGTGGCGATGTTTTTCTCCCCTAGGGTCTTTTTCAGCCTGTCCGTGACTCCGGCTATGTATGGAACACGTGGAGGTTAGCACTACGAAGTCGTCATACAACGAACGACGCGATTCAGCGGAACGGAACGGTTATGGATCAGCAAAGCAGAACGGTTATGGATCAGCAAAGCGGAACAAAAATAGGATATATAACGAGCAGCAAAAGACAACAACAGCAGTCTTTAGAAATCTTCTGAAGAAGCTGACAGGATAGTCAGCGAAACGTCAAGTTAAAAATCAACTACACGACATCACCCGAAAGACATTTCTACATCAAAATAAGGTTTGTTTGACATGTAATGAGATTGAAGAGGGGAATGGTTGTTACCGCATGATATTTTATTATTTGGGTCGCGATATTAAAAAAAAAGTTTCTTTAAATGTGTGAAGTTTGATGAAATTGTTCCCAACAAATTTGTACGTTATATTTGCACGAGCACAATGGAATTGTTACAAATTTAATAGCAACCAAGTAAGCGAAAAACATTTTACAGTACACCCAACAGGTTATTAGGGGAAATTCAAAAAGAAATATATCAAAAAAACGCCGCAGAAAAATAATGTCTGGGGTGCAGTTGTACCCCATCTGGCTTTATGAAGGAGAATGCTGCGAAATAGCCCCCTTCTAAAACCAATGTCACTCTAAACTCGGTTTCGTTTCGCTGATAATTTCTTTGAAAATATTTCCCCAAAAATGTATGCAGAGGCAATTTTCTATAAAATCTCAAATAGGCGCAAATGTCACTCCGCAATTAGTAGCAACTAGCAACTAGTCTCGAACAACTATTTCGAGGATGCGGTTGCCCATTATCGATCGTACGACCGAATGATGTGAGAAGAAAACTCTAATTTGTAACATGCCTGTTCTATCCTCACTTTCAAGAAAAAACAGTTTATCCACAAGTATCTACTTTTACCATCTAGGCACCCTAAAACTAATACTTGCAAAAAATACGGAAAAATAGACGAAATGGTCTCTTGACATTGTAGCATGAAACGTAGAACATGTCCGCCTTGCCCCAATATATTGAAAGAACCTGAACACGACAGCGGTCTTTCCTCTCTGTTCACCAAACTTGTGTTTCTTTTTATGCAAACAATTTGGTAAACGTCTAATTCCCGCGGCGAAGTTACCTTCTTAATCAATTTCAAGTTTTCTAATTTCATATTATGCCCGGTTTCATTTATGGGTTGTACTACACACAATGAATCTATCCTTGCGTATCTGTAGTACCTAATGTGCTCATCGAATCTGGTGCATTTCGCACTTTTTGTTTAACCAATATAAACTTTGTCACGGTCACTACATGCAATTTTATAAATTTGCCAAGAAGTTTTCTAATGTATTTAGTGATCTAAAACTTATGTTCATATCTTGACAGCTTAACATGAGACAAAAGTTTTGAAACATGAGTTTAACGGAACGCAATGACTTATAATAAACACCTATTTCAACAATATTATTTAAACTATTAACGTAATTATTACAATGGAATTCAGTAACAAGAGCTTCCTAAATATGATTGGCCACCTAAATTCACATCTATAACCTGATTTTATTCAAGAGTATGTAGAATGTATAGCATTTAATTAAACACCCAAGTTTTCATACATTTTTTACCAAGTTTCCTTATTGGTTACAACTTCCGCTACTAATGCGATCCTTATCTGGCATTGATGACGACTCCACATTTTGAAATGTTATAAGTGCACTTATAAATATGGCTAAGGTAAATCAATAAACCTATCGATAAATTAGGAGTACAAAAGAAACCTTTCCAAGTAATGTACTGAAATATTGACAGAACGTATTATTGCTATCCTTTTAAAATCACCTTACTCCCTAACATTAAGAACGCAAACCTAATAAGCGGCTCTTTAATACTAGGTAAACTAAAGAAATTTGTCTACACCGGCGACACCACTTATATGTACAAGATCCTATTATCACACCATAACAGATACCTTGACTACACTTCGGCGCTATAAAGGAATTATTTCAGCTACATTAATTCTGACTGAGATATTATTCGCTGGGTGACTTCGCTATTAGTGGAGACAATCTATCAAGTGGAGACGTTTTACCTTTCGGAACGATTTCTTATCGCCTCCGCTATCGCGTATAGGTTGTACATGATTTATGCGTTTTTTATATCTATTCGTTTTATCGTGTAATTTCCGTTTTCTAGATTAAATATGTGATGGTGTTTACCTGTCTACTAAATCGTTTACTCATCGATATATATAACGTATTTGAAATAGAATTTACACAGGGGACATTGTGTTCAAAAAACGTATTATATACTTTACATATTTGTAAATGTCATCGACTCAACACAGAGATAAAGCAGCGAAGCGTTTATAGCATTCCCTTTAACAGCATTTGACGCCTTATAAGTATTCTTGGAAGATAGAATTGTATGCGTCTGTAGTGCTATTGTAATTATTGAAAATTATTATCTACCTCCAGCTACGATAATTGATGATAAACGATGGCTTTTAAGATATAATCCAAACAATGATGAGGAGGACAAGTAGTTTGATTTTGAGGAAAGTGTATATCTGAAATAACTACTACGATACCCTAGAGACACCGATTCTACCTTCCCTTTTTAAAATGTTAAATAATACTAACTTCTCTTTCACATACGCTGACAAACGAGGTACTTAAGCTTAAAGTGTGACCATCACCATCTCACCGTAGAAGGTAAAGTGCAGTTAATTGTTCTTCAGCAAGCGAACAACGATTATACCTTGACAGCACAGCGCTCAACCCTGCCGAGTCAGGCCCAGATCTTCTTACCACTGGACCACCGAGCTCTCATTTTAATGTTACCTATTTATAAATGAAGTTAAGATTTAACACGCAAAATTTTGATCCTTGGTTATTCTACGGACAGGCAAAATATAGAAGAAACTTTAATTTGATCTTTTATTACAAATTGCCAAATTTTCGGTTGATGTATGTCACCTTTACCAGGGCATGTCTAGGAACAATGGTGGTCATATTTTCTTTAATATTACATATAATAGTCATTGCATAACAATACTTACATAGTGCGCGAAAGTTACAAAATCTTCTTTTAATACAAACCCATTCAAATTATGTCTGCATTTATTATTACATGAACATCTTATTAAAATTATCTTAGTTTATGATAATGTGTCACGCGAAATATAGCGTTATTCATTAACTGCACGATCTCTCTTATTGTTAAATAGATTAATAAGGATCTACTGCACTGCGCACCATTAGGTTCTCCCCAGAAAAAACATTTTATGACGTTGTGGCACGTCCGGTGACTGAGAAGTGCCAATCTTTAAGTGAACGAATAGTTGGTACTATATTCTGGTAACAAAACTTCCAATTATTTTGTAAATTAACGTCGGTTCACAACGGGTTTGCAACGTGTTGCATTATTTCTGTCAAATGTATTTAATTAATAATCTTTATTAATCTTTCGATCATTCAAATACTGTAAATCATATATCCTTAGCCTACCACAAAGTCATCCCTAGAGTGCAATAGAATTCATCCAATGTAGAAATAAGCAGGAAATATCAAATCGGTGTATTCTACAGTATCGGTGGTTAACAAACAATTAAGAGCTAAAATTAAAATAACTACCACAATGCCTTGAATCGTTCAATTTTTGGTACAACTGCTTTGCAGAATTTTGCCGTGATCGTGCTTCTGCTAATTTCGTTGGTCGACCAAAATTAGTTCTTGTTTCAAAAAGCAACTATGCTGTGCGCAACATGATTGAAAATTTAAGATAGAGATATGCTTAGGGATGTTGGAGGGGAACTGTATTCAATTTTGCGTGAACATTTAGACGTAAAGAAGATCTGGTCAATTTGACCAAAGCACAAAAGACTCTCCTGTCAGTTGGCGTTAGGAAATGCTCAAAACATAGAAATGCAAGCTCTGCATAGTACGTCAAACAGTGATTATTTGAAGGAGGAAAAATATGAGGAATTAATGCCTCATTGCCCGTATTCACCTGATTTATTGCTTAAAGACCCATCCTTTTTGTTTCTGAGTGTCAAACAAAAAGTGTCTCATATTAATCATATCCAAATGCTTGCAATATGTTTGTAATTATGATTTCGTTTATTTCTTAGTACTCTCAGTATGAAACACGTCAAGAAAGAGATAAATACCTGTCCATATAAGGTTTATACAGAGCGTGACAACCAACTCTGATTTACTTGTTGCATGCGTATCCTGTTAGATACTCCTCTCTGATAAGAAGAGATATACAATTCATGATAGATGAATAGTTCCCATCACAATATTTTTTCTCTGTTAGATACCTGTAACGCTATTAAATCGGTTTTCATTGCCAATCTATACCATTTGAGTTGCAAATGTCTTTAGTTGCTTCTCTTTAATTGCAGTTCAACCGTTGTACATTTTCATTGTTTGTGTGATGGAGCTTTTGTGAACTAGTATAAATATTGTTTTGGGTATACACATAAATTGGATTTCTCTCATTTATGGGTTTTATATATAAGATTCACAGTTCAGCAATGGCTCCCAGATACGTTTTTCTCTGAAACACGCATGCTCAAAAATGTACAATGCCGGTAATGTAAGGATACCGTATACGCAAAAACACTTCTGCAAAACCGCTTTTTTTCATATCGTATAGTTCCTATGCACAATTTTTAGTGTGAGTATTCGATCTGCTTACACTGAGTTGCTAGAAAAAATAATCCCATGGACCTGCAAACACGCTATTTCCGAAATTCTTTTACGGTTATTATTTGTTCTTTCCAATTAAGGGCCCTATCGGTTTGAAGACCTAAGGAATCCGCATTTTGTCGTAAATTGTTTTGCAAAAACCAATTATTTATTGTTATCATAATATTGACAACTTCATCTTCAAGTTCCTTAACGTTTTCTGTCGGAATAATAACCGATGTATCGCCAGTGTACATGTTAATAAAATGTTGTTTTTGTATTATTATTATTATTTGTATACGTTAGGAATATAAATGCTTCTAATATTGAGCCTTGTGTTACGTTGCCTTCAATTTTCATTAGTATTTACGCGTACACGTATTACATCCGATTTATTACGTACGAATTTATTAAATTATCAAGAAATTGGAAACATCTAAAGATACACCCACAAAAAAACAATTACTCGAATCAAGACTATTTCAAGTATAAGGTAACTTCATATATGAGCAAAGATATAACAAGATTATTCCAATAATACAATTTAAATAATAAGAATATTGTTAACAGAAGTACGGAGTGAAGTTATTTTCTTCAAATCAAATACACACAAGATTAATTTCTACAATATCCTGTATTTAAGCCAAGCATATCCCAAATTTAAACCAAATATTGCACTTTTTTATAATGAGACTATGATGTCCTTTTATTTGCGTGATTTGTATTGACAAGTGGGTATACGGAGGTTAAGAAAGAATTGAAACATAAAAGGCCTAGAAACACAGAAGTACAGAGCGTAATATCGTATATGTATCAAAAAGATAAATATGGAATTCTAGAGTAACAGCTACATAGTAAAATTATTTATATAGCAACATATAAGATGCCATTAGGCACATTATGGAGCGTGTTTGGCAAAGTTAAAACAAGAACAAGTAAAAACGTGACTTCTTCTACGCATCCCCCTAAAGCAAGAAATGCAGAATCTTCCATATTGAATCACTTCACCTTCGAAATTCTTAATTCTAATAAAAGTAATAACACCCAACCCTCTCAATCAAGCTAGTTTGGTTAGACTGATCCAATCAGCACGTTCAAACACGCAGATTAATTATCCAAAAAACACCACACTGGCCGCAATAAGAACCGTATACTTGGAGTTATATTATATCGTTGCAATATATAAGTAAATAGTATTCTTATATTAATTTTTACCTGTTTTAGTAATACATATTATTATCGTAACTTTGAGTTGTATATATTCAATACTTCTCAAAAGGGTATCAGATTACTTCACATATATTGATATTCTTCAACTAAGAATACATTTTTATGTGTGCATCCTTTTTGAATATTTACGTTAATGCATAACCCATTAATATATAAACAGATGATAGTAAAACGACGTTGCATATAACCGTTTTCTAAGAGTGCTATTATGTTGCAAGTTTCAGCAAATTTTATCAGTCCCATGAAAAATGTTTTTTTCCATGATTTTTGCATCACTTTAGTGTCCAGCAGTGTCATTAACCCAACGCAGAAACCTTTCGCGAAGGTAATGCGGGAAAAAAATTGCATATCTCACCACTGTGAAACGCACTATTTTTCCAGTTTTTGGCACGGACGACGACATAAACTGGGGCGTGTTGGAATCAATTAAACTTTCCACTTGTTCCTGGTAGCTCTATATTTAGGTTACTACCGCCCCCTTGCCATCATTTTATCCATGCCCGGTCGTAGGATGGCAACGACGGCGGTACCAAGCGACGCGAAAAAGGAACGCGATCGTTACGTTACATCACGTCACGGAGAATAGGAAAAAAGGGAACGGTCGGGTTATTCTTCTCCTGTGTATGAGATATCTGATATGAAATATTGTCTGCCTGGAGTAGGTATTCACTTTACCGTGAACGCCGGGCAATTCTTTTGATTTACGTTATCGTTTGTTTGTTCGGACGCGAAGAAAGAGTGTCATCGCCGTGACTTATTGACTCATGAAATTAGACATTCGGATACCAGAAAACACGAGTTTTTATTCGATAAAGGAAATACCGTTCCAGATATATTATCTATTATTAATACTACAACAATGGACAGAACACACGTGTCCGTATCCGTGCGCGATGCTCCGTTCAAAGGCTAAGTGACAACAAAGTAATGTACCTTTATCGCACACTTGGTCGCCGTTGAAAATAAAAACTATGCGATGGATGTATGTATGTACACTGATTACTGTCGCCAGAACTGTAGATAGGAAACCAATGTCTTGTATGTGTACGCTAACATAATTGAATGTTGACAAGATATTAACAGCAGTACAAACTAAATTCTTTCCATAACAATGCTTATTCAATAGTTGATGAACAATAGACTTTCATTCTTTTGATAAATCTATTTATAGTTGAAATATAAAGGTAACAGTGGTAGGTTAAAACAAAAAAAAATGTTAATTGGTACTACAAACTATTACGTTTAATTTTCGCTATTTTTTCGATATTATGGGTTTGACCTCCTTTATTACTTGCACCACTTGGTTTCAAACTTTATCTCTCGCAATATTAATTGAATTTAATTAATTACTGAAAAAAGAAAGAAAAACGTTTACTGGTCCTAATTAAATATTCAACAGCGGGGAGTAAAAAATTTAATGAAATAGGAAACACTTAAACTGTTTATTTACCCCAAGTAAACGAAGATTCCTGATATTCAGTAGCTGCAGTAAATGCGTATACTACTTCAATAGGTTACTAATAGCACCAAAACCTATTCGCTTGTTGTTCTACTATCCAAGGGTAATCAAACTGTTTACTTGTGGCAGAAAATGATTCATTTATACCCGCTGCGGAGAAAGAAAAAGTTATTTTTCTTGTTATATCAAGCATTAATTAAAGCAGGAATGGAATTATCTATTTAATCTTGAAACCGTATCATGCTTCTGAAGTAAGAGAACAAATACACGAGGCAAAAGATTATGTTATATCCGAAGTAATTCACAATAGCTTAAGTTTGTCTTAACGAAATCTTAAGAACTTGGATTCGTTTTAAAAAGAAATTTGAGATTAAGAAACGTTATTCAAATGCGTCCTGTAGTCGAGAAGGAAATAGATACATTAAAAAAACTAGTAAAAAATGTAAAATTCTAATAAGGAAGTTTATTACAAGTTAGCTATTTACTTTCATACATTAGAAAATGCAGTTATTGTATTGCAAGAATATACCCTACGATACCCAGAAAGGTGGCATTATTCTAAGTTTTTGCTCGCCTTGCTAGATATTCACGTAAACAAATGAGGCGCGCTCCTACTCGACAAAAACAGCGGGTAAATGGTAATGAAGATAATGTTGTAAATGTTCTCGCCTATGGTGAATTTTATCCCCATTCTAGTATACGAGATATTGCGAGAAATCTAGGGCGATGGTATGTTCATCAAATTTTGATAGACCATGAATTCCACCCCTATCACATGGAATTGTATCAGGCTTTGTCATATCGTCATTTAGAACACAGATTTGATTACTGTCGCTGGCTGTTGAATGGTACAAGAAAACCCATTTTTTTTTATTTAGTGCTGATCGTAGATAAATCTACATTGGATGCGAGAATTTGACTGCCAAAATCAGTGGAAAGTGAATGTGTAGTGTGGAATTGTGGAAAATAAAATTATTAGGCCATTTATATTTGTATTCCAAGAAGAATTGAATCGGCCAAAATCTTCAGCCAAATCTTATCCTTTTATACGCAGTTTGTTGAATGACATATTAACCTGTACGTATGTACATATATATATATCCGTGTGTTACAGTCCATTTTAGAAAAAACAGAAATTTACAATTATTTGTATATTCTGCAATATATAGTCGCAGTTACTTACTACAAGTTCTATAGCGTCCACAGCACAATAAAATACACTATCGAAAATATATGTATATCTATATATACATATGTTATGCAGACGTCGCGTCGATAATAGCAGTTCTTAGAAGTTCTATAACTCTATTAATACTTCATATTGTAACGACCAAGTAAATGAAATAAACAGATATTTATTCGAGACTTATGTGACTGCCCCTCAACGACACTAAAAAAAAATAAGGGATCTTGCAGAATCATTAACTTTTAGGGATTTCTAATTATATTATATTTCTACCCTCACCATGGGGATCTCGCTTATTATTGGAGGTAGATGATAGGTTTAAATTTGACAAAGTTGCTTTGTTATGAGCCCGAAGAGAAATGAAGAAAATGACAAATGAAGTTTAAGATTTTTTTAAATACGAAAAATGCTCATTTTCTTTTTTTACGTCTAGCGCCTTTGTCTGATGTTACAAGGAAAAACTAAAACCACATCCTTAAGGCTACTTTTGATTTTGTATTTAATAGTTACTCGAACTTTTCTTATGACGTTTCGATTCTTTCTGCTCATCAGCTGTTTTATTTCACATCAGCGCCATATTGGAATTTGACACCATCAGAAACCGTTGATTGTATTCATCTATCACATATAATTGACGAAAAGGACATTTTGAAGATCTTAAAATTATTTGATCAAATAAGGTAGCCCTGAAATTTCAAAGAAACAAGACATGTTTAGTATTCATCGAACCGAATTACAGTCATTAAGGACCGGAATACATGAGCCACTTCAAGCTGCCGCTGGCGGCGAGCTGCCTGTTGCAACAATTGTCATTTGGCAAGTCGAGCTTTTCCGCTTGCCATTGACAGCTATGAATGAAATATTTTGAGAAAATCTTAATTTCGTTTTGTTGTAAAAATTAAAGTAACACAAGCGACAAAAGCAACGTTACGTACATAAATACATACGAAGAAATGTTGAGAATATTCTCTCTCATTAAATAAAATTGTTGGGTATAGAAGAAATTAACATACAATGTACGACACAATGTAAAGAAGGTTTGTATGTCGTCATAACATTGAATGCAAAGAAATTAATAAAATAAGCAACACTAGTATCTCTCTATGGATAATTTATCGAAAATTTTTGATAATGTGGCACAACAAAAAAGACTCCACTTTGTATATTACCACGAGAAAGGCGATATTTTTGGTCATTTTAATTTTTACTTTCAACATAAACAATTGGTAAGTTTAATTCATGCATACAATTAACGACATATGTGTACTATTAAAAAAAGTAAGGCTATGGACGCTACGTGACGCTAGTGTACGATGCACAGTTGTCAACTGCACGGCGGAGTTGAGCAGCAAGCTGCTGCTTAGATTAGCAGTCCGTGTGTAGACTTGCATTGGAAGCAATGCGCGACAGCTTCAAGCTGCCGACTACGGCAGCTCATTGCTGCTCGATTTCTTTTTATACTGCCTCACTTTAAGCTGGCCATTTACAGAATACTTTTACGAACAGCATAAGGTGGCTAATTTTTGAGCTTTGTAATCAAATCCTAGCATTTATAAATTGACCAAATTGTAACAAGTTTTCAAGTGGGTACACAAATGAGCACCATTATCAAAGTATCATACAACTTCAAATTTAAATCCCCAAGTTACATACATCAACAAATATAGCTAAACGCCGCAATCATATTTTATTTACAATACAATATACTGTTGAGTACTTGATTCAAATTCACAAATGCTCCAATTTTTGTTAGTTAGCGAGATGAAGCGGTTCCTCGAAAATATCCTAGTTTATAAGTCCGCTTATAGATATCTATAATAATTTTTTGTTGTTAAGTAAAGGTTCAATCAACTATTCAATTTTACTTATTATATCGTCTACTATTAAAAATCATTATGTGCATTTAGTCAATGCACAGTTATTTATTTTCACATGCATGACATATATCAAAATGCAACAGTGCGTTTTTTGGTAGCTACCTTATTTAATTCAGATTCATATTTTCGATAAAAGCCGACTAAGAGGGAGAGAACTGAAAATTTTTGACTGAAATGCAGTCATCAAAATCTCCGTGATTAAAAATTGAAATTTTAAAACATATAAAGATATAATTGCATGTTTCTACCTAAATGTTACTGATTTGGAACCTCAAAATGGAGAATATCGTGATCCACGATGAATATTAAAGAAAGTATCCCAGTATCGTTGTTTGCGGCCAGTTGCAGAATATCCACATGACAAGAGATCAAAAAGGATTTCTATAGCTGCATTTTTTTAAGAGAGTGCCGTAGGTTGAAAGCATTATTCGGTTTGGCCAATTATTAGTAACTTGAAAATTATTTAAAATAAAATAAATCTTTAGACATGAACAGGGTTTATTTTATGAAAATATTAAATTTTTAAACATTTCAAATTCTAAAGACGATATAATTATTTTTTGCTAATTTAAAAAGTCTCAATTTACCTTAATTAATTGCATCATATTAGCGTTAATTAGTGCTGTAGAATGAATAAAAACTGTTTTACGTAAATGGATTTAATCGCACAGGTTTTTGGCAAGTTTTGGCGAGCGAAATGTATGCGATACTTCGAAGAATTTTCAGATTTAAGAGCCACTGAATATTCAGTAACACGATCTAGCTTTATATTTATTCCAACAAATAATTCCAATGAAGCAATCGTGAAAACCTCACGCGGCATTCTTTTGAGTCTGGCACAAGATCCGACACGTAGCGCGTGACCGGATCTCAAGCAATAATCAATGCATATTAATATACATTTCACAGAAATGTCGCGTAAACAAAGAAAATTTGCAAAATAAAGGATTGAGCAAGAGATCAATCGTTCCTATTGGCGGCGCGCTTGTTAAATTGTATACCGAAAACATAAATCTACGTAGGCTTTGCAATACACTAATATCTGGAATCCCAATAACAAGTAATGGAGATAGTAATAAATGCATTGGGGCTCTCGACAGTAAATTAGAATTTTATGCTTTATTGATTTTATTTACAGGGAACACAAATTTGTTTTTTACCTCTCGTATCTTGGTTTCAACAAACCATAGCGAGCAAACAGCGTTAAGTATACAAGGAGGTCTATATAAATAGAGCAATAAAGAATCATGTAGTATTTATTTAGGTAAAAAACAAAATATGTGACTATACAGAGTCCATACTCCCCATCTTTAATATATATATATATTTCTTTAAGTTTTCGAATAAAAATTATTCGGATAAAGTCCAGCACGATACAAAAATTGTATTCAACTATACAGGTTGTTCAGTTTCTACCTCACACAATACAAGTTTGGCTTTTTAAGTGAGATACCCTGTATATCATTTCGTGTTTGAATGCCTTCAACACGTGTCAACTTTCTTCAACGTTCACTACACCTATCTAAGTAGTAAGTCTTTCTTTGTTTAATACTCGATTTCTTTAAAGCTTTTACATGGTGGAGTAATCACTCTGATCCTATTCCACAAAGTATTTCTTGAAGATTTCAGCAGTTCGTAGAAAAAACCTTATTGTATATTTTTCCAAAATCGGTTAAAAATGCTTCTAAGAGGTTTTTTAGGAACATTTCCATATTCTCAACCACAAAAAGCATTGTAATATTTTCACAATATTCGATAGAGAGATTTACTAAAAAGGGATGATCCGGAACCAGAAAACTTAAAAAGTTATGAAAATTTGGGGACATGTAGAGCACGAATGGATATATACGACATTGTTACATATGAAGTCGAAAGTGAAAGTGATGGAATTTTCTTATGGACGGCAAATGTTTTATAATACTACTGAAAGTATTTTTCACTTGAGAACTTTTTTATGTATAAAGTAAATATACATATATAACGTTATTAATTTACATTCATAATCAACTTTCGACGCCAAAATATCACGATGTCTTTGCTTATACACATTGACCAAGTTTCATCACAAGGCAGAATAGCCTATTATATTTCTGTATTTAATTTTTTTTAATGTGGTGACGACCCAACGGGGTGTATAAGCTTTTTTTAAGCTTGTCATAACCTCAGGGGCGTTTTAGTGTGTAAGTTGTGGGTGTAGTGTTCCATGGCCTTGTTACCGTCACCCTCTCGCAATAAAGGGTGAAGCGCAGTTAATAATACCCCAATTGCGCATGGTGACTGGGGAGTGTACCGAACCCACTAGAAATTTTTTTGATCCTAGCGGGACTCGAATATTATATTATTGTGGAATCTGATCTAACAATAAAGTACATTACAATTTTTTTTTATTTTTAAAATGCTTTAAATCTATTTTTATTATATTTATGTATACCTACTTCATACATAAGACAGTTCTTCTCAAGTGAAAAATATTACTAATACTAGGACTACTGTTGGCATTTGCACAGCATAAGAAAATTTCATTATTTCCTTTCGACTTTAGTTAAAAAGTATATGTAATAATGTCGATATTTTTACAACCTTCTTTTCTTGGCCAAATTCATTACCGTTTCGTAAAACTCATTACAACAAACAATTTTTGTCTCAAAACTTTTATTCTATCGCTTACCATTAGCGAATTGTACACTGTATACGTAAAGTATGGAATAAATTCCTTATTTATTTAGTAAAAACGCGCTTGGAATTACACGTCTTATTGGCTATGGAAGATAATCCGAAAACAGCGTTCGGCAGGTTAGTCGAGATCATGATATTCCTTTTACATCTGTACATAAAGTATTGAAATATGACAAGTGGCATCCCTTTAAGATTTATCTTGTAGAAGAATTATCAGACGACAATCAGATAATGATCCCCTTTTCCCAAAATTATTTTTTCTGGTAAATGCATTTTTACATTAAATGGTGAAGTCAACCAACAGAATTATAGATATTGGACAGAAGGAGATCCTAAATGGATGCGAGAACTCTCAACACTCAATATCCACAACAAATGAATGCGTTTGGCAGGAACTATACGAAATAAAATCATTGAACCCTATTTCTTTGATGGCACTGTAAACGGGAAAATATATCTAAAATTTTTAATAAACCTAGTTGAAACATTCTCCGCAATATTGATAAAGGTCGGTGGTATCAAGATGGGGCGCCGCCGCATTATGCAGCCGACGTTCGAAGATACCTTGACCAAGTTTTCCCAAGCAAGTGGATCGGTAGACGAGCATCCATAGAGTGACCACCAAGGTCACCGGACCTCACGCCATTAGATTTCTTTTTGTGAAATCATAATGTATAAACGTAAACCCGACGACACATGTGAATGAAAAAATAGAATAGACAAGGAATAAGCAACACACAGGAACACACAGGAAAGCATCAATAGAGTTCAGCAATAGCTTATCGATCGCCTGGGACACTGCCTGGCAGCAGAAGGAATGCAGTTCGAACACTTACTGTAATTTCTTTTGAGGCAATTTAGTGTTATTGTTGCCTTCAAATTATTAAAGGTCTTCGAAAATAATGATTTTAAAACGATTGTATTTTCAAAACTGACAATTACCCAACATAAGTGTAATATATTTTTGGAATCCCCTATGAATGTACAATCCAAGAAAGAAAAAATATATATGATGTTCCATTTAAAAGAGTGATGACCTCATAAACGGATGCAATACACAATACGATGCGCGGTTGAAAATAAAAATCGACCTATCTGAAGATTTTTTCGAAATGTCTTTACTTTATGAAATAAGGAATTTATTCCATACTTTGTGTACACGGTGTGTATATAGATAGAATAAAAAATTTATTTCACCCACTCAGAGTGAATATTAGCAGAAAAAATTGCGTAATACATACTTATATGTGCTCTACATATTCCCAAAGTTTCATAATTGTTTTAATTTTCGGGTTTGGGACCATCCCTTGTATGTAATGAAGTACATATACATATATGTACTGTCATCTTCGTACATACATTTTATAGCAATCTAATAGGCATATACAAATTATAAACAACGAAGATAAGCAGACAGATGTCAGTTAAAAACGAATGGATTTCTTTAAACCATCGAACACCAAACCATTTGAGCCTCAAAAAAAAACCTTCGGAGTTACTTAAAAGCATTACGAAATTTCATTAGATAGAAATGTTTATGAGAAAACTTTCAGGGTGAATTTTACAAACATTACATACAATACTACTCCCAAAATGTTAGTAAATTTAAAAGGAAAATAGTGATCATTTATCACTTAAAATAGATGTTGAAATTTGATGAATGCATATTGTAAATTTTACAAGTTATTTTCAATAAATATGTGTAGAATAATAAATAGTATCAATCCAGTTTAGTTGCAGCCTGGAGCTTTTACCAGCAACAATTTTGTAAAAACTTTCCCTCTTTAGGAATATTTGAATTTTCCTTTGATAAACGTCACCAGATTTTAATACCAAAAAGATCATCGTTTTACTGAACTAATTTTCAATTACGAACATAGAAAATTACATCACGCTGGTCCAACCTGTTGGTAAATTCAATAAGAGGCAAAACGTACGGTTCGAAATTGCATACGATATTTTAGATATAAGCCTCAAGTATCACAAGCTGTTATGGAATCTTTACCTGCACAAAGAATGTTCATAGTGTCACAATTCCACACAACCGGAGTTAACTGTACCGAACCACTTCCGATAAAACATAAATCGCGGTTACAAAATAACCAAATATTACCGCTGTTTATTTGTACGATTTTCAAAAAAGCCGTTCATATAGGACTAGTCAGTAGTTTATCAACGGACACGATTTTAGCCGCTTTGAGAGGATTTTTGCCAACAGCATTTAACAAGCGTGGAACCGAACGTAAACGATTTTGCATCAAGCAAAGTCATCAACTGGCATTTTATACTCCCGAACTTACTTTGGCGACCTTTGGGAAACAAGCAAAATTAACCTACAAAGAACCTCAAATTGTTCTTGTTCAAATGTAGGCCACTAACGATACAAGTCATTATAGCTCATTTCCTCACTGGTCGATTATTTACCCTTATTTCGGAACCGAATCTCATTGATACACCTGTACACCGACTCAATAGATCACAGCACATGCAGCAGCTGGTTCGACATTTTTGGTCTAAATGGTTCAAAGAGTTTATCCTTGAACTTCAGCAACAGAGTAAATGAAAGCAACCAGGCAAGGAAACAGTCGCACTGAACCAATTAGTAGATAATATTTTGTTGTAACATTCTATGCCGCTTTAATAAAAAAGCGCATAGCTTCATATTTAATTTACTAGACAAGAATTCATTTCAGGTATAGAGAAGCGTTTATAACAGCTTCTAGAAGAACTGAGTCCAGACTAAGCTAGATAGATAAATTAATAAATTCAAGAGGAGCATCCAAAAACGAGAAAATATACAGGATGGTACATTTAAAAGACAAATCATATATAGTGGAAGCTAAACACTCTGCACATTTGAGCATAAATTTATGTTGTATAGAAGTTGTCTTTAGATATTTTTCATTTGAAAACTTTTTCTATATATTACTCAGGAAAGGAATCATCTTCTGCGCCCGCACTAGGCAGACGCACTGGTACATATGCATATCGTAGAACTATCTCCATTCGAGGTATTAATTTCTACTGTGTTTCGGTTAGCTAAAATAAATATTAATTCCAGATTCTCTACGGCAGGCATCACAAAAATATTGTTACATTGATTGACATGAAACTTTAAGAGAGGGCTGCATATGGCGCCAGGCTCGTGTGTTTATTTGTACATTCGCCGGATTAGCGTCTGGTTTAAATAAAATTATACACAAACGCTGCTTAGGTACGTTATCCCTGGAATACTACGGATACAGTTCGAATTAATTTCTCTTGTATGTTTGCATAAGACACAAAGCATTTAAGAATACATGTTTAACGTTTTCACACATCAAATACTACAAAAAAGAAGTAGTATTCCGCGTATACGACTAACATATCTTCATTGACACAGTTTCTGCATTTAGAAACTATTAGGTTATGGTTAATATTCTGCGTTTTTTTAATAAGCCATTGCGATAGCTCCATATGCACGTCAATCGCAATTAAGATTTCTGCATTATGTCTGCATTATTGAATATAATTATTTAGAAAAGCTTTCCTATAATAGCAACTTACGTATAAGTGTTTGCATATTTTAAAGCCGTTTAGTTATAGTACCGTGCGTGAGTATAGGATGTTGAACCTGCGTGCAAGATTATTTGTTTTCTCTGTTATCGGCGCAGAGCTGTTCTGGAAAGTGTTTATTGATGATACATAAAGAGTATCAGGTATGTAAACTTTATAGATGCTAAAGACACTCGGAGTATTCATGTGTAAAAAAAATGAGTATGATCTGGGAAATGTCAGACGACACTTCGGTTCAATGCACACTTGGTTATATAGGAAAGAGATCGATATCTTATTCTCTATTTAATTAGGTTCATTGCACTGATAACTAAAAAAAAAACGAAAAGTCCTTCAGAGATGAGTTTAGTACGTCAATATTTATAAAATCGTATATGAAGCACAATGCCCTTTTCAATTTGTTTAATGATAAATTTCTTCTATAAGATCGTAAGATCTCTAAAGCTTAGCTTTAGAAATGTTAATTGGTAAAAAACAGAATCGTAACATCAGCTTACATTAAAACAATAATGAAATTTATCGAACTACGAGCTTGAATTTGCTCCATATAAATATTTACGCATACCTATTAAGATGCGCACGTTGTAAGACCAAGTAAAACCAAGTGTAGCCAGGTGCTGGTACCTTCTAAAAATGTACACTAATAAGCAAATTTGTGGAAACATTTACTAACATATTCATATAGTTGCTTCAAATTAAATGTATATTTGACGACAAAAAATTGGCGAAGAGTACACTCATATTGTGAAGGCAACGTTCCCAAAAACTTTTACTTTCCTTTACAGAAATTACACGAATAGTGATTAATAAACAGCCGAAGCAATAACGAATTCAATTGATCCAAAAATTCTTTGCGTGAGTAGTTTATCATAAAATAAAAAAGAAAGGCCTAGTGTCTCACAAATTCTTATTAAACGTAGGCTACTAGTTTCGTGGTTATCAGATATTTTATCGCGTCTGTTTCTTTTCATACTTTAATTTTTGTATCCAGAAACTATTGTGCATCTATTATCACATTAAGATATATAAATTTTTCACACTTGTACAACCCTAGTTTTTACATTTTGACTTAATTTTCTACTGCATTTAAGAATTCTGACCTGATGATGTGCTGATAGGCACGATAACTGTCGCGAAGAATATGTGAGATATTAGGCCTTTGTTTTTTTATTTTATAATAATAAACTCTTATTTTTTAGGAATTAATCAACATATATCTACTAAAAACAGATGCACGTTTCGAACGCTAAGGTACCATCTTCAACTAAATCAAGACGCTGAAACTATACTATTTATACACTTTTAAAGTTACGACCAGCTGACCACCATCATGCTTGATTGACGAAAAGTAAGGTAAATTTGTCAAACCCTCTGAATTAAAGATGAACCACATGCTCTTTGTTTCCGACTACGATTGATCTTATCTTTGATGTTTACATATTGTGTAAGTTTCTGATCTACACGTATTATCTAGATAGTCTATCTAGTGTTCTAAAATGTTTTTGAGGTTATTTTACCAAAACAAAATTGAAATCAAATCTAGATAAGATTTCTCGAAGACGTTTCGGCTGTAAAGGTAATTTAAGATATTCCCTGGTGTGCCTATATTTCTAGCTCCTATTGTATTCATATGTTTCGTAACAGCATTATAGATTATATATCTTCAGAAAGTCTGTCAAGGTTTGAAAAATGAAGAAACGATGTACCAAACAGTTAATTGCCGGAAGTATAGGATGGATTCATTATTACCAATAAATTTCCCACAAAAGTCTATTTTTAACTTACACCGATTTGACCAAGAAGCGGAATTCTGTTATTGGTTTCCTCTTCATGGGTAATTTAAATAAAAGAAAATGTTGAATCTAGGCGTTTCAAAGTATCTGTGTTTAGTGTCAGTTTCAGAATGCCTAACTATTGTAAAAGGTTACTGTGTTTAATTGCAGATTCCATGTCATTAAAATATAATGGTAAGCATGGTAACCATTGTGATGTTCCGAATTTCAAGATTTGGTGATGCAACATCTCTGAAACTGAAACTAAATGACTTTTCGGTGATATTGAAATCAGAAAGGCTGCTACTGGATTTTACTCACATAATAAACTTCGAGTCCAGATTACAAAACAAAAATAGATGGGATAAATAAGTTTTGACAAAAGGGCAACCTTTCAAAATTCGATAAATTAAAAAAGTTGCATATAGACGAAACTGTATCAACGTTGAAGTTGAAAGACAACATTGTAAATCTATTTGAATCCTCTAATTTCAAAATACGAAATTATAAAGGGAATTTGTAGAAATATGATTTGAATTTCAACTGGGAACAGCGTCGAGGCAGAATCTCTTACAAAGGGACATTTCGACTGAAGAACTACAATGAGTAGTTACAAAATGTCATTATTTACATCTGTTACATTCCAAAATTTATTAAAAAGAAATATAATTGTTTTATGCCATAAATACTGTAAACTCTTCGATATTAATAATTGTTTAATTTTCATTCAATCCTATTCGCAAAACGTCATCCCTGAGAAGTCTCATTACAATATATTAGAAAGCACGTACCAGATATTAAAAGTAACGTAACTATAACAAATCTTATTAAAATTATAATAAAGCTTCTTAACATTTGTTTGAACAACAGCTTGCTTTGCCACTATTTATTATAATATTTAATATAATTTATTATAATTATTTCTTAATTCAGTGCATATCTCTTTGATGTGTAAGAAATCTTTCTCCCTCCGCATTTCGCCACGTTTGCAATCATCTAAAGGTACATTAGATAATTGGTATTCATAATTATTTACACCCTTTAATGGTCAGAAACACTTTCGTACACACCAGGGGTTTCGGTGTCGGTGAGACTAGTCTCAGTATAGTCTCGATTTTCAACTCCGAGACCAAGACGAGGCCAACTTTAAGATGTCGAGACAGACGAGACTAGTTTATCGAGACTCTCAGTTTCGGCGAGAAACTCGACCTCGACGTTTGAAAATCAACATTAGTCGTGTTTCATTGCTTAAACGTTTACGTGAAAGCAAATACTTAACTTTATTAAACATATATTATTACTATGAAAAATATGAGTATTACTGTTTTTAGAATTCTTACTACTTTAAACCAAGAATTAAACCCATTATTATCGTTAATTTCGTTAATTTTCATATTCACAATTAGAAATGGTATTTGCCAGAGCAGCGTTACCTGTCTGCATCAACGCCGTATAGCGCTTTACTTAAATGTTTCATAATGAAGTTGATTTAAAGTACTAAATTTTAAATCTTTTTGATGCCAAAGTTCTGATATTAAAAAAATATATCTTATGGAAATTAGTATTAGTATATATAAATAAAAGTAATGTGATTAAGATTTGTTAAAAAAAAAACATATCGTTTAAGAATTTAGTTCATTTCATAAACACAATTATTCAAATTTATTATTACGTATTCATTAATTATTGCGAAAATACAGTTTTAATATCCCGCGGCTTCCAACTTATTCCGTGGTCAGTATTGCGACATCTTATCCCTCATACATACGAAAAAGAAGTTGAAATGAAATATTTTGGACGTTATGAAATCGCGGCTGTTGTTGCTGTCGCAACAGTACGACGCCTAGCCAAACAACCAATCACACTCTAGCCGCTGTACGTATGTTTGGGACGCACAATTTTCACATGCAGTGTTCTTTCGGCTACGAAATGGAGTGTTGTTGTTTAATATAGATTTTTCCCGCGTTTTTTATATAGAGCCAAGTGTCTGTATTTATAGTAATTTTAAAATGAATAGAATTACAGTGAAATTTTAAAAAGTGGCTTTAACAGAAGAAACGATTAAAATAAAAAAGTTAAGTAACTTCAACTAAAATTGGAATAAATAACGGAAAGAAGAACTGAAAATAAAACGTCCGCACGACGATTTTCCATGGAAATTAATGCAAACAATGGATATGTAGATGTGAGTTTTCCACGTGTGGTTTTCTATAATACTGCGCAGTTCAGTTGGGCTGGAATTGATACACAGTTTACACCAATATTATAATTATAATTCTCAGGTTTATTCGAGATAAGTAACTTTAGTGCCTTTTCCATTCGGGTTGTCCTCAACTAGTTGGTATATTAAACCATTTAATATGTTGTTAAATTTTGGTGAGTTTTTGAACTGGCTTTTGGAGATCAAATGATGGCAGCGAAAAATAAAAATATCGTGGTTTATTCGTAGTTAATCCATTTTTGTGCTAATTTGAACCCAACACTTAGAACTTTTAAATAATGCTACTGCTTTTAAAGGTACAATCCAAAATAAAATTTTATATTCTATGCTTCCTATTTGCAGAGTACAAATTTCAAGTGAAATTAAAAATGCAGATTTATTGTGTGACAGGACTACAGATGAAAGTAACAAATTATTGTCAGATGGTAATTATATTTAAGTATATTTCAGAATATATAAGCACTTTCGGGATTTAAACGAATTAAGGATGCGGAGCGTTCAAGCACATATTAACAATAAATGTCCTTCTGTACATTATACTTTGTTTCTACAGAAATTATGAACAAGTCAGGTCCAATCATATTCTGTGAAATCAGTCAGAGAAATGTTTGAGATTTTGGCCAATGGCATCGCGTCTGACTAGCTTGCTTATTTCATAAAGCTAACACCGCAGCACGTTAATGCAAACAAAGAGAAAATAGAGGAAAAAGCCTACTTACCAAAGCATTCGTATACGTTATAAGAAGCATGCTTTTAAACATATGAAATGATGAATATGTTTTATACATATCCCGTAACTTATTATATAATTTTGCACATTTGCAAAAGGGGGATTTGGCGTGGAATGCTGGGGTTTGGTATTGTACTGGTGCGGTGCTTCAAATTCGCTACATTTTGCTTAACAACAGTTAAACACTTATATATAGAAATGCAGGGAAAGATAAGAATTCTGTGGCGAATAAAAAAAAATCCCCTATAAGGGATGTCTTTATTCGCAAATACTGGTCCTAAGACAGTTTATGATCGATCTGGAGCTGAACACCAAGCAACCCCACGTCATTATAGAGCTCTGGCAGAGGTTTCCTTTCATTAAAAGTAAACAAATATAGTTTTGTTATTATTTAAAACAAGTCTATTTGACGTACACCATTGCCTCGTGTTGTTCTTTACTGCTGTAACCCAATACAATGACAGATATGTCATCTGCGAAAATTGTGGGATTACCGCATCTAAAATGGCTCGGTAAGTCGTGCATAGTTACCAAAGACACAAGGACAAGGAACTAAAACGAATCCCTGTGCTATACCGAGGCATTACTAGACTTTAATCCACACCATACGCCTATCAGACAACAATAGTCACTGCTCATCTATCAGCGATTCTTTCTTTTTTTTTCCAGATCAAAGAAACCAAAGGTAAAATTCTATCATAATTTTTTACAATTTCGCCTTCTTGTTAAGTTACGACCAGACACACGTACACGCAGGAAAACAGTAGGCATTACAAGCTTATTACCAAATCTGATCCCAATACACTAATTGTAAACCAGCATATAAGAGTGAGGAATCCCGGCTTCTTTATTGTTTCACACATTTTTAGATTGACCTATTAATAGGCTTTTTTGCCGTTTGTATGGTTCGGATATCTACCCTCTACTATATGTGCCTTGGCATTTAAATTGATGACCATAATAAACTCTTTTTATATGTTGCTATAGTAGTTGTAAACGAAAATAGAAACGCATTAAATCGCGAATTGGGTCACAATGCCCCTAATCGATAAAAGACCGGTATAAAATGAATTTTCTTTTACCCAAGGCTTACGTTTATGAGCTTTCCAGCGTGCGTTATTTTATGGCTAAACAACTATATCATATTTTGTACGTTACCAATAAACAATTTTATGCTTTCGAATGTACTATTAACCTGACAATTATTCGTCTACTATATTCAATACGGTAGAGATTGAATTATTCATGAAAATTATATTTGTATACAATGTACAATGTCACCTTATATGCAATGGTAATATCCAGTTTATTGCGCTGGCCATACAGAGCAAACCCATTTTTTCATTCATACTATTATGAACGGAAAATGAAAATGAATAATTTCGTTATATTTAATTATTATTTATCAATCCATGTGAGTAAATTAAATTTATATATGTACATATTTTAAACTAATACTAACTGTTTACACTGGTACATATATGTATGTGAATATGGAAGTATCACATGATTATGAAAGTTCAGTGCCAACTTATCATTTAGGAGGGTAACGTTTTAAGTTTCCACAAACGACCATTAGATTGTACCATTAAGATTTGACATTTTTTACTGTTGAGGCAGTAGCATCATAGGAATCGACCGAGTAGTTTGTTTACAGTGAACATTTAGAAAAGGCAACTCTCTAAAAAAATAGACACTTCACGTTTGTTTTCACGACCATTTTAATAAAGGCCTAACACAATAATAACACCTCAAATCGCTTCCTTCAACTTTTGAGAATGAAATACCATCAAAAAAGACTTTGAGAAAAAGAGAAAAGAGAAAAGAAAGGCCCGTGTTAATTGGTGGTAGGAAATTCTCTATAAATTCGGCTGATGAACAAAATTCATTCAACAACATCGTAGGAGGTGATGAGGCTTAGATATGTTCATGGAAACCAGATGCTAAACAACAATCAATTATTTGGGCCATGACAATGCCATACTACTCCCACACATCACGTAAAGCAAGTCATTATTTGAAGGAGAAATACATCGAATTAACATTTCATTACGCGCATTCACGTGACGACTTCTGTTTGTTCCGGAATGCCAAACAAAAAATGGATAAACAGCGATTTTTACCACCTCAAGAAGCTGTTAAAGCCCTCAAAAACCATGTTTTGGAGACACCACCTTCAGAGTGGAACGCATGTTTCGGGAATTGGTTTGAACAAAACACATTTTGTACCGAAATTCTTTTTCGATCATTGTTGTTCTAGAAGCTTAAAAAGTTTTATTCATTGGTTTTTCTACATAAAACTAAAATAAACGGAGAAAATGGGAAAACCCTCACTTGCAGAGTTGCTAAAACAAAAACGCTTAAGTATACGTCGAAAAATATATTCGATGTTTCACTTCTGATTCGCATTCAATCATATTTTTGTATTTTATTCGGGCTAAGTATAGAAATAACCCCCGTTGTATGATTTTTTCATTTTGATGCTAAATGTATACATGCAGCCAATATGCACTTGCCTTTCAGGGCCATTTTATATATAAATTTATACACCAAAAGAAAGAAATTTCAATTCAGAGAAGAGTATTTTTTGAAAATATTTCTTTAATGAAATGCGTTTATTTAAATGAATGAATGAATGAAATATTTGAACCAATCATTTTTTCAATAAATTTTATGAATTCAAAAAAATAGATTTTGGCTAAAAAGGTCATGCAGTTAGTTAAACATATTGGTTAGCATACATTTATACGTGAAAAGAGGATTTCTTCAAATCAAAGAAATTACATATTTGTACCGATTTCTTTAACATTTCTCGCCAAGAGTGTAACGCAAGTGACACGGCATTGGGTTTTAAAAAAGTTAATATAATACCTACATTACGTGAATATGTTATTTTATTGTTTCATAATACAGTGATAAACGCAGCGGCAGCCATCAACAACAATTTGCTATGACTGCATTAGATGGTATTAGATTGTTGTCGCCTTTTTTATTTTTTTAATGAAAACGTAACAGTGCATAAACACAAATATAGTGATTAAACAACATAACAATCAAAAGACATCAAAATTAATCTGGTTACTTTATATTTTTATTTAGAGTAAATATAATTTAGTCCGCTAATAATATAATTTAGAAGGTAGAAGTGAGGGATAGGTTAATCCAAACCGTACATGAGGAATTTGAGCAAATTATGAAAATGATCTTTTCTACAAACTAACTACTCGCCTTTGTTGAGGAATCTCATTCTTCTCAATGTAGTAATATCTACTGATTAAAATTTTAATAAAAGCCAAACTTAAAATAAATGAATCTGACTTTGCCAACAAATATGTTAAAATGAGACGTTAGTTTAGGTCTCAAATTAAGAAATCGTATACACTATCGTATTATAAACAAATATTAACCGCGTAAAATTGGACAGGAAAATTCACCGCTCGTAAATTAAGGTATAATTATATAAATTCTTCCAACTACACGTCAAATGAATGTTTAGTATATTTCGACTATCGGGAAACGTAAAATATTTACCTTCCCAGTAAATATTTATTAATTGGCGCCAGCCAATAAGTGTGCCTATACAACACGTCCGCATACCCATACGTTCGTTGGTGTGTGTAATACGCGTATGTAAAGGAAGAAATTTTTCGACACTTCGCTTAAATATATTAACAAGCCGTGTTTCGTGATAAATCCCATCATTATTTTGTCAAATTACGACCGCAACTTTTCAGATGTAAACATATGAAGTCTTCACGGGAAGAGGATATTGCAATATAATTACAATTGTTATTTTAATCATTTATTACCACTTAACATCAAATAGATTTTAGGTAAATATTTTGGTACCCCGAAACAGTATATTGTGACCTAACATTTACGTTTTACACTAAATTGCAAGTTTGCTCAAAGAGCATATGTCAACACGCTATACTTGCTTACTGTCTAGAGCAGGATGCCTGTCGGGAGGTTTATTTATAATGGCTCGTTGTGTATTGTATACTGAGAAAATAACATCTTCAATGTGACAGTTGAAACAATCAACATGCGTATTTTAAATATATCCTTAAGTTATTTTTAACTTTCGAAAGATTATATCAAAGACAAAATCTTAGGGGAAATGCTTTGGCAATTTCTAATGCGTCCATTATTGCTTCCTAATTCGTTAAATCGTTCAATTAGACCGTGGATATTTATTCTTATCTTTGGTTTTCTAAAGCACAAGGATTCAGAATTTTAACTGAGACATAATCTAATATAGTTGCATATAAAAACGTATGTGAATTTCCTAAGGAACTGTACAAAATTCCTACAATATTAAGTAATTTCACATTAAATAGATGGTATCGCATAGAACATTTCTTAATAATACACAACCTTTTAAATTCACAATTGCATGTAAATTTACAAAATCTGTTGCATAGTGTGCTATACACATTTCCTCCATCATACCAAACTGCTTGTTTATTTCCTTTTCTTAGATTGTGTTCCCCTTGTGCATGTATAACCTACCAAGTTCGCACGTGCATTTATGCCGTTAGTATTTAATTATTTCACTGTTAACATTTGCAAATATTGTGCACATATTGTAATGTTACAAATAAACTAGCTGTCACCAGCGATACATTCACATCTCTTCTTGGCACTTCACATTGTCCACCTATCGTGTATAAGGGTCCATCTATTAGCCTGATCCCCATAGAAAGATTCCTGTTTTTAGCCGAATATCTATGGAGCGTAGAAATAATAAAATTAACATACGTCCAGCCAACGACAATCATGTCAAATTAATGCTAGAAATTACTGCAGCATGTTCCAGTATACGTTGGTCGTATAAAAGTTATCTTTGTCAATTAAAAGTCTTTCGGTCCGTTTCATCAAAATTCTCATTGTCTTTTAACGTTGTAGTGTTGCATGTGATCAAGAGTGTCATCAAAGAACGCAGATTCCCAGCATCAATTGCGTCCCTGCATCTTGCTACATCAATAATCGTTGGTTTCGGCATCTATTTCGATCATAATATATTTTAAATGGTTAAAAATTATCTTAGGTGACAATCGAACAAAGAATTGCCAACGTGATCAAATGGTTACAAACGCCAATTTTATTTGTGACTTTATGTCTAACTGTCGTCTAGGCACATTGTACTTAGAATTCCTCCAAGTTTTATAGTCTTGTTTAAATATTTCAACTCAAAAATTCAAAAGTTTGTTCAATAATATTAAAAAAGTTGTGTCCGAAGGAGGGCATAAACATTGTGTTTATGTAGTGGAAAGTTACGAGATTTAAGTTAGTAGTTATGTTCATTTCTACGTCCTAAGTTTCACCTAACAATTTCACATTTGCCGAAAGAGTGTCTAGGGCATTCCAGGATTCACGACCCCCAATTTCTGTTAATTTAAGACCTTCGTAAAATTTCGAAAATTTCTTAAATTTCATCCCGTTAAAACATTACAAAAATGTTATTGCATTCTAATACAGAGAGAGAAATGCATACTCTTATCTGAATAATAATAATAATAATAATAAACTTTGCCCAACAGATTTACAAATTAAAATCCAATGACAACAACAAAATATAAAAATAAACGAAATTAAGTACAGTATACAAAGAAAAATTATACAAAATAAAATAAGAAAAAAGAGAGAGAAAAGTTTGCTTGCTAATACTTCCTAATGCCTAATAAGAAAGAAAAGCATTATAAGTTTTTACCCGGCAATATGGCAAAATTATTCTGTTTGTTATTCTATTAATGTCACAGTAGTAAATTACAATGTCATACTACTAGACAAGTTTCAGTATAGCATTCGTATCTATTAGCGTAATTCTTTCTTATTTCACATTGGCTAACACCGCGTCATAGAAGCCTTCGTTACTTTAGGTTTTACATTTTCACGTACTACAAGCTCCTTTTACGGTATAAAATTACACTTTACGGTTCGGATGCCTGCTGCTAATCACTAATAATCTCGCCGTATTCTTAGAAACCTAATGCGGTTTCTTCCTCTCTTCTCCTAGCTTCATTAATATTAACCAGTGTCTTCCTTAGAAGGAGGGTACATGTCAATAGTGTAAGGCTATACCGTCAATACGATTAGGGAAATACGAAATAATGTTTCCCGTGGCTAAATCAATTGTTCCACGGAAACGCTTCGCTTAACCGTAGAACGCATTTCCATTAGCATGTTATTTTAAACGTACAACCGCGAAAACTAGGGAGCTTTACCTTCTCGTCGCCGGAATAGGTTTTGGATTAGAGACCTAAAGCTGAATATTTTCAATGTCTACATTGAATGGAAATCTTAGCTGAAGTTAATACTGGTGCGATACTACACTTAATATTATTACACATACGAGTATTATTATAGCTTTATGTATTGACATTGTATACTAGTTTAGAATATATTTGCATTGTATCTATGAATCATGTTTAACATTTTTACCATTGTTACTCTCATGTAAATAGGAATGCCAAAGTTTAGGCAACCTTGTCTTCAGCTGCTGAACTTATAAATGTAATCTGTTGATCCGAAACAAATACTTAAAGGCATCCACGTTTCGATTAAAAACTCTTCGTTTCAGATAATTGCTGATTTGTTGCCTTACATTGTATTAAAAATAATTATCCACTATCGGAAACATTGCCGCTATTGCGAAGCAGTCGCTTAAATTACCGAGTTTTGTCTGAATTAAAATGGTTAAACTACAAAACCTAATAGATCATTAACATTTCGAAAAACTTTTTCTTTTGATTAGAAAATCGTCAGTATTTTTACATGTGAAAGCAAGTTTAACACATAAGTACTTAACCTAATATTAAAAATGAATCTACAAACACTTTCATTGTTCGAAATAGATTAAAATAAATCTTAAGTGAGCACTTAAAGTAAATAAAGTAATAAAACATATTGAAGAGATGAATATAACTTAGGTTTCGTCGTACATTATGAAAATTCGAAATTTCCTTGGCATTTTCCGACGTAATTAATTTGCAAAAAATAATGCACCGCATTAAAAAGCCCGTGCATAAACTCTAGATAAAAGAAACAAGCTACATAACGGCCCACGCCATAGTCACTGTGTTCATCCTTAAATATTGAGTTTCAAAGGTGTTCAAAAAAGATTGTTTAATATCGATGAATAATTTTTTTTTGAGAAAAACAAATTCTGCATACTTTTTGTTCAAACCTCCTAAATTACAGGACACTATTTTGACACTTTTTTTTCTCTTTCGATATATATTTCTTTTCATTTGACAAGCGTTATCGTAAGTAATAAGTAAGTAGTTTAGTTTTAGTTTAATCTTAGATTTGTTACGATAGTGTAGGTAAGTTTCTTTTATATTATGTTGACTTGTTTCAACCTTTGATATGTGAGATAAAGCTTTGTAAAGTAAAGTAGAGTAATTTGACAACAATTGCAGTCCTATGGTGATGACATTGCTTGGTGGGGATTTGCTAAGAGTTTACCTTTGATAAACATTCGTAACATTCAAGCTTTATTTTAAACATATTCACATTTATTTGACATCGCTGTTACCATTGGCGACTTTTAATTTCTTATTTCATAGCATTAATTCCCTTTAAAGTAATGGTTGTGATTGTTAGACAGTTTTAATAATACTAAGTGTTTATTTCAGATGCCTTGAAGAAATAAATTAACGAGGGCCTGTCTGTCCTCGTGTAGAAATTATGTTTCTCATCACCTTGGTTCTGTTCCATTTGTTGTGTCTAAGAGGAAGTACTGCTGTGGATCGGTGTAAGTATACATTTATTATTCAGAACGTCTGTTGCATGAAAATGTGTATAGATATTAATTATGAAGGGATCGAAAAAGCTCATAAATACATAGTATCTCCACAATTTCTTCGATGCTAATATATTCCGTTATATCTATTGGAAGATATTCAGTAATAATCAAATAGATGCCATGATTTAATGTTGTCTGCGCCTTCTATATTTTTGTCCTACAAACGTTTCTTTGAACTAAGAACGGCAAACGGGACGTACACATAATAAATGCCCACGTAAGCCACTAAATATAATCAATAATTAAATTTCCATTAAAATTTCACGAAAGCAAGAAAGAGAAGCAGAAATAATTATATTTTTATACAGTAACTCCCCATCATTTCAAAAGTTACCAGGTTCATAGGACAGTTATTAATTATAGTTCGAAACTTAAGCATCGTCATGTAAATTTTACATGCTACCGTAATTGCTTGATCGATACACTACTACGACTACATAATGGTTCAAAAATTGATTAGAATGCCTCTATTGAACCACGTAATATAAACTTTTGTTATTTATGCCTGATCATCCGTAATTCATACAAGACACGTTATTAACAGAGATTCGGGGTACGTAATTGCAGGTATACATTATTTTGGGGTACAATTTTAAAGAAGATGTTTTCTTATATTTTAGCCGATAGAGTATTTCAGTTAATACTTATTCTGCAGGTGTTAGCATTTAAACTCTGGGAAGAAGAACATTTGCATTCATACAGTATATTTGAAACAGAGCAAATATGATGGGGCACCAGTTCGTACCGTAGCTGCACTGGTTTTGCTGTCGCAATTGACGATGATTGGGGTGGGGCGTTGTCATGATAGTAGAGAATTTTTTTCTTCACTAGAAACACGCGATTTCGCTTTTGATCAACCGTCAGCAGACACGGCGCCCATCCCGTCGATAGCTTTTTCATACTCAACAAACGGATCATATCGTACGTGGTCACCCTAAAGGGGGACGACCTGATCGGAAAAAAATTAAGGACGTAGTACATAAACTTTGAAGGAACTTGCCCGATTACGATCGAATTTTAGGGTAGGACATGTAATTGATAGTTCCTTCGCGCCATTATAAATAAATTTCATCTTGAGATACTATTTCCATGAGAAGATGAACATTACATTGCGTATTGAAAACGGAGATAAAAAAAAGTGGCTCTTATTGACAGTATATTTTTCTAAATGAATTTGAGTGTTTTTTTAAATAAATTAGCATAATGCGTAAGTATGAGCACAGCTATATTTTGGGCAATCGGCTACTGGTTCATCATCAACTTTCGAACTTTAGAATACAATAATACTAATCGCAAATAATCACCCAAGTATTTATTTTGGGTATAGGGAGATGTTACACCTTGTATAATATTTGTACCCAAAATGGAAACACTGTTCAGTAGCCCATGTTTATAGCTTACTAATTTGTAATAATAATTAGTCAACACTTTTGCATACCGAGAAAATAAGCAGTAGAGTACTATGGTAACTTCGCTGAAATATACATAAAAGCCAAGGTAGCTTGTAATATTTAGAGCATGGATAATACATGGATTTTACGTCAAATTAATTACTGAATTCAAATGTTTTATAAAATTTAGGACAATTTACTTAAGAAAATGAAGTGAATGTTACTTCCGATTAAATCGGAAGTTGAATAGCTGTGCCGATATCTTCTAAAGGTCAGCCCCCTCGAACAAAACAAATCTGCAAGTTTACAAATTTTGAATCTGCTTAGTTTTTAATATACGGCTAACGTAAGCTCATCCTGTGACAGCCCCTGTACGTACATATAACGCAAGTGAGTCCTGGCAAACTCATCTCTTTGGGCAATGTGTCGCGCTACAGCAATTAATTTAAATTAAAATACGGTGTAGCAAGTTTTTATTACTGTGAGATTGTGGAGATGAAAATATTTATTTCAAATTTCCGGCGGGGATTGAAACGCGAAACAAACTAAAGCAATAAAGAGTAGGAAGAAAAAAAACGGCGTTCGTGGCCGCTCTCTTCGCTTTAATTTTAAATGTGCGCATTTTGTTTTGCAGCTCAGTGCATCGCGCCACTGGGCATGGAAAATGGAGCCATAAAGGATGAAGATATAACAGCGAGTTCTTCATTTGACAGCGGGAACGTTGGTCCTCAACACAGCCGGTAAGTTTAAATTTATGCTAATCGAATAAGACTACGAGTTCCGCGACCATGAGCGAACACACTCCGGCCAATCCTTCATGTTTCTAAATTGAATGCTTCTGAAAGAAATTCATAGAATTGGCCAACCGACCTAAAGAACGTGTTTCATCTCTGACATTGACAGATGGCGTTAGGCGTCGGCAGCAAACAGACGGAATATGAAAATTTGAAAGCACCCTTTGGGTCTGTTGCGCCACTCAATCTTCTCCACGGCGGATTCTGTCAGGTTTATGAGAATTTAAAACCCTTCCCTTCTGTCTTTGTGGATCAATAAAGCGGTTCTATGTACTTTGCCTAGTTTGTAATGCCGCTTGTGGCCTACACCAAGTTTTATTGCTACAGGAACCGTATAGATGGCTTGAATCGATTTCATGACCACATTCTAAAGTTTCTTCCTCTGCTATTTGCAACCTTTACGTTCGTAGTGAGAATTAAGAGACGCTTACCCGTTATTTCAAGCCAGACCTCTCCTTTTACTTTAAAAATTCAGAGTCAACTATCACCGCAACAGGTTTTGTTTCTACAAATGTAGAACTTGTTTTCAACAAGCTGTAGATACGCAATTTTTACAATTTCCGACGATAATCTTATCCAATAGAAAGTACCTATATGTAATACAAATACTATTTTATTTTTACATAATATCAATGAAAGAATTAATATCAAGAATGATGATAACGTGGCGTAAGCGTCTGCAAGCAAATAACAAATAACAAATACAATTTAAAGATAGGCAAGTAGTATGTTTTAAATTAATAGTACAGGAATTTATAAGAATAATTACAAATCTTCATGGCGAACATTTGAATAATAATAAAACGATTTGTACCAACAATTTGTTTTGTTTCATTGTTTTTGTAAAAATTTAAAAAGGGCCTTCGTATATTGTTAATGCCGCTATCATATTGTTGAGAAAGTTTGGAGTTTTTCCGTTCAAGTCAAAATTTATTAACACGATGAATAAAAGTAATAAAGAAGTTTTTCGCAATTTTGATCCTACTTTGCATCTCTAACTTTAATTTAAAAAGTTTGAGCATCCGGCTTTATCAATTTTTCCGCGTATTCCGTATGCGTTGAAAATCTAGGTCACTAAGTGTTTGATTATATAAAAAAGTGGAGGCATCTACCGATGTTCTGTTGAAATGGTACGATGCCTTTGAATTTGTTGCGACATTTCTACTTTCTACGTTCAAAAAAGGAAAATGCGGGAACTCTTAAAAGCGTTGAAGTTTCCTCAGCTTTGTACTTTAGGAGCGGTCCCTGGGGCGTCTCTATCCATTATTCATCGATTTCCTCTAGTAGAAACAGGGAAATTTTACATAAAAAGCAGTTGACATAAAGTATGCGTACCTACAATTTACCCAAATCACTATTCTTTGCCCTTTTATTGCCTATTCAAAAGTATAGTGCCGAGGTAAAGTTTAAAATAAAATGAATGTAATAAACCTGTAAGTACCTATTTCATGGATAACATTGAGTATACTTTTAAATGTGTTTATAGTAAATAACATTGTCGTTTAAGTTTATCTACACATATTAAATGCAAACGATGCTTTAATAACAATAACGTTAATGTATAAACATATTTGCAAAACATGTTATGTTCTGTTTTTTAATTGACCTAACCTCAAATCAAAAATACTCCACATTCTTACATTTAATAATTAATGTAAAAAAGTAATAGCGGTCGCCTAAGAAGGAATCAAACAAAATTGTATTTAGTGGTAGCAAATGCAAAAAATAGTTAATTGCGCTTTGAAATATAAAACACTAAAGTGAAACCTCGAACACTTGAATTATTTCGCAGATTAAACAATTTAATCGTTCTGAAATGTTCGTTATTCGCATTCTTGTAATCCTTTTCAGTTTTATTATTACTGCCATCAGTGAATTCTGCAGCAGTGGTATTGCATTTGGGAAAATCGAACGCAGCCGATATGCTGTTAGGTAGTCTTAATAATGTGTAAGCGACTTAGAGCCCTACTGCCCTTTGGTGTTGAAGCTGTTTTTTTCTCCGTGTTAACGAGTTTTCCATTCTAACCGTGCAAGTACATAAATTATTTGTACTGGCTTACTGACAGCACCGCTAATGTTGCAGTATTCACGTCAGTAACTTTGCTTATTATACAGAAAATTAAGTTCACTTCGTCAAATTATACGTTGCAATTTATTTCTTTGAAATAGGACCAAAAAATTATAATTTATAATTATACCCAGTAGGTATTAACATGTTTCTAATCCTTTTATATGTTTAAAAATATCAATAAGATACAACATTAATAATTAGTTGGCAAATATTTCAGTCGAAAACATTCTAATATGCATAGTCTGTTTTTCTCATATCTAACGTGCGGTTTAAATTCTGATAACTGATGAAGTGATAATGAAATTTAGACAAATATAAGAATGAAACGATCCTCGTACGTTTAACTAAACGGAAAACAAATAATTTGAAGGATTGGAAGATCAAAATTTAGAGGATTACAAAATTGACAAATGACAGAAATCTACAGACGTTACGATGGCAAAATTACGGAATTGACCGAAAAATGACACTATTAAGTTAAAATTGTTAAAAACTGGAAATCAGCTGCATTAAAAAATTGAAATGTGACAATGTCATCCAATATTTATATAATTAATAAAACTAGTTCTTGTGTTCTTAAAAATATACCCTGGACTTTATTCCAAAACAAACATTACAAAAACTACATTAAAATAGAACAAAATTCATAGATACGGTGCTCTATAATAAAAAGAATAAGGTATATGACAATCTCCTAGAACTCAATAAATATGTATCCGGTATCCGCTGTTAAAAAAGAAACTTTCGAATTTGGGTCATCAAGTAATACGAAAATATATTTCCTGTTAGGATGCAGCAGTAGTAAATAAGAATGGAATTCTTTAGGCGGCACGTTGCCGTTTATTTATTTGAATAGTTTGCCGCTGGAATACAACTCTGGGATACTGCAAGAATGCATTCACTTTAAGCTATTGTTTGGTTCAAAACCAAGTGGATTGTTTATAGTGTTTAGTTTGTAATAACGAAGCGCTCGGAATTTACTTATTCGAGAAATGTCGATATAATTTTCTTGCAACAATATCTGTAAACGTACTGTATACCAGGCCAAGAAAAGCGCATTTTTTCGCGCACTTTTATTCAATTTATTGCTAAAACAGAAGCAATTTCAAAAAATGTTCTGATGGTTTGCAAGTGAAAAGTGGTAATGAAGCACGTGAAGGCGCTAGTAAAAATTTGTATACAAAATGAAGTCACCAGTATCCCAGAACTTTTAACACCTTTTTAAGGATTAGGTTGTATCTTAAGGATTTCCCATAAATCCTTCTTAAAATAGCGAAACGCTTTTCAAATATGTTTTAAGTCATTAAATAATTCAAAGATGAATACAGTCATTGCAGTAATACTTCTTAAACAGCAACACTATGTGTCTCACTCTGTTCTACCAGATTAGATAGCTACGTATTAAGAATTTTATAGATTTGATAGAAGCTCGCATTCATACAAATACAAAATCGTAATAATATTTCAAATTTCAGAGTTCGAACTGAAAAGAACGGTGGAGCATGGTGTCCTCAAAAGCAGGCGACAACAGAACCTGAAGAATGGCTTCAGATTGATCTCGAAACGGTACACGTAATCACTTCAACTGAAACACAGGGTCGCTTCGGTAATGCGCAAGGTGTGGAGTACGCAGAAGCATACGTTTTAGAATATTGGCGACCAAGAATCGGAAAATGGATGCGATACCACAATAATAAAGGAGAAGAGGTAAGATTGCATTCCCAAATAGATATTACCAAACTAAAACACTTATTCAATGCGAAAGTATGCATGTTCCGAATTCTTTTAAACAAAACAAACATTTCTTCAAATATAAGTAGATCTATTGAGTTACCTAAAGCCATCTTTGTGGATGAGGTTTCTGAAATATGTTAATTTTTAGCATTTTTAGAAACTAGATAATTATAGCCTGTGTCACCCCCAAAGCGGAGTATTGCTCTTGTGAGGATAGCACCAGACATTACCAATTTAGTAAAAAGAGAAACCAATGTATTACCTTAGAAAATTACTACGAATTCTGAAAAAGGATAATTCCATGCAAACCCATGTAAATTAATAAGAGAATGCTATACTGCAACATAATTGCTTTGTTCGCGGTAAGGATTTAGAAATGATTCGGGACTATTCGTATGCGCAATTGAAATATTGAGGTTCGCGGATCACAAAATTCAGAATTTCAAGTTCAATTTCTGCTTTCATGAATCAGCCGTCAAATTCGGTTCGAAATCAATTCAGAGTTAGTTCTAAAAGTTTAGCATGAACAGTAAGTTCGAGACACGCGCAGGTGTATGCATAACGATATTTAACATTTATTTCTGGTAAGTACGTACTTCTTTGACTCAACTTTAAAATCAAAATACAGCAAAGAAAATATTGGTTAGAAATACTCTGCCTAAAAAACAGATGATAGATGACGAAGGAGGCAGTTCGGAATTTTCGCTTGTTCGGAAATTGTTTGGGGTAAGTTGAAATCATCAATAGGACCATAATCGAACATGCCTTCTACGACAATCCCAAATTAGTTCCGTACTCGTTCTGAGTGTGTTCCACGAACAAAGGCAATCCTTCGTTCGTAGGCGACAGAGGCGACCGCTAAGCGATGTTTGCAACGAAATGCATATTTAACATATTCTAATACGATGAGTTAGAAGTATTCACAATATACGAAAGATGTTCGACAAATGTGTGAGAAATCTACGTCATTTATGATTTTTAAGAACTCGGGGAAAATCACTGATTAGCCTTTGTCACTACCAGGAATTTGTTTGGAAAACTTGAAAAGCAAAAAGAAATTCATAAGTGATTCACTAACCTCACAGGATTAATATCTGATGCTTAATATCTTAAACGGCCTAGAGTAGCTATTAAGGCTCAAAATATTTCAAATGATCGTGTACATAATACATATTGCTTATGCACATTGATTCCTTCATAAACCTAGGCGTGTATTGTAAGGGAATATTCGAAATTGTTTGAGTAGAATCCAGATATATTGGCTCGTATTCTCGTAACACTACATGAAACCTGCATACGTAACCTACAACCCGACACCGAGGTGAAGCAGTGGTTTGCAATTGTACAATCTGCGGCCTCAACTATTTCGCACACCTTCGTCGATCATTCAGAACCATACCGTGGATTTTGTCAATCATTTTGGTGGTGGTCACTTCCACTGGACGTCCAGAACGATATTCATCTTTTATATACGGCCACGTTTAAACTCATTTACCCAATTGTAAACAGTTGCTAACACGGGAACACATGTGTTCAGTTTTGATCCCTTTCGGTGTTAAACCTTTTAAATATAAATGTTTAATCACCGCTCGAAACTCAGTTTTTTCAATTTCTCTACATAAACAAAAATTCTTTGCTTAAATCAACAATAATAATGAACCAATGTGATGGATATAACTGAGACTTTGATAACAAAAAACAAACCATTTACGATACTACGAGCGCCATCTCTTAGATTTTCTAATGACTTCTTGAACCACTCTCATATTTTAGGAAAAAGATCTCCTACACAAGACTCTTCTATCCAATAATTACAATAAATCTTCAATCACTGTGTTGCCGTGTGGTTAGAATTTCAAGTTGAGATACTACTGCAAACTATTCAGTTAATAGAAGTAGCCAAAACGTATCTTACCTGTAGGTATAAAAGTAGGAAAAATTAAATAAAAGTTGTGGTATTCAATAAACTCATTTAGCGTCTTAGTGATCACACGGAAGTATTAATTCAAAAATACCTTGTAATCATTTTTAGTTACATTTATAAATAGAAGTTAATTTGTGGTTCGTAAAAGATGTTGTTCTGTGATGTTTTGTATACAATATTACTCTTTAATAACGTACACTCAATAAATTATAAATATCACGACACCTCCTACTAAAATTAAAACAGCATAAAACGTTTAGACCAATTATCGAAACTGCAATCTCGCCAGCGCGTTTATTTTTGTATACCATATGGCGTAGAAGTGTTTTAAGTTATTATTACTTCCAGGCTAGATGCTCAGATGAAAAACATATAGGCACGCAGAGGTTTCGCTCCCTTTGATTTCACGTCCCGAGTTTTTCAAAGAAACATAAGAACTCTCAATGGCAGTTTATCTAATTTTATAAAGATTTACTGCTCGTAAATCCTATACTCTTTAATTTAATGATAATCAATGTCTGTGGAATTCTACAGACAAATATAAACACTTTTTATTGTTTCTCCTTTCTTTATTTAGATTACGTTTATTGTCTGTACTATACACGTTTACGTTCGACTTATATTAGTACTTGTTGAGTTTAATTAAATGCGTGTTTGTATTAGTATACATTTTCGGCAAACTCCTTGTCCTATATTTCGGACCATTCGCTTATTCACTGTTAGTTTCCATGATGAACCAAGAAAAAAACCCACATTTTCGGAATCATTTATTATTAGCTATGTCACGCGACTGGGGAAAGTATTGATTTTTCTTGCATGAAAGACTAACTTACCACTCCTTTCTACTTTGTATAATAATTGACATACATTAAGCCACATATACACACTAGCCTTTCAGCATTAAAATCGTTACTCAAGGAAACTTGGTTTCTAAAATACAAACATTTACTCGTTGCTTAGTTACTTTCGCTACGATTATGAAGTTAAAACCGTGGACAAAGTTAGAAATTATATTGCTGTTGTGGAACAATACAAATAAATTCTTAGTTTACGAATTTTTGCAGGATGTTTTATAAATTAAAAAGATTGAAGGTGCTCGTTCTCAATTTAATTTGCAAAACTCTCATAACAGGCTTTTCTCTATATCCATTTAAGGTTTTGGATAAACATGTACCATTTAACCAAGGAGCATTACATCAAATTTCTAAACATCTCCGATTGAAGTATTTTCAAACTGCATTTGTCTTCCAGAAAGCGATTTGTATAATACAGAGATGTCATATATACATATCAACCAACCACCTCGTATTTCTCAATAATCATTTTAATGTTTAGTAATAATTTTGTCAAATGCTTTAAGTATTAAGCTGTGTTATTCCTACTATGAATGCCGTCTCTTACAAGGCAATTTGCGATCATTCGATTAACCACATCAAGTGCTTTATTCTCATTGTTGCGAGATACGTAACCAAAATGTAATAGCTTATAATTATCCTCTATACAATACTTTATCAGACGCTTCACTATGAAATCCTACAGTTCTGTTGAAGGCTTATGAAAGTCAAAACCTTCTGATGCTTATTTAGTATCCACCTGCCTAACATGCATTCTAGAATGTATTTTGAGGATACCTAGGATCCTCATTCTCAACCGGTGACCGAATGAGGTTGAGAATGAGGATCCCATGGATCCTCGAAACGGGCGTCCCGGATTAACTACTTTATTAAACTTGTGTGGGGCGAAGTGTCCCGATACTTGTGTGTTGTTTGGCAGATTACGCCACAGTTTTTGCTATCATTACGGGGAGAAATATTGTTAATGTTGTAATTGGTGTTTTAGATACAGTGCAGGTACAAAAGCCTTACGTAGTAAGTCCTAACTTTTAGGATATTGTAATTGCAACAGTTGTTGTAGACAGCTTAGAAAGTACTTCGGTACAGGCGCTAGTTACAAAGATCGTATTTTGCTCTTTTCTATTGATGCAGCCGAGTATATGATCAAAGCTAGCAGATTACTAACACGTGTGTAGCCCTATATGGTACATGTCATGTGTGTTGCTCATAGTCCTCATCGCATTTGTAAGTGCATTAGAGACGAATTTGAAACCGTTGACAGATCAAAAGTTATTTTTAGAGTAGCAATGCTGGTTACCAATAAGCGGACTTTCCTTAGCGCCTGCACTTATCATTACTAGATGAGAGCATGATTACAAACCGCTTTATTTTATGCAAAAAATTTGAAAAAAAGCCGGGCTAAATCTGTTGTTTTTTTTAACGATGATGTGAAAAGCATTATTCACTGCAAACAAGAATCTAACCTAGTAAGCCTATTAAAATAGCAAGTAACTTAGCATGAACAAAATATTTGGAAAACCTAAATTTGTCGATTGACAAAGAATTGATCTTATATTTAAAAGAAAACGGGGCATACATATATAGAAGCCATAAAGCATTTCCCGCCAATTACCGGTCATTAACGTTTGTAAGTATAACTACGTACTACTCATTATGCACCGGTGTAAGCTCGTTATGGAAAATGAATGAAAGCAAGATAAAACTTACGGCAGTTTATTTTAAATGAGTAATACTCGCCTCCTATATACTATTATTTGACATACTTTAGGTTTGCACTTATCGCAAGTTGTAGTGAGAGATCGTTTTCAACGTCTAAAGATGTACTCGATAAGCGTATGTATCTGCCTTGTCACTTGAATTACCACATCTTATCTCTCCCTAATCTTCCCCGATATACAAGCCCTTGTCACTAAATATAAATGAAACTTGTGTATATCTATCAGCATTGAAATATTTACACATATTTCTGTTATACCCTGGCACAATACCAGTCACCTAAAATGTGGACCTTTGTGTTTATCTCATTTTATTTTTTTCATGTTCTTTTCTATGTTCTTGCTCTAAATTTGTATTTCTCTGATTTGTAAGAAAGAGTTCGCAAAATACATTCAAAAAATTACTTAGCAATTCAAAAGATAAATCGGATATGAAGAAAAGATAAAAAATTTATAAAATTACATGTAGTGATTGTGATAAAGGCTACTTGGACAAACGAAGCCAACCATAGTTACCAGATTCAAAAAGCACAGCGCACACTACCAATATGGAAATATTGAAATGTTAAATTGTCGGGTGTGACGCAACACACTCGGAAAATGAACACGATATTAAATTAGAAAACCTAAAATTAATTAAGAAAGTAGCTTCGTCGCGAGAATTAGATACATACTGAACCATTTATAGGAAAATTAATACAAATTTGGTAAATAGAGAGAAAGCCACTCGCCCGCTCAATTTTTATTGATTTATTAGGGTATGTTTTATTTTTCGTGCTACACGGACTGAAATTTTTCCGCCTATTTTCCGTATTTCGCATGTTTTAATTTTAGAGTATACAAGCAACAAAAGTAGGTACTTGCAAATATCTTCATGAGACTAGGGATTGAACAGGCATGTTAGAATTAAACATTTTTTCTCACAACATCCGATCATACGGCTAACTATGAAATCTATTACTTCTCGAAACAACTGTTCCCAATTAATCAGATAATAACTTGCGTGGTACGGAGTGTGCCGATACTTTAGTATTCTCTACATTAGGACTTCGATGCCTCTCTTCAATTCACGTCAACTTCCTCGCGATGTTTTCTATTTTCAGGCTAATTAACACTTTTACGATATGCCCCTGTTCCTTTAACGTCCGAGTATTTCTTGCAGTTTTCGCCAACACATCTGCAATGTTATATATCGACTAGCATCTATAAAACTGCAATCGCGTGACTCAAACATGGCCATGATTCCGATAACCATATTGTAGACGCTAGCTGATAATATTGCCGATTGCGGTTGGCAGCTTACGTCCAACCTTCGCCGGTATCTAAAAACGTGAATTTTCAGTTAAACAATTTACCCCTGGGAATATACCTTTTTTACATCATTGTACAATATGGTCTTTTGTTGTATGCGAAAGAAGATGCATTCATTCTATTATACTATGTATTTGTCACTTTTTCCCAATCTGTAGATATATCTTATACTAGTACAATTATCCTGCCTACAACCAGTTTGAAGGCAGAGTTTCTTCAGGAAAGCTATTTTCAGTTCTAAATAGCTTCTGAATTTTTAATGCTCCAACACAAACCTTATACAGAACAAAAACGCAATTTATTTTGATAAAGAACAAAAATTGTAAGCGGGAAATAATTATATATAATTTGTTTATCGTTCATATATGTGTTTTATCTATATCTACATTGCTAATACTTCGGCCAGTAATGTTTACCTATACGTTTTTTTATAATTTTCACCGTCTGTCATTTCCATCAGTACAACCACTTAATCACATTTAAGTAGAAGAAACGATACCATGGAGGAGCCAGATAATTTTTTTTTGCATGCCTTTAGTGGAGCATCACACAGTTAACATGAAACTTGGAAGATGATTCTTCACCTTAGGAGTTACTTTCCTGCTTTTGGGCGTTATGTTAAAAAGAGTACATGCGAAAATAGAAGTGCCTATTGCGCAAAAAAATATCCAAAAGAAAAAATATAATTAGTGATGGGCGAGTTAGAAATGTTTGCGTCTATTATTTCGATTGTTCAAACATTTCGATAGTTCTCGATGAATTTCTTTCGCAGTCGACTTTGAAGCAGCTACGAATTTGCCAGTCGCGAGTAGTTAAAATACCTACTAAAACAATCGACCGAAACATCTCGGACTCATCCATGGTCCATAGCTACTTTGCTTTGTAATTGCCTTGTTATTACTATGAAAAAATTTAGAAGCTAAATGCGGAATGATGATGACGAACTGGAGAACTGGGCACGTTTGGTTAAAGTAATGTAAAATGTTTCCAAATACATACAGGTATATAACAGTAAAACCTCGAAATTAGGGTAATTGCATAGTATATTCTAAAATTCTCTGTATATTTCTACAATTATTCCAGCGTATTTTGTTTCACTGTAACTACGCGTATATCAATCGAAATAATCCATTAATACGTCATTTCAACGAAAAAATCTGATGGTAAATTGTTACGACTATACCATCCCGATACAACCACCGTAAATACGTACTTTAATGGCGACTTCGATTTCATATCCTAAATCTGGCCCGGATAATAATGGACCAGCGTCCCAATTAAACCATCGCACCACTAAATAGTGGCATTAATGCGACTTAAACGGTGAGCGCGTCAACTAATGGCGATGATAATGATCATAATTCACTTAGTTTATCCACGTGCCTCGCACATCAATAAAACAATAAATTCTAAAAATTATTCTCGTTAATGCAATTATGGCGATGCGTTCGATAAATTTTCCTGTAATTAATTAAAACACATTTGGTCAATAGCATTACATTAGCTGGCCAATACTGTGTAGGTGTCATCAGTATCAATTTAAGTCGTTTGGAAATTAATTTACTATTGGAAATGTTCGTATTTTAAACATTTGCCGATACTGATACGGGCATTCGAAATACCTATTCGAAATACCTATAAGGCATACCTATAAGGCAGGTATGCAGTGTGACCCACTTGAAATGAAAGCACTCATATCTTATACTAAAATAAATCCATTTTTTTACAATCAGAATGTCTCTCACACGAGATTTCAAAAATTCAACAAATTTTCGAGGCGTACTATGACTATATTTCGAGTCCGAAAGTGGACAAAATTTATTAGCGACTTTTTTAGTGAAAATCCATCTACACCACTGAATTCAGAAGGTTCTAGAGTGATTTTACCCAAATTTTCACGTTGATTAATTAAAAAGTTATGAGAGAATTATTTTTCAAACTTTACCGTGCATTATTTCGTAAATACTCTTCTTACAACATTTACTGATCAAAGTACATCAAAATTTATAAAATGCAACTAAAGTACTTATTTGTTAAATAACACAAAATTGCAAATAACCATTTTTTAAGAATTTAAGTAGAATCGAAAAAGTAGATATAATTAACACCTCTACCAAATTGCAAATTTCCAAGAAATACTTTATCTTCTATTTTTCTTTAAGGCATTTCTGTATTGCATCATCTTTTCAATTATTAATAGTAATTTGTTACTTTATCCAAAAAATACATTTAATTTAAAATAATTTAAAGTATATATTACATAATCAAGGATGACGCAAATTATTTTCGGAAAAAATAAACAATGAGGGACCGGGATACTCCATACCTCCCATATATTGCATATATTTCTATTAATTTTAAAAATAAGGTAGTATGTACAATGGCAGCGATTAATATAAATTGAACTGAAAGTAAAATGCCCATGAAACATTTAATACGCTATAAACTGTAATGTAATTATTAATAATATAATTATAAATAATATAATTATAAGTAATATAATTGTACACGTAGTAATTATTACTATGTAGTTATTGCAATAATGGTAGTTGCTCTAAAAGTGTTGAAGACACAAATGCTGCTTGCACCACGAACAACGCAGAATAGCAGGTTTATTACAAACACTACAGAAGGGCGTAGCCTCCATATCTTTCACAAAATGAAACTCTGCAGGATTTTTAAACGACCCCGGCCTTTCATCCGCGTATCCACTCTTATATCACTACTATTTGAAGAGCTCTAAAAGTCTTGGTGAAGAAAGTTGATTGTGTATTAACGATTGCAGCTTAATATTATTTTTGTGGTGAAAATCCATGTTGTAGTTTATAAGAATCGCTATATCAAAAAAAATTCTTAAACCAAATACAATAAATAAAACAAAAATTTTAAAACCAAACACATACCATTGCTGTTTTTTTTTGCTTATATTTAAAATGTTCACAGTTTTATCTTTCGGCACCAATTGTTGAATTTCGGTAACACAATACCCACTCCAAGAATCAATTAAGAGAACACTGTTGAATCCAATATTTGGGAAGAATACATCTACTAGTCAGCTTTTGAAATGATTTGAAGTGAGTTTATCAAGCGTCGAAGGAGACATATACACATCTGTATCTGTATATTCCTTTAATACCAAAAATAAAGGCGATATTAAGGTACGTCTACAGAAATGGCTAGTAAAATTGTATTGCTATGTGTTAGAATGCAAAGATTACGCAACGCCTTTCACAGTTTTCTGTTTCTGTTAAAGTACGATCGGTGTGCACTTCTAGATTAAATTTACTCTTATTCGCGTTTTATACGTTGCTTGTGTCGAAACTAGTGATATGTTATGTACTTTCTTGTGTGTGTGTGTGACATATCCACCAGTGTTCTGCTTTAAAAGTTTCAGGTCCAATTTCTTATTTGGCTTCTAAACCCCACCGTCGAAGATCCGGATCATGAAGTATTTTTCCATCATCAACGCTATTTTCAAATTTTGCAAGGACGTATAAGATAATAAACCGCATGGGTGCCACCTCTGCCAATATTTTCGTCCATCTGTATAACTGGCTTAACGATTTCACTTTCTTGAAAGTATGTTTCGCACTTTCTACAGAACATCGCTTTGTTTTATTGTATGTATTAGTTTTCAGTGTTCTACAACTTTAGTTTTTTAATTCAGGTCAATAACACTACCTCCTTCTTCAGGAACACAGTAATATTTTCTAAATTGTCTTCTTCACCTTCTGCTACATCTCCCACAAATTGCGCTTAATGCGGCTCTTTCAATCCTTCAAATTATATGATCAAAAGAGAACATGTTTTCTTGTCGGACATTACAAGGATATCTTTCAAGGTATTATATAACTCGATTTCAGACGATAAAGGATCTACTCCGCTGCCGATGTTACTTACTTTAAATGTTGGAAGTAATATGTTCAACATATTAGCAATATTAATCACTTAATCACTACCATTAAGCATACTATCTGCTACTACTACAATTTTGCTCGACCACCTTACAAAAAAATATACCCTAATGGCCTTTGTGAAGTGACAAGAGTAACGTATTTTATTATGCATTTTTTTTATTGATATGTAATTACAATAAATACTTAATAATATTGAATCCATATTAAACGGGTTGTATTATATTATTTGTTCCAGTTTCATCGATATCTGCTAGTTGTTAAGAATGATCATTATCTATATAGATCAACCAACGATATGTTAAGCATTATTATCGTTTTTGAATCTTTAATGTTTGACTATCTAAATATGTTATGTAACATCGATTTGTATGTAATAGTAACTTCATTCTTATCCCAAGCCAATGCTTATTTTTTCCAAAAATAATTTGCGTCATTCTTGACTATATAATATATTCTTTAAGTTAGCTTAAAAAATAAAAAAATTATAATTTGGGGGATATACGGTACCTGGGTTCCCGGTTATTTTTTATTTCCGAAAATAATTTGCGTCATCCTTGGGTATGTATTATACTTCAAATTATCCTTTAGCCAAATATTATTATTGTAGTTTCCAAGATATTTACAAACATGAAACATGTGAACATTTACGAGGGCGATTAGGCCGCTAAAAAAATTGCACATGATACTCTTTCAGTATCTACAGTTTCATCGAAATCTGAACTTTCGGGTCGGTATTACCTCATAAGAAAATTTTTTACACACCTCTGCCTTCTTTTACTAATCTATTCATTCGTAAGTATTCTCACATGTATCAAATCAGTGCGTTCTATCCTTTCAATTGGCTGAAATATTCTAAAATCTAAGTTGAAAAACGAATTCGATAAAACGATGAAAATGATGAAAATATAATATTAATAATAAAATAATATTTTATGATATTAGTTCTTTGGCATTTGTACAAATGTTATTTAAAATTGAATGTAATTCATAACATGACAGCTGTAGCCAAGGATTTTCTTATCCTACAACACATAACGCCGCACAGAAACAAGACAATCGAAGATAAATTGGTATAATAAGCGTGTGCTTCTACCTTGAAGGCACTTGGTTCACTAAATAAATGTCCTCAGTTTTATTATACTACGAAATCCCTCTAAATAAAAGTTCTTATTAACTTTACCACTTTATGAGACGATTTAGATAAGAGGAGAAAACATTTAAAGAAAGCAGACTCGAACTCGGCGAACACATATATTTCTCTGATTCTCAGTGTCCTGTTTGTTCGGTGACTCGCTTAAATAGCTTAATTAACCATTTACGTCTTACGTGGATAGTTTAATTGTTGCACCAATGGTGCTCGATCATTTTAATGGCTATTTTAGTTACATACTGGATGTGTTAATCACAACAAAAAATGTGCATGCTTCCATACATATAATATTTTTACTATGTTCAGCTGTTTTACAGTGAACATTCAGTGCTTTCTTTTAATAAGATTACACAAATTGCCATGGAATTCAATAATAGATACTTTTCATATTCTTATCAAAATTTTACATTACCTACCGAAAAGGTTTAATCTTTATTGACTTGTAGGAAGCAATAATTAACCATGAAACTATATTTCATTTCTCAATTTCATACGTATTTTCTGCGACAATGTTTAACGGGCCGTGTCGGCGTTATATTTGACAGATCATGTGAAGTGACGATTACTAATTCCATTAACTAATCAGTTTGATCAAATGGGCGTATTTGTGTCGATTAGCCTTGTTTACTCAATGGTATCACGTATCTATACCGTATAAGCATGTTTTCTGGAACTGGGTACAAAACTTTGTACAATAAAAAACTACAGTTTTTTGTGTCAAAATATACTTTTATTTTATATTATTATTTTTATTTTCTACTTTAAGAGGATTTTGATTGATTCGAGATGGAGAAACTGAAAGAGTTTCCTTTCGAGCTTTACGTTAGTAAAGTTAGATAATACTTATAAAAATTGAACACAAGTTTCTCCCTCATTATTCAAACGTTAACTTTGGAAGAATGCGTCCTTTGATTCTACAGGACTCAATTATCCTGTTACACATATCTACCTATGTAATACCTCTGCTATTATGATGTGATAACAAAAGCATGTTGTCCCTGAAACTACTATCGGTCATTTTATGTTTTATGACCTATTACTAAATATTTTTTAGACTATTATATGTATTTAGCTGTAATATGAATTTAAACCAGTGACTGCCATACTAATTTATACGATCATATTCTTTAAATGTGTATATTGTTATTACACTATTGTTAACATCTTGCATACCTAAACTTGGAAGAATTACTACTTGGGCTGTGGTAGGGATAAAGAGAAGGGAAACAATTTGTTGATTCCTGGTGGTCCTAGCGGTGGTTTCTTCTTAGAACAATTGGTCACCATTCCAAAAATATTTCCAAACAACTGACAAAATTTTTAAACAAAAATTTGTGAAGATAAATAGGATTTAACATTTTATCAGTTGTTGGAAATATTTCTGGTGGGTCATTATCCAATCCACTTCATTATTGAGACACCATTTAAAAGCTTATGTACAGTTCAGACTGAATATACATCAAAATCAATAGAATGGACTACTTCTCGAAAGAGAAGAAGAACAAATCTAAAGAGGAATGTTGCCGAACCATTAATTCTTTTTTCGAGAAGACGGGAGGGTTGCTAGTGTGTTTTTTCGATAACACCTTTATAATTGACACTATGAAAAAAGTCTCGAGACAAAAGTGAGAGGTATACATTAGTGCAACAACAACACACCGCTGTTTTCCAAATATTTCCAAAAAATGATTTTTACCGTGCTCAGTAGAAGTAATTATAATTGGCGTAATATTTGATATTTTACTTTGGAGTGTACGAATATTTTAGCCTAGAACAAAAGAACTTCTAAGGATTTTTTTCGACGGTTTTTAAATATTTATTTTAAACGGGACAGCCTGTATATTTGCAAATTTTTGAATTCACTATTTGTGAGCGTATACATACATACATACATACAGTGAGGATCTAAAAGTTAAATACACAAACATCACTTTAAATTAAAATAAAGCATTGTAGCACAAATATATGCATACGGGGTATTTATTAGTTGAATAATAAACAATAATGAAAACTACAAAAAAATTATTTTGTTGCATAGATAACGGTATATTGGTCAGAAAAAATATAAGCTGAACAAAAAATACCACAAACACCCGGAGCTTGAATAACTGCCTTTAGACGACGTGGCATAAATAGAACTAAATTTTCTGTTTCGGATATCGTGATTTCTGACCAGGCCTTTACTAGAGCTTCCTTAAGGGATTCTTTGCTTTTTGAAGTTGCATAATCAATTTTTCAAACCAGTAATTCCCAAACGTGGTGTATTGGTTTTAAGTCCGGTGATTGGGGAGGACTACAGATCTGACGTGGAGCATATTACAGTATCCAATACTTCACCAAACGCGTGGTATTCTTGGGGTCCTTGTCCTGTTGAAATATCCAATCTCTTCCCAAACCCAAGCTATACGCAGAAGCCTGCAAATGTTCCTCCAATATCCTTTAATACAGATGCCTGTTCATTATACCATCGATAAAAGCTAAATGTCCTACTCCAGCTGCTCTAATCGCTGCCCAAACCATCACATTTCCGCCACCAAGCTTAACGGTAAGTATTAAATTTTTGCGCGACCACCGCCGCCAAAAATATTAAATTTAGATCCATCTGTAAATGGGACTCTTCTCCAAAATAGTCCTCATCCATACCCTAGCTCTTGTTTGCAAAATCTAGACGAAGGCGCCGATTTTTGTCAGAATTAAGAGGTTCCTTACCAAGAACTCTGCTTCAATAGTTCTTATCCCGTAAAGCTCTTTGTACAATTTTCCGGTGAACATACTGCAGCAATACTACCAGTTAACTTTGACGCACTTATTTTTGGATTTTTGCCCACTTCCTTTAAGATAAGGCTAACATCTAGGCGAGAAAGTATCTTGGGTCGTCCAGTTCCGGGGGTTTTGTAAGTTTTATATATTCTTATAATATTTTACACACTTGCCAATGACAATTTCAAAACTTTGTCTATATGTCGGTAGGATTTGCCTTCTTGAAAATGTTTGATAATTAAATTTTTTACTCTAGCTTCTATTTGCTTTCCTTTGCCCATTACTTTGTTTTTAAGTCCACCCACAATGATGAAATCAGGATTAATACTGAATAAAAATGCGTAAGTGACTAAATCAGCAAATTTAAACTTTAATCCCTCACTGTACATCAATATACTAAATGGGAATTTTTCAACTACTTGCCAGATCATACTTCTTCTTTGTATACATAATGCATTCTCTTGTACATACGTCTGATCGCGATGTAAGTTTGTCCTAATTAAATGTTCCTTAATTCATGGGTATATAATACAATATCATCTTTTCACCCACGTGCTTGCTCGCTTTATTGCAATTTCTTACGCTACAAAGCACCGTAACCCACGCGTCCCACATGTCTTACCTTACCACCAGATTTTCCACTAATTGGATGACACGAACGTGCTCCATCTAAAAGTGCCATTCCTAACATGTGCCCTATACGCGAGCTGCACATAAAAAATAATGAACGTCGTTTTGACAATACAATTACTTTCTTCAAGTTCGGTGTTTAAATGCACGTTCCCACATAATGAGCCCTGCAAGCAATCTTTTTCCGAGATAACGTTAACGAAACTTTCAAGCTGTTCCAATTTGGTCAAGTTGTTGTGTTGGTTGTATAGGAAATTAAAATTGTCTGTATAGATCTTCCGTTACAAAATAACCCCTCCTATCGTAATTGAAGAAAAGCGAGTTCAGAAACAATAAAATACATAGTGGGTCAAAAGTAAAATAAGATTAATATCTAAAATAGCAGATGAAGTATGTACCTCTGTGCCCTCAAGAGAAAACAAATAAGCAGTAGCAATATGATCGTTTTCTGTCTGTTAACTTTAGAAAAGTGCTACCTTTGACGTTACTAACTGTTAATAAAACGGACCGGGTAGAATCACCAGATTGGACTGATGTGGGCTACAGATAGACACTAGATTGACGCGAATCATATTTCGCATATCGCATCGACATCAACATGTAAAATTGGACAATATACCTTTACTATATCAGCCGGAGGGCGAAGAACTATCTCAGTCCAATATTGGTCATCAGTAAAAGTAACAAAATGATTGTTTTTAGTTAAACTGTGAAGAAATTAAAAATGAATCCAGTTTTGTCAGATGAAAAGTAATGTATTAATTTTACAAAAAACAAAAATGTATATTGGGACATAAGAACTTTAATTAAAATTAAGTTACTTGATTTTATTTACCATTTCTGTATTTCCTTCTCCGTATGCTCTATCATCTCCTACTAGGTCTAGGGTTATTTATTTCGGTGTCATCTAGACAAACTGATTTTGTGTATTCAATTGTGCAACCACTTCCTTCATGTATTGAGTATAATAACGTATTGATATGTTCCAACGAATCGAAAATACAGTGATACAGTGCAGACACAGGATTTTATGACCACATTTTCCTGCAACTTGGTCTATTTCATACACTGTTGCAAAAACAATACCCTTTTTGATGACTTACCTTATAACCAAGTCAAGTAACTGAAATTTCTAACACACTGTACGTAGTAATACATTTAAATAAACTTACTGTTTCTGTTTTTTTTCTTAGATTCGCTAAGTTCTTTCTTTTTCAGGGAAGCGGAAGTCCAATGTATTAATTTTTTGTTGACATTTCTACATTCATAGCATAGTTTGTTATTTTTGTTGGGTTACATTATTCGTTCTATGGATGTGCACTATTTTCTAAAATAAAAATAGGTATCATAATAAATATTTATTGCTTTTTACCCAATTATTATTATTAAATTAATTATTATAATTATAATTTAAAAAGTGAGTAAAATATCTGTAATATTTAGAAATTCGTAAGCATAAGTGCAAACAGTTATCGATTGAGTAAAAAGAGTAAACATTGTGGTAATTTTGCAACAGTTCCCGTGTTCCTCTAAAACTTTCAGATTTTCTTTAGTACCGAACATGATGATACGGTAACGATCACCCACTCCAGAATCCCATAATAATAATTTAGATTTCTTGAAGTAGTAGGCATATTAATATCGGCAACAGAAACTGGATTTGGGTATGGCATTTGAATCCTCTGCTGAATACGCTCAATAGTTCTCTGAGATGCATTGTAACATTACTGGTAATAAGATTTCAAAATTATAATGATTGTGGTTTGTAAATTTTAGTTTATCTTGTATACTTTTCAAATGTAATAAAAATATTCAATAAAGTTCCCAGTTTTTCTGGATTATTTTTAGGGTAAAAAGACCCTCGCACAACTATTCGGAAAAAGTATGTAATATTCCAATAAAATTTTTAATATCCATTGACAACGAGTAATATTACAATTGTAATATCGCTACGTAGTGTACATCTTACAGCGTAAGTACATGATCATTAAATGTTACCCATTAAATATTAAAATTATTAAATTTACTTAATTGGCAAGACTCCGTGAATTTTACTTTACGATCAGTAAAATTACATGTAAAATCATTAGTAACAAAGTTGCAATCGGTTTTCCACCATTTTTACGGAATCTTTTTTACAGTGTCGAACAGAATGTTCCAAAAGGTGCCTGGATGTACAGGTATCCACACGTGTTTCAAGATTTGCAATTTCTTGACTTTGATGGATATTATTTCTTTCCTCTGAACGGCAAATTATTCTAAAAGGTAGTAGAAATGTCTTTCGGGTGATGTCGCGTAGTTAATATTTAGATTTAAATAGAAATCTTCTGAAGAAGCTGACAGCATGGTCAACGAAACGTCAAGTAAAATATTAACTACGCGACATCACCCGAAAGACATTTCTACTGTGGATTACGGTCGTAAAAGACTACACTCAAATATTCTAAAAGTTGCTAACAATTCGATTTGTATTATATTGTGTCTTAAATTTTAATCTAGAACCTTGAGAAATGTTTGAAAAGAAGACATCCATACTGCAATACAAACATGTTATACTTTGTTAAAAAGAAAATGCCCTGTAAAGAAGGAATTCATAAAAAGATATTTTTCCAGTCAAATGGAAGTTAAAAACATTTATTATTTTAAAATAATTAAATAGTCATAAATGAATCCAACATTTTAACAACAAAAAGTTGCTTAATTTCCATATTCTGCTAGTAACTGTCATAACGATTACATTTCAATCTATTTTCGTATCTTGTGCGTGCTTCAGAAAACGTGATCGACGCAGTTTATAGGGATTAGCGCAAAAATAAAATATGCAAAAACGCCTTTTTTATAAATTCCCCTATGCATTAGGTGCGGCATAGAAAACAAGTTTAAATCCACCAGATTATTATAAGTACTCCACTGAAATCACGCATGTTGCAAACTTGAGTTAACGTAACGGTCTCCTAGAATAACAATGTTCGCAGGGTTTTCCCTCTTAAAAACAGGCATTCATGACGTTCTTAGACGTAGGGCACAAAGGTCTAACGGTTATCAGCGCCACGGCGTAGTAATAATCTAAATCATGCTAGAGTTCTAATTTACCGATGTCACGCGATCACTCGCCTATTTGGCGCCTGAATGTTTCTACTCCGTCTATTCAATTCAGCGCACTTATACGTTTCTTTCTCTATTTTCACCACGGTATTGTTGCTAGCAAATGTTAAGTCACGCACATGTCCTTTGTAAAAAAAGACAAACAAGTATTTTAACATTTTTTACATTCTAGACACGCGTGTAAGGGGCGGCTTTTGTTTAATTGTTCGCACCACACCACACGGTAGGAACATTTTTCTATGTATATCTACATTTGCATATACAGTACATATACACGTCTTTTATTCAATGTTCTTTTATAATCTAATGCTACAACTATAGAACTTTAATGTTTATGTATTTATCCCAATGGCGTAATAACGTTGAGGAAAGTTGTAAGTTCTTTCTAACAATGCTTGAATGGTGTATAGGTATTTGAATATACTTTCTCGTGAACCTATTTTCATCTATCATTCATGTTCTCATCGATATTGGTACATGAGTAAGTAAATAAAATACGAAAAAGTCACTAAATGACAATTTTTGAAGAAAGTCGCAACATTTTTATTTCTTTGGTATATTTATTTATACTGTGATGTGTTTGTATTCTTCGCCCTCCTATTGCCAGTCTATATTTTTGAACATATGTAATTCATCAAAAATCTGAAAAATATGGTCTAAACTGACAAATTTCACAACACCTTCAAAATAATTGCAAAGCCGAATTGAATTATTGGAGAAATTCGTCTACACACTGCTTGCTGGCAGTTTACATACCTGCGCTAAGAAATTTCGAACTTAAGAAGACACCAACAAAGTTCTAGTGTTGATATTACAAAAAATCCATACACATTGATGAGGGTACGTAATTAATACTACTTTAAGTGAACAGTAAATAACTTATATTTAATATAAATACTGAATATTATATGTTTGTGGTGGATATCTTTCAAAAAATTAAATGGCATTTTGTAGTAAAGAATCGATTATGCAGCCTGGTTAACGCATATGCTTTTCCAGTTATATATATTTAAGTTATTATCGGGATTGGATCCGGAAGTGCGGGTCTTACTGCTAATATCCTAGATTCGTTATCCAAGATCTAAAATTCAGATCCATTATCCGGAACCTCTTTTATCCGAACTCTTGAATTCAGATTGTTTATCCGAATTTATTATCCGATAATGCGGATCCAATCCCGTTCTCTGATAACATTTTCGAACAAAGAGTAAATAGCCTAGTTTCGTAGTAAATTATAGAAACCTACAATAAGTCGAGTAATTATCAAACAATACAATACAGGATATCTCACGAGAAACTGTATCTATCGAACATATGAATTAGAAACATGATGATGAATTAGAAATATGAAACATTAGACAATATTTTAAAAAACTATATAAGCTACATTCTCATTGATGGATTCTCTTTTTCTTGGAAAACAATTGTGTTACTGTTCCCAAATATCTTGAATAGTATCTATTTTGTGCGTAATGAAGATGACCTTTTTTTTACTAAGGAAGAGAAAAATAACGTTCTATTTAAAAAAATTAAGTTTAGAGGTTTTTATCATGCGAGTTTAATCATAACTTTCAAACACGCTGTATAATGTGAACAGTTCTGCAAAATTTTTCAAATTAAACACCTTCACGGTTATAAAGGTCATCATACTATCTGTCAAAATCTTTCAAAAAATGCAAATATGTCAAATAGGGTTAAAAATAACAGCATAGTTCTGATCAAACAAACGTTAAAATTGAATTAGTAATTCAAAAATGTAAGAATAAGAATATAAAAGATAATAAAAAAAGAATAAGAATAGAAAGGCTGTTTAATTTAAAATAATAAAGGCGACAGATAACCGGAAATCTTGCATTATTGAAAGTATTTGGATTCACCAGTACATGTAAGGTTTTGCATATTGTCAAGTTTTCAGAATTCTCCAACGTGTATTCCTTCATATATCGATTGATGCAATTCATCCTAGACATCCTATATAGTTGTAATAATCATCAACCGGTGTAATGTAAAGTGACTTTATGGAGGTTCAATATTACTCTGGACTTCAGGGATTTTAAAAACTTCTCCACCGTTTCCATATAACACATATCTTTCTTTATTAAACACTCTATGTATAGCCTTTCAGAATTTACGTCAAGAAACTATTATAAAGTATTATGCTATTCCATGGAAGATTTTTACAGAAATATGTACATAACTATTTAGACGTTGATTGCTAATCAATAAAAGTACGGAATATGATTTGCATGGCAAACAACACAAATGTATACTTTTGTGTTGTTTGCCATACTACCCCACAGTCCAATAATGTAGTTAAGATCATTCAAATACGAATCCGAAATACAGTATAATGAATCTGAAATAGGGTGACTCACGATGAGTCCAGATCCAAAGGATTGAATAACGCAACCGCCTTCAAAAACCAGATGACGGATCCGGGTCTGAGAACTGAATAGCGGATCCGGATCTAAGAACTGGATAACGGATCCGGACTTGAGTCCTCGATAGTGGATACCTCGATAGCGGATCTCAATTTTATTAGATACAAACAGCACTAATATACATACAGTAGTGTGAGTATGTTTTAGACTATTAGCACATAAAGTAAATATAAGCTGGGATCAGGAAGTTTAAGTGAAATAAATTCAAATGTTGATTAGCTTTTATATTCAATAAAATTACAAACATTTAAACACAGAATTGGCAAGAATAATAATTTAAATTAATTTTAATAGTTTCGTTATAGATCCATTCGCATTTTTCTTGCAATACATAATACATTCTTGGACACCTTCTGGCTGCCTTTCATTTTTCTTCCGATCAAGAAAATTCTACGCATGTTCTATTCCGTTTAAGTCGGAACTTTGTGTCATATCATAACTTCCAGGGTTCCTTCTGTACTAAGTTCTTCAAGATAGTTTTTAATAATTAACTCCGTAAATCCTTGCTTGATCAAGTGCCTTGGTAGTTTCGAGATTAGTCGCTAGTTATTTTGAAGATTTTCGACGAATTTCCAACGATTATACTTTCAAATATCTTTTTGAGTATTCTTAATTTTAGAAATCCGTCACCTTTTTTGTTTGTCTTCGCCGGTATCTGTTCGTTACATTTTTTAATCAACTCCCTTATTACTGTTTCTTCAGCTATTTGTCACTGTCTCTGTCCTTCGTTATGCTACATTCTGTGACATTCTACAATAGGTATTATTCCCATTACAAAAGTGTAAACACAACACAGTTAGAAATACCGAATGAAACCGGTTCCCCTCAAAAGAAAGGTTTTTCTTACCTGGCGCGAATTATGGTATTATATTTAAATTTAAACCTAATTACTGTTAGGGGGGCAGATACTTTATGCTCATTTTCCTAGAATTTTGAAGACTTGATAAGTGGATCAGTATTATGTGTGAGATACAACATAATACTAACAGTAGCGAAATTGTATTTTTTGTGATTGGTTTAAAACAGATCCACACTACTATATTCCAGGGGCACATATTGTATCAGCCGCATATGATAAATGTGCATTTAAAGTATCAGAGAACATTTCAAATACCACTGAAATTATTTTCTACAAAATATTCCATTTACCGATCTCTGAAGGATGGTTTTTTCCTAAATTGATACTTTCACAATATTAACTTATAAGTGTATTACAAATATACAAATCATATGCAAACAATCGCTTAATTGACGTAGGGGGAGGGTTGTATAAATTTTGATAAAATAATCAATAATTTCTTGGGTATTGTTGATTTTTGCATGTAGTAAATGGAAGTCAAGAGTATCTGGTACTCCGAAATAATTCACAATCATCAATCAACCTCGCTTGTAAAATATCACATTCTTATCAGATAATATTAATAAGTTAATCAAATCAAATGACACCCCAATATTTGGCGAAATTTTTGGGTATATTTATTGGTTATAATTATACTACATTATTAGTTTTGTAGTAATTCTTAAAGCTTTTTATAAGAAAACACATGATTTTTTTTTGATAATCATCGACCTATGTTATCTATATTTCTAATTTGCAAATATACAACGTGTCTGCCTGGTGCGTGAATAAAACATAATTCCTTCTCTGAACAACAACAAAAGTTCTCAAACATAAAGTATTCAAAGACAAATGCTGCATAACATACAGCATTTGTTTTACAACGCGCAGTAGTTTCGTTTACTAAAAGAACATTACGTTTTTGGATGCCTCCCTTCAATTCATGTCAACTTCCGTCAATACTTCCTAATTCATTTTTCAGACAATTGATAAAATTTGAAATTTTTGCAAAATACCGCTGTTTCTTTAATGACCAATACCTTCGCCTTCAGCCAATGCCGCCAAGTTTCTATCGCAACGCAATTTTTGTTCAATTGCAAGCAATTTTGGAATCCAACGTGCCATTTAAGTTGTAGCTTCTGTTATCCCTACTTCAGCAGACGTCGTTGAAGCTTTTATTATTCCATCTGCTAAGACCAGGTCCTCAACTTAAGTGATATTTTCATTGGTTCTTGCTTCAACAGGCTTTCCGCATTTTGGATCATCTTAAATTGATTCCCTAATCATCCAGTTATAAATATTCTTGAGTCCACCTCCCTCCTTCGTTAAAAACTTGAAAACACTTCTGTATTCTAGATAAATTTCACTCATCTCTTGTTAATTAAAACAGCGCAACTTTTTGATGAAAGAAACTTGAACGAAGCTTGTTTCGCAATATCACAGCTGTTTGACAGCAAAAAATTGCCAACGTCATTTCATCATTCTGCAATAAATATTCTTAGATCCGCTTGCCTCCTTCTACGTTATAGCTGAATTTCACTAATTTATTGTTGATTTAACCCATACATTAACAACATAACCTTTTGAATATGAACAAAACTTGGTCAATTTGTATCAAAATGTCACATCTATTTGTCAGCAAAAAAGTAAACAAAAGCGGGACAACTAAAATCGCTTCCAAAAGGAGTTGTGTTGACTGGAGTGGTGTTCTTTTTACCTGGTTGGTCCGACATCTCAAAACCCAGAAGTGCTTGTAACTACGAAAGCGTACGATAGTGATGAAGGACGATGGAAAAGGAAGCGGAACGCTAGAGACAGTAATCCATTCCAGAACAGCAAAAAGATCGCTAGACATCATTTCGTTAATTATTTCCAGAGATACTTTTGATAGACTATCGTGAATGACCATAATCAAACGGCTTTCACAAAACAAACGTATCTGATTTTTGTGATTAAATATTATGTCAATATACAAAAGCAGCGTAAAGGAATTGCTGCAAATCTGGCAACACTATCCTGTAATATTAGCAACTTGTATGACTCGTCAGTTACCAACAAAACAAAATATCAAATACCATTCATCTACTAATCGTTGGATGGCGCAATTAGTATTTATCAAACAAAGTTACATAATATCAAAGTAAGTTTAAAGGTTAATTTCTATAATATATTGATTTTAAAAATACGTTCTTAAGAAGAAATTGTTCTTGTTTTATTTATACAAAAGTTTGCTGAACTAGAAAACAGTTAAAAGTAGAGCATGACATTATTAACACTGTTTTGCTTTTTGTTGCGTCCCAAAGCGTACATTACAATCTTCTGAGACACCTTCCAACATGAAATGAAAATACTTTCTAATCAAAAAATTATTTCGCCAGCCCATTCACGAGGTGTGTTTTCTGCTTTCAGGTTCTCAAGGGAAACTTTAATACATACTTGGAATCCAAGCAAGAACTTGACCCACCCATATGGGCGAGCAAAATACGATTTTATCCTTACAGTTATCACAGGCGAACGGTATGTTTACGTGTTGAATTGTACGGCTGCAAATGGACAGAAGGCGTAGTAAGCTATACAATGCCCCAGGGCGATAAGCGTGGACCTAATTGGGAGTTTTACGATTCCGCATATGATGGATTATGGGACGCACACGAATTAAAGCACGGTATAGGACAGCTAATCGATGGAAACTATGGTCGCGACGATTTCCGAGACGTATTCGACGGCCAAGCCTGGGTCGGCTGGAAGAACGACACGAGGTCGTCGAATAAACCGCTCGAAATTAAATTCGAATTCGATAAGGTTCGCGAGTTCTCAGCGGTTCATATACACTGCAATAACCTATTTACCAAAGATGTTCAAATATTTTCTTCGGCCAAGGTATTATTTAGTATCGGCGGTAAGCGATTTAATCGAGGCGAACCGATCTCATTCGAATACGTGGAAGACAGAATATTTGAAAGCGCTCGCAATATAACGATAAAGCTTCATCACCGGATCGGAAAATTTGTAAAGATCCAATTACATTTCGCGGCTAGATGGATGTTAATTAGTGAAATTAATTTCGATTCGATCGTTGCTCACGGAAATTTCACACCCGAACCGGAACCGACGACTATATCACCGGTAAAAACTCAAGACGAACATAAAATCGAAATTCCCATTCATAACAACAAATTCAACGATTACCTAGCTGTTATTGTGATCGGACTTATAGCTATTATATTGCTGCTGGGCGTGGTGATATTCTTAACAATAAATCGCTTACGAAATCGAAAATTTTTACGTAGCCCTAACTCGTCGAATATTGGCTTTCCCGATAATACGTTGCCACATTTACAAACCGACTCCGTATTTAACACAACTGAAAAAGGTAACGGAATTGAGGCGTATGGGGTTACAGAAATAGACGAGTGCAGGAGAAGTCACGGCTCTCTGAAGTCTAGCTTGAGATCGACTCTGCCCCTACCTCATCCTGGACTTGATCATTTGCAGGAAAGTAATGAATATCAAGAACCGTATCAGGCGCTGAAGTATGCACCCTATTATAGCTATAGTTCTGTTGTCATGGAAATGCAAGATATTCTCATGAATAGTAATAAGAAATTCGCCGCGACGCAATCAGGTAAACTTATTTCAAGTATAGAATACTAATGATTTCTTTGTATTTCGTCAAATGCATATCCTAGAACAGAAAGTAACCAATACGTTTCACAAGCCCCATTTAAATTCATGTACTTCGTTCATGCATACTTACCTCTTGGTACCTAGTATATAGATGTAACTGTAACTTTTTTGTTCTTGTCGTGTAACCACTAAAATTTTCCTGTAACTGGGTGTAAAAATATCCCTTGGAAAATATATATTATTATTCGAAAAAAAAAACTATATCCTTTGTTAGAGCATTATTTTTTAATATTCTATAAATTATGATAACCTTAGTTAGTTAGTTCGTTGAAGTAGGGGAGATCAGGAGTAGTTATTTTATTTATAGTTTAACTTTTTTGATGAGTTTATTGTTGAGCATAAATAAATGAGTTTTACAGCAATGACTACATTCTTCAATTCGTTTTTGTACGACATCAAATTGATTATTGTGTTTAAGTTTCTAATATTCTATCCAGAGATGATAAGACAACTACATGACTAATGACTAAATTCGGTAATCACAACTTATCACACTTATGAATAACGAATACTTGATCATGTGTTAGTAGTGATTGACCATTATTTATGAATAACAATTAGTCAGTAGTAGAGATGAGCAAAGGAGAGGAATTTTGCAGCGACTAGACAGACTCGCGCTTTGCCGACTCTCGGGGAAACCATCAGGCAACACGAACCCTCTCTGAAAAGTCCAATAAACACAAGTCTGTGTAATCGCTTCAAAAAAGTAATAATTTCCCCTACCTTGGTCAGCTCTAATCATTAGTCATGACTAACCGTTATTCATCGACCCTTAGTCATGAGTGACCATTATTGAAGGATATTGGTTAGTCATGACTGAAGTTCTCCACTTTCCGTGCGCTTCACGAAATTAGCAGAGACTAGACAGACTCGTGTTTTGTCGACTGTGTCGACAGCGGCGAATGGGTAATGGTCAATCATGACTAACGGTCGATGAATAGCCTTTAGTCATGACTAAATACAGTATGATTGCCGGGCATAATTACGATTGAATTATTCATGAGTACGTAATGAGAACCCCCGTCTGCCCATGACTAAATTTTACGTGAATAATGCCCAACTCTGATAAGTAACAAACTGAAACGATTTGCCCCGTTGTGGGGTAAGTTACAAATGTAGGGCAAACTGTTGGATGTGATGATTTATTAGGATTTGAAATATACGATTACAATAATAACGAGACAAGAGAAAATTAGAGAACATGACCAACCGCTTAAAAAGAATTTTTATTTAAAAAGAACTGTAACAATTTGAAAATGTAAAAAATGTAAGTCATCAGTACCTCCCGGGCGCTCATGAGGTATTTTCTTACAACTTACGCATTGAATTCAGTGTGGTCTAAATTTACTTTCTCTTCTTCATAATCTTCGCTTCCTAAACTTGAACCTTCTTTCCATGTACCTTTCTATTTCATTTGATTTCACTATAAAACTTCGTCGGTTTCTATTTGTATTAATAACATTTTTTTCTCAATTCTTGCTTCTTCTTTGCAGTTCCTTTGTAATAGACACATCTTTAAGAACAACAAATTTTTCTTTCTTGTGTTAGTAGGCATTTTAGGAGCAGCTTTTATGTACGGCCTTATATCTGCAGGAGTACTAATAATTTTTCCTTAATTTCTTTCAATAAGATTCTGTGTAGGAGTTGTACCAACTGATACCTCCAATATTCCACTAGTTGGTGGTTGATTGTTATCATATATAGATATTGGAGAAGAATGTAATAGTACTTCTTAAAGGGACCATAAGAGTTGTTATCGAGCTATTGAAGGCTATGTGACGTATGAGACGAAGAAGATAAAGGAATGATACCCTTTTTCTTTACAGAAATTCAATACTATACCATAAATTATAAAATAATTGATCCAGTGACCAATCCGCTTGGATAAGCAGTGCCAATAGAACAAAAAACGTATGGAAAGACGACTAACCGCAGCACAAAGTTCCCAATGGTTAAACTCTTTTCCGCAGAAGTAGGGCTTTTGAACAGTGGCCAGTACTGTCTCGTCCGCAATCCACAGTTATCAGCTTTCAAATTCATATTTTTTTGGTCTAAATTATTATAAAGTTCGCCGACATTATGAGCGTTAAAACTTGTGGCCCTAACTAGGTGTGTTGCCTCTGGCTACCCTAAAGAGAGTTGAAAGTTGTCCTTTTGAATCTTCATTAGTTAACATCTTGCCCCTTGTAACAATTAGCCTCGGTCTCCCATAAATCTGGAAATAGTTTTCTTTTTACTCCAGAACTTATGTCTACTTAGATAAATTTCTCCCTTTTATAATACCCAATTTGTCTTTATCGCAACACTAATACAATTTCTCGTTAGAACGATTTATAACGAACTTAATTTTCATACACTGATAAAAAAAACCTATGGGTTTATAACTGTATTGCTACTTTTTTTGTGTAAATACTTAATTGTTGGTTAATACACTCAATATATTCCAACAAAACGTGAAGAAGTAAACAAAAACAAACCAGTAGTTTTTTGTTTATTTCGAATCACATTAATACCCTATCTTTGGCATGTATGAGATATGGGAAAATATAGAACAATTACAATGAAATAATATCCTAAAATTACCTTTCATCTATATGCAATATAACTACAATAATTATCTTTCTGGGTGTTTGATTTACAAGGAAGAATAGGACAAGTTTGATGGAGTTATATGAATTTATACCTTATTGTATTGATTACATTTATTTTGCTAAGAAAGACAACTCCAAATTATTATTGATAATAAGTAAGTTGAGGTTGACTGTAGAAATGTTACAAAATATAAAAACAGAGGGGCTTAATATACTATTGACTCATTCACTCCAACTGATAATTTACACAAATACAGATATCATATCTTCCAGAATGTACATATACTCATCTCCTGCAGTTGGTGGTTACCCACTAAGGAAAAATTCATTACGTTAACGCTGCAACGATGTTGTTCGCTATATCTGCAATGTTTCACGATAGTCTTTTTATTGTTGATAGATACATTACAATAAAAACCCTATATCAGCCCTTGAAACGTTACAATGAAACGTTAAAAAAACAAGAAAACGTTGTACCGTAAAAGTAACATAATAATTTTCTAGAGATGTTGCGGCAGTATGCAGGAAATTTTACAGGAAATGCTACAGTAACGTTATTTCAGCAAACTGGGAGTTTCTCTTTAGTTAATTCTGTTTGTAACTCCTTTCATAATTTATGTATCGTGGACGTGCATCTAAATCAACGTTAGAAATTCTATTAGAAAGCGCTGGGTTTTCTTCTTACAGTAACCTATTTATAGAAGCAAAAACTTATCGTACATGAACTAAATTTAAATTGATAATTTACGAGTATCTCAATAGGATAATAAAAATACATTTCTCATGCATACTTATGTATAATCAGGTAAAGATGTAAAAATGCATGACAAACAGTTAACAATAAACTTGGACATTATAGTCTTGGATATCTTCGAGCCTCTTATGGTTTATTGGTTGAAAATCGCTGCTACACATCTACACAAAAAATGTTCCCTGTACATAAAAAAGGGATTGTTTGAATAAATAAATCTTTTTGGTGTTATTTCGCTACGTAAAAGCAATATTTCTTTAATATAAGTAAATATGACGATATTATTTGTTTCAAAATAAAATATTTTTTTGAAATAATTTTTTGAAGAATAGAGAAGGTGCAAAAAAATTATTTATTGCAGTTAAGAAATGTGTCCCTTGATTGCACCCTCCTTCAAGAACGACGAACCAGGTGTATCTCCTCTGGACGGTAGGCACTTGGATGTCTTAGCACTAGATGAGGAGTTACACCTGCTCCTGGTTTTTGTAGGAGGGTGATGTAAACTGAAAGGCAAACTGATGATGCCAGGTAGGCAGAAACATGTCCGTTGGTTAGCATTCTTTCTCCTCACATTGCTTTTGCCATGAGTGATTCCACCGGTACCATGAGCAGTTTTATTAGCAGCATTTGTTTTGGATATGTATTTTTCACATCTCTTAGACAAATTTACTGTTTAGGTAACCAACTCCAAGTTATTGTTGCTGTCACAATCAAACTATTGTAACTATTTCCTTGCTTAAGAATGTGACGTTTTTTTCATTTAAAAACTCAATTTCTTAAAGTAAAATAATTGAATTTGATATTCTAATGATATTGCTACCAATTTCTTTGGTTCAACCATATCAATTACAATATTTCAGATATTAAGTTTTATTGATACTAGTGTGTTTTTCTGAGTTAATGAAATAATATAAAAAAAAAAGAATTCTCAAGTAGAAAACAATATTTCTTTGCTCGTATTGAAAAGTATTATTTCTTTCACTCAATGCAGGCTTGCTTGAATCAACAAATCCTCTTTCTCAGCGTGATATCTTCACACTGCATGTCAAAATGGCTCACCTGGACAAAATCAACCAAGCTCATTATTACTTTGTTTGAGAGAAAACTTGCACGTTTTTCGACGTGATAATAATAAAATAATAATAAAATACATCATAAAAGACTAAGAGTTTTTTTGATGCTTGATAAATTCATAAACTAATATTAAGTTCGTATTATCATTGCTAAGATTGAAAAATAAAGGTCATTTTATGATGATAATCTTAAAAATGTTGTGTGTGACACAGCTTCAAAAGGAAACACTGTCGCAACATTACAAACGCAAGCTGTTTTAACTACTGAATTAGCAGCATTGTCACTGTTTTAATGACCTGTCATACTTAGTAGGTACTCGATCCAATTTTCAAAATTGTTGTTGTAACAATGTGATGCATTTGTGTAAATAGTGCAAGTTGCGTTAAAAATTGATCGATGTAGCTTACGAAGGACGTATATTTGAAGTTACTGTGCAGCGTTTCAAACGAAAATTTACCTTCTTCGTTTACCTTCCTGGGTCTTCGTCAAAACGCATGTGTCGCTGCCTACAGTAAATAGAAATAACACAAATGTTAAACGAAAGATGGACATGTCCTGTTCTCCCCTATTCAATACTCAAGTATAACATACCTACTGTACATTTTGTATAACCATACGATTATGATATGATAGAAATATTTGAACTATACTTTGTTTGTAAAGCTGAAAACACATTTTCCGTATCGAAAGTTACGGATTAACATGTTCTTTTCAGTTTAAAATATCAAATTTATTGCCTGAAGAAGCATTTACAGTTAGGAAGTACACATTTATCTATCTTTTATACGAGAAGAGTTCGATAAATACCGGGTCTTGATAAGAAAAAAAAAACATGTTTTTGTGTGATATTCATTTTATTTTTCAACATAGTCTCCTTTGGAGTTGAGAACAACTTAGTCCAACGTTTTTCTATTTTTTTATATCCCATTTAAAAAATACAAATTCTCCAACTGTGCAAAGTAGGCGTTTGTTTCTGCAATCACTTCATCATTTCAGCCAAATCTTTTCCCGCTGAGCCATCTTTTCATATTCGCAAATAGAAAATAATCGCTGGGGGCTAAATCTGGCGAATACGATGGGTGCTGAAGCAATTCATATATTAACTCGCGCAATTTTACCATGGTGATAATACAAGCGTCCACACGTGCAGAAGCAGAATTCCTTTCTTCGTCAAATGCAGACGTTTTTCTTTCACGGCATTACAATGAGGTGGCCATTAGTCGTTTGCTCTTTTGTAATTGTGCCGCATACATCCCAAAACATTGGGGTCATGATCTTGTTGACCGATAAGGTGGCTTTGGCCTTCTTTGGCGTCGATTGATTACGAAAAACCCAATGTTTGGACTGTACTTTGGTGTCTGGTGTGCTGTGATGAATCCATGTTTCGTCAGCAGTTATGAAAGTTATTCAGATTACGCTTTAACAGTCCTTCGAAGTTAGCACAAGTGCGTGTTTATAGCCAATTGTGAGCAATCGCAGCACCCATCTTGCGAAAAGCTCTCTTACATTCAAATGAGTTATTAGAACGTTATGCACCCGGTTAATTGAGATACCCACAGCTTCAACAAACTCACACACTTTCACTCATGACCATATTAATCTCTAATGACTCCTTCTCCTTCATAAACAAATATCTAATCAGTGCCCTATATTCGTTTTTTTCCATTATTTTTTTATTCACAAACTAACAAATTTATCAGATTGAAAGCTTAACATGACTCCTGTCAAAAGTAATTATCGAACTCTTCTCGTATTAACAATGTTTCTTTTATATTTAACACATTTGCCTATTTTTACTTAACTAAGTGCAATTTTTCTAGATGCATATGATTACGCGATACCCGAAGCTGGAACATTACCTTTACTGGCAAGCGAAAAAGCTACATTACCAATTGCGAGAAGTAGAGGAAGCAGTGTTACATCAAAGAGCGCCAGATACTCGTCTCCTAGAAATAGTCATAGTTCGGTAAGTTTTAAAAACAAATTGTGAAATAAAGACTTACTTAAATGTTCGTAGACGCCGACGCAACAAGAAGCATTGACTGCTTTAAAAAAGCGATTAGAAGATTCCGTAGTTATAGAATTTCCGAGGCACAGATTAAGGATGCTATCGAAACTTTCTGAAGGTGCATTTAGCACAGTAAGTACATTGTACAACTTTGTTAGGGAAATTTTAGAGATCATTTTGGGGGGAATTGCACATTCTGCACATACAGATTTGCAGCATTTGCTTAAAGCCAAAATATTTAGCACCAATATTTACTACTTCACATTTCATAAACAATCACTATATACATCATTGAGGATTTTCTTTATTTTCTCTAAATGTGCCAAAAAAAAATAAGTATTTTTTCAAACAATATTTGTTAATACTCTTTCATTTCTATACAATGACGCTCTAATGTTATTATTTGATAAATCCCTGATTGACACTATTATTTTGTTTGTTAATTGCTTATTACGGTAAGTTCGTTAAAATTGGCTTTTGGCGAGTAATATACTTATTCTTAGTCAGTGCTAAGAAAGTTGGAACAACTGTGATATTCATCGAATTTAACAGGAGTTGTTTAGCGCGGTTCCATTAATTCTCTAACAATTTGAATTTTGTAATGTTTTGTCAAAGCAGGTCACTCTCTTCATCTTGTCTATGCTGCCAACCGGAGTAAAGTTAATGTAAAGTTTTTGAGGGATAGAGTAATTGAATTAAACTGTCGAAAATTCAAGCGCACTTGCTTTTTTTTCAACATTAGCTTGCGTTGCTCAAACGATCAAAAGCGAAAAACAGTAGGGGAGAGGACTTTTACAATATATAATAGAAAATTGTAGTTTTTCACAAATAAAAATCTAAAAGGCACACTCCCTCTCTGCCGCAAAGATTTTATTCTGTGTCCATCACCTTCTCGTTTTAATCCAGAAACAAGATAGGCGGGATCGATAGCTGGCAGGGACACTTTCGTTTGCAGGCAAAACGAGCACAAAACGTTGCCGTTATCAAGTTCTTAAAAATTGAAGAAATTCCTCATTTTAACTATGTGGAGGTCCGTAAGAACTCAATATGAATTTCTGCGGTACAAATAAAACATAATGTTGCCTTTCAAATGTATAAATTAATGCAGTGGCCGTGCAGCATCCGCATCAGCTTTCAATCTCAAATATTTCGAGGACAGAACAAGCATAATATGACATTCCTACAAATCAGCGCAAAACGGTGCAATTATCGTATAAAAACCAAAAATTGTCTTTATTCTCATCAATCTTATTTCTCGCTTATCCCGAGAAGGGTTGAGCAAGAAATGTTTTTTGAGAGGAGTTTACATTTTGAAATGAATAAGAGCTTATGTTTGCTTTTATTTCTTTCAAACACTGATTGAATTTGTCATCAAGGTATCTCTTGGCCCTTAGAAAGCTCCATCTAGTAATTTTCAGTGCTTTTCGCATTGTTGTTTATCTCGTTAATTATTAAATGTGGCTCGTACTGTAGACTATGAAATATGTATTGACTTGACAATTCAAGTCAATACATATTTCATAGTCTACAGTATATAAAGCTTCATTGATTAATTTTAGGTCTACATAGCAGAAGCGGATGGCATTGCAGAATATTCTTCAGCCTTAACCTTGGGAACACGTTTAGTAGCAATTAAATTTTTAGGTGAAAGTGCTTCCGATAAAGAAAGGTAAGGAATTCTAGCAGAAGCATTAAAATAGTTTTTTTTTTAATTCGGAATTTGGATTTACAGGAAAGACTTCTACAGAGACGTTCGAATTCTAGCAGCATTAGAAGATCATAATATTGCAAGGGTACTAGGAATCTGCACAAAGGATGAGCCGTTGTGTGTAGTGATGGAATATTTAGATCATGGGGATCTGTGTCAATTTTTGAAGAGTCATGTCTCGGAAAACAGCGGCACTGTATTGTATGGTGTCAAAACACTTAGCTTTAATTGTCTTTTGTACATGAGTGCTCAAATCGCTTCGGGCATGAGATATCTAGAATCTTTAAATTTTGTACATCGCGATTTAGCCACAAGAAATTGTTTAGTAGGTAAAGCGTATCATATTAAGATTTGTGATTTCGGTACGTACAATGAACTTTATGCTGCTGATTATTATAAAGTAGACGGAATAACTCCTTTACCTATAAGGTGGATGGCTTGGGAATCCGTATATCAAGGAAGATATACAACTAAAAGTGACGTTTGGGCTTTTGCTGTTACTTTATGGGAAATACTAACATTATGTAGAAGAACGCCATATGATGGTTTAGGCGACCCGAATGTTATGGAGAATTTAGCACATATGCACTGTGATGATGACCAGTTCATGTATTTACCACGGCCAGTTACTAATAAAGATATAAACGATTTAATGTTAGAATGTTGGCGGAGGAAAGATTTAGAGCGACCTTCATTTACTGAAATACATTTGTTCTTGCAAAGAAAAAATTTAGGGTACGCTCCGACATAGTTTTAGTGAGACTGGTTAGTCTTAGAGGGATCAAGATAATAGGAAAAACAATCACTTTATTAGCAGTAATACTATATATATATCGTTTTCTATTTTCTAAGAATTTCACAAAAGCAATGAGACTGTAAAGAGTATGAGGCAATGCACAGGACAGTATTTTACTTTTAGTGATTTTATTATCCGAAGGAGTTAGTTTCTATTTTTAAAGCTAGATAACAAAGCTTTACAGGCCTTTCTGTCAACAAACTATTCAAGTAAATTTTATAAGCAATGAACCACACTAAAGTATCATACGGTCCTGATATCATGTATTATTGCTTAATAATAAGTTACTGTTTTTAACTTGTACATAGAACACAGGGTGATATGTATTTTAACGAAATACAGTATCTTTTGTAGTATTTATTTTTATTGCAATGCTTCATTCGCTTGTAAATATATTTTGTACGATTTTATTACTATATAGTATTTATTAAATAAATGTTTTCGGTAGTGCTTGCAGAAACTAATTACATAACTCTCCCAGATCTTCCTATGATGTTTCATCAACAATTGTACCCACGGAACCTCTCCAAATGCTCTAAGCATGTAAATACAGGTTATTGTTTTTATAACTAATTAGTGCAATATTTAGGTATCGTTCGATTTCCGAAGATTATTTTTTTATATTACATAAATTTCTAGTGCCAAAGTTTAAGTTCTATACATTTAGAAAATGTAGGAATATAACACGAGAAACATGAGAGCGACAGCATAATTTATTTAAACATTGGTAGAAATCGTAACTTATCAATATTTCAGTTAGACTCTCTATCAGTTATGATGTTCTTTCAGTTTTAACCAAAAGTACAAAGTATTTTAAGCGAAAGTTGTTTTATGAGTTATTACCAACATGAAATGAATTAATGTGTTTATACATTTCGTCCTTTATAATGCCACATGATCAGACAACACTACATCCACAATAGCACTAGATGATCTGGCCTAATCAGTAACAAGGAATTTATTGATATACTAGCTAAAATAACTAAATACGAGAAAAAAACGACAAGCAAAAAGTTTTCACTGTTACCAGTCAAATGGCTTTCCCTATTCATTTTTAGAGCTTAAGTATTAAATAATACAAGACATTTTATAGTTATAGATAGATGTAGGTGTTATAAAAACCCACAAAGCTTTACTATAGTGCTCTTATTCTATGGTACTAATATTAATACTTTCTACTAGACAATAAATATAAAATATTTGTGATCCAATAAATGTGGGTTCAAATGTTAAGTAAAATGTCTTTCTCCGAAAATAACTTACGAAATAATACCAAAGCTATATGATTGTAATATTTACAGGCCATTAATAGTGTATGTAGGATTCCACTCATCCTAAGACACTTCCATCTACGCCTCCATGTATAAATTTTATTTTTCAAGTAAAATTGTGGAAACGTTTTGCTTGTAATTTGTAGAAATTGTATTTCTGGTATGTTTGCAATACAAATGCCAAAAACATTAAATAAATAAAAGTTAGGAATAATAGTGGCATACGATACAAAAATTTGCGACGTTGTTACATAATAGGAAAGTCATATATAGATGGAACTGTAGACAAGCACTACCACAGTGATTAAGAGTGTACAATTACAAATATTTGTACTGATACATCTGTTTGTTACGTTTACACTGGTACGACCAAAATTTTTCTCATAAGGTAATTGTACACGCTGAACGTAGATTCTAAGGACAAGCTTATTTATTTGTTAAAAACACACACATGGCACAATAATATGAGACAATGTATAATGTAAAAGAAATCAATGTTATATACTATTATATATGTATTACTAGTCAATTGAGTCGCCTATGTAAAATATTTTCAATTGAAAAACTCTATGTATGTATAAAGCTTATTATTATAAGTAACATTTAATAAAATCCATAAAATCTCCTATAATAAAATAAGTACACCCATTGTCGTTTGTCTCATCACTCTTGAGTTACCAGATTAATAACTTAATTTTTTGCAATCTTTCCGCTGAACACGTATGCAAAAATATTTAGGTGCCAACTGGTTTTCACAAAAAGCTCTTGTATTCATGTATTAAGCAATAGTTAAGTTCTCAAACCTTTACTTGTAAATAATTGAATATTCTACGACATTCCATATGTTTATTAATAACTACACATGGTGATTATAACAATTTATTAATATCCGGAAGGTACACCATCTTACTGTAATATTTTTTGCAATTATATTGTCAAAATAACATATCAACTGAATAAAAGAATATTGGTATTTTCATTGTTTTATTCCGACTAAGTAAAGAAAATACGGCTAAAGCGAGTGATCTGCTTTACAGAAAGGAATACATGTAGAAGTAGAGTCTGCGCTACATACGGTACGAGTTAGGTTTGTTGAACGGAACATCCTGTATACGTATGCGTTTTTAGATGCCTTCTTGAATTCTTCAGTATTACCTATATCTGTATAGCTTAATTTTTTTGAGATAATTTGAGATCTTCGGGATTTTTTTTAGTAAATTAAATGTGGACGTTTGAAAAAAGTATTCGTCAGTATCTACTTGAGCTATTGGGCAGTCAAATAGTTATGCCATCTCAAAATGACCAACCTGATCAACCCAACAGGATCATAACCGCGTGTTTAGAGAGTGTACTGTATTCCATGGCTTTGTTACTTCACTTCCTTATCGTAAACTAGAAAATACGGTTAATTACCTCTCAACTCCAAAGGATATTCCAAATGGTGTACCGAAACCACTAAAAAATCTACCACAAGTTTTGGTAGGGATTCGAATCCTCGACATCTAATAATGCCAGTCATAAGTAGACCATCGCACAAGTGAACCACTAGGCCCTTTACTTATTTGGATTATTAAAAAAATTAAAACTCAGTTCATTGCTGAATTCCTTTATTTTTATCAAACACGTATTTTTTAAAACTTAATACTACTTCAACTTTATTAGGTTTGACTTCACCATCAGTGTTTTTCTTATCTCGTATTTCTTTTACTTTATCGCATAAATGATTTTCGAAACATACCTTAATTTTACCGCTTTTACCAAATGCAGAATCTATTCTTCCTAATTCGTCGAAGGAGTTCTTCACTTTCAAACCAATAAATTTTTCCAACGATGTCTCCTTCTTAAACATATTCTTTACTATAACCGTATCCTCGCTAATTATTCTTTCTATACTTCCAACTTTAGTTTTTATTTTGAATAATTTAAGTTTTGGTAGGAATGACGATTTGTAATCTTTCTCTTTGCAGTAATGTAGTAAATTACCCCAAAACGCAATTCTACAAGTATTAATACTTATGTTTACATCGAGCTTTGAACAAATCACCAGAGCATTATCTGTTGTTAGCACGGGCTTTTCAAATTCTATTAATGCGAAGCAGTTTTCAATCTCATCCGTCTCTTCAGAAATTGGTTTCAGATTGTCGATGTATTTAAAATCTTCATTGAAATCTATATTAGAATCTGTTTTACTAGCAAACAATATTACTGATCCTAAAGTTGTTTCGTAACCAACCGTTACATGAAATTTTGTATGGGAGTTAATAGCATATTTGAAATATTTAATTCTATTTAAAGCGATAATTCCACAGTGAATAAATTTTGCTGCTTTGGGTGAGCATATCAGCCCCCTTTCAAACTGCTTAGAATCAAATTGTGTTACGCATATACCAGCTCTATCACCTTGAGATATTCTGGCAATAGGTTGTTTAAATATCTGAATGGACTTGATCTTCCTTTCGATTGCAATTGTTGGAATGTCAATTATCTACAAAGTGCTAAGTTTAGTGTATTTCACAACAAAAACAATTATTTGCTGTTGATTGGGTATTGCTCACTTACATCATTAACTGATGCACATCCGCTGAGAACAGTACCAGTTAATACTGTTCCTTGACCTCTGATACTGAAGCAGTGGTCAACAGCAAAAAGAAATGTTCCTGAAAGTTGTCTTTTTGGAACAAAAGAATACTCGGATATTTGATCTATAAGATTAGATAATCCCTCACGATTTCCAGTTGGATTCACAGATATCGCCACTATTGGACTATCATTAAAAATCGTGTTACTTAATGCCGTTTTAATTTTTTTCTTCACCTAAAACAACAACAATTAATTTATATGCAGAAGAAAAAATATCTAGAAAACAATCTTTGATGTTTAGATTTAACAATATCAGCTACATGTTTTTATAAACTGATTTAAAGTACTATGAACATGTAATGAATGGGCTAAGTTTTATGCGTGTACTTATTGGATGATCTTCGGGAACCAGACAATGTCCTAGAAAAATAGAAATATTTGATGCATCGAAAATAAATTATGAATGGTTGCAATTTTGGTCGCGAAGGCATAGGGGTTTAACACCATTTTTTACTAACGAAAAACAGATATTACTTGGATACAAATGGTATCGGTCCACTCCGCACCACACAAACAATTTAACAAATGTATGCGGTTCAAAATAGAAATCCATGAATTTCCAAAACGTATATGTTTGTGTGGTGTGGAATGTGTAAGTACTAAGCTTGCAGAAACGAGTGCGCACTCATTGGCAGCGATGATATATTTCGAAAACGGTCGGACATACTCCAAACTACAAACGTGATATACCATACTATAAATTTCTATATGACTTTATTCTTACGTTCAGTGTGTGCAACATTCCTCGAAATATTGTAGACAATGAAGAATTTCAAAAGTTTTGGGGCAAATACATTCAGAATGGAGATTGCCAACAAGAGGTTTAACAGTTTAATTTACCAAGCTTTCATTACATGAAGCGCTAAATATACCAGATGACCTCAAAGCATCGTTAGGAAATCTAACTGGTAATGTAGGAAGGTTAACAATCGACAAATTATGTGTGATTATAAATAAGAACCCTGATTTTTAGCCAAAAGTTCAAGTGAAAACCAAGAGTGTGAATGTAATGCGAACGACCTTTTTAAATTCGCGAACATCACATCATTAGATGCAGAACGTCATTTTCCAAATACACAAACATATTTTCACCTTGCCGTAGGAGTATAACCGAGTCATCAATGGAAGTCATCCTGATGATTCAATACTACAGCGAATTTTTGCATCAGACTTCATCAATAACACAATTAAACTAAAATAGTAAGTAAATACATAATATTGATAGTAACCGATCCGTACACTATTGCGAAAGCACTCGCTTCTGCAGGCTTACATAGGACTGCATAAAACCATCTGCAGGCTTAGTAAGTACCTTCTCTGTTGCTGCCCCATAGTCCGCGCTATCAGCGTAGATAGTGCTTAGGTAAACATTAAAATGAAAGCATTTCGAGCAGTTGGCACTGAAGAACATATGGCATATGAAGGTTTAAACTTTCTAACGCAAAACCTTAATCCAAACCACACACAAAAATTGCGGGGAATACTTCCAAGGGTAACTTACTGCAATTTTCAATTACAAAATATGAATTTAATGTTTGAAGTCATTAATAAAAACTAAGCCTTTACCTATTACTGAGGACCCTTTTATTTTCTACAACTAGAAAAGTATCTGCAGTTTACTACGCAGTTTGAATGAAATTTGACTCATCTAAATTCATCTTTTTTCATGTTTTACGCTAATCTAGCACAATTCGACCTTAAATAATCAATCAATTTCAATTTTCTCAATTAGAGATAATTCTGTGCAATAGACCGAGTACGGGAGGAATTTGGGTTGCCTATCCAACAGGCATTAGAATCTTCTAAAGTTCTAAATTAGAATTAATAATATAGTTAGTAAGTATTATAATTCCATACATTAATGTACAACTTATACTAAAAAATACCTATTCAATCACTAATTAATAAATGTGACTGAAGTTTCACAGTCAGAAGTAGCTTCGTAATAGAGTAAAGAACGTACCTTCTCAATAATATGATCTCTTTTGTCTAAGGCAACCAAATCTATCTTATTCAAAACAATGATCATCTTTTTACATGTAATCTCCCCAATTACTATGCATTCTGCTGTTTGCGTCTGAATTCCTTTAGTTATATCGATGACCAGGAGTATCATATCAATTATTTGGGCCCCACCAATTACAGTTTTAATCAAACTTGCATGGCCAGGACAATCAACTAAGGTGTACTGCAACTTCTCAACTGTAATATCATTTCGTAGATGAGATGGTGTTTGAATTGAAAATGAACTGAATCCCAAATCAAGAGTAATTCCTCTACTTTGTGATTGTGGATTCTTATCAAATGCTGCAGTGCTAGCTATCTGACTTAAACATTTTGCTAAAGTCGTTTTACCCGAATCCACATGTCCTAATATACCAACGTTTAAATTTAGCGCCATTACAGATTATAGGACCTCATACAAGAGCATGTTGTTTATCGATCGAGAGTGTTCACCTCTAACTTCATAAATATCGAGCCTTAACCTAAAATTTGACATGTATTTTGTCATTTAAGTAATTTAATCCGTTTGTAAATACCTGTGCGTTCCATCTTCCTCCGGTGAAAATGAAATCAGTGTCGTCGTATGAAATAAACAGTGCCTTGATTGACTAAACCACCACAGAAATTACGAATACTGCGGTGCAATCCATAAGAAGAAATGTCAACCTCTTGTCAAAAAATCAGTATGGTGGTAGTGTTTACAACATGGATATAAGACACATTTTTTTCTCTTCGGCTTTATATTTAATATCTTAATTCATTCGGTAAGTGACTCTTTTTTACCTATTAGAATTTTCGTCGGTAGAATTTGCACGTTATAAATTCAACACTCGAGCAGAATATCTGCTTGCTCCGTTCTTAATCTGTTTACTGATTACTCCCTTATTTACTTGATTTTATTCAACTAGAATAAAGTAGTTTGTGAAATCCGCCAGTGATACTTATTACTCCTCTTAATGATCAATAATATCAGAAAGAATGATGGGGGTACAGTACATCTTTGGGAATTATTTTGTTTATACTTTACTGGTGTATTCATACTAATAATTTACGATAGAAATATAAATAGTATCGATTATTATCAACCCTATCACTATTAAAAGTAAAATTCATGCGCCATGTTACGGATTGTATATGCAAACGAATGAGCCATTACCTAATGAAGTATAGGTACTCCTGAAAAATAATATATTCATTACCCATTCATTTAACATCTGTTGACCATATAAAGTTATTAACAAGCATAGAAATTAGGTCTAATGATTTACATGCGAAAGTGCTACGATGCAAGTTACACTAGTATGCGTATAAGTTGAACAGATCAGCTTATAAACCTACATTCTTGTTTTTAGAACATGATAAAATTAGTTGAATTAATAACCGATTTCTGTTTACCTTTTAAATCAAATCGAGAATTAAAAGTAATAACTACGGTCGACCACTTTTGCCTGCGTGCCAGGACAGTACTAAGTTTCATATATGCGTACATATTATATTACTATATTACTTATTAGGATTTAACGCAAGTATGCACCGAGAAAGAGTAATGCTAATTTATCTATTTAATTATAAATATTATATATAACCTTATCTACGTAGCACAAACAGAACATGATGTTGAAAAGTTTGAGAATATTTTGAGAATGACCGTTCGACATCTACGAATGTAAGGCAGGCATAATTAAACTATTCTTTATAAATAGATAATGGATCAGATGCACCATCACCAATTTGTATTAATCTAGTAAAAACGGAATCTTTGTTTATAATTTTCTCCAATTTTTCCACAAAACACATACTCTTTGTATCGCTTGTAAACACATAGCAATGCATGTACATTGTTCACAATTTGCACTGACAACGCAGAATTTTGAAATTTTTCTATCGCGTCAAATAAACCGGCATAGTTGTCGTAAAAATCTTCTTTCAACGGAAGTATCATGAAAGTCTTATTTGGCTTTCCTTTATAGCTGCAGCTTTCTTGGGATTGAATTGTAAAGCCACAAATTTTATTTGTTCGAAAAATTTTGAACAATAAAAAGCTGCCGTGAACCATGATCCTTAACGTGTGAGAATCGGCTCTGTTAGTTGGGGAATACCGGGGCACCGTCTGTGAAGTTATCGAATCTCTGGATAACATTTGCGAATCGTTTGTGCCACAGAATGTAAAGCATGAGGTTTACACTTCACATGTAAAAGTTGCTAACACTCTTATTTTAGAGAACGGCCCACGCAACACATTGTTACTGCACCATGGCTCATAAACATCAACAGTTGATTAGGTGACATTTCGAATTTCTGTATCGTATTCAGCACTACCCTCGTAATCGCTTCACCAATACACTTTTGAAATCTTTTGCTTGCTAATAAAATTGAAAAAATCGGATGAAGGGGTTCCAGTACACGCACCATAACATGTACAATGGAATTATTTTTTCGGTCTGCCCTTTTGTCCACGCTTAACCGCAACCGTTTATCTTTAACTACGGCTTTGATCTCTTTTTCGTTATCTTCGCACACAGATGGTAGTATCTGCGTAACGTTGTTCGAAATGGTTGCTCCCAGTTGAAATTGTATTTATTCTAGAAGTCGTGAAACGGCTTTTTTATCCAGTAGGCAAAGTTGCAACCCACACTCGAGAAACATGGACAGTAAATCCAACATAAATTGCTCTCTCGATGCACTTTTTTGATTCGTGTGGTTTATACTACTGACTTGCTTTGTACGGTCATATTTGTGGCACCAGAATAAGGGTTTATTGCAAACGTTACACACTATTTATCACCATCATAATATAAACCCGGAATTCACCAATATACTTTTTTACATTTTCAAGCGATGGTCGCCTGTTGCGCTTCTATACGTCCGACATACTATGACTTAAACAAACGAGGTTCGACTAGCTCGCGTGGAGACCCAAGATGAACTAACACAAAACGCTTTTTGTATTGCGCGTGATGTTGCGTACGCGGTACATATCAATCTCCACAAAGTCGGATATTTTATCTGCGTATTTTTTCACTAAGATTGTAGTACTCTTATGCCAATATAACACGCGGTACTTTGAGTAAACCTCCCGAGGTTATTTTATGAGGTATCATTCCCTCCTAAAAGGAATGTGATCTGATCATCATATTTTCTATAACTTGTTTAAAATAACTTGAAAAGACCTAATTTTGCGGTATCTTTGAGAAGTTATGATTGTTAATCAATATTCGGGTTTTAAAGCAGCTAGTTTAAACATTAATCTGTACAATAACATTGAATAATGAAATCAATAATAAAAGAATTTATTCCCAAGTAAGTGGGCGTTTTAGAAAGTACTTAATACATATTGCATAAATCTGGCATTGCTGAATGTTATTCGACGAATTTTACCAGCAAGTGATATACTTTGTGCAAGAATCGCTTCCACACTGCTGAAAAGCTAGATTTTCGTGGATAGGTAAGATAAACGTTTTTCATTTTAATTAGAAATTATTTGCCCATTTCTTTTAAAAATACGGAATAGTAGAATTCATAGAAAGACAATATATTATGGAAAACTACGCCAAGATTAAGTCATAATTCTATCTTCAATATGATGCGTATACTAAAATAGAAGCATGTATTGAATAGTTGGATATACATATTTCGAATCACTGAATTTCTCAGTTTTATTGCATTTCGTTTGCCTATTATTTACTTTGCTTTTTGTGTTTGTTTTGATTTCTAAGGTTCAGTACAGTTCTTTCTTAGTGGTGGCGTTAAAATTGCAACATGTCTGATATTTCATGCCTTAGCACCGGCGAACGATTTTCCGCATCATTTCGAAAAGATCCGTTTCGATTCCTGCTTAGGCTGGGTTCACACGATGGCTAGACTGTAGGTATACATTTTGTCGAGCAAATAAATGGCAATACATTTTTGTGAGGTTGTTTACATTCAGTTTATGCAAGTTTATGACTTTATCACATAAACTCCATGTGAACCACTATACAATTAAACGAGAAAAATGGAATCGGATAGTTGCCATATATGTGCATTCAGCCATATCCTGTTTGTTGGTTTGAAGGGTTCAAGAAGTCCTTACTCGTAGTAAAAAATGGTTGGTTTCTAATAAGGATCATTAGTCATTAGGCAGCTGTCAAAGTTTCAGTTATATCGAGCACGCGGTTTCATTTTTATTCAATTTAAGCAAAGAATTTTTGTTTATGTAGAAAAATGGAAAAAAGTGAGTTTCGAGCGTGATTAAATACTTGCAATGAAAAGACTTAGCGCCGAAAGAGATCAAAGCTAAGTTGGATGAAGTTTATGACACAGCCGATCCTGTGTTAGCAACTATTTACAATTGGGTAAATGAGTTTGAATTTAAATGTGGCCATACATCCACAAAGGACGAACATCATTCTGGACGTCCAGTGGAAGTGACTACCCTACTAAATGATTGACAAAATTCACGATATAGTTTGGAATGATCGACGAATCAGAGTGCGCGAAATAGTTGAGGCCACAAGCATATCGCAAGGTACAACGTTTTCGATTTTGCACGAAAAATTGGGTGCGAAAAAAGGCTCGACAGGATGGGTCCCGCGTTTGCTCGCAATATAGAATTAACGCAATCGTGTGGTCGACTCTGCTGTTTTGACGCTTTTCACTACTACAGTCCGGAGACAAAGGAACAGTCGAAACAGAGGTTTCTTACAAGCGAACGGGCCCCGAAAAAGGCGAAGACGGTGAAATAGGTTGGCAAAGTGATAGCCTCGGTTTTTTGGGGTGCTCGCGGAATCATCTACACCGATTACTTGGAAAAAACACATACAACAACTGGAAAGTATTATGCGTCGCTATTGGACCGGTTGAGCGAAGAAATCGAGAAAAAACGTTCTTATTTGAAAAAGAAAGAGATCCCCTTCCATTAAGATAATGCCCGAGTACACACCTGCGCAATTTTGATACCCAAAATTATGGAATTAAAGCTCGAATTAGTACAACATCCACCGTATTCACCTCGAACGATGAAGTCATCGCCCAAACAGATGCCTATTTTGAGGATTTTCCGAAATTCTACTTTTTGGAGGGCTTAAAAAAGCTGGAGAAACGCTTAGAAAAGAGTATAAAGATAAATGGAGATTAAAAATAAATACAAATTTACAGAAAATACTTTGTTTTTCTTTCTTTTTCTAAGGACTCATTGAACGACCCTCGTATCTACCAGTATATATGACAGATGCGTACCTATGGCTTGCAGAAAGAATAAAGACCTTCTTTAATTATTCCCATTTACCACTTTATATTTTCAAAATAAAGATTACTTTCTTTGTTTTGTAGATATTTTTATTGGTGGCAACGTGGTAGGCTCGTTAAGTATTTTGTTTTAATTTTTAGTTATACTTTTTTTCTATTAAATATCATACTTTATTCTTATTTACATTGATTCACATTCACTTCTTTTTTATCAGATATGCATATGCTATTTCGTCCTGCATTTCTATTGGGTGAATAACGTTTATCATTACTTACCACCTATGCTATACGTTTTTGTAATAGATCTATGTATCTATATATACACAGAGTGACTAAAGATTGAAGTATATTACTATACAGGGTGAGCCTGGAGAAATGGAAATGAAATAAACACCAGAAGTATGTTGTACACGTGAAAATAATATAAAAAGACTCATAGCTTCTTATTCGATTTTTACTCGTTTTCATGTTATAGCGAATTAGAAATACTGCAGTCGATATTAAAGAAAGACACGAACCAATCAGGAGAGCAACAGTCCTCCTTCGTAAACGAAGTATAAAATATTCAGAGGTCAATGGCGGTATTTTTGAATATTTATTAATGATTAGAAAAATGTTGATACATGAAATGTTGTTTATTTGTAATTACGTTATAATTTTGAAAGCAAATGAAAATCGAAGAACGTACAGGTTGCTTTACATTATTTTCACGTATACAATACTTCTCAAGTTAAGTCCGTTCCTCTCGACTCATTCCGTATTACATTCAAATTTATAATAAGCTACTCAATTACAAAATTGTCCTTCCTGTTAACATGACGTGACAAACAATTATTGTCCAAAACCTTTTCCTCTACCTCTTACCCTTAATTTCCAATTCTTAAAAATTCATTTCATCCACTCGGACTGTTTTCCCACAGAAAAAAAAATGTGTAGTACATACCTATATGTGATCTACTTGTTTCCAAAGTTTCATAATTTTTTGAATTTCCAGGTTCGCGATCGTCCCTTGTTATTTGTCATTTGTAAAAAGAGGACGGCCAAGATTAGCATCTACATATGCAACAAACGTAAAACCGCATTGCGTTTTATGAGAGTTTATTATTGCTATATTAATTGAAAATAACAGTAGTAGCCATCTGGTGTATACATAAAATTTTCAAATTAAATTATTAAAACAATTTTAGTAACAATAAGTAATATTTATATTTATGATATAACGTTAAATATACTTTATGTAATTTTAATTATAGTATGTAATTACAAGTTATGATACACCTAATATTAAAATTCATTTGCGATTGATACTCCAATAATCCATACGCTTTCCAAGGATGCGTCATCTTTGTTTCTTTTAAACTTCAGTCATCAAAATCAGATAAGTTGGTTGATCACTTATCAGATAAGTTGGTTGATCTTTACTACTGAAACAGGCATTTGTCAGTGCTAGTACACAAATGATCGACTTGAATTTTGCAAACACATATGCATATAGGGCATTCCCCGGGTTACAAGTTTGTACTTCGTAGCAAACTTGCTGAAAATTATGTACTTATTCATTTTTTTTAAATATTGGTTGTTCTAAATTTTGATGTTATCTTTAAGTTGGTAACAATTTAATGAAGATCGCACATTATTGAAGAAAGGTAATTATTTTTTTATGCATTACGTCAAAAGCGGATATTCAGAATGGGACTTTTACAAATTTAAAAGTTACTAATTTTTTATGAATTGTAAACACTTCAGGAACTATTTTGCTATTCACATTGTCTAACTTGGTTAACATGCACACATAAGTAATAAATATCGATAATAAGCAGACAAATATTGATTAGTATTCAGCATCAAAAGTAAAAGGTACTCAAAATGTAAAAGTAATTTAACTAAATAGAAATGATTATGAAAAAGCTTTCCCAACGAATTTCTTAAGGTATTGCAAGACATGAATATTACACAAAATATTGCTCCTGGAATGTAGGCAGATATACAAGAAAATACACGGAATCGCATTATAAGTTTCGTATGAAGGAAAATGGTCCTCATTTCGAACAGATATTGAAATTGGATAAATTAAATTCTACATTTTGTTTTTAACGAGTATCTTTAGAAAAACATATATTTATGGTAATTTGTCGCAACGATGTGTTTTAGCAAAGAACTTATAGCTTCTTAGTTAATTACTAAAGAACTAGACAGTAAGTATAGGGAAATGTTTGCAAGCAAAAACAGTTTCCTTATCAGATTCTAGAATAATATACTTCGATTTTAAAAAAATGAAATAGTATGAATCAAACATAGTAGTGATTTCATCTCCCATTTTGTAGACGTTAGTTGATGGCATAAAATTGATGGGTAATGTTGAAAAAAGTTAACATCAATTAAAGAGAAGTATCCAGAAATGTAATAATATATACCGGAGTTCTGTTTAAAAAACCAAACCTGTATGATGTTTAGCCGAATCTGAACACTCTGTACACTTAGACATAATTATATGCTGGGCAGAACTTGTCTCCGCATATTTCTTATTTGAAAACTTTTTCTCTAAACTGCTCAAGAATTGTCTTTCGCCCACGCAAGTGCAAAAGCGATTATAACTTTTTTTCTCTAAACTTGTAACGCTTTTTGTCTCGAGTCCCTCCTTCACTTCAATCGCGATTATCAATTGGAATCGAACTTTACCCTGATTTTCCTAACAACTTGTTTTTGGAATAATACATTTTCTATTAAAATGTATGTTTAAATGAGAAACAGGGTTCTGCAGCGTGCTAGAGTTTATTCAAAAGGTAAGGCAGCACAGACAAGATCTGGATCAATCCTTGAATAAGACGTGTCTCATGTGAAAATTTCAGTCCAGATACTGCCGAGCAAATTGCAGTTTCACTTTGCAATGATTTACGCTGGTCTAAAGGTAAAATACAGAAATGCCAGCACAATGAACACATGCTTGTCATTTATCAAACTGACAACCTTTTATAAGATAGCTGTTTCAGCTAATAAAAAGCTAATAAATAAAAGGGTTCGATTGTTTTACGAATATGGATAACAAAGAATTTCGTGCTCAGATTGAGGGGGAAAGCCAAAGGAGATCAAAGAAAAGTTTGATAGTGTTCGTGCCGAATCTGCATAATTATTTAGATAGTTTGTTTTTGGGTGAATGAATTTAAACGTTGTTGTGGAAGTGCCTAAAATGAATCAAAATCAGGTCATCACTGATGAAATGATCACCAAAGTTCATGAATTAGTCTTAAATAATCATCGATTGAAGGTGCGTGCGATAGCCGACAGTATTGGCACATCGAAGGAACGTGTTGGTTATATTTTACATAAACACTTGCATATATGCTGCGCTTCCTTACTCGGCGAAACCTTGATATACCACTCGTAACGAAAATTCAATAGAAACAAAGGGTAGAAGCCGGTTGCATTACACCGAAAAAGGCAAAAGTGATTCCATCAACTAACACCGCTGTGTTTTGGGATGCTCGGATTTACTTTTATAGATTATCTCCAAGAGAATGCTTTTGTGCCAACTGAATGAAAAATTGAAGGAAAAAGCGACCACATTCGGCTAGAAAAACAGTATTGTTCCATCACGATAATGTAAAATTAATAGAATTAGGATTCAAACTTCTTCATCTGGCGCCTTACAGATTTAATTCTGTTAGACTGAAAGAGATGATTGCAAAAATAAACAATTATTTCGATGCATTTAATTCGTCATGTTACAGTGATGGAATTGAGCGACTTGAATATCGTTGAAACAAATGTCTCGAGCTCAAAGAAGACTATGTACAAAAGTAAAGGTAAAAAACGAGAAGAAACAGTCTTCATCTATGTTACGCCCAACACTGTTTTTCCTGTTGGATTTTTGAATTGCAAATTTCACCGTGCAAAAAGCCTCTCATACTTGAATATGATGAGTAATGAGTATAGTATTACTTTGAATTTGGAATAATCTACAGTCTGCTTTAATTCCCAAGACCTTGGTTCATGGAGTCTGTCGTGGTTTCTTCGATTCATTAAACAATTCGACATACTGTCATATGGCAAATACCTATAACCATTAAGATATAGTACAGTAAATTTTACCACGAATCAATTTTCTCTGTTTGGAAGTCGCTGTACCTCGATTAATAATAGGGGTAATGACTAAAGACGAGAGTCAGTTACGTTGGAGGCGTAACTTACATTATCGTTAACGCTAGAATGCATATGGAATGACAACTCTCTGTCTCTACTAATGCTAACGTATTGTTGTGACGTTCTAAGTCACGTCTCGATCCTAACTAACTTTCGTCTGTAGCAACCAATAACATGATTTGAAAAATAAGATTCTCAGAAAAAATCAGGTTTTATTCGCAGTAATAAGTACTTAACAGAGCACTACAAATTCAGAAGAAAAAAGACGTATTTATATATCCGTATTGTTGCTAAATGATTCTATAATTCCCGCAAAATCATCGAAATCAGATTAGGGATTCCAGAGAAGTTGGAAACAAATTTTGACGCGCACTTTAATTTTTTTAGAGTATATTTCCAGGAGCAATTCAAAAATAAATTTAGCGTTTCCAAGGTGTATAATTGATGATTACGCGCTTTCGTTTGACGACATTTGATTATTTTAAATGTTTAAATTCGCTATTATCATATACCCTGTTAAACAAAATATGTTAATCTTTAGGTAATTTTAATATACGAATGCTTACAAAGACACGTTGCATGTATGTACGTATATTATTTGCTAAAGCGCAAGCGCAATGTTTATACAGCCATTTCAAAATATTGGATAAGAAAAATACGGAATTGTTTGAGGATCTGAATGTTCCGGATAGATCTAAACTGTAACATTTTCATCTTATGCGGTTACTTCACTAATTGTAAAATGAAATAAACTGGTAGCTATGTACACTGCCGTTCGGTCATACAATAAAAATCTATTATATCACACTGTATACAATTATTAATACATAAAATTAGAAAAATATTAAGCATACACTCCTTTCTAAGGGATTAAAGCCATAAATTATTATGTAAAGTAGAAATATTGCGACAACTACAATAAAGTCTCTTTTATTATCACTCCAAGAATTTCTCGGAAGTACCGATCTTTTGAAACGGGTCGTTTGGGGATTATTAACGCACAATACATTTAGGAAATATACCGTAGTATCACTCTTGTTTATTTATCACGGGTGTAAAGATATAAATTTGCTTCATTTTACTGTTGAACGTGTGTTGATGTGCATCTGTCGTTTTTGCGCGAAAGTTTTAAGAAAATTTACTTCAAAATGGCACATGGCAAGCCTACCAGTATAGAAAAACGTTCACGCATTATTACGCTGTTTGAAGGATATTCGAGGCGACAAATTGCTGAAAAAATAAATATGAGAAGTTCAACAGTAAATGACATCATAAAGCGATATCGGACAACTGGAACTATAGAAAATCGTGTTCGTCTCGGAGCATCTAGGAAAACAACAAAAGCTGAAGATTTGAGAATTGTATTATTAAGCAAACACAATAGAGAATTAACAAAGAGCCACAAATAGCAGCTGAAGTCAATCGCGGCCGTGAAGAACAAGTTTCGGCGAGTACGGTAAAACGTCGACTTCAACAAGCGGACCTTCATGGGGGCACTGCCATTCGAAAACCCTTATTACTTCGGGGCAACATAGCAAAACGGCTACAGTGGGTCCATTCTCATCTAGATTGGTCGTTAGATGATTGGAAACACGTGCTTTGGACTGACGAGTCAAAGTTTGAGGTTTTTGGGCAAAATTGACGAGTTTATGTCCGAAGATCTAAAACCGAAAAATGATCCCGGACTGCATTGTGCCAACAGTGAAGCAAAGGCGTAGTTCTGTGTTAGTGTGGGGATGTTTCTTCTTTGCTGGAGCGGGAGATTTATGCAGGGTGCAGGGTGTAATGAGGAAGGAAAATTATTTTGCAATACTCCAGAATCATGCGGTGCCATCAGGATTGCGTATAATAGGCTGTAACTTTACATTCAGGCATGACAACGACCCAAAACACACTGCGTTAGTGTGTAAGAACTATCTAAAGAAGTAAGAAGAACAGCACACCCTGAAAGTAATGACATGGCCCCCACAAAGCCCAGATTTGAACCCGATAGAGTTGTTGTGGGATGAACTGGACAGGAGGATCCGAAAAATATGCCCAACTTCACAAGAACATTTATGGAATATTCTGCAACATGAATGGATTAATATTCCACAATTCGTTTTAACAAAACTTATCGAAAGAATGCCTAGAATAGTTCGAGCAGTGATTAACAGAAAAGGAGGTTTTTTCGATGAAAAAAAAAAATAATGTTCAGTATGTTATATTAGGCCAGAATAACTTTTTATTTATTTATTTTTGTCTTTTTTACGTGTACATACAATAAAATTGCATTTTGTTTTTAGTTTCGTTTGTTTCTGTAACCTTTTCATGTTTTTTACTAACCGACCGAACTTCTCTGAACGGTAGTGTATATACTCGGACAATAGTTGACTCGATGCTAGAACCATCAAGTCAGTACATATGTTCAATGTTCATATAATTTTCAGTTTATAATAATGTGATGTTAGGGTAGTCTAAGGTGCAAATGTTATTACTATTTTGCAAGTATTTCTGCCTTATTTCCAGTTCTGAAATTAGGAATATATGGTTTGTCAGTGCTTTGTAGTTTTACATACACTTTGATAAGTATTTAAAAAGTCAATAAAAAGAAAGATAGGCACGAAGGATGCGCAGAATTAAAATCTTCTTTAAGATGCGAAAGAAATAATTCGCAGGCATTCATAGTGCGTGATTGTGTGTGTGATTAAATTCAAAGTACTAAGTCGCTGTGGTTTTATCAGGCAGAACACGAGTGGTATATACAGTGCAGTCTCGATAACGTGAACTAATTATAGACGACCGTGTTCATATATTCGAGAAGTTCATGTTACTGGATAAAGTCAATCACAAACAAAGGTGGCATTAAAACTAACTTAAATGTGTGTTTCGCTTAAAACATACTTTATTTAAAAAAGGAACACATCAAATAAACAAGTCTAATTTATTCTTCTTTAGAAAGTAATCTAATTTTGTTTGACGCAAACGTTGTCTAGTTGAAAGTATAGTAGCATGTTCACGTAATTTTTGTAGGGACTGGATATCCTCGATGTCGGCATTATTTTGCTCAGCCCATTCCAAACCTCTGTTAAATATACGAATTGCTTCTACGTGGCTGATTTTGTATATATCCTTAGACAATCCTTCATTCTGATCTGTGACACATTCGATTACAGAATCATCAGAATGATCTATTGTAGTACAATTTTCATCACGTTCGTCGATGTTGTCTTTATTCCATTCTTCGATATCCGCAGAGTGGAAGTCGTGCATTGAATCAATTTCCTTTAGCAAATTAAGGTTAGTCTCTACAACGCTATTCAGATTTAACAATTCTTGACGAAGTGTTGCCAGGGGTATGTTATCTTCGGGATCGTCCTCGTGCTGGCTTTCCAAAATATTTTTCCAACACATTTTAATTATTGGTGGTTCTAGTTTATTCCATGCTCGTGATAAGTTTAAAATTGCATCCCGAAGGTTGTACTGCTTGATAACGACATTAATATCATTTGATTTATTAGCTACAACCATTGCCAAAAACATAGAACGATAATGTAGTTTGGCCAACCTTATTACGTTTTGGTCCATAGGTTGAATTAAAGGTGTGACATTGGGAGGCATATACATAACATGAATTAGACCATCATCAGATAAAAGTTGCTCTTCCGGGGGATGACTAGGGGCATTATCCAACAAAAGAAGTGCTTTCTCTGGTAGACCTTGCTTTCTAAGAAACTTTCTCACCTAAAATTATTACAATTCAAAGTTTTAGTTTTTAAAACTTATGGCACGCATAATGTAATAAACTCACCTCAGGAGCAAACATTTCATTGAACCATTCCTTAAAAATTCCGGCTGTCATCCATGCAGACTGTGAGTGTTTGTAATGTACAGGAATGTAAGAATTCTTAAAACTTCGCGGATTTTTAGCTTTTCCTATTACCAAAGGAGTCAATTTATGCAAACCAGTCGCATTTGTACATGCTAGAAACGTAATTCTTTCTTTGGCTGTTTTTCTTCCCGGGGCAGTTTTTTCTGCAGCGGATACGTAGGTCTTTCCTGGCAAAAGTTTCCAGTACAAGCCAGTTTCATCAGCGTTGTAGACCTGATTGTAGTCTAAGTTTAAGTCCTTAATTTTTGCTGCAAGTTTTTGTAAAAATGGCGAAACCAGCTCTGGTTGAGAAGATAGTTTTTCGCCAGTTATTGTCAAAAATCGTATGCCAAATCTTTTCTTAAATTTTTGTAGCCACCCTGAGCTAGCAGAAAAAGTAGACTGATCTCCATACAATTCTCTATGAAAATATTTGGCTTTCTCTTTCAAAATTGTACCACTTATTGGGGCATTCCTCTCTCGTTGTCGTAAAAACCATCTGTATAAGGCCTTTTCCATTTTCGGGTACTCTGAGGGTCTAAGAGATTTTCGTTTAGACGCTCCAGAAAATGTCATGGCAACTGTTGAAGTAATCTGGGCCTTTTTGTTCTTAATCGCACACACTGTAGATTTCGCTATTCCATACTTTTTTGATAAACAGGTAACTCCGAAACCTTTACTAACATCGGATAAGAGTTGGGCTTTTTTCTCTAATGTTAAATAGTTCACCTTCTTAGTAGCCATCATGCTTGCGTATCGGTTGGCGCATAAACACCGACTAACGCTGAATATGTACACAATATTTCTTCCGATGTAATGGCGGGCTAATACATACAAAGGTAATTTACCGACAAAAGGATCGCCGCATAGTTGGCGGCCTAATACAAAAAGCTAAAGTTACCGACACAAGAAACACGACGAAATTTCATTTATGTTCACGTTATAGAGGCAAAGTGTTCTTGACATTCACGTTTTGGAATACGCATATCAATTTGGCTGTTCACGTTTAGGGATGTTCACGTTATGGGACGTTCACGTTATCGAGACTGCACTGTAATAACAATAACCATCTATATATCCATGGATAGTGAATGACTGTTGTGCAGTAGTCAAATACATAAATTCTATTACACTCACACAGGTTTTTAAAATTTAAGATTTATTTTTTATTTAATTTAAGATTTTTTCAACATTAAAACTTATGAAACTTTAATTTCACAAACAGCAAAACAATCTGAACGCCTAAATTTAATGTTAATGTTAATGTTTATAAATAAAAAATAAATTGTAACCATTCTGTTTGTTTTAATGGACAACTTTCCTCACCCCGATGACGATAAAATTTATTGTTTTGGTCGGTAAGCGTTTGTGCGCGAATTTTTGTGAAATGTTCCTGCTTTATGAGTTTGTCCACCTATTTGTTTAATCGATTTTATACCTAAATTATCAAATATACTTAAACCAGAATAACAAATATGTACTGCATAAATTTGAATTTAACCTATGCATACCACTAACAATGTGGCGTTTGAATTCAAGATCGTATAATTTTAACCACAAGTATCAAAGGCGTCGCTAGAAAGTGTCGCATCAGTATAACCTGCGCGGACGTACAAAACAATTGTTCTAATGCCCAATAATACCCCTAAATGTCTTCACCATAATATTCTTTTTTCTGTTGGATGTGCAGCTAGTCAAATCAGTTTCGGTTGACAACCTGTATGTAATTACATCCGTTACGTTCCAAAATTGATATTGTAATTAGTGTGTAGAATAGATACTTGCTGTAAGTATTTATTTCACAATTTAATTTCTTTTGATATCAGAAAATTTGTTCTTACTACGTTTTAATAATGCGAACTTGGAAAATACATAGTATTGCGATATTGTCGAATTTCTATATAACAGTTTGCTTCTAGCGAAGGGAAAAATACAAACCAACACGAAATTATCGCTTCTAAAGGGTTTCATGTTTCCATTGCACGCGACATACATGCGCAGATGATCTCATGTTACACCTTGGTCCCGTCACACTTGGAAGTTGGAATTTTTCGCATTTCATCGCACGAACCGTCCGCCGTCGTTTTATGTGGCGTAGGGCATTGTACTTCCGATTTAGGAACAATAATAACCGGATACACTCCGTAATAATACATATTACGTTTAGAATCTTATCGACGTCAATACTTGCCCGCAATTAAATAAGACGTCCTATTCACATCTTTTCTATTCGTATTTCCGCGCATTTCTAAGAAATCATAACGTTCTGGTAAAATGTGTGTACTATTATAACACCGGTTAGGTTACGGTATCTAAACAGGCGAAGAAGTGGATGCGAACGAATCGGCGACACAGCTGCTCTATTCATGGTTACGGCAACTTCGCGTACGCAAGATAAACGCCGGGAGAACGCCATTCAGTAACATTTAATTTCAATTTTAATATTCGGTGTTTTGAGTATATTTGGACCGAAAAATGTAAACATAGTGATATGGTGCATTACGATGAAGGATGGTTGTAGTGATCACAACTGACATTTGTATTCCTTTTACACATTACAGAAGTCATTTCAGAAGAAGGTTTGTTTACATGCACATACTTAACTTTGAAGCAAATAAACAAACGTCAAGGTAATCAAAATCTAAAGCAGTGTTCTTTTGCTGATAGACTAAAATTATGACTTTTGGATTATCACAATTCGAAAAATTTTACAAAAGAAACAGCTTTGTTTGAATTTGATTTTATGATATTTTTTATTAGAACTGGAATTGTTATATCACAATTAAAACGTCAATCAAATGGAACACAAACGAATCACGTTTGCTTTATCGAATTACAAAAATTCGTTGATCCAGAGGGATAAGAGATTACCAATCGCGATTAGTTAGATCAAATCCTGTGTTACGAAAGAACTGAAATGAATCAAACGTGTTTAGATCTAATTAAATTAAATTAAAAGTGCGAAAGAACGCAGCTCAAAGATAGGATAATTAGCTATATCTAACAATTATATTGAAAGTCAATCTTTACCTTCACATTCTACTTAATAAATATAAACTCAGCCACTATTCATATTTCTAGAAAGAATAATACAATATTCAATATTTGTCCTGACACATACCTACATATATTTACAACACAATTAATGGACCTATATGCAATTCAGGTAAGCCTTATTAAAATGTATAACCAATCTACAATCTATCCACTTCCTTATTTGCGATTGTATACTTTACACCTACTTATTTCGTTGGGCATTATACGGACAACTATAGTGAAAGTTAGACACCCACATTCAATTTCGTTTTTTTTTTTTGTGGCCAGTCGCATTAGACAATGATGACTTTTGGTACTTAGGTTGGACACAAAAGGCTCTAATACACACTCACTAAGGGCATGTACACTACCGTTCATATATTTGGGGACGACTAAGAAAAACTCCGAAAAATAAGCAAAATTGAAATATTGACATTTGATTGTGTTTTATATGAAAGAGTATACATTTCTATATGTATGAACATAATTTACAACAGTATCCTCTTCTATCCCATCAAATTTATAACGCATTTATATTTTACCGCAGCCTCAGGCAAAATTCCTCTTAATCCCTTTTATGGGGTTATAAATGTAAACTTGAAAATATTGTCAAATATTTCCACAAAGGAATAATGTGAGATTCATAGAACACTCAGTACAACAAACAACGCAGATATCGTCTTGTATTTAAAATAAAATCGATCTTGATAGTAGTTTAGTTTAAATTTAACTATTGTAATAAACGGGTGGTGCTGAAATGGCAAAACGAAAAGAAATTTCCATCGAAACGCGTTCTGCTATTATTACTTTACGTAATGAAGGATACTCAATGGCAGTTATTGCGAAAAAAATAAAAATATCGAAAAATGGTGTATTTACAACATTAAAACGGGTGGCGGAAACGGTTTTTTTTTGGCTGATAAGAAACGTTCTGGACGCAAAAAGAAGACAACAGCTGCTGAGGATCAGTTCATGGTTCTTGTTTCAAAAAGAAACAGATTCCTAGCGGCTCCAGAAATAAAGCAGCAAGTCAATGTTTCACGAAGAAATCGTATTTTGCATTCGACCGTGAAACGAAGATTAATTGCGGCAGGCTTAAAGAGACGAGTAGCTGCCAGAAAACCGCATTTGAAAGTTCAAAATAAAAGAAAAAGACTGCAGTGGGCACAAGCACAGACACTGGACATTCGAACAGTGGTGCTACGTACTGTGGACAGATGAATCCAAATATGAAACATTTAGCTTCAAACGGAGGACGTTTGTTAGGCAACAGGTTGGTGAAAGAGTTAGTGAACAATGTATCTACAGTGAAGCACGGTGGAGGTAACGTAATGGTTTGGGGCTGTTTTGCGGGAACAGCTGTAGGTGATTTAGTAAGAATACAGGGAATACTTAGTAAAGAGGGCTATCTCAAAATATTGCAAGAGAATGCTGTACCAACTGGGGAACGATTACGAGGTCGAAACTTTACGTTTCAAGAGGATAATGACCCTAAGCATTCTTCTCGTATATAAAACTGTATTTTTTAATCGTCCCCAAATATATGAACGGTAGTATACGTAATATTATGTTCGTATTACACATATTTAATTTGCTGTTTACATAGGCACTTTGTGCTGGTTTAATTACTTTATTAATGATATTTGGGGCAATCCACTGTAATTAGATGATCATCTAAAAAGAAATCTTATTAGATTTATGAAAATAGTGGTTATTTTCTTGGTATTTTGCTTTTTTCGCGATAATTGACTGATGTAAAAATGAAATTTGGTTTTAATCACGAATTGATGATTTTTATTTGTTACAAAACTTTTTTTTTACTTTCACGTAGACGGTACCCGCCATTTGAATGGTCCTCTGTAATAGTTTTTGTTATGTATGTACAGTGACGTTTTTATGTTTTGTCTACCCCTGAGACGATGACTTTCTACGACTCGTAGCCTTGCACTTGGATTATTATAGAATTCGCAGGAAGATTTTATTTCTCCCATTTTAGTTGTCATGCGGGAAATGTCGATATTTAATCGTTGCAAGAGGAAGACAAAACATAAACCGGCCACTGTACGTACAGTGACATTTTTATGTTTTGTCTCCCCCTGAGACGATGCATCTATACTTTCTACCACTCGTAGCTGTGCGCTTGGATTATTGTAGGATTGGCAGGTAGAGTTTATTACTCCCATTTTAGTTTATGATGGGTAATCCCTATAAACGTGGTTCTGTCATTTTATTTGCCGAACCTACTTGACCTTACCACGTACAAGATGTGTCGATATTTAGTTGAAATCGGGTATAGACTATTACACGTTAATAAAAACGGATTCACTGTTGATAGAATCTGTATTTGAAAGATTTTATCATCATTGAATGTTATGTACATTGCGAGAGAGCAAAAATTAAACTCATTATCAACTGAAAACTAAACTCAAAAACTCAAAACTAACGAACAAAAATGTCGCACAAGTAGAACTCTAAAATTGTTAATTGAATCTTATTTCTTCTGCGTAGAATTAACTTGCCTTGGCGTTGACGGTGAGCTTCTTAAGTCCAAAACGGACTTCCACATGACCAAATTTCACAATTGTAAACATGTACATACTTATTAATTCGTTTATACACAAAGTAGCTGCGATTTAGACTTTTTGAGAGAAATGTGTAGTTTCATTGAAAAATTGTTATGGTACCATCCCATCTTCTAAGTAGTACGGAGGTATATCGAAAACTAGAAATGGGTAAGCTTTATCTGCACTTAAATCAGTTGTGTGACTTTAGCAGAAGATGTTAATTATACAACAGTTATGAATTTGTTCATAATTTACCATAATTCATTATTACAATGTCTTTCTTATGTGCTTTATCTAATGAAAATTAATAAATTTGAAACCGCAAATATAATTCCTACGTTGTTTAATTAAGAAGATTTCTAGAAAATTATATCCTTTATTATTATTAGCGAATCAGTAAATGCATAAACTCAGTAATTATTAAACAAGCATAGTACGTATATTCTGTTTTCTTGCTAGCTGCAATACAATTGGTGAAACGGTTGTTGTCAATTCTATACAGCGTGAAGACACAATAGCTCTCTGTTCTTTGTGCCAGCCTAAATAATTTTCTTTAATTTTCTAAACTATCTGATCGTTTGAGATTGTATCCATCACGCTAACACGACGAAGTTTTGTAATTTTACGATTTAACGAATTTTATTTCCTTGTTTACCTAAATTAGCTTTTGTATTTGGGATTTAACGTATTTATGTGATGCTTCTGTCAATAAAAAGTTCACAATGAATGAGATCTGTGTTAGCTGTATTCGTCTTATTTTTGGATCGCGAAATTATGCATCGGCGTCGCTTCCATGACACAGTTTGACTGCTTAGAAATTCACCTGATGCGACCACTGTGCGAACGTAGACGGCGAGAGAAATTCGTTCATCTCAAAAATATCCATCAGCGATAGGCATTCGTGCATAGACTGGCCCTCTTGTAACGTGCCATAATTTCATGTTACGTTAAATTAATTGTCGCCTATTATACATACATATTTGCCAATGAGTTGGCGAAGCAGGAAATGAATGGTGCCTTAAAACGCGGTACGTCGTACGCGTATTATTGCTACTGTGCGCCAAAATAAATCGAACGTGTTTATTGTGTGTTGTGTCCCAGAGAAATTATAAATACACGACGTAAGTTAAATATTTTGCTATTCCACCACTAAAAATAAAACAGTTATGTTTGCTTGCATATTTTGTATAGTGTTTTCTGAAATTATAGTTAGTAGATCACATTACTTTCTAGTTAACTTTATTCGTAATGTAAAATTGTAAATCCGTAATCAAGAGTAGCGACATATGTGTGACCCAAAATTAGCTTTTTCAAAATCTTATAAAATGTATGTATATCTAATAATTACAGGTTTTAAAAACGTCCTGCGTCAGATGTTATAGTTACTTTGTTTTTTTTTTAGTTAGTATATATTTTGCCATAAGTTTCATTAAAATTAAGCGTGTTTAGAACACAATCAAACGTTAGATCTCGATTCTGTTATACGTTGTTTATTAAATTTAATGTAAGTACGACGGGAGTGTGATAAATACTTGGCCTTGGCAAGAAAAATTCATTTAATTTTTCTTAGTCTCCTTTGAGGTTGATAAACTTACTCCAACGTTTTTCTATCCTTTGTATACTACCTAAAAATTACGATCTCTCTAATCCTGCAAAATAGGTGTTTGTTTCTGCAATTACGTCATCATTTGAGCCAAATCTTTTCCCGCCGAGCCATTTTCTCATATTTGGAAATAAGAAATAATCGCTGGAGGCTAAATCTGGCGAAGATGGTGGACGTCGAAGCAATCCATATATTAACACATGCAATTTTGCCACCGCGATAACATAAGCGTCCACGAGTGGGTTGTCTTGATGAAACAGAATTCCTTTCTTCACCAAACGCGGACATTTTTTCTTTTGCAGCGTTGTTAAAACGATCCAATAGGTTGGTATAATACTCGTCGTTAATCGTTTGCCCTTTTCAAGGTAATCGACGTGGATATGCCGCGTACATTCCAAAACACTGTCACTCTAATCTTTTTGAACGTTGGTCTTCTTTGGCGTCGGTTGGCCACGAAAACCCTATTGTTTGGTCTCTAGTGTGCTGTGAGGAATCCGTGTTTCGTTAACAGTTACGAAAATTATTTGGATTGCGCTTTAGTATCTCCAAACATTCCTTCGGAGCATCCGTCGTGTGGAAAGCTTCTTTAATTGAGATGTCTACAGAGTCACTAATCTTACGCACTTTCAAACTCTATTCACTCATCACCGTATAGTGAAATTTTTCAATCATTTCTGATGTGGTGACTTTATTTAGACCGCCTGGACGATCTTCATTAAAAGTGCTCATACGGTTGCACTTAAATTCAGCAATTGAGTATTTTATGGTAGATAACGAAGATGCGGAAATCCCATTCACTGAGCTCCACTTTTATCTTATCATTTGTTGACTTTTCAAAAACAAATGTTTAATTACTGCTTTATAAGTATTCGATTTTTTCCTTTGTATCTGTTTGAAAACTTGACATGGCGAGGCCATGTAATTATTTAAGTCCCCCCGTAACTGACATTTGAAACAAATATAGTTTAGGAAATAAAAACACCGAGGTAGATTTGAAAGATTGTTGTGCAATAACACCGGGATTAAATACGATACAACCTTAATCAGTACATTCTTAAGTGAATAATAAACGCGGTATTAATTAAGGAATTTTATCTAAAATTCTACACAGTACGCAAGTCAAATGTGTCTATCGCACTAATTAATCGCTCAATAGTTTCCATACGAGCAGGCATATTTTCAGCATTAAATTTTGGTTCGGTTTCGAAATTTGAATTTCGATTATGATATTTGCACTTATAGAACTTAATTAACTTAATTAAGTATATTCGAATTTGGCAGCAGCTTTTAACCACTTTAAATTTCGGAAAAAAATATGAAGGTTCGGTGGAGCAATGGAAAGAGTTTAGACGCTATGAGTTCGGTACAATCTCAAGTCATCATTAGCATGTTAGGGAATAATTCACAATGCTTCGCCCTGTACGACAAAAGGCTGATAGTAGCAAAGCTAAGGAACGCTTTACACAAACCATTTACACACTAACTAAGCTGTGACAAGCTTTAACTGTGTCCAGTTGGGCCGCTATCTCACGTAAAAAGATCTGGCACGTACTCAAACAGTTTCCTTAACGGATTTCAATTCGAAGGTGAAAACTTTTTAGATACAGTTTTAACAAATATGGTACAGTTAAATGGCTAACCAGGGTAAAGTTTTTCACCAATTTAAGCACATTGTTCGATAATTGTTATAACCAATAATCACTTTAATTTTTAAGTACACCATTGAATTCTATTTTATTTGTTTTTTGATTTCTTATCATGATTTGGTTAGTTTCGACACTATTACACATTTTTATTTCAAAAATGGATTTGTCTCGAAAATGTTGTAAATAAATGAAATGAGAGAAACCAACCAACAAAGAGTTCTTGACTCTACCAACTATATTTTCAATTGAATTTATAATGTTACAGTTTATATTACAGTTAATTATAGAAAAGATTATGTAGTGAATATTGTTTATAAGTTTCAAAATCACTTCATCCCGATGATTAGATAAAACAAAATATTTTTCTTAATCCTCATAAAATAGTTTAAGAACAAAAGTGAACCTTGCATAAATGACAAAAAAAAGACTAAATCTAAACCTGAAGAAAGGGTTGCCTTATCGATAAACGTGAATGTTTCTGATTTATAAGATCTGGCTAGGTGAGATTTATTATAAATATTCACATTTTTTAAAATATAATAACCAGGTGGCGTTACGTAACTGTCTCATAATCTGGACCTGGATTAACTAACGTGATTACGTGCAATAATTTATATATGTATAAACATAATGCGTGCGTATTACTTATGCATGTATTTATACACTTTCTGTTCCGCGTGTTTTCAACATTTTCAACCTTTTACGGAGTTCGTTCATTTAATTAAATTTCCGACGAAATTAAATATGATACCAGGAAGGACTGCACATAAGCCATTTGACTTGTGAAGTTATGCATTTAATAATTTAGAATATGCAAATCAAATAACATGAAAGAAAATTTGACGTATCAACTGTATGAACATTTATAGGTTTTGTATGCTTCCACACCGCTTTTTGTTTTCTTTTTTTTGTTTCCTTATACTGTGTTCCTTTCTGTCGTTCGTTTAAATCGTCCCGTTATTTATATAGTCAGCTTATTCAGGACGTATAGGAACCATTCAGCGGAAAACAGAGTACAATTGGTGAAAAAATATATCATTAACCTACGGTAGTAAGGGGCAAGTAGACTCCTGGGATGCAAGGTACCTGTACCTGTAGTACCCATTGTTATCAGCATAGGCTTGCCAATCTACAAATTCTCAAAACAGTTTGCAACACTTGGTCTCTTGAAAAAAGTTACCATTATGAATAAAACTTAAGGTTAATCCTCAGTTCAATTATTACATTTCACAAACAGAAGGTGTCTCTGAACATCTTTATAACTAGAGATGACCAAGACAGGTGAAATTGAAAACAGACTCGTGTGTATTCGTCTCATAAGAAAGGGTCCGTGTTGCCTACTGGTTTCCCCGAGAGACGACAAAACATGAGTCTGTCTAGTCGCTGCAAAAAAGTAATAATTTCACCTGCCTCGTCTCTATTTATAACATAACATTTTCATGTTACCAAGTTTGCAGAAGCTTTTATTGCTATTACTTAGCCCTGCTTAACTACATACCCAACAAAACATGTCACTTTCTAAAATTCTAGTGATGTAATTGATGGTGAATTTTTAAATTTAAAATAACCAACAAAACAGCGTTTCTCACAATCGCACCTTAAAAATACAATAAATCTTGAATAAAATTAAAGGAAATTAAAATGAGTGCACTAAGTATTTCGACAGAGGACATTAGGATGTAATTAAACTTATACATAGATAAGAAGTAGCAAAGACTCCGCAAACCAGCGTGCAACTTTAATGCTTCAGAAGAGTTAGAATTCCTAAAAACTAATTAATGAGGAATCATTAAAAATGTGTATTTTTATGTTTATATAACCAGAAATATGCGTATAAAATATAGAAAATACTGACATAGTAATAAAAACGGTTATTGTTTTGTTTACATTTGCTGTCTACCTACAGTTTCAAGTTAAAAAAAAAGGTTTTCAGCATCAATATATGAAAAAACATTTAAACTTTACAGTCAGATCAAGATCATTACTTAGTTTATGCTGAAAAACATTTTTATGTTGAGGGCAGCAATTTGGAAGAATTATTTTTAAAAGCTAATATAATTTTTGTGATTTCTGCAAAATAGTACTTATAGTCTCTTCATTACATACATACACCGATTGATGCATTGCAGTAATTTATTTTTATGTTTGTTATTATATACATATGAATTAGAAAAAAAGCTGTAATAGTCTATAACTAAACATCTTCCGTTTTCTTTATTTAAAATACATAATTTAGTGTCAAATTTTAATATATTGATAATATATATTCATGATTTTTTTAAAAAGTTTTGAGTATGTGGATTTTGAACTTAAGAGGAGATGATTAACTTTAAGACATACTGTATAACTGTTGGACAAAATCAGTGCCGACCCAGAAGGAAGATATCCTCGGTAGCACTACTACAACATCCCTCTTAACCAACGAGGTTTCACCGTAACATATTAAATCACCCGATGATACCCGATTATAACTTTACATTTGCAAACGAGACAAAGCCTTACCAATCCTGGACGTACTAGTGAAACCATCTGTCACAGCAACAACAAAAGAGACCACTGATTAACACTTTACGATTACTGATTAACATCGCCATTAGCAATGCAGAATGCTTAAGCAGAGAAAAGAAGAAAGTAGAAAAAACTTTAAAGGAGAATGGCTAGACCAGCAATAAATCCTAGGAAATAGAGTAACACGGTTATGCTGTTGATGGACAGAATAAGAAAAATACGAAAAAAGATCAAGATAGAGGTCAAATTCCAACAAAAATGTTTTACCCACAGCAAGGACATACTATCCAGAACGAGGAAGTACTTGTAATTAACAATTTAAGGTCATTATTGTTAGTAAATGCAGGGGTAATTGAAAGGTTGCTTAAACGACCCAAAGAGCTGCAAAAAAAATTATAAAGTTGTAATAGAAGAAGGCAAGAAATTTAATTAAGAGTGTATATAATCTTGCTGAGCATTGGTCAGGTAGTTACCCAGCTTGCTTGAACATACAAAGCGTGTTTACATTTTTATTTAGTAGCAGTATTCCTGCACACATGTATACGTTGATATCATGGGAATGTAACATGTATAATTGCCAAATGTATTATACCATTTGTTTGTTAATATGTAATTATTAATTACAATTGCAATTAATGTTTGGAAGTATGTCTACGTAGCGAACACTGCCGCTCTTCTCTGACTCTGCACAATCGTAGGGAAAATTTATTAAATGTTGAGACAATTACTTATTTGTTAAAACTTTAAAAGTTTATTGTTTTGATCGGTTGATTTCCTTGTTTTCTTATCTTTAATAGTAGTAAGTTTCTACTATGCTTTTGTATCTACAAAAACGAAACGCTACTAAGCTGTTAACCCGATAAATCGCTTGTGCCCGACAACATACCAAGATATGCTAATATTTTCGTTTATTATTGTCTCGGGCTTGAATATTGTTATCATGTTTTGGTTTTATGTTATAAATAAATGGACTAGTTTCGGTGTACAGCTAGAATAGTCAAAATTAAAGCCTCATAGATGAAATCATATAAAATCTTAGAGTTACGTTTAAAATCTAATGTGAAATGTGTAAAAAAACTAACGTTGATAGAAATAAAATGATGACCGCTGAAACTAAGAAAAAATAATTTAAACGTTGACGGGTGTTGCAAATAATGAAAATAAAAACTATAAGAAGGATAATTATATTTGGAGTTTGAATTGAAAGTGTAATAGGGGATAGGAAATAGATAGTCATAAACTTTAAAAAATAGTATCACACATTACAATTTAGCAACAAGGCCCTTTCTGCGTGCTTGCTATATAGGTGTAAATTTGAAATGAACTAATGTTAGAAGTTCTTTTTTTATATTTATAAACTTTTGTGGCATCGATTTTCTCGTGATTGAACGACTGCTTCAAAACTCAGTAATAAACTAAACTAAACAATCTGCTTCTTTCTCGATATTTTTAAGTTAACCCAACTATAGATCAACTTTTTTTATGTTTCCTCAAAAGCTGCCCGAACTAGATTAGTGTCGTTTTGCAGATAATATTATTAATTACATGGACAGGAGTTGTATGTATATATTTTAATGTTCATAATCATTTATCACTTCCTACGCTAATATATTAATTACGGTTCATGATACGGTTTCATTTAAAAAATATCATTATCATTAAATAGTCTATGATGTCTACAGTATAATATTCCAAAATAGCAGTTTCGTTTTTTCATCTATCGATGGGGTTGGTTCTTCCGTTGATGTCGTCCTATTATTTCACCTTATGAGCTTAAGCAAATTATATATTACAGAATTGGAAACGACTGCTACTAAGTAGGATGTTATTACATTAGTATAGAATTAGTATTATTGGGATAAATCCAATGAAAACAATAAAAATTCCGCACTGAAATCGGTCGTATTGGTACTGGTGTCGCGTCGTGATCGTGTCGATGCTGTTGTCGGTGAATGTGAAAACGCCCGATCTCGCAGTATTCAGTCCACAATAACCCCTATTATGCATCTTCCCTACACTGGAGAGCATTTTAGGGCAGCAATTAACTCACTTCATTGGGACGTTGATAAGATAATAATGATTAATAATACACGTATACTTTTAGTGGTTCATGGCGGTTATAACAATAAAATGCATAAACATAAACTCTCCTTTAGTTTTAGTTGTACTGTACTTTGTACCATTATGTTGGCATATTAGTTTTAATTCGTTTATTTCTTGAATGTGCGACTCATGATCATGAGCAAAAACATCGATCGTAGTGACGTAATTTATAATATTGTACATTAGTAATTCATTGAAATGCAAATATGTGAACTAAATATTGCAGTTACCCAATTCTGATTATGTATACTACCACACCTTGCAAATTTGTCACCCTGTAAATATTCCCTTCTTCGTAACAAAAGCAGCTGAAATGCATCTCTATACATATAATATATGTAGCTCTACCATTCACAAACTTTGTATGTCCTCCTATGTACTCAAGAATTACTAGTGCCACAACATCAATAGTATGCCTCCGGCAGTTAATCTTCGTCCATAATACATGTGTCATTAAGGACTCGTTCCGTATTCATGAAGCGGCAAGACTGCTTCTGAAAACAAAGTCATTTCGCATATGTTTGCCTACATTTATGTAATGCTGAATTTTTTACTAAAAGAATAACTTTCCAAAGAAAGCGTACTTGTTTGCTGTAACGGTACTTTTCAATGATATATGAAATTCTTGATGGTCGTAGCGATTACCTTGTAGGCAATCTTAGTTGTTTTCGCTTTTTCAAACTCGTGTATATGATGAAACTTGAAAAAACTCGCTGTGATACTAAAATTAATGCGATGAATACGTTAGACCTTCTGCTCGGCGGTATGTTAAATAATGAAAGGAAAAACATTTTTGATATAATTTTTCAAAATATTCGCCATTAATATTTTTAAGAAACATGACTTTTGAAGGTTTTAACAGATACTTAAGGTAATAAAGCTGCCAATACATTTTTTTATTTAACATTCAGGAACAAAAGACAGTCTAAGCGACAAATCAGGTGAATATGGACAACGACACGTTAATTTGATGTTTTTCTCCTTCGAGTAATTAATTTATCCTGGTGCTTAAAGGACTGCGATTGTCATGGTGAAGAATGACGTGATATTGTTGTTTGATTTTTTCTGATTTTATTTGACTTCTGGCAAACAAATTGTTGAATACCATTCACCATTAGTTGTTCTTCGATTCTCCAAATCAATGATTGCGACATGTCCAGTACAACGATAGAAATAGGCAATCATTTTCTTAGACGTGTTTCGTGAACTTTTGGTGGATTCGGTTCATCGGGGACCACCCAAACAATTGATTATTCCTTAGCTTCCGATTCGTACGAATATATGTATCCAATTTTCTTAGTTGTATACGAATTTTGAAGTTCTTCTGTTAATTTTGTTGATCATTTGCCCCACCAATTAACGCAAGCCTTTTTTATGCTTGGGCCAAATTATGCGGAGGCCATCAGGAATAGATTTTTCCTATTTTTTTTTTAAATAGGTAAATATTAGTAGAACTCGCCTTTAAAAGTAGTAACAATAATGGGACCAATTTCAGTAAATTTGCCTGTAAATGTCCTTGCATAAAGTTATGTCCAAGACCAGTCAACAAAATAACAACCCGATATCATTTTACGTACTACCGTATATTATTGTTTGTTGTTCTTAAGCTGTGAAATTTCTCGGGTTTCTTATTACAACGAGTCACGCATCCGTTCAGAAAATCGATTTACTGGATTGTAGAGTGTGCTTCGCATTGCCTACTACTTAGTATTTATTACCGCACGTAAATAAAAATTTTGAAATTGGTTTTAATTTCCCCACATTTCATTTGTAACTAATATTATTTAGTAAGAACTATAGTATTTCAGTTTTATTCTTACAGAATTTAGAATATGGTAAAAAGTGAATGATAAAAGGTAAACAAGCGCCTTTTTTATCTTCACGGCTTATGTCAACAACGATTTCATCACAACAATCAGAGCAGGATTTATTGATTTACCTGTCCAGGTATTTCGGACATTTTCTTAAAAAGTAGCAAACATTTTTATTTCAATAAGTAAAAGAGGAGTTGGGTTAATATTTTTATTTTTTTACTAAAACCACATTTTCTAATTTGAGCCTCTCGACGAAAATTTAAACTCGGTTGGTATGGATACTATCTCCACTAAAGTATTGAAATTATGTTCTCCAGTTGTAATGAAGTACATTGCAAGTCTTATTAATCACTTGATTGAGATCAGCTAATATCCAGGGGCCTTAAAAATTGCTTACCTGGTCCCGGCTTTTGAGAAAGGCGGACCAACATTAATTGATAACTACAGACCAATTGCAATTCTTTCGTCTTTGTCGAAAGTATTTGAAAAAGCTGTAGTTTCTAATATTATAAGCTTTTGTAATATATTCAATTTGCTGTCCGATTCGCGCTACCGGTTCAGTACGCATAGTAAATATTAATACAAAGTTACAAATACTGATAAATTGAAATTAACTGAGAGATTCGACATGAAAATGAAAACGGAAACGACAGCCCAAATTTTATTATCATATAGCTTTGTGTTTCTTGTTTCGTAAATACATTCAGGTAGTTTACACTTAAGAATCTGTTCTATTTAATAATAGACGCATAAGCATTATTTTACTCCGGAAGCCCATTAACGTATTTGACGCCGTGTACATTGAATAATTGATTTTGACCCGGTTCCCCTTCAAGAAGTTGTATAATAACGAAGCGTTAGAACAATGGATCTACAAACGATCTCTAAAAATAAATGTAACTGCTGTAAGTATGACAATCGAGTCTGGCACTGCGCTGGTTTTATGTAGCTATGAATACGAGCCCCGTCCCGGATCAGTTAGCCCACGCGATAAAATATCAGTTAAACAAGATATTAGTCATTAAGATTTAAAAAAAAAACTTTAAAATATGTTTTTTTTTTATTACTCTATTAGAATTTAAAATTAAACAAATTTGAAAACAATAACGATATTAACAAGAAACATCTCTATTAATAACGTCTTTAATTCTTCTTGGTATCGTGGCAAATAAGTGCTGACAATCTTTAGGTGCACACTCATGCCAAATTTCTTGCAGTTTTTGTTTCTATTTGAAATCCCTTTTTGACGTATGGCAACCGTCATTTTGAAAAATCAATCTGCTCCAGCGTCTAAAGCATCTTCCATAGTTGGTAACAATGAATCTGTTAAAATATTTAAATATTTTTCTGTATTGAAGATTCTATAAATAAAATGTAGTTTTCCGACACCTTTTACAAACATTGAGTCTCACGTCATAACACTAGTTGGAAATTTTACCTTTTTGATATGCTTCCTATTTTTGCTGAATGATTTTGCTTCGTCTATCACCCAAAGAAATTTCAAATCGAGGCTCGTCCCTCCAATGGCTTCGATTGCACTCGTCATTATTGACATTAATACTTATGCATGAATTGAATAAATTTTGCTCCTTCCTAAAAATTTTTGAATTTTGGAGAGAGGACTTACCTATAGTATGTGTGACATACAAATATTTCTCAATATAGGTTTATTATGAAAAATCCTTTACGTATACTCACGTCTCCTAAAATGCTTAAATGTTACTCTGTATCATCCTGCATAAAATCATGAATGTATCAAAGGTTCGTTCGTAAAGCAGAGCAAATAGTAAAATAAAACATATATTGAAGAAAACCTTTGCATGCGTTGATTTTCTTCAATGGATACCAGATGTAGGAAAATACCTTGGATCTCAGTTACACTCAACTTTCTTTAAGTTTAATTTTAAGCGTTCACTACAATTTTAACCCCTTTGTACAATTCATTGAATTAAGTGTTAAATATTGTACTTTTGCGACTATTTCAAAAATTAAGTAAAAATTATACATTTAGGTTAGCCCACCCATTGCTACAGAAGTGTATTTTGGGTAGCATACTGTGCTGCATGCTTTGAAATTCTAGGTCGATCAAATAAACTGGCGCAATAAACTAAAGATTGCATTAATAATTATCACAAACTGATAACATTATGTTTAGAAAGAATAATGTGGCCTAGTTTTTAATTCTTACTATTCTTCTCTCTGCAAATATTATTCCATACCTTGCACGATAAATATAATCTACAATTTTTTTTTGAGCTTGATAAATTTAATTAAAGGCTTAAGAGCTATAGTGAATGTTGGCATTCTTCAATTAAACACTTTTTGACTTAATTACGATCCCTTGCAACCTATTCCCGTAGCGCGATAATAAGTTGGTTATTAGTAGAAAGGAAATTATAGAAACATTCCTGTAATCACTTGTTTTAATAACAATCTATGCCTTAGCGTTTTCCGGCAGTTTTCGTTAGTTCCTAGCATTCACGAACTTTGGAATAACAGCAACTGTAGACAACCTTAATGTGAAAGTTGCGATTTCGGGGTTGGAACCCAGTATCTCGAGATTGATAGCCGAGCGCATTAAGCACGGCAGCAGCACCAGCCTCGTTTTCTAAATATCTGTCATTTTTTGAACCCATTTGATGGAGACTTAATAATAGATCTATATTTCTGCAATGTGTATAGAGAAACAATAGAAAAAAACGCGTACTTCCTTAAAATGCAAGTTACTCCTTACCATTATTTTAAATTTGCTTGCCCATTTACAGCACGTACGCATTGTGTTCAATATTTCATTATAGAAGCATTCAATGGAAAATAATGCTAATTTCGTATTCGTTATTATATTCGTTCCGTCCTTCTAATGTATATTCTCTAGGTGGTTCTGTCGTTACAATCTTCATAAACTTCAATCTGAGAGCTATGAACTTCTTCACATTAAATGAAACTCTGATTGTACATAATGAAAGTAACAACCTCCGTATGGTTTACTGGTGCACATCATGTTAAAGTACAGTATGTTACACACTCTATGTTCCAGATAGTTGACTTTTTGTTTTCTCGTTCTATGATTTCGTAAATCAGATAATGAATGAAATGTACAAAACCGTGCATAAGTAGTAAAAGTAATTTAGCTATGTAAATTTTTATTTTATGATTTCTTTTTCAACGCAATTTTTTACCGAAACAGAGAAACTTAAGTATCTTAACTTCAATACTGTTATTAAAAACTGCACCGAAACGTCTAAGCGGTTATCGAGGTTTAGAATCAACACACAACATAATTATGACTCAATGACAATAAAGCAGTGGCTTGTTTTTAAGAGAAGAAAAAGGTTCGTAGCGCGGTATTACATAAAATAGCGGTAAAATTCCAACTCTTTTAGATTGACTGTACATCTCTATAAGGTAAGGCAATGAGTTTGTTGTCGTAGGTTGTGCAAAGTAATGGACAGTATAAGAATTCATTTTAAAAATACGGAAGATTAGAAGGCTCTTCAGTTAAAAACATTGCAAATAAGACTAATTGGCAAATTATAGAAGAAAATTGAAATGGCAAACGAAATACTAGTCAAAAAAAGAACACCTAGATAAACTGTACAGTTTGCAACTGTAGCATTTAGTAATGGTAGCGAATTAAACCCTAATATTAAAATGCCATTATTAACATTAAAACACCTTAGGACAAGTTTCGATTTTTAAAAGAGTACATTGATGGACGAATATTCTCTGGAGTGATGAATCCAAAATTACTCTGTATAATAACAATTGTGTGTGTGTGTGTGTGTGGACAATTTGTGCCTCTACCTCCAAACAAGACACCTCTTTATTGTATACAAAAAGAAACTATAAAACATGGAGGTCGCAGTAGTACGATATGGGCCAATTTTTTTTATATAAACAAATTACCTTTATTGAGCAAATCTTAATATTTCATACGAACGACAACTCATTTTACTCGCTAATACATAGGCTATGGACCGTGAACTTTTGTCGCTAGGAAATACCGATAAGTAGGTTATATGCTAACTTCTCAGTAGTAACTTGCCAGAGTTAAAACAGCACATTCTAGCTTGATTTTCATGAGTCCCCAGATGTTTACAAGCGGGCTCAGGTTTGGTGAGACTACTGGCCACGGGATTGTTTCGATTTCATTCTCTTACAGTCAATTTCTTGCATACGTGGAGACGTGGCATCTGGCTAGTGTATCCTTCAGCCTTCGGGGTTCAAAGTATAGACTGTTTGAAAAAGAATGGCACGATAACAAATGCTGTCTACAGTTCTGGTGACTACACACAACGGAATGGGACAACGTTGTGAAATTGCTCTCCAAACCATAATTTTTGTAAGGAATATTGATTTCGTTACTGTACATCTTTCTCTACTTAAAACCCGTACCCGATTGTTATCCAACTGGGGGCAGGCTTCATCCGAGATAAATACATTATTCAAAATTGTCTTCTCGAAAACCAACACAAAATCTGGCTCTTTATTGAATCTGCTCATCTGTAATAGCTGGTAGCTTAATAATAAACCCTTTATTTCGATAACAGGGTGACTAACTACAATAAGTATGTAAGGCAAAAATTAAATATAAACCACGAGTCATCAAAATCTTGCGGCGTTGGTATCAGGAGAGCAGTTCAAAAGAACCGTTACCTGCTCTTCCTAGGTACTCTTTTTATGAAATCAATAATCAATTAATGAAAATGAGTCAAGAATTATATTATTAGTTTTATTGCAATTACATTACAATTGTTTTCCGAAAATATTAGGTTTTGTAATTTAGTTGTTTGCAGACTTTTGGGTAACTATATATTACTTCAATATCATGCAGGAGCAAACAAACTGTGACATAAATGAAAAGGTCTTAACGAAGCAACTTTCGTCGCGAGAAACTTTTTGAATGCAAAGTGTGCCTATAAATTGATTGATTATGTGCAATAATTTCAAATATATATTCATGAAACATCATTTTAATACAATTTAATTATTTAGTTTACAGATACAGTACGTAATGCCATCAGCTCGACTTACCCTCCGTGAGGAGGATGTCGTGCGACTGGCTCTGGAGTTTCTGCATAACCGAGAGTTACACATAACACAGCTCAGCTTGGAAAGAGAAACGGGCGTCATCAACGGCGCGTATTCAGACGATGTGCTGTTTCTGCGACAACTAATTTTAGACGGACAATGGGACGATGTGCTCGAATTCATCCAACCTCTGGAGGCGTTACCAACGTTCGATATGCGAAAATTTAGCTTCATTATACTCAAGCATAAATACATAGAATTACTCTGTATAAAATCAGAGGCGAATATTCAAGGCAGTAGCGTAGATAATGCCGTAGAAGAGGTCGTTAACGTGCTAAGTGAACTGGAGAAGTTTGCTCCGTCGAAGGAGGAATACTCGACCATGTGCCTGTTACTTACTCTTCCGCGCTTAACGGACCATTTCAATTACAAGGATTGGAATCCGAGCAACGCGCGAGTGCAGTGCTTCAGAGATGTGTATCCGCTTGTTTCGGAATTTTTACCGGGCGATCGAAAAACGGACCCTAACGCAAACACCTGCGCTAAAAACGATCGAATGATACAATTAATAATTAAAGGTATTTTATACGAGTCATGCGTGAATTATTGTCAAGCGAAAGCTACTGGCGCGAAAGACACTCAAACGCAAGAGATGAGCTTTTCTCGACTTCTCGATGGTAGTGTAGGTTTTAGCGATTCCGATTTAAGTTTATTGTCATGGTTGCAAAGTATACCATCAGAAACGTTTTCCGTGCCGTTCGAACAAAGAACTTTAAACGTAGAACTTGAGAAGCTCGAACGACCATCTTTGGAAACCTCTTGGACAGAGCATATGTTAGTCACACCAATTAAGCCAAAAACTTTTCCACATTCTGCAATGCCGTTTACAAGGCCAAGATCTGCTGCTGATATTATGTCTAGATCATTAATGCCAACATTAGATGGATTGCCGTTTGGACTAGCACACGGCGCTGTTACTGCTGCACATAACGGTAACCCACGGATAATGGCGTTAAGTACAGGCGATATACTCAACAATAGTCCAATGTCTCGATCAAGTTTCGCAAGTTTTCATCTTACTGGTATCAAGAATAGTAAATTGATGAATAGTTCAGTTGACAGACTATTCGAAAACGAAGGTGAAGTATTTCTAAGTAACAGTTACGCAGATTTTCAACAGCTACCCGCCATACAAGAACAAACAAGTACACCAAAAGTTCTCCAGAACCAATCAGGACCGAGGTCAAAGAGTCCCGAAATGAAGAAGTCTTCTGGATCTACTCCAGAACACAGAGGTCGCGAATCTCCAGCTTCCGTAGGTACAGCTAGGTCGTCCAGAAGAGATTCCCTAAACGAAAGGCCAACTTGTCCAAATCCAACAACAACTACTAGTAACGCGCCTCCAGTTTTAGAGCAAAGCTATAGGGGAGATCTTTTAAAAGAATTTCAGCGACAGAAACAGAAGCTACAAGAAACATTGGAAATGAGGGATAAAGAAAGGGAAGAATTGATGAAACAATTTAACGCCCATGATAACAGAATGCTTGAAGAAGGGTGAGTAAATACATGACTAAAATTTTTTTTATATGTTGTATGTATACTGTAATCTAAATGATTATTTATGACTACCGCTTATTTCTGTAAGTTTAAGCGTGCCATATGAAAAAGGCCACAAGTGCCGTAGTAACACATTTTACAGGAAAAAAAAAAAATTATATTTTTAACTATTGTACTTTATTTAAGAGAGCTCTATTTAATTGTGATAGTATATTGCAATACATCTGAGAGCTTTTAAGTAAAATTATACATCGCTTCTAAAAATATGTACGTTTTGCGTAAAGCAGGCTTGTTATTAGTTATTGTTTTAAGATTTTAAGCCGTATTATAAATCGAGATAAGAGGAATTGGATGGAATTAATTTTACAATTCAAGGATTCGCCCGATTAATTATATCGGGGGATTTTCAAATTTGACAGTCGAAAATGATTGTTCTTAAAAAATAGTCGCTAAATCATTGCTCAGAAAATTGTAGTTAATATTGTTGTCGAATGAAATTAGTGGTTAATAAAGTATCGCTTAAAAGTAGTGATGAGCACGTCATACTCTCGGTAGTTGGCACAATGTATTATTAAGTTAAGATTGAAATCATATGATACCTGGACAATTTCGGTTCTAAATTATTTTGTACTTACTACGCTGTAATTTCTGTCTTTGAAAGATTCTAGAAAATAATGTGTAAATTCTTACATCGTTGTAAGTGGGACTAAATGGGAAAGAATCCGTCTAAGAAACTTTTTCTTTAAGAGCAATTCTTATTTTAAAACGTTGTTTTTTTTTTGGGAATGATGAAATTTCTTGAAGTAAATACTCAAGGAATATGTACTATATAGATGTCCCGTTTTATATTGGAAAGTTCATATCTGTTCTTGGTTTAATCAAAGGCACCCCAGTATTGAAAGTATTAACTTTTATCTATAATACTGACTCTGAAAACTTCATCAATATTTTCATTACTGTTGGAAATACTACCTAGCAGATGGTCATAGTAAATAACGTAATACAAATAGAAGCTTTTAATAATGCATATAAAGCTATTTGTTCAAAACAATTATGTAACACTTACTTCAAAATTTTTACTGGTAGTTGTTATACTAACAAAATTCTTACACTTTTTTCCTACGAGCGATCATTCATGAGATATTGCGATTTCAAAAGGTCATATTCTACATAGTATGCACTTTGAGGTAGTGTACGAGGCGCGTGGTTTTCCCTGTAGGCATAATACACGATCTAGTTTGATGAATCTTATTTGATCACGTAGTTTGCTATTCTATTGATACAAAACTGGTTGTTATTAATTTTTCAAAAACTAATATGATTAATCTTCTTAATCTTTAAATTCTCAAAGGCTTTCGTCATCTGTTGTGTTTGATTCAACATTTGTGCAAGACTGCCCTTGACAGTTATCACAAATCGGTGAAGAAAGTAATTCAACATTTTTACAACCACACACAAACCAATACCTTTGATTTTTTTATAAAGACATATTTTTGTCGAGAATCGTATAATCTACAAATTTTGTGTGAAAAATTTTTACAAAACACATTTACCGTATAAGAGTAACATGCCAAAATTCGATTCTTTCGTCTATCAACCTTGAATCAAATTTTTAGCACAAGTGGGATCGATGGTGACTTTTGACATTTTATTTATAACGATGTATTTAAGGTCGGTAAAAAAATTTCAGCTCTATGGGAATTTTTCCAAACATTTTTATCTATTTTGACTGGACTATTGCATTGTTTGTAGTAGAAGTAAACATGTGCTACATGAAATGTATAAAGGGTGTGAAAAAAGTGGCGAAAGGATTATCCATATTTATGTTACTTGTACTGCGTTCAACGAAATGCTTTTATTTTAAGATGTTGTACTAGGCAATATTTCTTTATAAGAACCATTTGAAGGGAACACACACTTGGCATTTCAATACATAAGTCTATGTTGAAATGCTTAGTGATCAAAATAGTAACAAACATTTTATGCTGCTGTCTGAGTAACAAAGGTAATTGTCAAAATCAATGAAATTGTGTTAGCATAAATATGGTATTGTAGTATTAGGTTACCACATGGGTTTTTTTTCCTGAATACAGAACTCACGAACAAATCTTCAAACAAGTTCTCAAGTGATACTGTAACACTTTGTCATAGATAACTTTAAATACGTTATTATGCATTTCAGCTTTTTTAAGGCATCTAAACTTACTAACATTTCAAACTTTAATTACTTCTTGTATACAACATTTACTTATTAAATAAATCGACTTTTTTTCGCCACTTTATGCACCGCCTGTATTTACTATAATTAGGACAATTTTTCAATTGGTAATGTTTTATTCAGTGTAATTCAATGAAGATACTTTGTTATATGTTGCAATTGCAACAGTGACTAGATGTGCCTTTTTTTATAAAATGTAGTTACTAGAATTCTGCAAGACCATTTTGCTGTTAATTGAGAAGAGAAAGCTTTATTTACCCAAAAATATCCGCTAAAGATACACTGGGTGCAATTAAAAATGCACCACCAAAAATTTTTATCAAAAGAATATTTCTATTCATCCGGAATGATGTTATACAGGCAATAGTGTTCCACTACCATTGCGTTAAAAATGCTACCGACTGAAACCCGTGTTGCACAACCAAGCGCTTCAAAAGAAAATCTTCTCGAGGTGTGGTCTTTCTGGGTGCGCCTAAACCTGCTCTAAGTGCTTTACCTTGATTTACATTCCACAGGTTCCAACGCCGTAATACAGTCGAAGGATTACTTTTAAGTCTACGCGGAATTTCCAGGAAACTAACACCGCCCTCATGTAGCCCAATAATTCTACCATGTTCGAGAGGTGCTAACTGTTTATAAGGTGAACCTTCTTGTCTGCGAGACGTCACTCACGATTGCTTGAAACATACTGCATTTGATTAATTTTTAAACATTTGGATTGCAACTACCGGATTGTAAAAGCGTGTTCCTGTAAAAACATATGCGGAGCATCTGACTCTTATAAATGCTGGAAAACAAATTAGACCTATGCAATGTGCTAAACAATCATTTAATTTGACCTTTAAAAATACATTTATAAAATTCTAACGAAATGTTCCAACCATGGGGGGGGGGGGGGGGGGTGGCGCATCTTTAATTGCAGCTAGTGTATTTATATAAAGCGTTCTTGTTCTTATATGCAGCTGTGCACTTGCGTCACAAATTTAGATTTGCGTAAACACCTAATTATTTTAATTACATTAAACTAACGTTATTACGGAAGTTTTACTTTCCGTATGCAAATATCAGTCATTTCTTTTTGTTGCAAATTATAATATATTCAATATAATGGACAAAATTTACCAATATTCAAACACTGTTGTTATATCCAACAGTGGGTATCAAAGTGCTCTTTTAATAACTGTCACCATCAAAATTTTTTAATTAAAAAGTTACGGGGATAGAAGCATGTGATATGGTTGACAAATTTTCATTAAAAAAGTATAAATACACAGATTGTAGGTATTAGAAACATGCACAAAAATATTTGCAGTTTTGCAACATAGATCGCTTAGTTTAAGGCACTTGCAGCAAAATCAGATAACACCAAAGTATTAAAAATTTTCTTTGTTTCAGATGCCAAGCTGTTATTGGCTCAAAAAACACTTATCCGGTCATATTTAATAATTCGACGTACCTCTAATTTCTTAAACGAACGGCAGTATGATGGAAGACACTCAAAATTCTTGAAAATTTGTAATTTTAAGAGAAAATATACAAGTTTTTGGACAACACGTTTTGGTAATGTCTTTTTTTACTGTACTTTATTAAAATAAGAGACCAATAACGAGGTACTAAGCTGTACCATCGTGTATCTGAAACAAGAGAAAATTTCTTTTAAATTTCTTACACAGAGGGGTAGAACAATAATTTATAAAATTGTGTAAAACATGAACTTTTTACGAATTGTTTTACTACCTCCATGTGCTTGTAAATTGAAAATATCAAATATTACATTCCATTGCAATCTCTGACTTGTGATATGGTGTTATCTTAATTCATGCATAGAGAAAATGTTATGTGGCGAGAAATAATGCAATAAAACAACAATCGATTCGCCATACAATAGACAATACCTATTATTAAATTAACTCACTGAAATACGGGTTTAGCAAATATTTCTGATATCGTGTGATTATCTGTGCGTAGCCTAATTTCAATATATTGTGTGTTCTAAATGGCGTTGTGGTCACTGCTTTTTATTAATTTAACGAATTTGCATATGTTTGCATGCAATATATTTATGTTAATGCGTATTAGAACCAAAGGCTCATTTCGTCGGTTCATTTTTGGAAACGAACGGCGCAAATGTATATTTGTGTATTTACATTGACATACGCCAATGTTTACTTATTAATTTGATTTCGTTTTTGATTACGCATTGCTTTTAAGAGATCATTAAGGAATTAAACATGACCAAGTATGATTTACGGGTATTTAATTATTTCAGAAATATTTTTTACACTGAAAAATTGCTCGATCAAAGGGACAATCAAGAGGACATACAGTGTCACACATAAAGTCCGCGTCATATGAGAGTTTTTTTTTATTATGCTTTATAAAGAAAAATATTTTTCAACATATGTTCCACTAACCCTCACACATTTTTTCTTTCTAATAAACGTATGTTCTAACTAGAAGTTTTTTATTGCGTTGTGTAATTAATTGCTTTTGAGTATTAATTTTAACATATTAACCTAGTTTTCGGCGTGCAAAACTGGATTTTGCAATTTCACAAAAAAAAACGATATTTCTAAAAAAATTGTCTCTTTAATATAAAAAACTTGCACATTTTATTAACATCTCTTTCACTTCTGCTCCATCTTTACAACTGTTTTTGTATTTGTTCATTCTCATGTGAGGTGAAACATATGTTAGTTATCAATATTCTTTTAAAGTGAACAGACGTACAAACAAGATTAAATTTCAAAATACAAAAGCGATTATGGGCAGAAGAAACCAAATAACTTTGGAACAACGTAGACAGACTGCATTATTCAGAAACGCCGAGAATTCATCAGAGTAATTGTAAAAAATTGCTCCTTTTTTGCAAGATAAGAGGCATTAAGCTGCTTGTAAATTTCAAAGTAAACCAGGGTCAGAGAGGCTTATAGTTACAAACGCTGCAGAAGATTTAACAATTACCGTCATGTCGAAGGAAAATAGAGCTGAGCAGCGCCGAAAATCCGATTTCATTCACAACAATAAAGAAGCTTACAGGACGCGTAACAGTTGACAAGCTGTTCGTACGCGTGCCAAATAAACATAAAATATTAAAGTGCGCCAGTACACAAATCACTTGGGCATTAGAAGATTGACGGAGTTTTGTGGACAAACGAATCTAAGTATAAAGTGTTTGATTCTATACACTGCGCTACAATGTGTAACATGTTTCTGTCTATCCGAGCTAGGTGACACTGTAAAAATTTTCAGATGGTTGAAATAGTATAAGACTGCACACACTGATCGTGATTTTGTGAGAAGAACTCGCTTCGAGGGTCTATTTGTGGCAACTTCTTCGTGATTCGTGAGCACTTCGTACAAGCTGAAACTAGTGTCTCACCGTTCTCCATTTAACAAATAAAAGAATTCATCAGTCGCTCTGAGATATATTGAATTTACCTTGTATGTGGCATAGTATTACTTAAAACACACAAGTTGAATTGCATATATTTTTTAAAGTGAACGCCCTGAATATTCTTCAACTATTCAATAGGAAATGAAAATCTCCGTAAAGTATTCCTATACTACTATAACCCTAAAATGAAGAACAAAAGAGATGGATGAATTGCAAGCCGTATTTCAGCGTTTAGTTAAATAACTCGCCTTTTTTATGGAACTGCCTCTATTTTTTTCACAAATCGATAGAGTGGCATTTGAAATAAATTACTATTCAATCCCTGATATGAACCATGCATGATTGGATTATCGTAAACTTGCTTATTCCACAACCACGTAGTCCACAGCATCGATTTAGTTTGAATATTTAACGCGGCATCTGCAAGAACCGTATGTCGGTGTATATTTTTATGGCACTCCTACAAGAGAACGAATATTTAGACAATTTAAATCTGCAGGAGACGACGCTACTGTTCATAATTCTTTGCACACCGCAGAAACTTTAACTGAATTCTGTCAATGTAGATGGAGTGCAACCCCTGGGCGACGCGCTCTCTCAACTAATCACTCATGGATTTCTTCTTGTTAGGCCTCTTAAAACACACCAAGTATAGGCAGTGATATAGAAATATGGAGGTGTTGCAGAACGCAATTAAAGGAACCATAGAAAATATATACTCACAAGAAATAGGGTTAAGACATAGTCGGATAGAATTAAAAACAAAATCAAAAATAAACGTAAAACCAATAAACCAGATAGTGGAGGAAAACCAACTTCGATGGCTGGGGTACATTAAGAGAATGACCGGGACAGAAATAGTAAGAAAGGTGTACGAAGCAAAGACAACAAGGGAAAGAAAAAGAGGAAGATCAAAGAGAACATGACAGGATAAGCTAAGGGAAGCGCAGAAGCGAGTGTAATAAAATACGAAAAATTGATAAACTAACACAAGGTAGAAAGAAGCGGAAAGAAATCTGGAAAGGAGAACCACAGCAGGGCGACTCAATTCACATCCGCCACCTTATACCCCATACTGGTACATAGAAGTAAAGAGTGAGCAAGAGAATAGTTACAATTTTGCATAAATTTAATCAATGTGAATCATCGTATCTCTTCTGTTTTTTGTTTTAGTGCTACAGATCTACAAGGATATTTTACGCATCTTTTTCTTACCGAATAATTGAAAAATATACAGGATGTTGAATTCATTTATGGTTACGCTTTTATTAGTACGATTAGCTTTAAAAGTGTTCTCGTTCTCACGAAAATTTCTGAAGAGACATAGAAATTATGTTCTGCTGTGTAACAATGTAGGGCTCTTTTGCAGTTCCTACTGCATGCAAAATATGCTTCAAGCATGTCACACTTAGTAACAGCAATAACAACTATAAAGGGCATAATCAACCCAAACGTAAAAAAAGGAAACCGGAGGCAAAAAACAGTGCCGAGCAAGATTTACGAAGGGTCAAAAAAGAAAACGCTTCTTTACTTTGATTCATATTTAAGATTTTTCTTCTTAAAATTTATTAAACCTCTTTTCTCCAAACTTATGGACCGCAGTGTACATGTTGTTCTAAAATAGTATAAAAACAACACCTTCTATATTCATTGACATGTTGACCCATTTTTGTGATAATTGTTTTAATAAATGAATAACTATATCTACTTTTATTAGTAGAATTGCCATGATTAACTTGTGTTTACCACAACGCAATGTCTATTTTAAAACCAAAGTCTGTTGATTGAACTTCAAATTAATGTACGTATGGCACTTAGTCATACATTTATGAATAATCCCTTTCTGAAGGATATCGTAATGAACTTGTTTGTTTATGTCAAGATACACACGTACAACACTCGCAAATTGTCTATTGTAAATTTTATGCTGGATGCATTCGCATTGTATTACGTAATACCGTATAATGTTTTGCTCGATGTCGGATGTTCGCTAATACACGGTGTTGATAACGCTTATTAGAGTATTCGTTTGGTATATGTAAATATTGTAGATGAGTTGGAATTACCAGTTGAAAGACTGTGTGGTAGCGGTAAGCGTCGGCGGTTCGTTCAAGATAACAGATAATAAAAAAAAACGGGCTATTGGATATCATTGATTGTGTAAATTCAGGCGATTTTAAACTCATGTTGCAGTTTGTTTGTGTTTTTCGAATGGATAATGTGGCCGTTTAGCTAGTCATTGTGCGTGGAAAGTGACGGTTTTTTCCAATTGAAAGATTATTGCGGTACAGTTAGAATGTAAATATATTTATAATTTATGATACCTATAAATGTATTTATAATAAAATCTTCCTGCTTTCAAAATTATAATCTACGAGATAATTCTTTATTTGTGAATATAATATATTCATCAGAAAAGTTATTTTCTTCTAGCTTTGTTCAATACTGGTGTCCTTGAATTATAGGCATAGAAATAGTTTTTGCCTTTTATGCTATACCTCTATAATTATATTTTGCTTTTTTATAAAATGTCGATTCTAATTTCTGTTACTCAAGAGCAGTGCCGGCATGAGATGATTTCGATAGGATAGAATAGGATTTTGGTGCTTTTGTTTACACGTTGTCCTAGTAGGGATTTTGTACTATTTCATTGTTACTAACGGTATTTTAAACTAGTGAATATCACTTATTACGTTCGCTTACGACGTTTCGACGTTCACTTACTACATTCGCAGTGTTTTATTCAAATTAATCACGATTGGTAATCCCCTTACCCCTCCGGATGAACGAATTTATATGATTCAAGAAAGCAATCGTGTTCACGTTTTAATTTTGAGGTATAAACGTTGACACTACTATTAAAAAATAGGAAGAATCGAATGTGAAGTTAGAGATTATAGTCAACGGAGACAAGTTCAAACACACTTCAAATTTTTGGAGTCGTGATCTTAAGATCATGATTTTAAGTTATCAACAAAAGAACACAGCTCAGATATTACAAATGAAAAATATAATTTTGAACTAATGTGAGATATTCATTAAAAACATTAACTGCTATAACATCGAAGTATATTATACATATACGTTCTTTTCTCACCTTTATAGATGCAAATAGATTTATCTTCTCCGCTATGTAAATTTTTGGTGCAATTGAGTTTTTAGTCGATAATAGTGCCAAGGAAATCAGCCGAAAGCTTCCCACTGATCGCAAATACATTTTTATAAGCTTAAATTTATTGAAGCTCGTTCCGGCAGCAGCCACTGTAATTGATTGTCAGGAAAACTTTCAGTGCTGCCCACATATTTGGGATCACATATTTAAAATTATTTGCTGTTATGAACTGTAGAGTTTGGATTGGTGATTTAAGACTTTGTGGAAGTACGCTGTTAGAGAATAAGAATTTTATCTCATCAAAGAGTTTGATCTCGTGTATATCAGAACTTCTCCTATTAGTATGACCTTATATAGACGGAGGCGTTTTTGTTTTAACTTAATCATTTTAAATATAAAACATCAAAATCAAAAAACTCCATCTGTATAGACCTCTCTTCAAGAGATCTTATTATTGTATGTATGTATAACATTAAACATTTCTCCTTTAAATTTTGATCTTTCATTAACAGCTATACGGGGATCACTGCACCGAGAAAACTATTTTACTGCAATTGCAAAATGTGTAGTATATTTTGTAATACATAAAGGGGCGAGTACGTTTGTATCAAAATCCTTCATCGAACTATAACACCAAGATTGTAAACAACGAGTGCAATGGCGTTTTGTTTTAGGCCAGGTAATAACTTGGGGAATCCCTCCAATTTTGTATCAGAGACATCTAGCGTAGGTACATTTGCACTATGCATGTACGTACAGGATAAGAGAATTTGATTTCCGAACGAAACGAGATGAGGCGAGCAAGACAGAAGATATCGATACGTAGTGGGGATGGGTATCGATATCTTCCCTCTTGCTCGCCTTACCTCGTTTCGTTCGGAAACTATTCCCTGGCCATACGTTATTTAGTGACCGTGGACATGATTGAATATTTACAATGTTCAGGTGTTGTTTTTTTTTTTGTATGATGTAATAGAATGTAGACAGGAAACCGTAATATCCGTTCGTTGCAAACGTTCGATCAAGTCCATGATCATTAGATCTCTGATACTTAAATGTAATGATAAGTAATTATGTTCGTTACGTGGTTAAAACTCCTGTCCTCAATTTCCTGACGCTAATTATTTTTTATTTTTAGTGTTACAAAGTTTTTAAAATTCTTATAATTTACATAAACAAATTGAACTATTCATAGCAATGAAATAAATAAATGTCGTGATTCATATGAAACTACATATTTGGTCAAAAGTAATTTTCAGCCTATTATTCTTCCAACTCTTCTCTAGGTAATATTACAGTTTAAACTTTTTAATTGGCGGTTTCTACTAGAAAATTCTTACTGTGAATCGTTAATAAATTTATCGCCCATTTAGAATTCGTCAAACGATAAAATCTTTCTTGAAATAATATGTACAATGTAGAGTAATCTCATAGAAGCATGCACGTTAGCTGATTGCGTTTCCAGTATCAAAAACGTCGAATTTTTACATTTTTCTGTAGAGTTTGCAATACAATTACTGAAACCAGTTTATTTAAGTACAAGCAAAACGTTGTAAATAAAACTCATTAACCATAACAGTTAAGTATATTCACTTGAATTTTCACTAACATACAATAAACTGGCGTCTTCGTACTAAACATGTTGGCGCTACTGTCTACATGTGTATGTATGTATTGACATTTGGCCTAAATAACACTCCGCCTCGATTAATAGCTGCTATTCATAGCGGTTGTCGCATATAGACATGTAAATATTTTCTTAGAATCAAGAGGAAACGGGAATCGTTTATAATAAAAATATTAAATGTCTGTTTTCACTTTCAAAAGTATTATCTAAACGTACCAAGAAATAATGCTACCTAGAATTATATAAATAATTATTGATATCAGAATAAAAGTATGGTATTTCTTATATAGTTTATCATGTTCACCATTTCAGAAAAACATATTGTAAGTGATAGTTATCGTTCTAGAAATACTTACAAAATCTCCTTTTTGGAAACCAAAAAGCTAATGAGGCACAAAACGAGTAACGTGTATGATAATGTTAACAGCTGAAGATCCAATATTGTCTTCTTCAATTTTCAAGTTTTTTAACAGCAGCAATATTTTCTTAGGTGGCGGTCGTACATAGACGTCCTCCTTTCTAATGCTGAACAGAACACTTTTCGTGTTCAAAGTCTTTATATCATTGGTAGCCAAACAATGGTGCATTTTCATTAAATAATAATAATTTAATAATAAAGATTGAATCTAAACTTTCCTTCCGCTCATAAGCGTCTAAACATGTTTTATTTAATAAATCACGATTCGATAATGATATATGGAGTTGCCCTAAACAGCAGTGTATGTTTTGTTTTTCATGGCGTACTGGATTTTTTTATTCGACTTGGTCTTCGTACATGTTCCCGAAAGTAATTTCTTTTAATCTATCTGAGATAAACGACAACCGTTGTCAATCAAAACTAATGGCTACGTATGTAACAGAGAGAAGAATATTATGTTAGGGACGTTAGGCGGTACAGCGTACCATGTGATGCATACCTATGAAGCGTTCTCTTCTCTGATGGTATGCACTATTAAATCAGATTTGCCGGACAACCAATTATTATTTAAATTTACTTTAACTTAATAAATAGGGACCAACATTTATTCCATTATATATGATCTTATATCGGTTTTGAATGATACTAACCAGAAGATTTGTAAAACAGCAAACAATTTACATTCCATCATTTGAATATTGAAACAAAAATTACTTTGTATACCTAAAAAGAAGAAAATATTTTGTAAGAAAGGTTATGGAATGGTCAAATAATGCAATTACTTTGTGTGTAATAAGTATATGACGAATCACACACCCGAACGACCAGTTCTATACCGACGCCCGTGACGCGCACGGAGAGTGGCGAGCTTTAGTAATAAATGTATGTTTATTTAATTAATAGTCATATAAATGTTGCGAAAATGTGCTGCCAATACTCCATTGCTTTAGTACGGCATTCCTATTAACCGAAAACTATTTCCAAATACTTGCCATACTTCCAACTATTTGTAAAACCAACATAAATCATATTATTAACACTTTTATACTATAAATTAGATTAAGATTAACAACTGCTCTTATTTCCTAGAGTCCGGAATTTTCTTAAACCTATGGTTTAGACGTGTATTGCTAACATCCATTTTAAGGTCGAGTATGATAAATACAATTATTATCGGCAACTGAACTATGAAATAATACCTCTTGAATACCTACGTTGCCAGCCTTGTATAAACAAATTGGAAATAACTGGATTTTCCTTTTATATTTTTATTAACAAATTGAATAGGGTAGACTTCCTAAACGTTCTTCATAGTTTCGTATTTTAAGTCTCTTTTTATATAAATTGTTTTATTATATTGGTTTAATAAGAGAAAGGGAAGTTCTGAAATATGCATTTTTTGTAAAAAAAAGTGATAATATAGCATCGTTAGCCTTTCCCTATAACCGTAAATCTATTTTTATATCGATTTGCTGTGTGTAATACATGCATGGTGATTTTTAGCAGTTTCTATTAAAAACGAATAAACTATTAACTCCGTGAAAGACATCGTTCGATTACGAGCGCTAATAGAAAAAGTATTTTAATTGTTATCTCCATTGATAGATGGTTAATTTCTAGTGTCGAGCTAATTGAGTAATTGCAATTACAGTCAGTAAAAGTGGCTTGAAGTGTACTGCTGTTCGCGAGTACCAAGTTGTGCTTAACTGCACATTCCATTCTAGTGCATTAAATAAGATTTCTTGAACTTTTAGTCATGACTCTATAAACCGTAACAATCAATGCACGCGTGAAATAATACAGCGAGTCTTCGCAATACGTTCAAAGGAAAAACTCGTGTGCTTTTGGTTTTACTACGGAATGTACTACAATAAATATTTACGACCGCCCATTCAGGCAAAATTGAGTGAACATGGAAGAAGAAAGGTTGTGCCCTACATCGACAGTTCGACCTGCGAAATACATGGACAAAAGTACGTAAAAGTTATAATTATTTGTTACTTTATCATTCGATTTACTACAACCTTCAACGCGTATATGAATATTAATTCGAATTATTGAAATGTTTTGTGTAAACAATGACGACATTCGCAAATGAGTAATTCTGCATAATTGATAAGCATGTGTTGTGTATCATTTCATGTTTATAAATTTTTGGTAATGTTTCACGGAAAAAATTCAATTTCATGGATTAAATCCACAAGATCTCTTCCAATTCTAGTAATTTACAAACAAACGTGTATAAATATATGTATGTATTTCCCTTGTTTGCAAAATGTTATAGAGATATAACACTTTGGGATGTTGATTGATGGACTGCTTCGCTAGAATTCTGTCAAAACTCATATTCCTTATCACTGATATCACTACAATAGAAGCATTTGTAACAACTGCTCTCAAAATACGCACATCTAAAGCTATCTGATAAATATTATTATTTTTAATGTGCATATACATACAGGCTGGTTTAGTACGAGAAAGTCCAATCTCTCGGTTAATATAGAAGACAGGAAACAGTGTTTCAAATGAACGTTAGTATATTTGCACTTGTGCATATTTCTAAAATAGTAGGAAGGGTACAGGGTGTTCAATTAATACAGGACAGCATCATGAATGTTTCTTCTGAATGGCACACCAAGTATATTAATTTACCGTTGAATTTAGCATAAAGTATTATATTCGCTACTGCTTTATCTTTTCATGAAATTTGTGACGTTGTTATGTTGTGTCGAAAAGAATGAATTAACAAAAGATATTTGGCAGATGCGAAGAAAAAGAGGAACTTCACGATCAGACAGGTACAAATTTCGATTCATGTACGGGATATTTTTTACATGTCTACAAACTTCGCAATTTTCAAGTAGCAAAAGCTTTGTTTTTTTATGGATCATTGTGTATATTTTTTTACCACCTAGTATTGCTATTGTATCTCTCACGATTATATTGATACCATAAAACTCTCAAAATTTGATAGTTCTGGGAAAATTTTAGATTGTACAAATATGTGTGGCTCCCGTTAACAAACAAGGGTATTTTCTATACCGGAAACCAATTTGCAAATGTTATGATATAGGAATAAGCCAGTGTTTCGTTAAAAAGAAATACGGCCTAATGAGAAAACGTTAATCGTTTTTCAAGATCATCATTTAATAATTCCTGCATGTATTGAATATGACAAGGATACATTTTGTTTCTACATTCAGCTTACGTCTATTTGTTTGGTTATGAATTATTTTTCGACATATCTTTTTGAAGATTATGTCGAAAAATGGATTGAGAAACTGCGGCAGCCATCGTGCTTGATTGCCAATGCAATATATAAATATTTTTTTGAATTGCAACAATTACAAAAAAAATATAACGTACGTATATTGCCAAATTTGTAAGTGCAATATTGAAATAAGCCATTCATATATTCCTTATTGGTTTTCGCTTATCGTGCGTAATATTTACGAGAGCCTGGTTGGAAATAAATTCAAGCACGGAAACAATAAAATTTGCACCACCTAACAAGTCTAAACTTAGTGATTCTCATACGGAGTCTATAGCGATCGCGTGCAGAGGCTAATGGTTTGTATTGCATTATCGTACATCACGAACAAAAATGGCAACTAATATATTCTATTTTGATCCATATTTATTCCAACGTTCTAGACTAATATTTAAATTCTTTTCACGGCGTAAACAGATGTTTAAAAATCATAAACTTTTACTATCTTCTGTGTTATACATTAAATTTCTACTTTCACTCCATTTTGCACAGAATTTCAAAAGTTTTAAAAGGTTACGCCAATTTTCATTGCACATATCCAAATTTATATGAAAATCACTTTTCACAAGTTTTAAAAATGCAACCACACAATTTTGCCAGTAAGGAATTTTAATGATTGTTCTTTAACATGCTTGCCATCATGCGTTTTAGTCACCTCGTCATCAAAAGCTACGTAAATGGGTGTTTATTTTCACAACAGCATAGAACGTGAGTTGAAACCTTATTTCGATGTTCCCAGTGATATATTTTCTTACGTTAAGAAAGTTCACGTATTCAAATCTTGCTCTGATAATTGCCCAATGTTTTATAAATTTAAACAGATAATTAACATTCATAGGCCATGTATACTGGTAATGATCGAATGGGTGTTACATTTTAATCATTCCTGACATGATTGGAATTATTAATAAGCATGTAGCATAACTATAACTGGTTACAAAGTCGTTGCATTCAAACACAAATTGTTCCGCCAGTATACCTAAGTGCAATTTCAAAGAAATTGGAGCAAATAATACAAGAGTTCTGTGTTTCTAAAGTAAAATATCACAATCGCAAACACATATGTAACATACCTTTCTTTAAATGTGGTGCTGGTACAACGGCTTAAATAAGCTTTTATTGTCATCGGAATCTTTTAATGCGTAGATTGTGCGTAAAGCGCTTTGTGGCTATGTTACTGTCACTACTTTGCTGTTATAGGTGAAACGCAATTAATTACTCCACTACATGCAAATGGTGACACGAGATTGTACCTACCAAAAGAATCTGCGGCGTGAGACCTAAACGCACATTATCTAACTGTCACTATCAAAAGCAGACCATCTAAGCTATATCACCAAACGCTGTAGCTAATTATATTATTAGGGTGAAACACAAAAATAACTTTTCCATAATTTTATTACTGAGATTCAAAAGAAAAAACGCGTAAACAAGAAATAGAAAGATAGAGAAGAATCATTTTACACACTGGGGTGATCAGCTAGCGAACATAATTCGTTCTAAGACGCTGTTCGTGACCCAAGTGGTCCGTTAGCAGATTTGTTGAAGATTTATATGCAAAATTGTTTAATTTGTTCTTAAGATATAATATCTAAAAAAAGATGCATAATTATGCTTATTTACCACAAAACTGTTACATAAAATATGAAATGTAAAAATGCATGTCAATTCTGAGTTTTTTATTTGAGGCACCGAAGTACTGACCCATGTCGATTGCTTTTCTTTCTCCTGCAGGATTTTTCTGAAGAGATACAAAGCATTGTGTAGATATCCCCGACTCTAGCAATCTCAACTTGGGTTCAGGTAAATTCATTGTTCGAACACAAAAATATTTATCGAAATTGTTCGTTATCTCGTTTGTTCGCAGTTCAGACTGTTCGTCAACCGATTGTCCATTGTACTTATATTTGCTTCGGCGCAATTAATCATCACGAAGTTTTCGTTTCAGATATACAAAAAAGTTAAATGAAAGAGTCATTGATGCTCTAGAAAAAACGAAATTCTTCTTTTATTATAAGATTCTAAAAGGCTTTTACACATTGAGTGACAAAAGGAAATTTGTTTTCGCTGCGCACTGTGAATGTTAGTATCCACACCCTAAATTGATCCTTAATCGATTTTTCACGCTTGTTAACCTAAATTATCAGGTCTATTTCTAGTACATGTTCGGATTAATTCTGCGTTAGAATTCGTAGCTACGTAGAGTATTCATCATCCTTGTATAATAAAATCTAATTGCGTATAATTAGTTAAGATATAAAGTCTCTTTTATGTAGAAAATGGTATAAAACAAAGCTTAGTAAAATTAAGGAAGAGCTGCAGTTTGCTCTCTACATTCTCTTCCTGTTGTATTTTTTATGTGCCAAAAATAGAAACTGCAGATGTACAACAAATTTCCCATTTCTGCATTTCTACAGAAATGGAAATAAAATTTTGATGTTGAAGAAATTTTAAAATACGTTTGGTACTCGAATTGGGGAATTTCCGTTTATGTACATATTTGCTGCTACTTCAGCATTAAACTTCCTTACCTGATTTCATCCATTAGCCACAAATGTTTTCTCTCCTGGAATGAACATCATAATGCTGAACTTCAAAAATTGGTATCCAACAGATAAAGAATTTTCTTTCTGATATACACTATTCATTAGCGTTGTTCAGCCACCCGCATCTAAGTACACTCAGATAACTGCTACATCGAACGCTGCCAAGATCATCAGTTTTTTCTAGGCAGACCAGATTCTTTATTTCTATTAATCTTCGAATTTGCCGCTTAGTCTCGCAGCAGGAAGTTGGTAAATGTTCCGCAGGTTCTTGGCGTGTTAAACATAACTTCTTTTGCATATGTTTATTCTCCGCTTTTCAATTCGTTTCCGGGCCTTCTTACAGTCCCGTGAATCCACCTTCTCCCTTACCAACTAGTCAGGTCTTTCAAATCCTCCTCAATTCTTGGCACTTGAAGGTCTTGCCTCAGATGCTTATTTGCCACATACTACGGAGCGGATACAATTGATCTAAGAATCTTACTTTGTTAGGGTTCCAGAGACTTGATCTGAGATCTCGATATCGTGCACCATGTAAGGGATAAGTTATGAATGGCCGAAACGTAAAGGTGTATAGTCGGATCTTGTAGATATCAAGGCGATACTCAGATTCCTTTAGCCAACAGTAATCTTGGGGAAACGAGTATATCGTACTCTGTATCCTTTTAGTCCTCAATTTGATAATTCAAAACAAATTCAGCCACAAAACACGCAGAGAATAATTCTATTTAGGTCCAATAATAATTTCTCAAACTAAAGACGGCTATTTAACGAGTTGTCAACTGCGCTAGAGAACGTGCACATTTAAAGGTTGAAGATACACGGTAATGACACCTCGCGAGGTTAGACGGCAAACTCTGGGAGAATATTAAAGTTTGGAATAAATTGATTTAAATGTAATTCTGTTTTAAAAATAATAATTTTGAAAATAGAAAGCGTGTTAAAATTTATCAAACTCTACCGAGGAGAGATGACCGAAAGAACACTTAAGACAATAGTACCACAGCTGAAGGGAGAAAGCCCTTTCTCACTGCAGCTGTGGTGCAGAGAGGCCGTATGTATTTAGAAGTTTGTTTATTCAAAAGTAATTTGTTAGTCGAGCGGTTAAAAATATTTTTAGGTGCAATTTTCATTATGTTGGGTCATTTCAAAAAACGCGGAGTTTATCTACGTGGCGTAATGGAGTAGTTTTTAATCCTTCGAATTTGTTTAAGATATACCGCTACGATTTTTTCACTAAACAACAAATGATATTTACGGTTAAATTGGAAGGAGGGTGCATCTTCTATACCCTGAAAATCATACTGTAGATAATGTAAAATGCTAGGAAATAACAACTAAGAAAATCGCATATACAAAAATATGTCTCCAATGTTATTTGTTGGACCAGAATGCGCTTTAGCAACTGTATTTCTAGGCCTATAAGGAGAATATTACTATATTACTATATATGTACACTCTCTGTATGCGTAGAAATATAAATCCCCAAAGGGAAATTACAATCCGATGTATAACACTAGAGATATATTTTTTGTACATGCAATTTTACAAAATGCCACTCTGGCACTCTCCTATAGGCCTACAAATATAATTGCTAAAGCGTATTATGATCCGACGAATAACGTCGGATATATATGCAATTTACTTAAATGTGCTCCCCTAGCCTTCTGTTATTTACACTTAGTGATTTTCAAGTAATAGAAAATGCCATTTGTTGCTTAATGAAAAATTACGGACGTTTGGGTATTTCCGTAAAAAGTGGCTAGTATCTTAGGGCGCTGTTCTCATATTCATTTAAATTGATACCCCTGAATTCATGACAAATCTATACGAAAAAAAAATATCTGCCTCACTGGCGTATAATATTGCAATACACATAAATACCTTAAACGTACACAATAAAAAAGAAACACTTGTTAATAATTTCACAAATTTTATTGGTACTCGATGAACATTTCGCCTTGCAGCATCGTCAAGAGAGGTTTTCTTACCGTTAAAAACTAAATTTAGGTCTACCGGTTTTTTTTCTCGCTTCAAATTTCCATTTCACGACATGGTATTTGTATGTATACTCCCTGTGAAAATTGTTTAACTTTAGTGTCTAAGGCGAAATGTACGTCGAGTACTAATAAAATTTGTGAAATTGTTACAAAGCGTTTTTCTTTGATTGTGTAAGAAATGTTTCACCAAGAGCAATCCATGACTTCGTTTAATTCTTTACCTTAAACGTATTTAGTAATCTAGTTTTAAACTTTTGAAACTAACTGTATAACCACGGTACTTACTCTCTTTTTTCCACATTGAATACCTGCGATGTGCTAGAATAGCTCTTGATGTAAAAGATAATACGCAGATTCCCCTTTACAGAAATACGCAATCTACTTCCCTTCGCTATGTTGCATGAGTAATGAGCATGTCATCATTCGTTTTGTCCATGGAGTAAACAGTAACGTACGTTTTCAACACACATATCATTACCGCAATAATTATATAGTGTAATAATATGGGAGGTACTACATTGGTTACTGAAATAGTGTAAATAACTGTAAATACAACACAAACATTTATATAAGTAATACATATAAATAGAGATTAATAAATGTGCCATTATGCCATGAGGAATTTGTACTGTATTGTCCACGTCAACAACTTACGTTACTTTTATTTTTCTTTTGTGGAATTTCGGTTGCAATGTGAAATTATATTTTGAGGCTCTGTAAAGGTTCTTTGGCAAAAAAACTTATAAAAGCTATTAGAAAAGAAATCTAACAGTGTAATAGCATAATTTTTAGAAAATAATGCTTTTATAAAAGTTCTCTTATTATAGTTAACTTCTTCGTTCCATAATTAATGGCATTTGGTCCAGTTGTTTAATGACGGCAGATAATAGGTGGTTTGTGGTGACCACGAAGCTGTTAATGTCCGAATACACAAACATCCTGTATGACATTTGTCATCGTGATTATAATAACCTGGTGTTCTACAAGAAAAGGACATCTCTACGCAGTGAAATACGCGAAAAATAAAATTGAGTGGTTTGAGAAGCCATTTCTTTGCGGAAATAGTCTCCCTCCATAGTTGTAGTTACTCTAACGTTTTAAGAATATTTTGTGTAGTGCAGTAAGCTATTTTGTGGCCATAACATCTTTTTTATAAAACTTTTTTGTCAGAGAATTTTTTGTAGTGACCATAGATGCAGCGTTGGAGCAACGTCTACTGTCACGTGCATATGGCCTTTCATAGCTCAATCGTTAATACAGATGTATACGACTTATTTTAACGCATTGCCTTCACACTTAAAATCTAGCTATCCAACGTACGTTTTTTTTATTATGTTATTGTAAAAATAACTTTGCTGAATGTTATTATCCGGTTATTTTTGTCTCTTTAATTAAGTACGCATCAACAGTTGCTATACTAAGATATGCAAATAAGTTTGTTTAGGGTCATTCTCTACCAAGTGGGCTTGGGCCCCCGCTCAGCCTTCTCCAATTTTGATGAAAATTTTATAGAAAGTATATATAGATCATACATGGAATTATGCCAAATTACGGCTTTGTTAGTAGTATAATTGAACCACTAGCCAAGTTATTGTGAAAAAGTTTTTTCATGACGCGACAGTAACCAGTAAATGATCAAGTTTGTTTCCTTGCTGATAGTGACAAGAGATGACCACCATGCTGAAATTTGATGATTCGGCTCAAGTTTTTGGGTACAACTCAGTTGCGGAGTAAAAGCACAACATGTGGCAGATTTACCGCGATTTGCTGTCAAAGTGGCTTTTAAATCTTGTCGTGACAAATTTGCAAGTCATATTTTATCGGGTTGTATCTACTGACAGAATGACTTTACGAAGCTGACTCTTTCTTCATATGTATCTTGACTGCTCAAATAATTACCGAGTTATTCGTGTTTAAATGCCGTTTGGTTCATTTTCAAGGGGTCATTTTTCAAAAAAGACACTTCAAATTTAATTTTGTAATACCATTGAAAAGAGTCATGCGTTTTCCCATAGTGGTTTTGCCACTACCGTTTCCAAAGACTGGTCTTCCAATTGCCAAAGAACACACCCGATAGCCAGACAAGTCCAGCTACTGGCGGATTTCTTTACCACAGGTTTTCAAGCGTGATTGTGGCCGCCTAACAGGTTCCCAAGCCTAGGTTGCGTCTCTTTATCGTTTCCAAACTCCAATGTTCCATTTCTCACATTAGTTCAGTTGTTGGAATGTGGCGCTTATAACGACTAGCAGCAACTGTGATCACTGTCAGCAACACATTCCAAGAACTTGACCAATGAAAAATAGAACACTATAGCTTGGGAACCACGTATACGACAACACTCCCTCTTGTAGCTAAAATAAGATTGGTTAGACTGTCATGACTGCTTAGTAAAGCGTCGTAACGTTATCAGAGCAACCAGGATCAGTTTTCATCGCGTCCCAAATAGTCCATTTCAACCTATTGTACTTTGTAAGTATATGAGGTATAAGGAATATAATTTATTTCACAATACTGACAATGGAGTGAATAGGATCTCAGGGGATATTCAAACGCTACCCCTGCCGTTTAGAGCATGTACCACTCCAACAGCTGTAATGGTTGTTTGTCGATAAATCACTTGACCCAACTGTTGAACGACCGCTAGTTGACGTTATTTAGATCAGATGTTGAACTGCGATATGCATTTGTACAACATTTGTGCTAATGAACGTTGAACGCGATGCGTACAACTGGCCCTTTAGTTATGCATTTTAAACTTATTTAGTTTCAGTTACCTTTTAGGATATTGTATATTAACCTTTTCGTTGCAGGTATATTTCAGTCGGTATTTAAAATTCGTGGTAGCCTGTGTGAATTTGTTCGTCTAGCGAAAAGTCAAGAAAATTAGGTATTTTGCTTATTCGTTATAGTTGTCGCTGGGTTATTGTTATTAAAACCTCTAGTTCCCAAAGTGAACACAATAAACAGGGCCCGCTACTCTCTTAGTATTATTATTTTTTACTTATTCTTGAATTATTGCTTTCTTGAATATTACCATAATTTTCCAGTGGAGAAAATATTTTTAGTGAAACGTACATAGACTGAGTTCACCTATATTTGTAACGATGGTATTTATTAATTAACACTACTGTGCTAATACCGTATCTAACAAATGTATTAACAGCAATAATTTATTTACGCAATGTATCATCGCAAAATATAAGTTACGCATATAATCCGTTCTCTTCTACCATTTCTATACTGTCGCATATTTTTCGCCATGTTTTGAGGCCTTGGGCCTTACAAAATGCTTCCTTCCAGCGCAAGTTTCTCCGTTTTAATATCTTTTCTATTTGATTATTCAAAGTCGAGCCGATCTCCCTTTCCTCTGCTTTTTATCTATTCCTATTGTCCATATTTGTTTCACCTTTCTATCACTACTCATTCGCGTAATATGTCCTAACCACCGTAATTGTCTTTGTTCTATTTTTCGATTATTGATATTGTGTTAAGCCGTTTTCGTAGAAAGTCATTTTTAACTCCATCCTTTCTACTTTCCCTCTGTAGCTCCTGGATACTGCATTTCATTCGCTTAGATTTTGCTTTTTAATCTTTCATTTAAAGTCCTCATCTCACAACCATGTGTTAAAATAGGAATATAGACACTGTTAAATATTTTTATTTTCTTTTATTTGAGACCTCTCTTTTCCATATAAAACTCTTATTTAGGGCATGATAACAATTGTTATCGCCTTTATCGTTAAATATAGTTCCCAAATAGTTTAAAGCTTAAAGTCTTCCTTTTGTTTCAAGTTTTTATTGTCAATTTTTATGACTATTGTTTCATGTTCTATGGTTATCACTTCTGTTTTTTCTGCGTTTATTTTCATTCCAAAGTTTTCGAATTGTTGCTCCTACACTTTAATATTATTTTGTAAACTCTCTCGAATTTGCAAAAATCCAACAAAAACATCGACTCATACACATATACTGCTTCCAGATTTCTTACTCCTGTTCTTAGACCTTTGCTTTCTTTTTTGCATTTTTTCCTATCTCGTCCATAAACGTTATAAATAACGTAAATAATAGATTTAATATGGTCCCTTGTTATACTGCTGTTGGTATAAATTATTTCGACATCAAATTATTGTAACTGCTTTCAACAATCTGTTTAGTGCTCCTTTCTATTCTATTACTTCCCATAATTTATTCCTCGGAACTCTCTCTAAGTTTGTAAAGCGAGTATGTATTGCTAATGCCTTTTCTACCATTTGTATGCTAATACCTTAGCTACAATTTGCTTTAAGCAAAGTATTAAGGGTGTACTGCTGCCAAGCCAAAATTTATCTGCGAAAGTTCGAACAGTGACGGTAAACGCGCTAAGCGAGCGAGTTCAACACAACGCGTGATACTTGACGAACAGAACTTTTATAAAGAAATTCAAACCCGATTCTTCTGCCGCGTTTTTGGAGAATGCTCGGAAATATCTCACTCTTGCAAATGATTGAGATTATTTGTGGGTTTTTAGGTATAGAACATATTTTGGACCAAGAAAACGAAGGATTTACATACTTCTTTCTGATATATTTTTACCAAATTTAATAAACACACAATTTCCCAAAAATACATTTAGGAAAGATGGCTATAAAAAGATTTCTATTAACCATAAATAATATGTTTATATAATTAGAATTAACCTTTTTTTATCTACAGCGTGTCTACCTACTCTGGTTCCTGAGCTTCCTGCTTCAAATAAAAAATATTCAGAAAAGAGTTTTGTACAACATAGAATTATGTCCAAGTATATAGATTGCTCAGTTTTCGCTACAAGTGATACAAGTTTGATCTTTGAAATAGAACATCCTGTGTTATGATTTTGGGTGCCTTTCTTAATTTCTGAGGTAATTGACATCATTTGAAATGTTGCAAAATGTCGCTGTTTTTTGGGACGATATCTTAAATGTCCTACATTCTAGGCGGGTTGTTCAAATTTTATTTGGTTGAGTACTTCTGAGAGTTTTCGGTAATAGTAATAACTAATGGCTACAAGATGATTATGAAAGCGTCACCATATTTGATTCATCTTATTTCATTTTCTTTGATAGGACCCTGTATATTTTTCTAGAATCTAATAGAGAATCTGTTCAATTTTTTAATACACATTTCGTACGTAAAATGTATCGTTCTTTACTAAATAAAATAAGCTTTGCAAATAAGTTTTTCATTTAAAAACGGAGAATCCTGCAACGAAATACTGTAAGCTTTTGTTTCGCTGAAAATATTCATCAAAACTAATGAGTAAACCTTATGTTTTTTTTGAGCAATTCCAACATTTACTGGAAGTAACCATCATCAAGAGGGTAACAAGCACGTATAAATAATAAATAGTCAAAACAAGCAGACAAATGTTGGTTAGAGTTCAATATGTAAATCGAAAAGTTTTTTCAGCAGAAAAATATGGTGCGTTGCTAAAATTGAGCGAACACGCAATATACTTCGATATAATTTTATTTTGTGCAGCACTCTTCTCCGAATATTGTTTATTTGAAAACTTTTTCTTTAAATTGCTCAAGGAGTACAAGCGATTCCTGCTGTAAGTGTGTCATATGCGGACAAGGTCACGATAAAATTCGTTTAATAGCGCCTGATTTTATGCAATATGTATTCAATAGCTATAGATAGCGTAAAATTATGTATCTTGAAGTTATTTTAAATAAGTTATAAAAAATGTGCCATTCAATTGGCTTCTTAGGCCATATTTGCTAATCCCATCAGATTATATTCCTTTTGAAGCGGAACAAATATCTCATAAAATAAACTCAGGAAATTTGCCCAAAGAACAACGTGTTATTTGTATAGGGACAGTACAGGCTTAAGTCATTAGTTCTTCTTTCGGTCTGAATCCACTTTGTTTTTCATCAAAGTAAGTTCTAGTATTTTCTGGTTCTCTTTTCTAATACAGAAGATCATTGCATTCATAATTCCGCTAATTTTCTATTCACCATGCATTATTTTTTTACGTTATATTTTTGTCAAACTGTACCCTGACTTAACAATATTTCTTGGGATTGCTATACATGTTGTATTTAATTTTTGAAATTAATTTTGGGACAGAAATGAAGATTGTTGTAATTGTATTTGGATTTGTTTGCTTGCTTCAATAGATTTAAATGTAGTTTGATGCTCATTGATAAGTATTTATTTAACTTCTAGGCGTGTGCACCCTTAACGACGTGCAATCTCTGCATTTTTGTAATTTGATGCTAGCAGTCCATGTTTTTTTTTTTCACTTAACAAATTACGTGGTGCTCATTTCGATTCTTGATTTTTTTTTTTAATTTTTTTATAAATAACCCAGCATTGTCTAGCCGGCTACTCATCATTTCTTCTAATTAGGAATAAGTTATTATTGATTTCTGTCTTCTGCGTTCCATAGCTCTCGTATATTTATACGTAGATCGGTGTTTAAAGAGGGTATTGCATGTTATTATTGTTAATATATAGCCTAAAGTATGGCGCAGGGTGTTTTTTATTATTCATAAACGCCAAACTTCATTCAACTTAGCTTCACTACCAACGCAAAAGCAGCTGTATTTTAACAGATAAAGAAACAATTTAAAAGTGGTCTTCCATTATTTATTTACTCATTTCTAAAAATTGCTTGCAAATTGCTTGGGACTACGTAGAAAAGCAATTTGGTATCTATTGTAGTTTTCTAGATGTTAAACAAAAATTAAAGTGTGTAAATTTTAGAGAAGCCTGGTCTCTTAAATCATGCGATTAGGCAATTAGAAAAGTATGTGTTGTTTTCTGTAACTGTGTCAGTAAAATGCCATCCAAAAATAAATAAATAATGGGCCTATTGTGGAGCAAATACTATGACATTTTAACCCTTTCCTGCCTAAGTAAAGCAGGTATAAGAAAACACTGCAGCACTACTTGTTAATTTGAAACGGAAGTTTCGGCAATATATTCTTAACGTTTATCTACTCGAATATCTATCTATAATTTTCACATTCTTTTCAGAAAGCAGACTGTGAGTAAGCCGTTAAATGGTGTACCCGTTAGGAATATTTCATCACCAAGACCAAACATAAACGGAAGCCACGAAGTCTACAGGTAGGTCTATTGTATGACAACTATTGTAATCATGGTTTTCGTAAAAATGCGTTCAAATAAGTAGAGAGTAAATGCATAATTAATTATCGGTATCTGATACTTAACAATTTGAATTGCTTCATACATTGGGGTTTAAGTTTTACAACAAAATAACGGAAGTAACCGTTTACCATAATGATATCCATGAAACGATTCCCAATGAATTTGTAGAATTTATACTGTCCCGATTACGAAGCTAATATTCATTCACGATTCTAATATAGACAATCTATCCACATTTGTATTTACTATGTTGTATTCATTTACAAATGGAAAAATGATCTTACTAATATTAAAATTAACGTTTATGCTGTTTGCGAACAATTTACTTTTTTCAAGGAGATTACTCTCTATTGAAACGAATTCTATTGTATACTGCTATCGATGTCTGGAGAAAGGGCAATCTGAATATACTGGCTGGTCGGAAACAACCCGAACATTATAGGCGAATATAGGCTTCACTGCGAGATTACCACACGTAGTATTTTTTTTTACTTATACCTGAAAGAGTCACCAAAGAAAAGTATTGTTCGAACTAACGATTGAATTGTTTTTGTTAATTTTTTAGAGACGCTCTAAATTTTCATATTCGTAGTTATTTACACAGAACGCCCTTTTTAAAGAATCGCCACCAAATGATATTATATGAAGACAGTACAGTGCCATCTACAGTTGTCTTGGAGAATTGTGTGGTTATAGGATATTTATATTTAGAGATCGAGTACGCCATTGGTGTGGTTAACAAGTGAAAAATTTCCGTTCCGTTGTTAAACCCAAATTTGGGTATTTACGAGTAATAGTTTTTGAAGAGTGGGAAGGATAACGAATATTAACATTAGTGAGCAGCCCAAATTGTTAGTAAGTAAATAAAAATCTCCATTAAAAATAAAATCAACTGGTAGGCGGCATTTTTTCTGAACGGCTAACATGAAAGGTGCGTTTGGCTGGTGGAAAATATTTTGCAGGGAGACAACACAAATTGTTACGTTCTCCTAGTTTGAAGAACAATGCTGCTAGTCGTCTGCTTCGGTGTATCTTTCTTGTGAGGCGAAAGGACCAATTGCTTATATGTAATTCTTATGTATTTACTCGCTTAATCAGTTGATTTCAAATTAAACACAGTACATAGATATACAAAATATATTTATTAAATAATTCCCTTATATATATAAATTCAAATAAATAAATAGCATACTATATGGATTTCATAATTCGGTTCCTTCTTTTTGTACGCATTCAAATGTATCGGGACATTCAATGTCTAACGCTAGGGCCACCACAAAACCCTACCGGAGCATGAGCGTCTGGTTGGGAGACAGCAGCAAATAGCCGATCACTACCGCAAAAAAATGCTATACAGCTCACGGCTACCCAGACGGTCGCGTTATTTCGTGTACTTATTTGATACACCACCTCTAGTATCCTGCTCCGAGCCGCTGTCCCCATGTATAAAATCAGAAACCAACGATAGTGCGGGTTTGAGCGCTGCGTGACTCACAAGCGAAAGAGAGAAGGCAGGCAGTCGTGGTAGTTCGTACGTTCTACTTCCGACGAAGTTTCAATAACTTGTACGTTACCGGTAGTAACTGGCGGACATTCCTTGCTTAGCGCTCGATCTAATACATGAATTAGCAGGAGCTTCATCAAACAAATATAATAAATGACTATTAAAGATATTTTTAATTAGAACATTGACGAATTTTAAATATTTGCGAACTTTATAAGAAATTATACGTATTTTTACATTGAATGCGCACACGTTAAAGTTTAAATGATGCTAAATATGGAATATATAAATTATACAACGCAAAACAAAAGAAACATTCAATTTATCATAAAATAGACACAAACAAAATATTACTTTCAAATAAATAAAAATGCTTACATTTATAAAATAAAATAAAAAATGAAATGTTAAGTCCTTAACATAAATTATAGAGGCAATAGCGGAGTGCACAGATAAGTAATCGAGGAAATTAAAGAAATTTTCAAATCAATGATTGAAGAACTACGAACAGATTTGGGAGTGATAGGGAAAGACCAAAGAAAATACTACGAAGAAGTTAAGAACCTACGACTGAAGAACAATGAGCTGAAGAGACAAATAATACTCCTTGAAAACGAAACTAAAGTGTTAGAAAATAAGGATAGACGGAGCAACATAATACTAGCGGGAGTATCAATAAAGGAAAAAGAACCAGAGCAAATAGAACAAACAATAAAAAGCACCCTTGACAAGTACTTAGCAATAAAAAGCGACATATTTTCAGTAACGAGGGTAAATGAAAAAATGTGCAAAGTTAAAATGAGAAATAGACAAGAGAAAGAAAAGAAAAACTGGGACACGTAAAACAACAAATATATATTAGCCATGATTTGACTGCAAGGAAACAGGGCAGACAAAACAAATTAGAGACGAAGTTAGAAGACCGAGACAACATGGAAATAAAATAAAGGTGGGCTACCAAAAAATTATAGTAAAAGGTAAAAAATGGATATGGGATATCAAACAGGAGAACTTTGTCCTAAGTAAGACGGTAGATACTTCAAAAAACTAAAAGAGTTGCCCATCGGGAATCGAAGAAAGACAAAGAGAACATAAAAGCAAAGGAAGAAACGTTAAAATACGTAAGAGCTAAACAAAGTGGAATTAAGGTAGGTGAAAATCAGAACAATGAGATCAGGATGGAAATATGGAATCTCCAAGGACTAAACGAACAGGGAGCAGTAAAAACTTAATACAAGAATATAGATGTTCTAGCAAATCCAATCTAAAAGAAAAAGTTATAGACTTTCCTATCCAGAAAGGATGCTTACTGTGACCTAAATACTGGATTTGACGTTTTTTTTTTAAGTCCTTTTATATCTTTTCTCTTTATTTACCCCAAATTTAAATAATTATTCTTATAACAATTGATACGTTCATATATTTAGTAATCTCTGTAAACCCATGGATCAATTTATGCTACTTTGAAAACAGCACTTACTTTAGTACTACTCTTGTGCTCTGGTTAGCTCGAGTTTTATGTAACCAATAGCTATCTAGTTTCTCTTCTGACCATCCAGCACAAACTTGCTAGCATAATATTCACTTATGTTTTGCGCCCAAATTGTACTGGTATAAACACTTATGGTATATATCGTTAATGTCTTCTAATTTTTAAAAATACGTGCAGAGTGTAAATTTAGACTGATACTTTATAACCAAGCGTGTAAGAATACGTACAACAGTGAGTGCGTCTGTCTGGATTCTACAGAAGAACCAGCTAAAGAAGGACGAAAACAAGTCTCGTGGTGGAAAAGCGCGCCAGATGAAGATATGTCAACTGTGCCACGACCAGCAAAAAATAAAGGACATCGCAAAAAACTGGCGGAATTGCTGACAAAACATGCAACCTTGAAGTGCGTTCAGATTTAACGCTGAACGCATTCTAAGGCTTCAGATTTGAAGAACAATTTGTCGGCCATAACGTCTAGTGCGTTCAGATTTATCAATTAACGAACAACTTTTCGTCCAAGTTTGAACTGTGGCGAAAGACATCCCGCATGCGCAAACCTGCTTTTATTTATTTAAACTTTTGTTACAGTGCAGTTGTCATTTACTTGAAACTCATTTTCTTCGTCACTACTGTTCGATGAAGACATTTGTTAACTACAACAGTAATGCACTGTTAATAAATTTATTATTTCGATTTTTGTGATTTAACCAACCTACATGTAACATCTGTAATGGGCATTAGACGAACAACCTATTGTTACCTTTTCGATCATACACTTCATAAATCTGAACGGCTCCCTGAAGTATGTCGTTGCCAAAAGATAAAAAGAAAACAACGTTAGCACTAATATAATGATGATGGTCAATAAATAACTCTTCATTCGCAATAAATTGCTTTGTATATACAGAAATCAACAATGTATTTTACTCCTAAAGACTCAAGTTTAATCAATTAGTAGTTCGAATAATCCTTCTTTTCGATGACGCCCTCATGTCCCAATAAAAAAATTCCGCATGTAGCAGTCGTGCAGTGCGGTGTTCTATTATAGTGCGTTTGGCTGGTTTCCAACCAGTCGGTTGTATCTGGAAACAACACTAATTTCTCAGTGAAGCATATTTAACACCTACTGAATTAAAGAATGAGAACCAGACCAATTGTAAGGTTTATAAAACCCATCCCTGCCACTATTGCAATTGACTCTGATAGATATTCTACATACCTTATAACGCGAGCTCAACCAGCTATGACTCATTACTCGTGGACAAAGATTTTGTTGACCAATATAATCAATGTATGCAACAAGAGTTGAACCCGATACCTCCGCATGTAGTGCATGTGTTTACCACTGATCTAGTCCATCTTGTTAGTAAGTATACCTTGTGCTGTAAGTAGCTATCCCATTTTTGTAAAAAACAGATATGATCTTTGCCAACACGACAGAATATTAAGACAGCAGTAGTCATTGAATTTCCATCGAACTTCCTGGCTTTATATTTTTTCCAGATATCGATACTTGATACTACCGAATTGAACAAACGTTTTCTATAATTCGTGAACAATTTCGATTCTTTTACGCTCAAATAAAATCGCAATAAAGATGACATATTTTTCATTCTAGGCCGCCTCCCAGACAACTAGATAATGAACAGAAGCAACTTGCACCTCAGGATCTTTATGACAATCTTAAGGTAAGAATATATACCTTTAACAATTAACAATACAATACCTTTTACAATTTACCAGACTCTATGGATTTTACCATTTCTCAATTTACATCGCATACGCCTTTTTCGATTTGGTGTTAATACATGGTTGTTATATGGATAGTATTCAAAAAATTTCTCCCAATTTCTTGAATACTATCCATATAACAACCATGTATTAACACCAAATCGATTTCATTGTGTGTAGGATTAACGCAATTAGGGTTATTTCCGGTTTGCTACTATATCATTATCCTATTTGGTGAAGTGAAATCATAAATTGGCGCTGTGCTGTTTTGATTTTAAATTTGCGAGAAACGAGAAATAAAACAAAAGCATTTCCAAAAGTGCACGCTACTTTAATTTACTCCACTAATTATTCGTTTGTAATTGCCATAAATTTCACTAACGCTTAATTGTTCTATACGTGCTGTCGTCTAATGTTACGCTCTATTTACTTAATTGGTTTCGTTGGAATTTGCGCAGCTGTTTATTTTAGTATGTTATATGCGCATTACGTATGCGTACTTAATGATATGTAATTTGTTTGTATACCATAGGTAGCCAAACAAAATTATAAAGAGCGCTATGGTCTCCAGTACGATTCAAACACGTTGCCTTTCCTGCTGCTTGTTTGTTACCATTGCTTTGATAGTGATACATATGGGTGTGCTTAATGCAAATATCACGAGGATACGCTACGAATTTGACCTTGACTTTGTTACATTACTTTGCATTTTTTTCTGGTTTCTTATGTCTGGGATCTACAAATAAGTATAATCCTGATGTGCGCTCACCGCTGTTTAGAGCTTTGCAAGTTGCGACGATTTAAAATGCATGAAAAATCGGAAACAGTTTAATTATTTAATACTTGATCGATCGAGGGTACTTTTTCAATATATAACATTTTTTTTCTAATTTTAGTCGTAGTTTGCATAACAATACTTGTAAGTTCGCCACTTTCCGTGCGTTTCGCAGGCGTCGGTATGAGAGGAGTCGTTCGGGTGTGTGATTTGTAATATATGCGCAAGCGATCTTATTGCCCTAGTTATGCATCCAGTATGTATGTGGCGGCCGGTTGGAATTCAGGCGAGCGTAGCGAACTGCTGCATATACGTAATAAAATGTCGTCGATAAATGGATCAAGGAAACGACCATTGTCAGATAAAGTGAATGAGTTTATTCAAGATTTCACGGATTTAATATGCGATGGCGTAAAAATAAAATGTTTTGTTATGTATCTCTAATGTGTTGATCAAAGACACGTTCCCAACACCACGTGGGAAGTGTAAAGCACAATAATAACAAAACAGGTGTATATCGGGAACGGACTATACATGATTATGTGTAACTATGATTGTGGGTAATCTGCCGTTTACTTTATTAAGCAATGAATCATTTATTTAATTTTGGAATAAATACGGCAATCCTACATTATCGAGCCAAGCAAGGTAACAGTAGGTGGTCTACTCAGTTCTGTTTGGAACCCCTCTGCGCCAAATGTTTATTTTCCTTTTGACCATTAAAGCTTCCCAGAGTTTGCTCAACTCCATGCCATCGTTGGAGTTTACGAATTGTTATTTGATTAGCACTATGTGCATTACTGAATCAGATCTTCCACATGCTTTAAAGACTAGTGTACTGTGGGTGATGATAATATACCTGGTTTCATGCTGAAGAATTGCTCTATGTCTGAGCTCAGCCGTTAAGTGTTCTCTTTAATATACCTTTATCCAATGGTACTTTTTTCGATATATTGAAAACTGTGCGTGTTAATCCTGTTCACAACTATAACTACAGACCAATTGCAATTATCAATAACTTTGCAAGTCTTCGAACTTTGTTTGTACAACAGTCCTTTATTCTGACCCTTTTTATCCGAACATCAACATGGAAACTTGGTGTAGTTATGCAGTGGTTGTCAGAGTGTCTGGATGACGGCGAGCAGACTGACGTTATATGCAGACTTTTCAAAAGCATTCGATCGTTTAAGTCGTATTTGATTCTTAATGAAACTTGATGCTATTGGATTCTCTCCGTTACTGCAGTTTTCAAATCCTACCTCTCTAATAAAAAACAATACGTATCGTTTCAAACGATAGAAGCCTTTTATTGCTCAAGTCATTTCTCAACTACATCTGGAGTAACGCGGAGTAGCAATTCGGGTCCATTACTATTTCTAATTTTTATCACTAATCTTCCTCCTTTATTAGATTGTGGCAAACTAACGCGGATGATTTAAATCTATTTTCAAGAATCCGTAAGTATGTTTGCATATTTTAAATAATTTCAAAATAGCTATATCAGTATTGTTCGTTGTAAATGTGATTTTCAAATATTAATTTAGGACTGCTGTTTTCGTGCACATGGTTGTACGTATATCTATTGAATAAATATTATTATTACCACCAAAATCCAGGAGCCCTTTGGATAGTTCATACATAATTCAGATTTAAATGAGTTGTATTCGATCGAAATGCCGCCACATATAATTCTCTTTAACCTTTGATAAATAACGTTATGTCGTTAAAAGCACGCAATTTTCTTTGTAGTTTATGACTTACCGCTAACGACTTTACCTTTTTAAATTTATCGCTAATGTGATAGTGTTCGTATCTTTTTTTATACTTATCGATTTTCACTCGTTTCCTTGTGCTTAAACGTAGCTAGGCAACTCATTATACAGGAATATCGAAAAGAGTAAACTAATGTATGAATTGGAATTCGGAATGTTTGTAGTATCAAAGCACGTCCCTAAACTTCCCTAGCTCATGTATATAATTGGGAAGCTATTCTCGAGCCTGTGGAAAAAAATTAGTGAGTATTTGAACAGTTCTTACAGTTACAATGTTAAAGCGTGAGATTTAATTTATTCATATCGTCACTTCTATACACTACATACAAAAAAGATACAACTAAACAGAATTGGCATACGGCATAAATGGTTAAGTTTTACTGCAAGAATTATTTTCTAAAAGTAAAGTAAATACATTTAAAATGAAACAATGTTCGTCAAAAATTCTCTAACGAACTTGTAGGGTTGGTCGAGAAGACAGAATAAGAGTCCTTTATTGCTAAAAATTAGAAATCCCCTTGTTGCCGCTCGCGTCCTAAATGCTATTTTGCACGACGCATAATTACGCTTTCGGATTCTCTATTTGTCGAGTTATTAATTACTTGTGTTATACAAAAATCGTACATAACTGTCTCTACGGGCCTTTGCTCGATGTTGGTTTGCTAATTTATACCAAGCATAATTTTTATGTGCGTAATTCTAAACAGAATTATGCGTCATCGTATTGTTGCTTTCGTGGGATAGCACTGAACGTTACCAGATTTTCATTAAAAGTAACGGCCAAAATATTCTGGTATTCCAATATTCCATGTAACTGATACTAGGAATGATTACCAAATACTTTCAACGCATGAACTTTTAGTAACTTTTAACTGTTACGCAAGGAACTATAAGGTGTACAAATCGTTCGCTTAAAGTTGCGTGTGAAAATCTAATGCCACTTGGGATTAATTCTCCTATTTAAATATATTTGGTACATACGTCGAAAAAATTTCACTCTTCTACGTACTTTTGCTTGGCTTTTCCCTACCATCTGAACATGATGACATTTATTTTACAAAGAGAAACTGCGGATCTTACGTTTGCGTTTCAATAACCTTATCGAATCCAAGCACGTATTTTTGAGAATGGCATTCTAATTTTATTGATTCTTATTATCTTTATCACACACCTCAGAAATTGTCTAGAAACAATAACCAAAAAATAATGCAAATAACATGGTATTCTTGGAATCACTTATGACAAAAGCAATCTGCGGAATGAAAAAATACACTAACCCATGGACATACTTCTGCCTACCGGGCTTTTACGCATGCCATCTCGTGTTAAGGAGTCCAAGAACTACTGGAGAGATACTTTGGGAACAGTACAAGGTTTTTGTCTCGGCTTTCTAAACGGCAGGCATACATTTCTTGTTTCGAAAGGATAATTGGGAAATTGTATTAACTGTGAAGCAAATAGCAGTGTGAAGTGGAGAAAAGCACGCTTGAAACCACGTTGATGCTGCAGGGTGGGCAGAAACATGTCCATGGGCTAGCGTTTTTTTTTCCTTCCTCACATTGCTTTCGCCGTGAGTGATTCCATCAATACCGCGAGGAAACTATTATTAGCATTATTTATTCTCTACCACAACGTATTACAATACACATGTTGTCTCGAAATGTATTAATTTTAGTAGTTATGCTTATACAAGAGAAATTTTATTAAAAGGAGAAAAATAGGTAGTTGTATTAAAAAAAAATGTTTTGTCACTTTTTCGCTTTCTTAATTGGACACGCTGTACAATATTTTCGAAAAAATTATTTAGATTCTAGTACTACCCTGTACGGTCAACAGTTCTACAAAATTTCAATTTTCCAGGTTAAACACTTTTGCAGTTATAAAGATTCATATGCACCAAATATTTCAAATATAGTTAGAAATAGCGACATAGTTATTATATCAAATAAACTTTAAAATTCAATTAGGAATTCAAAAATGCAATTATATATAGGATGCTCCTTATAAAATAACAAAGTTGACAGCTATTTCCGGTATAACCGGAAGTGTCCCATTATTAAAAATACTTTATTCATTAGCAAGCATCGGCTTTAGCGTACTAGCAAGCATTCAGAATTTTTCAATGAATACTCTTTCATATATCGATCGATGCGGTTATCCGATATCAGAAGAAAATGTTTAAAACTATTTTAAAAGCTAACTTGTAAAAGAAATAAATGCGATATAATCAAGCAATGACTTGAATATGTGTTGGTGCAGAGTTCTATAAGAGGTATTGTATGATGAGCGAATTTGAATGAAAGCTATAAAACACTCTGACTTAAGAAATAATTATGTCTCTAATAAAATATAATAATATTTCCTAGTGTCGCATTGTATTAATACTTACTTATAAGTTTTACTTTGCCTATTAGTTGTATTGTTTTGCAAACAATTATGTAAATTATATTTCCCATAACTGTGTTTTGCGCATTTGAAATAGGAATCGATAAATAACTAGCGACTATATGCACTTTAAATATTTGAAATAATTAGAAGGTCGCATGATTCAGTAGCTCACGCGTTACCATTTTTGATATGGAGCGCCTGATATGTAATAATAATAGGCCCCAATTCGTAACCTTGGCCTTTTATAGTTTCAAATTCCGTTTAAAACTACATATTGATTTTCTTATGGAAGATTTAATAAAGACTCATCATCAGTTTGTAGAAAATTAAAAAAAGTTGTAATTTTTTAATTTTCAAGTTTTTGATAATAACAGTAGTGACAAGCATTTTAGCCTAGAACCTTGTTGGGCCACTCACTACGAAAAGAATGGTGCTACTGGAAGTGCGCATGTGTTGATAGAACTGCATAATTAATTACTACGACTGACGTGGTGTAATAAGTTAATAAAATTCAACTTCGATACGATTTCCTAATCGCTTTTTTTACACCATTTTGTGTGTAGTAAGGCTTTCTTGAACTAATCTTAAATTCATAATTTTTCGCGATTCCCAAAAGTTGGTTATTATTTGCACAAGCATATGTATTTCAATTATTGTACAAATATGATAAAAGTATAATTAAAAATGGAACTAACCATCATAGACATATAACGACTTATGTTCAAACCTCACGCAGTATACTTGTCAAAACATACACAACTTTTTAATAAAGGTTTTCCTATTGAAGACTAGTTATTACTAATGCAAAATCAGTAGAAAAATTGTACTTTTCTGAATAATTAAAATGAAAAAACGGTTTACCTTGGTCTAAAATACGAGATTATCTTTTTTCTGATAAGTATGGTAGGCACAATAGTTTATTAGAAAATACAAACCTATTAAATAAGATGGTTTGAAAAACATGCATATGAAAAACTATTATCTGTTTGTACTAGAATTTTATTATAAAACTAAAATCACACAAAGTTTCCTTTTTTTAATAATGAATTTTATACCTGAGCATATAGACAGATTAATTAGAAATTTCTGGAGTAACTACCAAAAGAATGGGCTAAAACACTATTGCGCCCGATTTACAAAAAACGGAACAAAACAATCTGCGGCAACAATCGAGGGATAGCCCTTCTCTACGAAATATTTGCCACCATATTACGAAGAAGCACCTGCTAGAAGGAGCACCAGAAAAATATTAACCTTTGCACTGAAAGAAATCCCAAACGACGTGCTACGAATATACATAAGTACATTTCATTCATATGTATTGTTCATAAATTTTAAAGAACCACAGACGTGGGATATATATATATTGTATTGAATCATTGAGTTGAAGTACGTGCACTTGCACTTTAATTCGTTATTTAATTTCAATAGACACAAAATATGAAAACTTAATTAAAAATTTACAGAATGCAAATTAACTTTGACTAGAATTTTGACATTTTGATAATTTATATCATATATAAATTATCAAATAAAAAAGGATTCCATTACATTTTGTGGGGAATATCAAAGTCTGTAATTATTTCCAATAACTCATATTTCAAATACCTTTTTTGTAAAAAGACACAAAACTTACAACACACATCACACTATTAGGATTCCAGCAGTCTACGTTCATAATATCAAGCCACGAAGTCAGAAATGATCGTCGTTAGAACAACCATTCGAAATATAACGTTGTTAGATGGCTTCCCTGGGATAACGGATAAACAAGTAGACATAAATATAAACAGAATTTGTCAGTAGACGTATTTTTCCAAAAACGGTTTAGAAATTTAATTTAAACCAACGGAAAGATATTACAAAGTGTATAATTCAAAAAAAAAACAATCAAAGAAGTATCCTGAAGAGAACAAAACAGAACATAAACTCAAACAAAAAGGAAAACCATCAGAGTGGATTAAAAAAAAGAGTTGGAATATTAATGGAAGACGGAGTTTTAAGAGACAGGATTTGAAGAAGCAGTCTACACAACAACATACACAAACGTAACAGTAATTTTTTGTCTTCATTTATCCATATAATGTTGCTAAAAAAAGGAAATGTTTTTGAATGTTTGCCTTAACCAATCTGAAATTTTTGGATAATATTTTTAAAAACTAGGTAAACTATAGTATTACTCCCTGTATTCATTGGCGGGTACCTTTTTGTGCACATTTTCCAAAATACCTTGACAAGTATTTGATGTATTTTTTAGAGAGAGAAATTTAATAAGACACAGAGTAATAAGTAGATGCATTATAAAAATTAAATTTTACCACTTTTCCGATTTGAAAGTTCAATCGTAATTTGGAATTCGGACTTAAATATTCAAAAAACAATTATAGCCGGGGGAGGAGCGGAGCAGTCGGAAATTCAGCTAAAATAAATGAGAACAATGTATACAAGTTTGAGAGAGTAAATTTTTGTGAATTTATATACACTACCGTTCATATATTTGGGGACGATTAAAAAATACATTTTTTTTTAATTTGAATAAAAACAAGTCATTTGTAATTTAATTTACTTCTGTACATTGAGTATACTATACAAAAAAAAAATATTCCAAAAAGAAACGTTGTACTAATTATAATTAGGTCTATACGGATTTTTCGTCTATATGTCCACCCTTTGACTTAATTACTGCGGTACATATTCGTGACATTCTTAGAATTAAAGTTTCTGCATATACGAGAAGAATGCTTAGGATCGTTATCCTCTTAATCCTCGTAATCGTTCCCCACTTGGTACAGCCCCAAACCATTACGTTACCTCCACCGTGCTTCACTGTAGGTAAAATACACTGTTCGCTAACTCTTTCACCAACCTGTCGCCTGACAAACGTCCTCCGTTTGGAGCCAAATGTTTCAAATTTGGACTCATCTGTCCACGTTGCACCACTGTTCGAATGTCCAATGTCTGTGTTTTTGTGCCCACTGCAATCTTTTTCTTTTATTTTGAACTTTCAAAAGCGGTTTTCTGGCAGCTAATCGTCCCTTTAAGCCTGCCGCAATTAATCTTCGTTTCACGGTCGAATGCGCAATAGCATTTCTTCGTGAAACATTGACTTGCTGCGTTATTTCCGGAGCCGTTAGGAATCTGTTTCTTTTTGAAACAAGAACCATGAACTGATCCTCAGCAGCTATTGTCTTCTTTTTGCGTCCAGCCAAAGAACCCGTTTCCGCCACCCGTTTTAATATTGTAAATACACCATTTTTCGATATTTTTAATTTTTTCGCAATAGCTGCCATTGAGTATCCTTCATTACGTAAAGTAATAATAGCAGAACGCGTTTCGATGGAAATTTCCTTTCGTTTTGCCATTTCAGCACCACCCGTTTATTACGATAGTTAAATTTAAACTAAACTACTATCAAGATCGATTTTATTTTAAATACAAGACGATATCTGCTTTGTTTGTTGTACTAAGTGTTCTATGAACCTCACATTATTGCTTTGTGGAAATATTCAACAATATTTTGAAGTTTACGTTTATAACCCCATAAAAGGGATTAAGAGGAATTTTGCCAGAGGCTGCGGTAGAATATAAATGCGTTATAAATTTGATGGGATAGAAGAGAATACTGTTGTAAATTATGTTCATGCATATAGAAATGTATACTCTTTCATATAAAACACAATCAATTGTCAATATTTCAATTTTGCTTATTTTTCGGAGTTTTTCTTAGTCGTCCCCAAATATATGAACGGTAGTGTACCTTGGAGTAGTGATTAATGAAGAATGGCAAGAAAAACAGGAAACCAAACACGGAGGACAGTGAAAGGAAATAAAAAATATGGTATATTAATATCAATCTTGAATCTAAAGGCACTTCTAGAAACATGGAAATAAAAGCACTTTAAAGTATGACAAGACTAACAGTGACTTATGCGAGTAAAACTTGGACACTAAAATGAGATCTAAGCAAAACAAATGGATATGGGAGAAGAAAATGCTAAGATCCATATTTGGTGGAAAAAATATAGAGGAAGTATGGGAGCGAAGAAGAAATAAAAAATCGGGAGAGTTTTATAAGGAGTCGAGAATATTATGTATATTAAGAGCACAGAGAATAAGATGGACAGAACATGTAGAACCTAGAAGAAAGTGTTACGAAAACTTTCTAAGACACCTGAAAACTCTGAGATTACACAACTGATAGAGGCAGTCAAAAATCAAATTCAATGGAGAACAATAGTTTAACTAGCCTAAGGCTTAAAAAGCTTATATGTATTACATCTAAGTATTAAGAAAAACTTGTCGAAATCTATACGTTCTTTTAAGAATTACTTAAGCTAACTACTTATTTGCTTGCACGAAACTATTGCATTTCAACACCTAAACAATTAAATTTATTGGTTTCGTTACTAATCCTTAAGCTTGCTTTTTATAACAATATTATCTCGATGCTCGCCTCAAATTTGCAGCGTGATGCACGTTTTACATAAATAATTACAATTCCACTTGCGTAGGTATACCGCACCGTATACATTTTATTTTGTATGTTTTCTTTATCATGCGCGCAGTGTTTACATAGCTAATATGTTTAATATTATCTAATGAGAGGCGATGATTTTAATTACTCTCAGTTGACGTGTTCTTTATAAAAAGACATTTCACGGTGACTAATACTCATGGTTATTGCTTTAACCATATACACTCGATAAGAGAATGAGATCCTTGAGGTTCGTCGCCTTATTTGTAATTGAAGTCTGTCTCTTTAAACATATGCATCGGTTTCTTATTGATCTCTATTCGATCGTACAAGGACAATATACCTAAATACGTCTAATACGCTATGGGCGATATTATTGATGGCGTCTTTGAATGGAATAGAATGCTGCCAATCTATTATTGTCTATTTTATATATTCCAAAGCTAATAATTAATTTATCGTAGTGACTATTATTTCTGTAGTAATACAGAATTAGTTATACTTATAAAATGAAGCCCGTGTTTATAGCTTCGGTAGATATGTCTTTCCAATTTATTGGATGCTGATAAACAAAAAGCTGTAGATATATTTTCTACATAATTTTAATAATGTTGCCAAAAGAAGATTAACTGTTTAATAAACCATATAAATTTAACATAATAGAATTAATAATAATGCACATCTCCACACATGCAAAATCAATCAGATAAAAATAATAATTAATTTTTGTATAATTCCATTTAACATAGCGTGCCTAATTATTCATAACACATTACGCGCAAAAAATGCCATTAAAGTGACAGCAGATAAACAGTGCAACTTTTAGTAAGCCATCAGAGTGGGTGCGTCGTAGGATTTGTTTCGCGGTTTTCTTGTCTTAAGCAGTGAAACGGTCGCAACTGAAACAGTCTCCGGTCGTGGTTGGAACGCGGAATGCGCCTTGAGTCATAGGAACCTGCTGACACGCAACGTCGAATACTAAGCGTTGTTTGTGACTTGTGCTATGAGCTTTCGATCTTCGTTTGTTTTGTTTTTTTTTGTTGCATTGTGAAAGAAACATTATTTGTCAGCAGTGAAGTGGTAAGCGGTTTATATTTTATCATACATATTTTTTAGTATATATGAACGTGCATAACAGATAATTATTAATTGACAACTTGCCTTACCTAATAAAATCATGTTTTTGTAAGCTTCTTTTCTTATTTTCAGAATTACAGTCTTGGTAACTTAATTAGCACATACGTTTACGTATAGGGACCTTTTTAAATTTACCTATTTAATATATATTTAGGCCTGTAAATATGACCTCACTAACGTGAAAAAGGTGCATGTCATGAATACATGAAATTATTACATTGAATTTTACAATGACAATAATGTTGCAAGGCGAAATATAATATCTAACCCATACACATGCGTAATGACTTTCTTGTACATTTATAGAACACAATCTACTGTATTAATTTTATTTATTACACTGTACAACATCGGTTTTGCCCTCTGCATATAAATATGTGATTATAATGTACTTTTTCGAAACTTTCTAAATATCATAAAAATTTTTCATCGCCACATATCATTTGCATAGTATTTTAATTTCATCTTTACTATACGTATAAATTGACTTTCATATGCAACAGTCCAATTTCTTGCACAAACACTCATATCTGTAGTGATATCTAATGCTACCAATCTAGTATTCTCTGTTTTGTGTATTCCAAGCTAATAATTAATGTATTGTCGTGCCTATTTAAGTAGAAAATATGTTAATTAAACCCTAGCAGCATTTATTATTAGCAATTCAATAATAAATCGGAAGTTGATAATAACTGAAGTAATATACATCTGTCGAATGCTGATAATCCAAAAACAGTATATTTTCTCAACTGCATATAACTCTGTAGTTCTCAATATCGCCTTTAAACGTATTATACATATTTGCATGTTTTCTTACAAAAACCAAGCACAAATAAATTTTACTACAGTGTACTTGCCAACCTAAAGGCTACTATATAAAGAACAACCTAAACGTACTGGTCTAGCTGTATGGAATTTGATCTATCTTAGACGTCAATTTGTACTCAAATTAGACACTAGAGGGTTAAAACGAGGTAATTATGGGGTTTTATCGTGGATCAAAACGATACAGCTACAGTAGAAATGTTCTTCGGATGTCTTAGAAATCTTCTGAAGAAGCTGACAGCATGATCAGCGCAACGCCAAGTCAAAGATCAAGTACGCGACAGCACCCGAAGGACATTTCTACTATGGATTACAGTCGTGAAAGCCTACACTCAACTAACGATACAGCTATTTCCTCTGAATGTGCATCTCCCACCCTTCCACAATAAACTAAGCGTGATGAAGATGTTTGTAAAGCCACTTAAGAGAGATGAACAAGCTTTTGCATAATGCTTACGGATAACATTTGGAAGAATAATCCGAAAAGTTTTTATACGTTCTCAAATACGAGAAATTGTAAATGAGTGAGAATTTCTTTATCATTCCAGAATGAGCGATATTGAAAAAAGCATGGAATACTTTCAAAACAGTTTGTACAAGCTTTCTTTGATAAAATACAAAGCTGCTAACTGAAAAACCGTTGCGAGCAATATAATTTTGTATCAAAAAACGAAGTCGAACATGTTACCGAAACTGCATTTCTTCGACTGTCTTTTGGACCTTTTCCGTGAGATTTTGGGGTAGATAAGTGATGAACATGATGAACGTTTTCATCAAAAACTAATTAGACAAGTTTAAAGACTACGTATTATTGACCACTAAATATAAAACTCTATCTGGTGAAAATGGTATGTAATGTGACAGTTTACATTTCGTTTCACCTCATTCGAAAGGCATAGAAAGTTCAGATTTGTTATTTAATATTATTAATCAAATAGAAAATATACAAAAATGTTGTTTATAAGAAAACCGTTACAATGTTCTAGAAAATTGTAATTTCTATACCGGTAAGACACTATTTCGAATTATAACACTATATTTCGTATCTCAGTTTTTCAATAAGTATCAAGTGTACAACTTAACTCATTTTCGAAGATTTTACAGTGTATTTTTCGACAAAACAACAATGAAGTAAAACTATATTATGACTACTATTATCCCGAAGCTGCTAAGTGACATTCAGAGTTTGGCTGTTATATTTGAATTACTAAAATAATTGTAAAAAATACAATAGGAAGTTCTATCTGCCAAATTCATTTGTATAGTTAGTTTTTTGTTCTATAATAATCGAGCTGATGACACAAACGTCTGTATATTTTTAAGTTATTTTATTATTTTGTGGCCTTTCAATTTACTTTGATATTGATACTTGATTAGCAAGGTTATGAGCAATATAAAGTTGCAAAAATACTTTCTTACTTTAAAATTCGGTGAAGAGTAAACAATATTCAAAGAACGAAACATTATTTAAATTTATCTTTCAGAGGACTCTTAGTACTTTCAAAAATGTGCAAACAATAGTTTAGAATACCATTTTTTCATTTTCATGGAATGTGGTATTCTATTTAATACAAATTGTCATCTGCACTAAATAGAAACCAATTCTTCAAGAGAAGAAAATGTATTTGGGATAATTTTTAAATAATTGATTAATTACAATATCTATAATATTTTAGTTTTCATATCTTTTATCAGTTTTTTCCTAAATTTTAATCGAATTGTTTAAATTTATAATAATCGATGAGCAGCAAATGTTGGGTTACATGTTTGCATTTCGTAACGCTTTTTTCAGTTATTTACGAGCCAAAATTATATACTTGGCAATACCAAAATCTTCCACATGAAACAAGCTAATATCTGACGAAAGCTAGCAATGGTTTTGCAGTAAACAAATGTTTTAAAATTTGAACTAAATTGAAAAAATGAGGCGTCGTTCCTCTAAAAAACGTACTAGTTAACATTGGTTCGTCTTGATATAGTTTAGTCCGTTTGTATCTTTTTGTAGCTTCTGAGCTATCATCGCAAGCTAGCCTATAAACTTCCAAAATTTAGTTTCCGTTGTTGAATCCCTCTGGCATTCGGAGACACTATACTATGTGTAACTAAACCCGGTCTAGGTTAAATGTCCGTAAAACACTCATCAGTATATGAACACCCTCTAGCATCTCTACTAATTTCAAGTAACCTTAATCTAGTAGTCCAATGCACAGTTACTTTCTTGCGAAAACAGTACGGAGTGCTTTTTTGGTATTTATTATGTCTGTTGTAGTTTGTGAGGTACCCTATGAAAACATGGCAAACTCTAACCCCTTGTATAATCTATATGAAAACTATTTAACTATTGCAGAACTTTCCAAAAACTCTAGTGGTAAAAGAATAAAGTGTGAAAGTATAACATTTTAAATTCAATTAGTTGAGTTCCTGATAATTTTGCAGAATATTGACAATAATTTATTTGTTGTAGGTAAACCAGCAGAAAATTATTACATATACTAATTACATATTGATACTTTCAAAAGCGATTGTATCCGCATTCTGTTTTGTATTGCACCTTTTTTAAGAAACCCAAATAGACAGGAAGTGACGAAATAATATTTAACATATTAAATTCTTTTAGTATTTATTAAGGAACTGTTTATCGACACCGTCATTTTACCGGTCTTAATTTTGTCTTCCTTTTTGCTTGGCACCTTACATTTACTTATTTACGTACGTTACCCTTTCTATTTTAATTTAAACTAATGACATTTCCAGTTACAGTTTGTAGGAATTTATTTCCGGTACAGCAGCGAACCTACTTTATGTTTGTAACACTGTTCCGCTAAGACGCAATTGCTCTAAATATTCTTCCGCGCTCACGAAAAATACATAACAATTTGAATTAGCGAGGTCCAGCGATTTTCTAGTTTCGGTACTAATTAGCACCTATTGCATATATTAGTTCTTACATATTTTATGGTTCAGATTGAGTGATATACGTATATATATATATATATATATATATATGAATGAAGAACATATGTAAATCTGTAAGAATGTAAAGCAAGACCTACATAGGAACAAGTTGTGCGGATTGCGTTAAAATATCAAAGTCATGAACGATATTTCGAGAATGTTCTAAATATGTTCACATTATTAGCTAAAGGAATCCGTTAAGTTTTACTAACTATAATGTGTGATCTATGAGTCAATCAAATAAAATTAACTATTAGAAATTTAAGTTTCGATTACACAACTTTATAAAGAAATATTGCTTTTTTTCCATGTAAAGTAGTGGTCATTGTAACAGAATGTAAACATTACAATATGTGTTCATCGTAAGTAATTTTTCATCTCCTGAGTCATCACTGACGTGTTGCATTTTGTATAATTCGATGTTGTACCTACAATAATTGCTGGCACATCTTTAACTGTTTCGTGTATGGAACTTAGAAGAAATAGATTTGTTTAATCTTCTTCCTCCAACCCATAGTAAGATATCTCCTTTTCTTCATTTCTGTATATTAAGTAATTTACCATACTATATGTTAAATAATTTAACACTAATAGGTGTCCACCTAGTGAATGGGCGAAATATAGTTTCTTTCCTAAGCAATTTAGAGACAAAGTTTTAAAATAAAAAATATCTGGAGACAAATGAAGCTATGCAGATAAGCTTTTCGTTTAAAAACATAGAGTGCTGGGGCGAAATACTATAATTTTTTGTTTTGCAAAAATAATCTGTAAAATTTCATTAACATCTGTTCGAACTTAAGGCAATTTTCTGTATTTTGCTGAACATTTACTAACATTTCGGGAACAATCCTTTGTGTAATATCTACGCGTTACACAATGCTTTAAGAAATTCGTCCAAATTTGTTTTTCATTTTCCAATTACAAAATTTCAAGATTCAATATGTTAGATTCTTTACTGCTGAAAAACTTTAACATACGATGCTTTAAGAAAATTTATTCGTTTTATGTTGTACTCTAGTGAACATACCTGCTTTTTAATTTGATGGATGATACATGTAGGAAAATGATGGTTACTTCGAGTACCTACTGGAATTCAACAAATAGAATATAACGTTTACACATTCGTTTTAATGAACATTTTTAGCTAAACAAAAGGTATCCAAAAACATAAAAATTCCCCGACATATTTGTTTTGTGAGATTTGGACCTTTATTTGCCATTTACCTTAATATTATTCAATTGTTCCAAGGTACCTATAAGAGTTAAACAAATACATGGAAGTACCTGATTTTTTATTTAATTAATAGTTGAAACTAAAAATAGCCATAAATTTTTTTTTATAGATTTTCTCAGGCTATTCAACGGATTGTACAATGGAAAATCAGTTAATGTACAGTTTGGACTACAAACACATGTTCGTCTTCGAATAACGAACGCCTGTTATTAAGGATCTTTAGGGAGGGTGAGAAAAAAATCACAGTAACTGTTTTAACATATCGCACAGATCTGCTTGAGATCGACAGAGTTAGTGATCTACGGCATTCAATGCCATTCATTGTTTCTGAAATATCCTACAGAAGAGACATTGAACTGATTCTGTAATGCTCCACAAATAAAAGAAAAACAGAATTCATCATTAAAAATATATGTATTGTTGTGTTGCAGTTTATTTAAGTTAGAAAGTGTTCCAAGTTGACATATATACTATTTCGGTTAGATTTAATTGCGAGGCGGGACAGTGTCAAGTAACTTCTTCCCTTCAATTTGCCCCAGTTTGGGTTTCACATCCTCGTCTTACACATTAAGTAAGATAGGTTGTCGTTAAGCAAAAAGAAAGAGAGTCCATTAAACAACCTGTGCTGCGATAATAAGTAAAACATAAATTCAATTTCTTCTTCTTTTACAAAACTTCCAAATTTTGAGAAATATAATTTCAGAACTTATAAAATAAAACTTATAATAATTTGTTTAATTTATATCTTAATTTGCAAATAGAAAAGAAGATCCCACTATATAAATACAAAGAAACCCTGAATATTTAACTCTATTAATTTTTTAAGAAACATTACAATCTATATGATTTAAGGAATTATATAATTTTTTGAATATTTGGAATGAATTAATCGATTCGATCATAATAGTCTGTGGTACATAGATAATCGGTTAACGAACGGTTCTTGTAACGAACATCGTCTTAAAACAGATTATATTAACGGGTTACCTGCTGTATTGACTTTTAGTAGGAGCCATGATTTTTCCATTTTCTAAATGGAGGTGCCTGCATAATATAAATGCCAGGGTCGGTCTTTCAAACTTACAGAATTCATAACATTCAAGATAACTAAATTCTTATATTCAACAGTTTGGCAATGTCGTAATTTAACAACAGTCATACTCAACCTTTTTTGATAAGGCTACAAAATATCATTCACCAGGCTTAAGCCCTACTGGGGCCATGAGCAGCGTCTAATTGTTAATTAAAATTAGTTATGCATATTCATATATACTAATGCGAAATCGCAATAAAAAAATAGAACGATTTTTTATCCTTCTTTCAGTTATGAGAACGAACTACTGGATCAAACACTGCTAATTCGTATACATTTTAAAAGTGTTTTCTAAAATTTACATCACGATCTACTGCCACAAATAAAAAAGCTGATGGGTACGGCTATCAATCAAGTGGCCGCTATAAAGCGGCTTGAAGCGCTTTTCGAGGATTGTAAACTCGACAAGCGATCTCCAGAAATCGTTCAAGTAGAACAGAAACGCAGTATAAAGTGCGATGTTCATGGCAAGAACGGATTGAAACGGGGATCACTAGGTAACTTGCATAATGTCACCGCTAGACGTGGTTCCCTCGGAAATACCAACTCCAAGTCCTCGTTGAACGTTTATCCGATGAGCGGTGTTGGCCCGCGAAGGGAATCGATGCCTGCCTTGAACTTGCAAAGTACTTATTATAGGTAAGGATCAGTATACTTGGTTGATTTATTGATTTCGATTCGAAAATAGAGAGCTTGAAAAGATGGAGAAAGGTTTATGGCGGAAACGGAATCATGCAAATTGTTTGTGTACTGCCTAGATATGTTATTAGAAAGCCAAGGATATTTGTCTACCCACGTTGGCAAATATATCTTGAAATATTGTTTAATATTGTTTGTTAAATATCTATCTTTTTGCATTCAGCAGTTAGTAGGCTGGTTTCACATAGGGTAGAGAATCAAAATTGTGTATAAGACATCAAAATCTTTCCACATGACCCTTACTTATTAGTGGTAGGTAAGGGTTTCAGAAAGTAATAGTTTTAAAATTTGAATTAGATTAGAAAAATGGGATATTGGACCATTGAAAACGTTATGGCATTGTATTAAATCAGACTATTAATACGTAAAATTTTATTTAAATAATGATGGCAAGGACTGTGGCGTAGTATGGTAAACAACACATAAGTATCGGCACCCTCCGCACCACACAAGTTTAATTTATTATATAGTAATATAATAATTAGTCCGGGACGGCCGTTTCGAGGACCATTCGTGTCCTCGAAACGGCCGTTATGTGTTGATGTGTTGTTTAAAAATTTTATTTGAACGAGAGTCTCTCTAATCGGGGCTCTGCTGCCCTCGCGTACTTACCTCAACGTAAAACGCTTAATATACTCCCAATTTCAGCATTGTGCAAAGTTACTCTACTGGATAAGATAGAAGAATGAGAACACAATGAAAACACAAGTTTTCTGTCATAAGCTCCATATTTAGCAATTTGGTTTGTGGCAAACTTACTCCTTGGGAACTTTTAAATATTCGTTTTAGTGTACATCAAATTAAGAATATTCGACATAAATATATTCAATAGAAACAAAATAGGAGCGGAAACAAAATTTATGTCTCCGTTACAAAGTATACTTATATAATCTTATCTGCAAAATGTTAAAGAACTATTTGGATATTTATATATATGGGTTGGGTTTAAGTATGTATATGTCATTTAAAGATTATCGTAAAGTTTTTTACTCGCATAGAAAAGCCCAATTATTGAAACTCTTAGTCATGTTGTTTTTACCTTCTATGTTATTTCGTTAGATACTTTTTATTACCTTAGAACGCGTAAGTAACAATTGTGTATGCGTATAAGGTATGTGTAGTAAGATTCGAGCGTTTTCTGTGCTCTCATTATTTATAAATGCATGCAGGAATATCTTGTTAATTTCAACACCCTTTTAGCATTCCTTTGTCAATAGTAGACCCACTCCATTTTTTGTCTATTTGTCGTGAACGTTTTATACTAAAATTCATCATCTGTGCTAGTTGCACAATAATCAATATTATTTTTAAAAATGGTAAGCAGGGTGAGGGTTTCGTAAAAATTATTCGAAAACGTTTAAGTAAAATTGCATGTATTTGAAATTATGTCAAACAAATTGACAGTACGTTTAACGAAGACAATTTAAAAATGAATATAAATTTTTGCTAAAGCTCCACTTAGCTCCACTAAACGCTTTAGAAACTCCTGGAATAGAAATCTCAGAAAAAAAATATCACTACACAATGTCACTGTAGTAGTGCATTATTCAAAGACTATTGCATCGTACGATTCCTGTTTCTCGTGTTTAATGCTAAAACGTAATTTATCTTGGTAACATTTCTTTCACAATAATAAAATTAGTAAAGCACTGAAGTTGGTACAATTAATGTTTTCATCTCAAAAAGACCATGTTATACAAAACTCTACAAATTAAATCGCTTTCTATAATTAACTAAATAATTCAATCGTTAGTGGTACTTGCCATTAGATTGGAATGAAGACTAAGAGATTCATATAGTTGGGGTTAGTTAACTCATTTTCCGTTAGTATAAACGGTTTCAAAGTAATTAAGATTCTATCCGTTCATGTAACGTTGGTCTTACATGTGCGATTCTTTCTGATATCACTGATGACGGCAATGGTATAAAGGTATGAAAAATTTCCTGAAACATTCGTCCATAGTAGCAAAAATTTCATTACCTTTTTCTTTTTCTGTACATATATATGCATTTTTTAGAATTTCAACCAAGATTGAAGTATCACGCTGGGGAATGCTATCCAAAATTATATTTTATAGGTTAAAGTAGCTATCCAACGTATCTTCTAGATTAGAGAGTAATCATGTGTTTAGTAATTTTAATCGAATATATCTTTAACACACTCTTGGAAAAATATATCGTCGGGAAATTAGCGTATAATACCCAATAAATTTTTGTTTTTAATTTTGTTTTCGAACAGAACAGCCGTTTCGTTTCATCAACATCCAATTCTTTGATTAGACAAATTTGTGAAAACAAATTATTTAGAAGCTATTAAAACAAATAAATATAAAACCAAAGCACATAATTATTACTATATAGCAGCCTTAAGCAAATACCGGTTCTGCTCCTAATTCTTGATAATTTTACTGTTGAACTCTGGCTTTGCCTTAATTCATGAAATAGTTTCCTAGCCTTTAAGATAACTTTCATACCTTTAAGAAAAAACGGGATCTTGATGTAAAGAATGTTGGAATAATGAATTTTTTGATTGACTTTTGGGCAATCCTATTTTTCTTTTGCATATTTCATCAATAACTTCCTTTTCATTTTCCTTTTGCAGTGTAACTTTGGCTAATTTTCTTGTTGTACCTTTTATACATTTCTAGTCGTTTTAAAAATCTAAATTCGTTGAGTAGAGCTTGGACAGCATTAGTGAAGAAAAATCAGACGTCGATTTTTTCTTTATTATTCACACCTTTTTAAATAAAAATATTTTTAAGCAGTAGATGGTCTTTGTCATCGTGCTAGATGATAAAATTCGGGTTGCGTAAACTTTATGTGCGTTCTCTTGTCTCTCTCTCTTCTTTTGAAATCTGTCCAGACTGAGCGGAAATTTCCAATTCTTCAAAAGCAGCTGCTAGAATGATTTCATTGTTACGATGTTTGCAAGCTAAGATTAGAACATCCTTATTTAACCTTTGTTCCAGAAGCATATAGGCGTCATTCGACCGGTCAGAATTGGAAGCTATTGTATGAAAGGCAAAGGCCAGCATTTTTTCTCGAAGGACCGCTCCTGTAAAGCCTCGTAAACAGCTGGGGCTACCTTGTCGCTTTTTGAAGAAGGTAGTTTAAGGATACTATGTAACTGTTCAAACGGCTGAGAAGTTCTTCTTTTTCACATAAATCGGGTAAAATTCTCCAATCCCAGAAGTCACAACCAATTTTATGTCTTTGCTAGGAAATTCAGCATGAAACTCCTTCGCAGTTTACGACATTCTTCTCTACTCCTTTTGATTGAAGAACGGTTTATAACAGACATTCGGATTTAGACCAAAACTGTCTACACAAACACTTAACATGCTAACTGTATTCTCATTACTAATAATTTATTTAATTCATCATTTAGTCTTTGTATTAAGATATTTCTTTTTGTTTGATCTGTGCGGCATTCTTTAAGATTTCAATCTTCGTTGTGAACCTCGTCATCAATCTTGAAAAAAAAAAACACAGTTATAATAACGTTAATCAAATAAAAATAGAAATATGCTTAGTTTTTTCAATGTTTTTACTTTCTTGACGGTTCTTGTTGGAGTCGATCCGTTTCTCTCTTGTCTTTGAAAAATCTTGTCAGTTCCCGGCATATATCCGACGCGTCCTTTCCTCTTTCAAATCTTAAAAACAGTTTTTTTTATCGTAATGTAGTTCATTACATCTTCAAACTCATTTGCTTTCATCTCTTATAATTGTGTTTATGCTTTTACTCCTTTCTAAAATCCTTGAACAATCACCATACCATTTCTTTAATTTCCTGGTGTAATTGAAGTGATTTTGAGTTAGTATTCTGGCCAAAAAATGATACAAACGCAGCACTTTCATTCAAATTCATTTTAACATAAACAGTTCCTTTTTGAAAGTAGTTTACAGCCGGTTATTTTATTGTTCGTTGCGCCCATAAAATAAATTTCAAAATGCTGCACTTCGAAAGAAAAGAAAAGGAAAACAAAGGACTAAAATAAAAACACTTTAAGAAAAAAACTACTTCCAGTTTATGAATATTGTACAAGTGAAATAAAAATATTACCAATAATTCACAAAGTAACCAAAATATTAGAGCAACCAACATTTCAACGTTATCGCTGCACGTGTTAACATAGCTGAATCCACCTGGAAATTCACAAGTGATTTATATAAGATTAAAGGGTTTTTTTTTTTTGAAAATAGAATAAAAGAAATGTTAACCTAAGAATAAATCCCCTCTAATGCATATAATAGTCGATTCTCAATTACTATAGCTCTAAAGTTTTTGGTGTTTTAAGCACTTGGATATAGACTAACTACATTTTCAACTTTCTTAATGGCAAATATCAACGCAAACTAGCATGCTATTGAATGCTAAAACGTTTCAAACAATCCGCATATCTTTTATTGTAGATTATATTTATATAAAGTAAATAGATTTAATAGTAGAATAAATTGTAATCTAGTAACATGAAGAAGTTAGTTTATAACTGCTAAGTGATGACTCCAGTACTTATTATAATTTGTGGTAAATTGCAATTGCGATATAATTCTTTTTGCAATTATTTCTTCGTGTAACTGCATTCTTATCTCGATTTAATTCATTTAATTCTCCTTAATTAACAATTAATGAACAATAAATCAACCAACTGTATACTGTACATTGCGATGTAGACGACGAGAGTCGCTGGGACTGCCGCATACTACGGCAAAGAAGGATATGGAGCACCCTAGTAATTTTCCGTCCACACTGCGAAAAACTGAAATCGGCGCGTCTACCGGGTCTCTTAAACGAGATCTGTGCTTCGGTTCCTGGAATGTCCGAAGGGACTCCCTCGGCGGTTCTACAAATTCACTGCGCAGAGATAGCAGCAACCAGCAACTTTTCAACACTAGTAAACGAACGACGAGAAGATTTTCGACCGATTCCCTCGATACGCATAGGAATTCTTGGGATCCCAACAGGCGTGGTAGCTCCGGTAGCAGTTGCAGTTGGGACTCTCCACTTATCGACGATTTATCAAAGGTATCTGTATTAATCTTTAAGTAGTGCGGTGAATCTGGCGTACGCAACTAATGCGGTGGACATCCCTGCGATTCTACTACTTATTTCATTTAAAACTGCTCTTAAACTAATAAGATGAGAACATAAGCGATCTTAAAACCCAGAGGAATTAATTTTTGAAATTATTTTGGTGTATAAAGCTCTATCTTTTGTTTCACCTTATTGGATAATTCTTGAAATAAAATGGGTATTCTGGGGCCTTCCTTCAGTGACATCTACATATCTTTCTTCGCCGTCTATGGTAATAAGTATAACGTTTTGAGTGAGATGAGAATCTCCTGCATGTTGATTTACAAAACAAAAAGGAATTAGATGAATTTACAAGCTAGTTTATTTCCCTTCTTTTAGATCAGAAATAAATAATAATTTAATTACCGTTTCTAATCGTAATTTAAAAATTTATCAATTATGCCTATCATAGTATTTAAATAGGCAGTTAGAGAACCTGCCGAGTACAAATTTATCGCATCACCGCGTAATTTTGTTTCGCAGCAGAAGTCTAAAAACGGAAGATGCGCATTTTTTTTTAATGGTAATTTGCAAAACGGCCAGGTGACGCATATCTCGTTCTCTAAAGCGCCCACTTATGTACACGTAAGATTGCTGCTGCCTTTTCTGGTAAGGTCGTCCGTGTGTATCATGAATTCATTTATTCAAATAAAATATTGGGTGTTTATTTATTGTATTGCCTTAAAAACGATGGAAATTTTTTTCTGCGTTTATTTAATTGGACGTCGGACATAGAGGTTTTGTTTGTTTAATATTAATCCATTTACCGTCTTGAACGGTAGAAAATCTAAATTCATATACAATAATGAATATATTACTAAAATTGCATACATTTCTATAGAACAATTTGTATTGTAAATTAGAGATATATAAAGATAACAAACAGAATGCTTGCGTGTATTTTTGTTTATTGTCTATATTTATATCTGATTTTTTTTATCATTGCTTTAGAGTTAAGACCTAGGCAACTAAATGAATATTATTCTTATTATTATTTTTACTATCTAACAAGCAAACAAATACACTTAGTTTATATGGGGTAAAGAGGTTAGCAGTAGCAAGTACAATTGTATCTTTAAGCTTTCCATATAAATTGTAACTAAAGTATATAAGATGTTACAAAAAGTAGGACATATACAGTGAAACACCACTGTAGATCTGTAAATGTGTAAATCTGTAGATGTGTAAAAATATATTTTTGAAACCAATTTTTTTAGATAAACAACGAATCAAAAAGTCTACTATATAACATTATTGGAAATTTTATTATTAAAAATCTGACCACACTACTAAATTCAGAAGGTCCTAAAAAGGTTTCAACCAAAATTTAATTTATTTATTGATGAAAATTTTGTGAAAGAACCATTTTTAATATTTTACCGTGCGTTGTTTCATAAATCTCCCTGACATCTATGGACCAAGATTGATCAATATGTATAAAAGGAAAAACTACAAATTAACTTCTTATTTTTTGAAGATCCAACTATAATTAATAAAGCAAATACCAAATTTCAAGTTTTATAGAAATAAGCAGTACCTACTAACTATATTGGTTTTTAAAGTAATCTCCTTTTACTACGTTTTTGTGTAAGTATCTTAAAAAAAAGTTTTACTTATTCATAATAATTGTTGCTTCCTCTAAAATATATGTGCAACTTCAGTAAAATTCAAAATAGACTATGACATGGATATTAATAATTTATAAAGGAAGTGAAACGCATCCAGTGACATCGATAGTTACTGTATAATTGTTCATCAACTTTATTAATAGTTAAATGATCGCAAACTAGGTTTGATAATTGTTGAAATAAATCTAAACAAGAAATTGCCATAAAAAAGTCGATGGTTGTTCAATTATCGTTACTAGAAGAAATTAAAATTGCAGGTCTTTCTGGAGACAACTGTCGGAGTACAGAGGAAGAAACTGGAATATTTAATGGTAGACCCCCATTATAATATTAAAGTAATAGCGCGGTTCAAAAAAATTGAGAAAATATTTAATAAAACTGGAGCAGTAACTAAGAAATAATGTACTTTAGAAATATTCTAGATGCTAAGAATAGTTGGCTTAGATCTCGAAGTAAGTTAAGAGAAACAAAAGAAAGAACAAAATAAAACCAACATTTCTACATAATCTAGAAGGAAAAATGCATAGAATTTTTTTGTGGATTCAAGGCGAGTGTCTCAACGCACAGATATTTTTTAAATATTTTATCCAGTGATTAAACTACTTTCATAACAAATGGCGTCGTAATCATCACACAGTATTTGATATTGGACCACTATATGCCTAAACTGGGTGATTAACTGCAAATGGCAGTATTAGGAAAAGCGAACGTTTGATGCGGACGAATAGGTCCCTTTATTTTTGAGGAGAATATAAATTCCGAGATTTTTGAAATTTCTAAGAAGCAGATTTATCGGACGCAATCTCTTTCAGGAAAAAAGAAATTTACATATTCAATTAAGGGGTTGTTCCTTGCATAGCGAAACGATGACTAAATGAAAATATTTCAAATAGCGAGATACATATATCAAAGTCCCGAATTAATTGAATAACAATCTAGATCGCGTCATCTGACGATACTAGATTTTTTCTATAGTTGCTATAGTTCAAAATGTTTATAGAACCCGTACAAAGAATCAAGCAGAACTTCGTGCAAAAATACAAACTGTTGGGTAAGTTACACCTCAATAATTAAGAAATGCCTTAATAGACATTCAGAAGTCATATGATCAATGTATTGAAGGAAACGGAAGATTACGTTACAAATTTAAAAAAAAAGACATTTATTTAAATTTGAACATTGGACTGTGCCTTAACTTTCACTTGTTAATTTTTACGAGTATATAATGTTTTTCGTTTTTTTTTTTTGTGGTATTTCAGTTAATTTTAGTTGTTCTCTTATAGAAATTTTGAACTATCTTGGTCAATAGTGTAATGTGATATGCATGCTGCATGATATTAATTAGAAATAGAACTCCTTCATTAACTACCCAGAGAAATATTTAGTGGGTTGTTTACCTTCTTAAAAATTTGAACGAGATTTTATCAAATTTCCCTTAATGAGTAACCCAACCTACGCAATTATGCAGGCGCTACTTGAAATAATTGGTGAAAATTTATGTTGCTATTGTTTGCGCGCAAAGCAGAAAATGCGATATAATCTACATTTATCCTTAAAGGCCATTATAAATGGTTGTCATAAAACAAAATTGATGAATTATTCTTTGTTTCGCAATTTTATTACTTTTGAAGTTGCAAAAGAAATAAATTACACAGTAGATAGACTCGAGTTAGCCATGCAGCGCTCTCTACTGATTGTAAGATACACTGAAGTCGCACCTGTTGTGCATTGTAGGAACTTACGGTTTACTTGTTTCGTTGATCTCACAGCAGGTAGAGCTAGAAGTATATGAACCTCCATTTCATTTGTTCGCAATTCATATGAAATCTGTTTAATTTGTTGTTGGTTTTGAAGCTCTTGGGCTTTATATTGTACAAAATTACAAGTGTAGAAACATAAAATGGTGAATGAAATTTATTTTCAAAATCAAATCATTATTCGATAAATAGTATGTGGCCACAGCAGTACATAATTCTGAATTATACTGTTGACAGAGTTAATACACTCGAAATGAATATAAAATACAAAATATACTCCTTACTAGTATTTTAAATAACAAATGCCGCTGTAACTGCAGTTACCTACAAAATACAGTGCTATAAAGTATTTAAAGAATATTGTAGTAACTTTTTGTTAGTTGTAATAGGGAAAAAGCCTTACGTTTGCTTTTATACTAATATAAATAAAATATATTAATGCTAAATAAAACAAACAACACTAAAGTATCGACAACCTCCGCACTACACATTAATCCGAGACAGCCGTTTCGAGGATAGGAATGATCCCCATTCTCAACCGGTGACCGAATGAGAATGGGGATCATCCGTACCCTCGAAACGGCCGTCCTGGATTGATTAATTAAACTTGTATGGTGCGGAGGTTGCCGATACATTTGTGTTGTTTGCCATCCTACGGCACAGTCCTTGCTAACATTACTGAAGATGACCAAGGCAGGTGAATTTATTACTTTTTGCAGCAACTAGACAGACTCGTGTCTATTCGTCTCATAAGCCAGGGTTAGTGTTGCTTACTGGTTTGTCTAGTCGCTGCAAAAAAGTAATAATTTCACCTGCCTTTGTCATTTCCCATCATTACTAAATAAAATGCTATTATATCCTGGTATGTGTTGTGTATAAACCCCGCAAGTGAAAATAGTCTTTCTATTGGTGCTGATCAACATATACTTGTATTATAGCAAATAAAGGCCTTTTTTACAACAGGATAATTATTTAGTAAGCTCAGTTACTGCTATCATTTAAGTAGTTAGTAAATTCCAGTTCCAACTTAGAATCGCAGCCAGTTCTTTTTGGTTTTGGAAAATTACAGAATACTGCTACCTAAGTCCTCGTTTGTTACATGTTGTTCAACTGCTTGTATGCATAAATTTTGTAGTCGTTTTCGTTCATAATTTTCAATTTCCGGAAGGCATTTCATTTTAAATGTAGAGTGAAAATTTGAGGCTAAAAATGCTTCATTGACCTCAGATGATAGCTGAAAATACCTTAATTACCTGCTTTGTAGTTCGATTACTAAACTTACTTAACTTAGATATTAATGATCTTAATAAATTTGTAATAAATTTATTAAGATCAGATCTAGCATATACTAACATCCATCGCCGAATACAGAACGGTTTTTCTTTGATTTCGCCGTCATAATTTAATTTAATCAATGGAATAAAAATTCCATTAGTGGTCGATATGATTCGAACCTACGACTTCCGTTTGCCGAATGGGCGCTCTACCAATTACACCACAGAGCATCTTGTAAGTTAAGTGGTGTAGTGGTAGCGCGCCCGTCCGGCAAACGAGAGTCGTTGATTCGATACCGATCGACCGGCGTCTGATGAAATGTTGGTTAAGATTTGTTTTTACCGTTAGCAATACCAATGAATTTTTTCGTAATTGTGTTTCAATATTAATTCTTATGCATTATTACCTCAACAGGTATACATGATGCGCGCAAAAAAAATCACTGCGAACTGAGCAATCATATCGCTCAGGTCTATGAAGCAACATATTCCATTTCCGATTTATTTGTCAAATTAAAACCTTCTTCATATACTTGTGCTCTCAAAATCTACTACTTTCTGACAAGAATCTATCCAGCAACAGAAATGCTGAAAATATTATCCGCTCAAGCAATACGTAAAGGAGACAGGCGCGAATTTCTTATAAATTAATTGATTGGCTATCTATGCAAGAATTGCGGTTTTGTCACTGGAGAGGCGATGTTGAGTGCAGTTTGTCATTAACAATGTGTTTGGTGGACAGTTCGCATCACATCTAACTTCTAGCTCAAAGTACACAGATATTTCCTTGTAGAAGTTTTCTTTTCGTCTATCATTTTTTAAAGTTTAATATATTTTCAAATTTTATAGTATATTCGATTTTCGTTTAATACCTTCCGGTTTCGCATTCTTTCGTTTTATTCTAGTAGCTTTCAATTTATTATTTCCCAATAATGCCAAGAATCTCAAGCATTGTCCTAGAATATGGCTTCATAGCAGTTAACAAAAATGAAGTATTTTGCCATTGCCGGTCACTATTTGTTTTGTGAAATTACAGCATCTAAAAGCTACGAGGTACATATATTGAATACCAAAACAATTTCTCATGAAGAATTTGTACGGAGCGTTTCTTAGTGCTAATATCTCATTAAATAAATTACGGGATCCACTTGTCTGTGGGTTCCTGAAGAAATATACCGAACAATATATTACCTATCCTTCAACAATACGTATGTACCTAAGCAATTCGATAAAACGATAAATAAAATCGGGTCAAAACTAGAAAAAAATTATCTCTGCATAAGCGCAAATAAAATGGCAGACATTAAAGGAAGGTGCGCTGTTAATGTAATGGTTGTCACATTACACTTAGAAAATCTTCCAATATTATTTTTAGAAAACTTTCTTTTTACCACACACGAAATTTTGAATCACGAGATCCTGAGATCCGTCAGAAAGAAACTGTTATAACTGTTAATATTAATGCACATTTTTTTTTTGCGCCACACAATGACCATAAAATGATAGCGTATGGAAAATTTCAAAATCCGAGGCGGCGGGACTAGGAACATGCACCCTAGTAGTGCGTAGGTTACAAAATTAAAGGAATAATACTTTTGTAACTATAAGATTCACATGAATGGTTATTACATTTACAATTATTTGTAAAACTCTGCTGTTTATGCAGATCAAGCGAAGGTAGTCATATTGATTACCTACAATACCTACATAAACTTTCCCCAGTTTGGAAGTATAACATACTTTTCATGCACATAGCTTCCGTAAAACTGTTGCAATTAATACAGAATTACGAAAGAGAAATAATCAAAACAACACCTGTACCGATTTTGGATATTGCAATTCGTAATAGTCACAGTAAAATAGGTTTGTAAAGCACTTTATAGGTAACAATAGACATTTGCGTACGGCTCAAACTAAATACCACTCACTTTACCCCGAAAACATGATGTTGTTACTACTGTCGGTAAACATCGTTTCGTTTTGTGATAAATGCTTAATATGCTAGCCACTAAGTACTGCTGCTTCCATTCGATTGGTAAATATGAGTTATATAATGTAAATTTGAAGTGAAAGTTGCCTTTTTCAAGAAATACATATTTTTCGAACACAATACGACTTGATTAATCCGGCAAAGTATTAACGCGGTGATCATGAAGCGATTCGTGCATACAAATATTGTCTTTGTTTTTAGTGTAGACGGATTTAGTAGTTCTTACTAGTCTATAAGTATTATCGTATATTTTGCATAACATACGCCCAACAAGTATAATGTGTAATATTTTCGCACAATTAAATATTTGTTAATCATTGAAAGTTTAAAACAATTCGTAGGAACCGTGAATTTTTGAATCGTCATTGTGCTAGTGTAAATGAAAGTGTATTCTTTTAGTCGACAGAATATTCACGTGTGAAAGAAAAACATCTTCGGAATCGGCAAATGAGACGTGCGGTAATTCTTACGTATTACTTTTGTTATTTGTTTAAAATATAACGTGGTGCTGTATTGTGTGTTAGTTTATCCAGTTGCATAACAAATTGTGTGACCAAGAACCATACTTGATCGTTGTAATAATATTTTGTTAGCAATGATCGAGCTTTTTTCTGGTAATATATAATATTTGCGAATGTTATCCCCAATTAATTTTTAATAATGTGCTCCCTTCCACGAGGATTACTGGAAAAGAAACGTCTGCCAGTTCCTAAGCTTGGTGATTTTTGGTGTTCTTGCATTAGGAGAAAAGACAATCCACCAAATAGTAACAACATCGAAGTTGCCATATCGGAAGATTCTATATCATGTTTTGAAATGGTATGTGTTTATGTTACACAAATTAAAACATACATATACTAGCTTACTTTACAGAAATTGAATGATCAATGCTTTCAGCTTTAAATTTATCTTTGGGGACTTCTGAGTATACATTAAACGTATTTTCAGCATAGTGAACTCCCCAGAAATTATTTCTTGTCTTATGATGGACAAAGAATTTAAAATAATTATTATTTGCACATCAAATATTGTTACAATTCTTTAGACTACATAATAGCGGTCCGTGAGTCATTAATTGCTTATTTCCCACAGTTCATGTTTTCAATTTCAATGTGTCGATTAGTGTTCATTTTTGAAAGTAATAGTTAGAAATACAAACAAGTAAAATAACTTAGCAACATTAAAAATCAATAACTATTGCACTTGTAAGTTTTCAATAAAATAGGAGTAGTTTGACAAGGATATAAGATTGTGTCGACAAATTATTGACAATGTTCAGAAAATATTGCCAACCATTCTGCTTGGCTTGTTTCTTTTAATTCAGCGGCAGTTTTCGGTTTAACCTCAAGAACGCTTTTTTTTAATGTCTACTTACAAGTTTTCAACAGAGTTCAATAACGTCATGCATAAGGATCAAAGAGCGTATTGTCTTCTGTGTACTGCAATTGTGCTGATCCATGATGCCATCAATTTTGTAAACAAGGCTAACACTATAATCCCTATGTAGTTACTTTTACACTCTCATGAAATAATAAATTATAGCAGCAAAAATAAAAATACATCACTGAAGCTAATCAAAAAATCATACCAGTTTATTGCTCTATGTTAGATATCATTATATGAAGTGATACTAAACCGGACTCTATATCTCTAAACATTTGAAAATTTAAATTGGATGCCTTGAATGTTTTGTACTATTTTACTAGTTGTAAGCTACATTATATATTTTACTGATTAAAATACGTTCAAAAACAAAAACCTGCTGAAAAAATAAACATATTTTGTCAAATTTAGAATGCTTCAATCAATAATAATAACAAGGACTTCGTTCAATTCCGGTAGAAATCCGCGACGAAAAATTTTCTTTTCACAAAATATCGAAATGTATCAGTAGAGTTTTTAAGGAACAAAATATGGAAATGCATTTCACCTCGCGAATCGCACTCAGAAGGTACGAAAGAAAGAACAGGAGTTTATAAAATTGCGTGCGGCAACTGTGGTAAGGCTATATTGGACAAACGAGACAGCCAAAAGGCAACAGTTTCAAAGAACACATACGACATTACTGCTACGGGCGAACTGAATCGTCAAGTGTAAACACAACGCTAAAACGAAACTGGGAATATTATTGAATAGAATAGAAAATCTCAACTTAATTAAAAATATAACTTCACGTGGTGTCCGGCGCCTCTAGTGTTTACTTATACTACTTACGCATTCCTTGTTTTTGGCTGAAACTAGTAACTCTAGAACTAATTAGTAACCATATATTTCATTTTATTAATTATTGTCTTCACTGAAGGTCACTAAAGATTAATAATACCCAATGATTCCCCTATTCTACTGTATGTTCATCAGCATTCCTTTGTGTCGTTAGTACTCAGCCTGCGGTTTCCGTGCGCTTCACGAAATTAGCAGAGACTAGACAGACTCGTGTTTTGTCGAATCTCGGGGAAACCAGTAGGCAATACGAACCCATTCTATTGAGACGAATAAACACGAATCTGTTTAGTCTCTGCTAGCTTGGTGAGGAGCATCTCGTTTCTGCAGGCTTAGTACTTAATCTTACATAGAAAATTACGACGTAAGCAACAGTATTATAAATGCTTCCCACATTGACAGATCGTAAGTCAATGTGAGAAATGCAAATTTGTGTCGTTATTACTATTCTGTAATTATAATTATGCAATTGTTTAACATGCCATACTTTTATTAAGCATAAATCATAGCTACCTACGAGAGTATGTTGCACTTGGTAATATTGTAGTAATTTCATGTTTAATATTATATAACTTTGTAACGTAGTGTGCTTTCACTTATTAATTGGCACTATGTATAACTGTACTGTAAAATGAATTGCGTAACTGGCATGATTTCAATAAACGGAGAAATATAGATCACTAACAAGACAATTATTAGATGAAATATCTAAATACATTGCTTCAAAATCTATTCTACGTAAAAGTAGTAATTAGCAACTTCAAAATTCTAAACACTCGCCCAAGTTTAATCGAAATGCGCCTGTACTTAAATAAGTTAATCACAAAATATAATAACAGAACTATTTCAAATTGTGTATACACATAGATGCGTTTTTACATTTAATTCTATATATTAGTTGCCTTAATAAGTTGATTATGTTACTCTGAATTTTTCCCCAAATAACCCTTCATATGTACACTACCGTCCATATTAGTTCGGACACTTAGTAAAATGTAAACTCTACTAAAAGATAATATAATTACGTTCATATATAAATAACATATTTCTATTAGGTCCTTTATGAAGTTTATAACCAATTGTACAGCCAAACTTCCAAGAATATCGATTAGAGAATGCTTAAAAACCTATTATATTTTATGACACAATATAGTAATTTTCAGAATAATCCTCATCGACACAAATAGGATTATTTTTGGGACAATACTGCCGGTAATAAATTTACAATCTTTTTGTGTGAACCTGATTAAAGTTATTAAAATGCCGAGGAAAACCGACAAGTTTAGAAAAGCGCTCTGTAATTGTTGCTTTTCATCAAGAAGGTTATTCATTGCGTCAAATTTCCGAAAAAATACAAGTTAATAAATCGACTGTTAGTGATATCATTCGAAAACATCAACGCACGGGCAGTTTAAGAGGTCGGGCACGTTCAGGTCGTAAGAGAACAACAACTCACACCAACAATGAGCATATAAAATTGCTGAGCAAGCGAAATAGGAGACTGACAGCACCAGAAATCGCCGCCAAAATGAAACGTGACCGTGCAAGAAAAATTTCTGTTACTACAGTGAAAAGAAGATTAAAAGCTGCAACTCTTCACGGCCACATTGCAACAAAAAAAAACCCTACTTCGACGGGGAAACAGGCAAAAACAGCTACAGTGGGCAGAAAAAACATAGCAATTGGACAAGGCGCGTTTTTGTAAGAAGAGCGAAAGGCGAAAGAATGTTGCAGGATTGTGCAGTGCCAACTGTCAAGCAAGGAAGAAATTCTGTGCTTACTTGGGGTTGTTTTTCCTACGCCGGTACAGGAGACTTGAAGCGAATCGAAGGTATTTTGCGAAAAGAAGGTTATTTAGAAATACCGCAAGAAAATGCAATACCATCGGGGTAACGTCTAATCGGCGAAAATTTGTATTCATGCAGGACAACGACCCCAAACACTCAGCAGTGATATGTAAAAATTTCTTAAATGAAGAACAAGATAATGGCAATTTACAAATAATGACATGGCCGCCGCAAAGCCCCGATCTAAGCCCCATCCAGCTGTTATGGGATGAATTGGACAGGAGGATCCGAAAAGTATGTCCTACCTCCGTAGGCTACCTGTGGAACATTTTACAAGAGGAATGGACCAATATGCCAAATACAGTCCTTGAAAAACTAGTGGAGCGGATGCCTCGGGTTATGAAAGCTGTTCTTGGCGCAAAAGGGAATTTCTTTGATTTCGTTAGAATTACTTTTTTTTACTTTTATACTTTAATTTTAATCGCTATTAATAAAATGCAATAAAAATTTTAAGTTTTGGAAAAATGAGTTTGAATATTTTCTCGTTTTTTTTTTAATTTATTTGCGTGTCCGAACTAATATGGACGGTAGTGTATATATGAAATTTGTTTCATATTGTTTTTAAATTCGTTCTATGCAGAAATAAATGAATATTAAAAGCTTTTCGTAAGAGTAAGTATGATTTCATAAAGGTATTCTTACTTATTATTCCAATTACTACAGCGGATACCTAATAGAGTGAACCCACGTGGATTAAAAACAAGAAGGAAAATATTCAACGTAAGGTAGTCCTTCGGCAAACTAAACACGCACATTTTGCCAATATCTTGCGGAATTCTTGTACCGGAATCAGAGGTATATATGGAACGAAGAACATCGAACATATGTCGTATATGGTACAAGGTTTATACTTAAAGCATATGGTTAATTGCTTTAGCAGTTGATATATTGTCACAATTTCACAGGTTTCTACTCGTAATCTATTTGCGTTCATAAATGTTTTATAGGCATGCATTCTATTCACCAAAATTGAAGTCTCGCTAATTAAGTATGTAAATGTTATGAGTGAGTCAACGGGTGCATTTTATTGTGTTTGCGTTGGTTAATTTGTACACTCGATTTTATTTCCATTATACAGTGTGTCTCCAGTTTACAAGAAGTACATAGTTTACTGTGTCATTTTTTGTTAATATTTTGCTGGTTTCGATTTAATTCTCGAATTGCTTCTTCATACTTAATTCCATCATCCGCATTTAAATTACCTGTGATTGCTTTAACTCTCATCTGTGATGTTAAATGATATTAAAGGCTCCTTGTTTTACTCTTTCTTTGGGTAATTGCTCTAACAGAACTTTAAAGGTTTCAATGTTTCTTTCTTTACTTTCAATATGTTGATTAAATATTCTGGATAATTTTTGGTTGAGTTCAATACTCTTTTACCGTATTGCTCACTTAAATTATAAAATGCATGTATTGCCTGTATAATGGTTCTATGCTTAATAATTCATAGTTTTACTGCTAATAACCCAACATTATTGATTATATGATATATCTGCCCATTGGTTGCTACCATAAAAGTAATTAATATTAGAAGTATTTCTTTCTTCATCTGGTTTTCTTTGTTGTTCGAATCCTGAATCGTTGATTTCTTGGACGTTCATTTCTTCGATTTCTGTTGAATCTTGGTTCCCTTAATTCTCCTTGGAGACAATTTGAGAACCCCTGTCGAAGCCAATTTTAGGTTTCGGATAACCTCGACGATAATTCTGCCGTTACTCCTCGATCGGCGAGTTACAGGTTTTTGAAGTATTTTTCTCTGAGTGTTGAAACACACCACAGCACAAGAAGCACCAGAAATTTCACTTGTTAATTACTTCTGGTAATCCTTTTCCAACTATGCGGAGTTGAATATCCTGTTGACTGCGCTAGTTACAAAGTCACAGCCGACAACAAAGTTTTTAAAAAGAATTTTATTTCAAATTACAATTTCAATGTTGAAGGCTGTTGGGATATGTTCGCTTAGGTATTCGTGGAATCATACTTGTTTTTGTTCTAAACGGTTTATTAGAACTGTGCACCACGAGAGTTGTATCACGATTCCCTTGCATTTGCGTTACATTCATGCCTACATAATTTACAAAGATTGCAAATAAGTAGGTCATTTACAAAGAATTGATAAAGAAAACGAAGCTCTGCCTTTTGAAGCAACATTCGAACCTACTCGTGAAAATGAAGACGAAGAGAGCGGATAAATAGTTACTTATGTCACAAGGTACAAAGTGCAGTTTTCCGGTCGAGGATGTTATTTACGTATTTTACGTATTTTAGATCAAATGACTGAGTTGGCCCTTCGGTTTTTCCTCGTCTTATCCATTTGTCAAAGGAAGTATTTTTAAGAAATACTCGAACATGAATACCAAAATTCCTGTGTGAGGAATTCCTATTGAAATCAAATTTGTCGTTAAAACGAGTTTACCAAAAGTGATAGCAAATGGTCACGTAAAAACTCCAAACATCTACCGACAGCTTTCTTCGAAGAAGTAAGAACCTAGAAGACCTTCTATCGTTTCCTCCGAAATATTTACCTTGCCTTGACGCTACCTGTGCGATTGTTAATAGTAATAAAACTTTACTCGTTGAAAGAATCCAAGGGGATATCAGAATCAATGGTCAAATACAAAAGGAAAACAAAATTCAAGCCAATAAGAAAGGAAGAAATTCTATTTTTTTAAATTATGGTGCGATAAGGGAATATTAAGTAAGCTAAATAAGAGGTTATGAAAAACATTTTCTTTGCATTTATAAAAATTCTTTAAGTTTGGATGAATACAGTCATTGCTCAATTAAATATAATAGAGTTTACTTTATGTCTACCTGCAAGATGAAATTTATAATGTCGAGAAGATACGGATTGCATACGAAATGTACATACGGAATTAAAATAAAGTAGTTGTGGAGAAAACATTTTTGGAAGTTGTTTTAAACCTGTTATCGTCACTTGCTTCATAAGCCCTTAACATATTAGCAATTTAATTTGGTAGATTTATCAACGCACTCGCAACGGTTGCCAAAACGTCAGAGTTTAGTACTGAGGAGATAAAACGTGCTTTGTTTAAACAAGGACTACACATACAAAATAGCAAAAGTTGTTAATAAATCATACTGTACTGCAAATAAATGCAAACAAACAAAAAGTACGCTAATCAAACAACGCTGTGGGTGAAAACACATTTTTGGGAGCTCGTCAAGAATGAATGATTACAAAAAAAAATCCGTGAACAAGAACTAAGTGCACAAAGCATTGCAACCCATTCAGAAAAAATAGCAGAGAAGAAAGTTAATTTAAAAACAGACATAGAAAACTGTTAAGAGCGGCTAATTTCCACATACATGTAGCAATAAAGAAGACGTTCAGTGAAGCCAACTAAGACCTAAGGGTTAAATTTTTCAAGGATATATATAGAATTTTGAGAAACTGTTTTATTTGTATACGAAAGCAAATGTAATCTGTTCAGTTCAAATGACCATAGAATAGTATAGCGTAAACCCAATGCATTAAAGAAATTGATCCGTACAATGAAGCATGGAAAGGGTCATGTTATGATTTGGGGTATAGGTCTTTATCGACGGCATCTTAAATGCCAAGCGATATCTTAAGATATTTCGCGAAATGCGAGAAAATTGGAGCTGGAAGGAAATTATGTATTTTAGTGTAAAAGGATTGTGACCGAATCGTATTGGATTTTATACAAAGTGCCTAATATACTCCCTTACCCATCCTAAAACCCGAATATTAATTCGATAGGAATTTCTGGCACGTATTAAACATTGCTTTCATATATCAAATTACCTGTCAAGAAGCTCTGAAACAACATCTAAAAGCTTTGATCAATATATCGTCAGGAGCTACTCGGAAGATAGTGGTCTAAAATGCTGAAAGCTGTGTTGGGTATCCATTGCATGTCCACAAAATATTCAAATTGGGGCTGTGTATATAATTCATTTTTTATGAACCTATACTTAATTGAGTTATATTTTTTCTTCGAAAATAAATGTTTTAGTACATGGATAGTTTTATAGTTATGTGTAGTGCGACCATCTTAAATTTCTTTTTTTATTTATTGCAAATTCTAATAAATGCTTAGGTGAGCAAATAATTCATTGAGTCACTGTACATTAACATTTCTCAAATAACCTTTACAGTTCTTTACTGCTGAATGTATTTGTAGCAATGGGATACCGTATCATTGAATAAAATCACTGGCTAAATATGTAAGTAACAGATGTTATATGCAACAACTACTAGGTTATTCTGAGAACTCCATTTTCCATTTTTAAATGAAGAAATCTATGTATATGATGCTACAACGGTTTATTCCTTGTTCTGGAAGTATTTTGGAAATATTTTCACAAAATTAAGTATAACTGAACATGAAGTAGTAATGACAAAATAAATATTATTACGCATTGCTGCTTGGGTATTCTACCTAAAATGTAAGTTAACAGTTATTGTACTTATTTACAAATGCTGTTATTCAAGTAATAAGAGAGTTTATCTCTGATCTTAATTATAGGAAAGAGTACGTGATATCGATACATAAAAGCTTATTACGCCTTTATTGGAAAAAGGATTTTTTAACTGCCTACATACATATGTACGTATGTTTATTGATTTCCAATTGAATTATTAACAGTACATAAGCTGTGGATTATGTTTCCATTGAAATGTTGTTGAATTTGTAGTGTGACCAAATGTGTCATAATTTATATTCGTATATTACCACCAGCTGAAGTCATATTCATTATCAAATTATTTAGTTACAATTCCCTTCTCCATTTATCTAAATTACCAACGTTATTTTTTTTCAAGTTATTGTTCTAAAAACTCCTTATTTTCTCAAAACTATACATGTTACGTACGTACCTTCGTAGAAAAAATCTTGAAACGTTAATTGGGTTTGTTAGTAATTTGCACTACTTACCTACATTTTATGTTGATTATGCAATTCGAAAGAATTATTGTTATAACGTTTAAGAGCTATTTCTACAATTAATTTGTATCTACGGGATGCTATTGAATTTAATGAGTTTGTATATAATTAGAATGAAAGGAACTTGTTATAAATTGTGATTAACCAATTAGGAAATTACACATTGGGACATTATATTATCAACTGTTGACCACATGCAGTTACGCAGTTTATCGAGATCTGACCTCTGCGCTCTATATTGGGTTTTTCACGTAATGCAGTCATTAAAAGGCAATAAGTACATCCGCTCTATCGCAACAAATTATTTTTAAGTTGGCACTACTTCCGGTTTTATCAAAAGTTATAACCAACTTTAATATTTTTAATAGAATGACATACTTCCTATTGCTTTGTAAGATTCCTTAGATTGCTATGAAATGATTTGTATTAGGGTTCCCTACATTTAAAATCAGTTGGTCTTTAAAAATGTGTCGGTAAAATGCACCCATATTCTTTTCAAAAAGTTCGACCATTTCGATCAGGCGATCGAGCTGGAAGCGAATCCTAATTTTCTACCTAAAATTGCTACAAAAATTTAGTCATTGCCCCTATCTTGCCATCACTAGCCACAACTACCCATGGCCCATACCCATACCCCAATGGCATTTTTAAAATGTTGCCAGTAGTTTAAGTTGGTAGTTCCGGCAATAAAGGATGCATACGAATATGATGTTTGCAGTACTATCCTGAGAGAAACCCAACTAATCAATTGTCCTATTTGTGAATTTTTAAACGTTATAAATATATTCTATATGAATGAGCTTATATTATTCATTAGTAGTCTGTATGTAGGTACTTGCGTTTTTAACCTTATAAAGCCATAAGCACTATTTTGACCGGGAGTGATCACTATCTGTGTGTATATAAATGTACAAAATAAATTCTATCGTGTCTTACGATGATTTTGCAAATTAAATATTACTTGGTAATCGGTCAAGTCCAGTAGTAAATGTACTGTTGCCGATACTCGGTAACGTCAAATAGTTAGACGTTAGATTACCAACTCACATGGGACATTGCAGGCTGCAATATGGTATTTTTAATGAAGAGAAAATTTAATTGGTTGAAAATGTGATTATATATATAGAATATAAAATATTGTTTATTTGAAACGTACGTAAATTGTCGGGATCGTAGACGAATGCTGTCGATAACAAAGGAACGAAAGAACACTACGACAATCTGCCCGTTTACTTGCTATCGCCTTTGAGAGAAGACATATTTGACTAAGTCGTTAATTTTCAAAACAAATTCAAGTGTACTACAAGATTAATTAAACTTTTATCATTTGCGTGACGCATTACCAGAGAGCGGGCACGTAAACATGAGTTGATGTTTTTATTCCATTGATCTAATTTTCGAACACGTTGTTGTTTACAATATTTTCTTTTTAAACTGCCAAAGGTGTATGTAGCGGATACTCCCGCATCTTTAACTCTGAGAAAAGCGATTTCTTAAATTAATAACATTACAATGTATGTAAAATATGCAGTGGTAATGTCTTCGATCGCAGACAGGGATCTACTAATGTGTAATAAACAAAAGTAGCAAATAGGCTGGGAGATTGAACGGCTATTTATTTGTTTTTTGATCAAGGCAGTCAGGTCTTAATTGTAGATGCAAATCGAAATATATACATATTTTCGTTGCCTAAATACGATACTTATCACGTAAATGATATTTGCACACCTCTGGGTTCGGCAGAATTACAATACAATTGGCTAACGATCATAGCAGTGTTCTACAAAATTATGTATACTTCTTCTCTTCAATAAGAAACTAAGTTTTTTCGAAAGTAAATATAATTAACTTATTACTATAAGTTATTGGCCTTTAGTCCAAAGATGTGTGTTTTTTTTTTAATAAAGTTACACCTTTATATCCCTAAATACACCAATTCTATTCTTCAAAATTCAATTCTTCATAAATTATAACGATTATTTTATATTTATTCTTCATATATAGCGTGAGGATATAAAGATTTTGTTTATATAATTGCTTGCTTCCAAAAATTACGAAAATGCTTTTCACAGGTAGGTAGAAGAATGCTTCTTATTTTATCTTTATATATTATCTTTCTCATAAATTTTAACAATTATTACACCAAACATAATTAGGCAAACGCGTTTGCTTAGGTTTTATGTACTCAATCTGAAAAGCATTGATTTTGTGTATGGTAATCCCATATAAACCTGTTACCTTTCACTTTGTCATATTAATTAGTGCACAATTTGATATTTTCTAGAAATATGTTAGGTATTTTGTTGTAGACTGTATACTATTATTAGCATGTTGGATGTCTAGTTTTCCCTTCTTACATGAATAGATGACAATATTTAAATATTTGTTGATAAAACATCTATCAAATATATCAATGCCTAATTACCAATTTGGAAGTAAGCCCTTTATACTTACATTTCAATCTTTGTCTCCAAAGGTTACAATTGTCTATTATCAAATACAGTTGAATTTTTATTTAGTAATTCAGAAAGATTTTGTGATTCCAAACCAGTTTAATTTCCTAACAATGGCAATAGTTCTCACTTACTCACAAGTGATTATTGTTTGGCATACATTTTGATAACATCCAAAGTTTCGGAATTAAATGCATATGTCTTCGGTGACGTTGGTTCTTGAAGCTGCAACGATTTTCACTTAATTTCCGTTATTAAATAGAAAATATTGACTAATTAATCTATACTTGATTTTGTTTAATGCATATCCAACAGGTAAATGTTACAATCTGGCAGTTTAACGCGTTTACATAAATGTATTTATTTAATGCATACGATAGAAAAGTACGGTTTCCTATTACTTGAACAAGATCTTTCTTTTAATGTAATTTTGTATTGCTGAAAATATACGCTTGTTACAAAAAACTGAAATACTGCATGTACTACTCAACCATTATAGCAATAAGAAGTGCCATTACTTTAAAAACATTTCCAGTAGAAACTCGTACAATAGACGTAAAATATCGACAAATGTAATAGAAGTGACTTAAAGGAATTACTAATGGTACGCCAGAATCCAGTCCTAACAATGCTCTCAAATGCAGATTGAACGGCGAATTTTGTGTAATTCTATCGAATAAAGCAGTAATATAGTTTCGGTGAAAAGTTTTAATGTCCGTTAGAGTAAATTTCTCTTTTCTTTCCCTGTATTTGCCATATTTCAACGCTCCGGTTATTTTTACAGCAATTATTTGGTATTTTGCTCGTATGTTATGTCAAAAATTCTTACTTTCACAATGATGCGAGTCAAATGAAGATACTATTCAGACCAAATTTCAATTGAAATGCATTATTGCATCTTAAACTGAATTTGTTACTCGATGATTGATGTTTATTGACAACGTAACATTTTTTTCAACGTTTACTATACATGGTCTGTGAATTAAGTTTTACCACTCCCAAGAGTTAATGAAGACTTTAGTGAAGAAAACTTTTATATTGCCTCTTATTGACATAATATAAATCTGTATGCAAAACATCAATACAGTTACTTCAAAATACGCAGTGTTTTAGTTGAGCTTCGATTTAATGTTTTAATATACAGCAATTATTACTGTACCCAGAATAAACTTTCATGCACGCAGGCGTAATCCACATTTTTCTTCAACAGTTATGTATGTAACATTATTAGGCAAATGTTTACATCAGAGCAATAAAATATATTTCTTCATGGGGTGCAAGCAATTCAACTATTTAGAAAAGGGGAATCCCGTGGTGTTCAAATTCTATTAAAAATTATTGATTTTGCAAAAATATAACAAGTAAAATGGTGAATTTACAAGTAGTTAAAAGAGTACTTAATGGATGCAAGTCTCATATTTGCGTCTCTCTATTTTCTCTGATAATTTATAAGAAAACTATCTTTGTTCAATATATTGTAGAAATACGTTCAAATTGAACTTATTCTGAAAAAGATACCTTTGATTTGTGAAAAATATCATGCATTTCCAATACATTTTTTTCTCAGAGCTTTCATGTTGTAAGTCAGGAATAAATTAGCACTGTGAGCGGGATACTTGCAAAAACAAAGAAAATAATTGGTCTTACTAAAAACTTATCTTATCTTCGTATATGGAAACCCATTTATTCTCCACTAATTGCAGGTACTCTTCAAAATGTGTTTTGTATTTCTGCCTACTAATTAGAGAATTATTGGCTCCTAAAGAAGTTCGGCAAATTATTTAATATTTCTACCAATATTAAGTACTTATACTTGTGTTGAGCCATGAACATACATTGTTTATTTGAATTGATTACAATGTTTGTTTTTGTACATCATCTCCATATACCTTCTCTATATATTTTTTTTTTATTCTACCCTACAAAACTTGCATAATTTCTGAATTCTTTAATGTGTTTGCAGTATTGATATTAGGAATCGTATCATTAAATATGGAATTTGCTGCTTCACACAGGACGCAAACAATGCCGTAATGTTAACGAAACTACAACAATCTTCCGTAGATTCCATCACAACACGAGGAATCTGTTCGAAGTTACCGAAAGATTTTTAAAATATAATAATTATTTTTATCCAGGGAAATTTTGAGTTATTATTTCTAAACAGTTCAAAATTAGCAACACAATAAAGAATGCATTTAATAAGTATAAATAAAAAATCTTTTCCCTCTTTTGTCGTTTGTAGATTAATTAATATGTAGTGGGTGTTAAAAAAGCTGTTTAATCAACTTATATCGTTTTTAATTTTAACAAATATTTATTCCACAAAACAATTAATATTCAAACCGGTGTTCTAAATGACGACCCTTGGCTAGGCAATGGCAAATCCGTTGGGCGTGCCTGATGATCGATATTATTAGGTGTATTGTATTCTTCTAAGTACGCAGTTTAATTTGTTTTTGAATATTTCGAAACTGGTTTCTAGTTTCAAGTCTTTCGGAGAGTCTAACCTCCAATGCATCTGTGGTTCTACCCGCTAAAACACAAACAGCAGCCAGAAGCAAGATGCGCATTTTTTTAAAGGATGGACGGCAGGAATCCATTGTATCTATATTTGTGAAACACAATCCGCTTCTGTGCCAACATATCCTTCCCGCCCACCGAACGCCCCCAATATCCATGAGGATTGCGAGAGTAAACCTCAGTACAATAAAATAACATTGTGTAGTCAATGCTCAACATATATTTGAGATTCCAAATCAAGTAGCAGATACTATGTAATTTCCCAGTTAAGTTATTGCAATACCCTTTCCAGTCAAGAGTCTCTTCTAACGTCAAATCAAGAAACTTAATCGAATGTTGATGCTCCAATATGATCATTCTTTCCCACTATAAATAAATGAAAGGATAAAATTCGTACTCCTTACAGAATAATTTATATCTAGTCTTGTACTAATTTCGGCAGATCGCCATCGCTAGCCAGAATCCACATTATATACATCACTAGTTAATAAAAAAAAATATATAAAAAAAACTTGATATATATGTATGTAGATTTTGGCTGATGATGGCGATCTGTAGAGTAAATATAAAATATACTGTAAGGAATCTGAGGATTTTATTTTTCATTTATTTAATATTAAACCTTACAACACGAACCATTTTGAAATTTTCCACTATGTTCGCGTCTAGCGTTCTCAATAATCCCTGAAGTAGAACTTTTAGTACCAAAAAAGAATATCATAATATATATGTGGTGCAGTTTTATATATTTATTAAACATGTATGTTAAACAGGGACAATAATACTAGGTAAAATGTCCTTGAAGCAAAAAAGTAATTACTTGCTAGACAGTGTAAATTATTATTATTCATATTAAACACCGAGAAACTTGACAATTATTATCCTTTCAATATTATTTATTACACGACCTAACTCGCGGTTGTCGGATCCAACAATTGCGTATCATATAAGGTGTACGTAATTATTTATAGTAGACCTAATAACGAGCATTGCACATTCATTGTTGGCCATGAAACTGGATTAAAAAGAAAACTTTCGAAAACAGCCAACATCTTGAAAGACGACGTGTGGTGAAAAGAGACAATTTGGAAGGGGTCAAGAAGTAGGTTGGCGGCTGCTATCGGTTGCTCTTGAGGCGCACTATAGATTGTGCCGGTTGCGAACGCAGCATCTCTACAATGTGCTTTCTGTCATCGGATATTGCAGCTTTTTTGTTTCATTTTAATAGTATAGCGGGCAACGTATAATTCTGTTATTAACCTTATTTTGTGAACACTGTGATTTACTATGGGTGATATGTTATTAAAACAAAAACCACCGCGTGTGCATCAGTGGCAGAGTACGGAGATGCTGGCGCGAAAACCGTGGCCGCAAGTGCAGCAGCGAAATACTCAACCTCGTCCATCATATAATTTTCGTCCACCGGAACCGATTACCTGGCGCGATACGATAAACTACGCCTACGCAAACGTCGGCTATAGTCCGGGTCCGATGTATCAAACGGGTAATAAGAAAAAAGATCATTATTACTTAGCTCCGTACTTCCGAAACGCGATGCCTCCTCCACCGAATCCTAATAGATTGCTTATGGTGGACACGCGACGCAGGTCCAATATGAAAAAGTCGGAGATGGCACCCTGCCAGTGTAGATCCCGATCGCTGGAAGATGTCCGAACGGAAGTTATCGAAGTTGGTTCAGAATGGGAAGAAGAGATGAATGTTCATCTTACCAAAATGAAACATAGTAAAAAAGGATTGAATAGACGATCTATGGATAATCTACTTATTGATACTAATTATGCTGCATCTCCAACTAAGCGAACTGTCAACTATCAGGTTAGAAAATTTTTGAGCTGCGTGGCAAAAAGTGAATTATTCCTTTTTCTGTTTAATGTCTCAGCAAATGAGTTTTTTTTATAACTACTTAAGGTACTTGGCTCTTCTTATTTATTTCCGTTATTTCTTTGATAGTATTCTGCTATTTATAAATTTATTATTATAAATATAAATTTTAATCACAGTAGATTAGCCCAAATCGCGTACATACTTAAACACCGCAACACTTTAACCCTTTGCTATCACAATTTTCAGTTTTACTGTTGGAATCTGGTATTAGTGAGTGTTGTAGTGATAGTGACGTATTTCAACAGATTAATACGTGAAAACCTGCTACTGCAAAATAAGAAAACTCTCATTTTACGTTTAATTCAGAAAATGTATTCTTTGTAGTTTTTTTCTTCAGGTGGTTAAAAATAACATACGATGCACATTGTGCTAAACAATTTGTAAATCTGCAAGTGTATAGAAGAATAGGAAGTACACTTATTTCCTTCCAAGAACTTGCGTTCGAATTTCGATGAACATACCGCGTTACTTTGTACTTATATAGATAGAGGTAGATTTCAAACCATACAGAGATGCGTTTTGTTATCTATGGCTCATGAGTGAGGTAGCATATGTTTGTTGTATACAGGGTGAATCGGGAGCAACAGACTAAACTGCAGGAGTTTATTGTACACAGGAAAATAATGTAAAAAAAACTCGTGTTCTTATCCGATTTTCATTTGTTTTTATGTTATAGCGTAATTAAACATTTTTAACTAGCATGTGAATAGTACAAATTTTTGCTTTGTTTTGGAGTTAATAATAATTATTATTTCTTCAATTAAATGATTGTAAAAAATAAGATACAAGATATTGAAGACAGGGTTCCGTTTGTCCCATTTTTCCTTCTTATAATATAAACATATCCTGCAACCCATGTAAAACTAAAAGTCTGGTACGTTCTACATTAAAAGTTTTTCTTTGGCTTCTTATCACCTATCTGAAGCAAACCCTTGGTAGACGAAGCATGAATGTTAATATATGAAATGTTATTTATTTCTAATTACTCTATTACTTAAAAACAAATGAAAATCGGATAGGAGCAGATGAGTTTCTTTACATTATTTTTACGTGTACGATACTGACGTTTGGTCCATTCCCTCCGACTCATCCTATTTATGCGAAATACGGTTTAAGTGAACATTGTGATAATTTCTTCAACGTGCCAATATTACAGCAATGTCCAATGAGGTCTTACGGAATTGGTCATATTATTCATATGAAGTAGCAATTTACAAGTTGGATGTTAAAGTTCGCGGCATTAATGTTACCGTAATATCTTGTCATCAAATTCCAGACAGATTTCCTGACGGTAACGAAAAAGTAAAAAAAAATATTGTAATAATAAAAAGAAGAAGGTAACAAAATGCATTCAAATTGGGTATTTTCTATGCAGGTTTTGCAACAAACTTGCATAATGTGGAACATAATTCTACTAATGGACACACCCAGCATTAGTTCATACAATTTTATATTTTAATTTACTTTTCCTGCTTAAAAATCGACCTAGAGTACTTTTCACAAATGAAAATAAATTGCCCTTGGCTAGAGAGCTTAAAACAGTTGCATACATACATAATTTCCATTCGAATTCGACACTAAATTGATCGATAAATCCTAGAAGTAGGTATAACGTAATATTTATTAACCTCTACGAACTCAGGAGCCGAAAACTAACTCGATACTTGGTAAAGATCCTCGAATCTAAGCAATCCAGAACAATTGGACCTTGAGCAATCGATTAGATTCCAATCGCAGCATTCCAAAACTTTCCCGCAATTAGTATTAATCGTAAACCGTACCTAATATCTAACGCGGATCTGCCATTTCAAAGATCTATTAAAAGTAGAAAAATAAAACAAACATTCCTTTTTTATTACCATAGCACGTTTATGACAAATTTTTCCTGGAACTGTTCAATGCGAATATTGATATTTACTGATATATAAACCCGTTAAATAAATAATATTCTTAATGTTTTACTCTTAGAAAACACAATTACTATTAGCTATAGATAAAATTATTTGAATAAACCTAGTTCTGAAGAAATGTATACAGCGAAATAAGATAAAAACAATAAACCTGGAGTTGATACACAGAAAGTCTAAAACATATGTACGCCGCTATATGAACGCCCTTGGGGTGTTGATGTACTCATATAACTAGCATAACGCATTTATCCAAACATGGTAAGGCAATATGTCATATGTGTACTGATGCAATTCGTACATGTGATGGTATGATTGGATTCCGGATCTCGCAAAATTTTATTTTACAAGTTTGTCTTATACTGTGTGTCTGTAAAAGTTGGCAACAAATTGGAAACTTTTTTATTATACGTTTCTCAAAAAATTTTATTCTTGATAAAAGTTGCTGCATGAACCCAAACATACGGTAAACATAGCAGATCCACTCTGAGATTAACAATAACAGTGCTAACAGCGCTTCTTTGGAAACCCCTCAAGAGTAAACTACCCTTATTCTGAAAGATACGCAGAAATTTTATTAGGAAAATTTGTTTGTGATGTAGAGATATAGTCAAATACAAAATTTCGGTCAAGCACACTCAATTATGATATTTCGTCATTTTTCGTTTTTTTTTTTTTAACTAGATGCAAATTGTTGATTAAATTGCTATATGATAACACTTGTACT